>CM060365.1:26223577-27423577 GCA_030545235.1 Helianthus tuberosus | reverse complement strand
GAATTTATATATACTACAAATACTACGGAGGGGATTAGTGTCGCGCAGTTGTCTGGCACTTTTCCATTGGTCCGGCTAAATTACGATGTTGTCATGTTTAAATTTATAGCTTTGCCATTAGTTTTGTTTTCTTTCCCTCCTTGCCATATTATGATTTTGCTCATAGTGTAAACTTATAGTCATGTCATCGTTTTAATTAACTTTTTTTAACAAAACTATGGTAGTGTTTTGTTTTAATTGGTTGACTCGGTGTAATTTTTATTCGTGTCAAGCAACATAATGCCAGACAGCTGCCTGACACTTTCCCATTGGTCCGGCTAAATTACGATTTTGCCATGTTTAAATTTACAACTTTACCATTGGTTTTGTTTTCTTTCCCTCCTAGCCAAATTACGATTTTGCTCATAGTGTAAACTTATAATCATGTCATCGTTTTAATTAATTTTTTTAACAAAACTATGGTAGTGTTTTGTTTTAATTGGTTGAGTCGTTGTAATTTTTATTTGTGTCAGGCAACTGCTTGGCACAGGTTCATTGGTCCTAAAAAATTATAATTTTGCTCTCGGTTTAAATTATAGTTTTTCCATCCTTTTAGTTTTTTTAGCAAAAGTATGGTAATGTTTTGTTTTAATTGGTTGACTCGATATATTTTTTTGATATCGTGTTATGAGTAGCATGTATAAATGATCAAAACACAGACGTACAAATTATGAGAAAGAAATATTCAGCTTAGTGTCTCGCAACGCAAACGGGGTAAAAACTAGTTAATACTTAAGGGCTGTTTGGCTAAGCTTTTCAAAATGACTTATTTGCTTATTTGCTTTTCTGAAAAGCAAATAAGTCAATAAGCTGTTTTGAAAAGCTTTAAAATGGAGCTTTTCAAAATGACTTATTTGCTTATTTGCTTTTCAGAAAGCAAATAAGCAAATAAGTCATTTTGAAAAGCTTAGCCAAACAGCCCCTTAATAACATGAATGGAAGTCGAAATGAATATTTTATTTCAGTAGTTTGAGTTGCAAAACGGTGGAGATTGGCTCTTTTTCTATCAGCGGCCCTCTGTTTTCAACACGGGTTTGTTTCTCGGCTGGCAGCCAGCATATCTAAATCAATTATTGTTAAGACTAACTTAAAACTTATAATTAATATGAACTTGTAGGATGATATAAGAATCAATTATTGTTAAGACTAACTTAAAACTATATTTAATATTAACTTGTAAAATTATTTTAAGCAAATAATAGTGAGTCATGGGTGACGACATAAAAATGACACAACACACATGTCGGCTAGAGTCGTTGGGCCCACCACGTCTATTGATACAAATCCTTTCAAGAGTTCAAGGATCAACTAGTTGCATAAAATATGACGCAAAAACAAGTCGACAAACATATATTTATTTAGGGGGTGTTTGGCCAAGCTTTTTTAACAAAAGCTTATAGTTTTTTTAGTTTTTTTTTTTTTTTTTTTTTTTACAAAATAAGCTTAACTTGGTATTTGGTTTAGCTTTTTAAGCATATGCTTATTAGTTTATATAAGCTAATTTGAAGAAGCTTATTTGAATATAGTTTTTTTAGCTTATTTGAAGAAGCTTATTTGTGTAGGGGCAAATGATAGAAAATAAGCTATAAATTAATCCAAACACTTAAAAAGAACTTATCAAATAATAGAAACTAAGTTATAAGCTACTTTAAAATATAAGCATAAGCAAAAAAGTAAAAGCTAGGCCAAACACCCCCTTATTCTCATCAACAAGAAACTTACAAATCTTTTTGTTTCAAGTTTTGTAAATTTGTATATTTATTTATTCTCATCAACAAGAAACTTACGAATCCTTTTGTTTCAAGTTTTGTATATTTTGTATAATTGTTAAAATACTATATGTTTAGTAAAATTAATTACGAGCTGAACCAATAGGGTGGTGGTCCATTGCAGTGGCGGATCTAGGATTCCGACCAAGGGGTAACGTTTTATAAATAAGACGTAACGAAATCGAAAAAACGTCAAATTTTTCCAAAATTTACACTAATTTCTCCAAAATTTTTCCGACCAAGGGGTGCGGACGCCACCCCTTAATAAGCTATAGATCCGCCCCTGGTCCATTGGCAAAAGCAAAGTTTTTAAATACCATGGAAGGGGATGTCTTGCGTTCAAATCCCACAAACAGCAGAGAATAAAAGAAATATGCCGTTCAGGAAAAAAAATTACGAGCAAGATACTATTTTTTTAAAGGATAAATTACACTTTTCGTCCTTTATGTTTGTATCACATTGCAATGGATAACCTTTAACTTCAATAATTACAGTCACAATCCTTTATTAGAAAAATTCAGTACATCTTTTGTCCTTTTGCACTAACAAGGTTAAAAATTTCAGTTAAGTCTATTCATTTAAGGGCAGTTTAGTCTTTTTACTTAGTTATTTATAATTTAAATAAAATAAAATAACATAAAATATAATTAGCTTTTTTCTCTTTCACTTTCACTCACTCACACACTTTGAACTCTCTCTCTAAACAAACCATCAGTCATCTCCATTAAACCCACCAGCAACCACCGTCACTTATCTACTGGTGAAGCTAATGAACTCCGACACACACTCTTGCACCCCCGGTGATGAAGCTAATGATCCACAACGAAACGATTAATGGCCTCCGACATACAGTCCTGCAACTCCGGTGATGAGGCTGATGATCCACAACGAAACAATCGGCGACCTAGGGTTCCACCACTAGTAATGGCCAACGTCGCAACTCGTAGACCGATGACACCGGCGTCCAACTCTTTTTTCTTTTCCGGCAACATCAACGGTAAATCGACCGCCACCGGTGCAGTCAAACGAAAGACGTCTTCTGAGTTGAGAGTGAGTTTCACTAATTACTGGTTTTTTGTTTAAAATATTTGTATAGTTATTTTATTGTGTATGTATAGTTGCGAATTTGCAATAGTAGTGAGATTGTTGCTGTTAGGGTTTATATAACTTGTATGTATTCACAAAAAATGAGGTGAGTCGTTGCAGAGCCGCAACTACACAGGCAGATCTAAATCCATATCTGAGTCGTGTGTGGGATTGTTGACGAGGATAATAAGTTCAAAACAGAAAATATAAGGTGGGGTTGTAGTTGTATGCCATAGATGTAGACGAATATAGGAGTGGATCTGAAGTCAGATCTGAGTTGTGTTTTGTTTTGAATGCAGATGATGAACTTTGTGTTTGAGAGTTGGGTTTTTTTTTTGCAGACGTTGAGGGAAAGAGAGAGATAGGTAAAGAGTAAAGTAAAACAATTATATTTTAATGTTGGTTGTATTTTAATCTTATTAAATAAATACTATAAATAATTAATGAAAAAGACTAAACTGCCCTTATATGCATAGACTTAATTAAAAGTTTTAACCTGGTTAGCGCTAAAGGACGTAAAGTGTAATGGGTTTTACAAATAAAGGACTGTGACTGTAATTATTAAAGTTAAAGGATAACCATTGTAATTTGATATAAACATAAAGGACGAAAAGTGTAATTTACCCTTTTTTAAATGTGCGTACTTTAAGAAGATTTTGGGTTCTGGTACAATTAAAACTATGAAGTTAAAAACTCTCTTATAAAGAGCTTGTATCGTGGTGATATAAAAATGTTCCTTCTAAATAGTTGAAGATTGTAATCTCATGGTAGACATTAACTAGACTAGTGGGAAACCCGCGCGTTGCTGCGGAGTCGATAATACGGGACGGGAATATAATTCAAACCTTAAAACAATAAAAAATTAATAAAATATTAGGTGTGGTTCTCATTATCCGCCTATGCAAACAAATAACTTTGGCATCTTTACCATATCACAACTTTTGTAATGTGCTGTCTTAGTCAATTTATCTTTTATACAAGTTTCTTATTGATTGTTCGTCTACCATTTTTTCCTTTAAACCTAAAACTCCGTTATCGATTTCGGTTTTCAGCCTTTCTGTTTCTTCTTGTGCACATACAAGTCGAAGTTCCAAACTCGCAATGGTCTCCATACATTTCTGGTATAAAACCGTTTGCGCGTCTTTCTCTTCGGTTAATTTCGCAATCGCTAGCTTTAACGTTTCGATTTCCGTCTCTGCTTCTCGTAACTTATTTTCCAAATCCGATATCGAATTCAACGATTGTTTGTATTGATCATACGCCGCATCCCGTTCCTTTCTCAATATATCGATTTCTTCCTTCAAATTTTGCTCGTTAATTTCCTCGATTTTCTTTTGCGCCTGACGATAATGCTCAGGACTTTCCTCTTTTTCTGCTTCTAACTTTTGCAACACGTCTTTCAATTCCCGCGATTCAGCCTCGGCTTTACTCGCACGATCGGCGAGTTCGCTAGATTCTTCTTGCGATTTTAAAATCTCGTTCTTGAGTTTCGCTAATTTATCCAAACTCTCGATGTACTACTTTAATCCTGCTTCTTTTTCGTCTTCTAATTTAGCCAATGCCTCTTTTAATAACAAGATCTCTTTATCATCCACACCGCACTCTCTAGGTTTCGATCGTGGGTCCCGTTTTTATCGTTGCTAGCATATTCCGAATCACTGAAGTTAAGTGCTTTTCTTGCAGTTCCTGTTGACCCGTCTTTCTGTAACTCATCCGGGTCAAAATACGGGTTTCGGGTGGTTCTCGAATCTGGGGTCTGAGGTTCGGTATCGTACGGAGAATTAGTCGCTGAGTCGTCGCATCCTGCGGGGAGTTGATTCGGGAATGCTTCCTGGTTACGTGATCGTATCTTTCGGATAAGGCACGATATGCTCTGTATAACTCTTCGACCAGTTTCATAAGATCGGGTCGTTTTTTGTAATACATTTCTGCGCGTCTAGCGAATGAATCGTCGTCTTCTTCGATGAGTTTTATCATTGCTTTCACTTTGATATCCACATCTGTTCATGCACACAAGGAAAATCAATATGTATACATTTTAAACAAATTGCATAATTACTATATAAAGAACTGAACCTGAAATGGAAGTTGAGAAAGCATTTATGTAAAAAAAAATCCCAAAATACCGAAATGTATTCAAGTACTATATCAACTTTTTTTTGTAACAATAACTCCGAAATTTACAACTCGGGTAACATTCAAATCATTTTTTTAGACCAAAGGGTGTGTCTTGAACCGTTGTTGGTTCAAACCGTTACTTTTGCGTAATCATACCATATTATCTTGATGCCAACTGAAATATTCTCAAAGTTCAATAAGATCCAGATTCTTATATGTATGAAAGGTAGATCATAAAGTGAGATGCTATAAAGATTGATGCAGCACGATCTAATACAAGGAAATTTGTATGTAAGCTAGCTACAGTTTGCTAAAGACACCGAACATTTTTGCATTTCCATACGGAAATCAATCAAATTATCCACATCTCTTCTCCTGGGAACATGTTAATAACTTCCACAAGGACCAACAGAAATGTCGAATACGCTTACGGAATAAAAAACTCATACCTGTAAGATTTTCTTGAAGCCATTGAGAATTCTTGGGACTGATATCGCTGTTCCACCACCACGAATACATACGCCTGGAATCCGCCTTCGGTTTTAGACCTCATCGCTTTTTTGCGCTTCCCGCTTTTTTAAACCAAGAAGCTTGTACAAACCTACGACCACCACCCGGCCTCATTCCAAGAACCTGCGACTACGGCTATAGCTACGGCTACGATTGCGGTTCCTAGAGCGACTTGAATCATACTCCTTCACCTGTAGGTAGTTTTTAAGTGAAGAGTAAAACGCACCCGGAAAAACAGTGTTCAAAACACAAATAACCATCATCATATTAATTTATGACATACGCGTATAAATCCACGAGAGAATGCATTCCGGAACTCGGAGTCATCTAATTTCCGTATCTGTGAGCAAAAATGGTGCGCATTACATAACCATAGATGGCCACATCTTTTCGTTATAACTTAAAAGAAATGACAACACAGCGGGGGCAATTTAAAAAAAATTACAGCATATTTCATGTTGTCATAATTGTATAGTCCACAATCCCTGTGGTACCTGAAATATAATCAACATCACCACATCAGAGTTGCTTCTGAAGTAGAAATATCTACATAAAGTCCAATAATCAGGGTTATTCAAGAACTCTTAAGCTGATTAAAGCTTACCGCCGCCTACCTTGAAAACTTGCGAAAAACAAACATCTCCAGCTCGACGCATGTGATCCTAAAAAACATAAAGTGAGACAAAATTAGATTATAAAATACATATATACACATACTTGAACAGTGTAAGTGTACAGTATAAAGTCCATACTGACCTTTAAGGTCTTGCCATGAAGTAGAAGAGGGTAACCCAGTGACCAAAACTGCATTACAAATATACATACTTGAGAACAACGTATTTCAAAATATGCATGACAAAACAGAAACTTTCAAGCTGAAACTCGCACCTCGGTAATCGGATCTTTTAGAAACTCCATAAGCACCCTGACCACCACCACCTCCCCCGCCATAAGTACTATGACGGTCAGTAGAAGATAAGTTGATACCACCACCTCCTATAACTCTTCCAATATTACCCTCATGTTCTTACCAAATAAATTGAGTTGATACCAGCATCATGAACCAACCTGTTCATCTCAAAACGAGCACCTTAGGTTATAAATAAATGTAGAAACTTTTACTCATTTACTTTTGAATGTGTCAATTTACATTAAAATTGTGATAATGCCGTTTTGTGTAGTCATTATTCACATATCACGTATAATGTATATATAAACGTGTATTTAATAAAAATGAGCCGAGCAACTCGTGAGCTGCTCGAGATCGGCTTGAGAAAAAGCTTGAAACGAGCCGAGCCTTATCTAGCATGAGCTGAGCTTATGCCTAAATAAATGTTGTGTGAAGCTCGTCAGGCTCGTCGAGCCTTAGTGTAGTATTCGTTGTTATTAATATTTAATAACATTTACCTCTTATTTAGAGTTGTCTAGTAAACGGGCCAAGCCGAGCTTATTTAAACTTGGTTATGAGCCGAGCCCGAATCTAAAAATAAGCTTGTTTGGTAAACGAGCCTGAGCTTCACTTATCGAGTTTGCAAGCCTATACGAATCTGGCTTCTTGGGTTTGCTCTGACAACGGCATCAATCTTCTCCATCACATCTTGCGTAAGCTTTTGAATCACATAAATGGCCTTCATGTTTTCTTTCTTGAATCTGCATTTCATGGCAACCCAAAACATGTTATTTTAACAAATGCAGAATGACGACAAAATTTGATTTAGAGGTGACGAAATGGGCAGGTTGGATTCCATCCCATCGATATATGCTTCACAACGAGCAATTTGTTCCTTTTTCTCACGCTTTTCCCCTTCGGTTTGACCAATAGTCTGAGTCAATCTTCGAACTTCATCCTATAGTGTCTGCCTGACTTCTTCTCGACTCACATTCTCTGTTGCACAACATTTCAGTTCATCATCAAATCTTTTCCTTTCAGCTTTAGCATTCCGTAGTCTTTCAACAAGAGCATTTTTCTCCTTTGTTATCCTCTGTAACAGCCACACACATACATTCACCAGTGTACTTGATTCAAGCCCAAGGGGAGCATAAAAATTATACAAATTACAAATAAGAAATATCCCCAATGAAATAAGAAGAATTAGAAAAGAAAAGAAATACCTTCAACTCATCGCGTTTCCTGGATTTCAATTGAGAAAGTTGTGCCTCTGCATCATGAAGCCTCTCTTGGAATATTTTTTTCAGTGGTAAGCTTAGCAATTTCATCATCTCGTTCTGAGCGAAGCCATTCACGTTGACTTTCAAGTTCTTGCATTTGTTCAGACATTTCCTTTCTCTCCAACGCAAATCGATCCATTTCAGCCTTCATATCAATCTGCCATTTCATCAAAACATTTATAGCTCTAACCACCGCTAGAAACTTTCTAGTTATTAACATAGATAATCAATAGCACAATTACAGAATTACCTTAAGACGACTATTAGTGGCCTGAGAATCGCTCAGTTTTTGAACCAGAACAGCCTTCTCTTTAGCCATACTACAAACTTCAGCTCTGGTTTCTTCACGAATGCATATAACATCATCTTCACTGGCACACAGCTGATGCCAAAGAGCAGCACGATAAACGTTTGCCAGATCAGCAACCTCCGGCATCATGCTTGACACAGATGTATCCACTTCCGATTGCTGGATATGCTCTGCGTGCGACCTTGCGACCTGCTTCGAACCCGTGGTTGACTCCGGCAAATAGGCTGAAAGTTGTCCGATGTGTTTTGAAACGCTTACAACTTCTAAAAACTCTTAATATATCAGATTAGTATTTCAGCAATATAGTTTTTGTAACTTCATAAAGAACACGTAATTGTTTAAAAAACTCACTGGATGATGAAGCAGCCCTCGTGCTCTGCATTTCGTATTAACTCCTGTAGCTACTGATTTTGCTAATCTTCCTAACTTCATGGTTCCCTGCATTTTTAATAAGAGATCCATTTACTCCTCTTATGTTTTTGTTTTTTTAATCAAAAAGGGATTTGCTAACATACCATCCCAAGCTGTCCATTAGAGAAGACAACTTTTCTTCCTTGTCTGCCATAATAATCTGCCCAGCTTTCTATCAGCAGCTGTTAATAAAAAAATTGGCAAACTTGGTGCTATCCTCAAAAAGAGCATGTAACTCAGCAACTTGTCTCTACGCCTTTGCTGTCTAGTATTAGGCTGCTCGGTATGGAGGACGGTGAAGAAGACGTCGCCGGAGCAAGACCGAGGGGGGCGGCGTGGTGTTCTGGACGGCGACGGGGGTGGCCCACATGTTTTGGTCCGTCGCAAACGGCACAACTCCGACGTTTGGGACGATGACTGGACGGCGACGGGGGTGGCGGCACGGTGTTTGGTACGTCGCCGGAGCGGGGATGACCCCCATACCGAGCAGCCTAATTAAAAAGGTTAGCAAACAACATAAGTGTAGATGGACATCTTATAAAGGTTGTTTTTTTGTATAAGATGGGTCAGGTTGAGTTGACAAATGACAAGCAACAATTGTGTACAAAAAATTAAGACTTTTTGCAAATAATTTGTGTACCGAATATTATCACAGTAATCCAAACAATATAAAATACTTTAAAAATATTCAAAAATTAAAAATAAATATATATAAAATACTTTAAAATACATATCTCAAGAGGGGTACTAAAGATCTATGAGATGAACTTGAAGCCTTTGAAAACCCCCTTTGATTTTGGTGTCCATGGCTGAAAAGACTCCAAGGGAAACTTCAATGCCCTTATGATAATTGAACTAACAAGCAAATGTCGTCTTTTTTCCTGTAATAAACCAAATCGATGGGTTTATGTATGAAGAATAAATTGTTGAAGAACATGAAGAAACCCCATTATCTACAAAAAAAAGAAAGGTAAAATATATGAAAGCCATAAAGGAGACTGCTTAATAGACATCATTTAAAACCCTAAGTACAAAATCCTTGATGTGGAGTGATAGTTATGTGCAACAACATCGATTATCAAACCCTATAGCATTACCTGAGTGCGCGTCGTCATCGTCATCCCCGTACAAGATCAATTTAAAAACCCATAACATTACCGGAGTGCCCATCGTCATCGTCATCGTCGTCCCCGTTTCTTCTCGGCTTGAAACATCACCAGGAGTTTTGAATGGGAATTGAAGGAGGGGATGGTAATGAAATCATTAGTGAAGCAGTTATACAATGGTAGGGTTTCAAGGGACGAAGGGGAAACAAAGGGACGCCGGTTTCATTGTCAAGATTGAGCAGGGTAATTCTTGGAAGAAAAGTGTAAAAAACAGATGCTTAAATTACTTTAATACCCCCATAGGCGTCTTAATATATTCTGTACAGACTATTTTACCCTTAAAATTCCACCATAATTCATTTGTACATGCTGTATTAAAATATGTACGTGATGCAAAATTACAACTTTGTACGTCACTCCTCCTTTTTATAATAGTATAGATAATAATAATAATAATAATAATAATAATAATAATAATTCAAAAAAGCTAAAAACTCCATACAAAAAATTGTCATTACAAATTAGTTCTTTGATTGTGTAAGACCCTTAGTCCAATTATACGATTATTATATAAATTTCGATTATAATAGTGTAATTACGATTAACAATACACTAAAAATACAGGTCCGTCAAAACATTTTAAGAAATAAAACATTTCCACATTTTATAAAACATTCGCCGTTTAAAACGTGACGACGAATCATTTCGCGGAAGCTTTGTTCTTTATGTGTTCGGTTCTTCGTTGAGCTTGATCGTCCTCTGGTAACTCAATTAGTACCTACATTTCATAAAACATGAAATGAGTTAGTCATATAGCGCTTAAAACATGTCTAAATGAGTTCGCAGCTGCATTTTAACAACCAGCACACTTTTGCAGTCATTTAGGTTGGTCGCGGGGCGCGACCGAGATGGGTCTTAGCCTCCGCGGGCCGCGATGGCTCTAGTTTAACCCCTTTCTAAAGAATGTTCACCCATCAGTAGGAATGTTCATTAAATAATAATAGTGTTCACTGAATAGTAGGGGTTTTTACTGAATAGTAGGAGTTTTCACTGTACAGTAGGAGTGTTCACTGAACAGTGGGGGTTTTCACTGAATAATAGGAGTTTTCACTGTAGAGTAGGGGTTTTCCAAATTATTCGACCCGTTCATGCATTTATCAAACAAACAAGTTTGTTTGACCGCTATTTCTCATGAACCTATTAAATTCAATAATGTTTATCAGATTAGGTTCCAATCACGGGTTCATATACATTCTTAAACCCATTTTCACTCATATGCTTATTTTGACCCGTTAAGGGTATTTAAGCATATTTTAAGCACGAATCGCTTTCATTCGGTTCTAATTTCATATGTCCACATTTTTTATCAAATGATCTCCCACCATAACTATATTTGTGGTGGATTCAATGTGGTGATCTATATAATCCGAGTTTTACTCATCGGATTGTTAATTTACGGCAAAGACTCATATAGAGTTATTTGACCAAAAATTTACATCTTTCGCTTTTTATACTTATTCTAAGTATTTACTTAATCATAAACCTCATTTCCAAATAACCTTTAAAGGTCATTTGTTCAATTACGCTTACAATGACGTTTTGGTCCATTTTAGCCTTTCATTTACGATAAAGGACTTTTGAAAGTATGTTTGACCAAAATTCTTCTTTTTAACTATGAATTGGTTTGAAAAGTCATTATGCTTTTCAAACGCAATGTCTACTGTTTGAAACATTCGGTTTACGTATTAAAGTAACCAAATGTCTATTTTTACTTTATTTAGCACTCATTGAACCTTACGTTCTAAATCAGTGTCACCCTATTACACATACCTGGCTCGGATCAATATATTGACCCGTTTTTCTACCCTTCTTTTATAACCGCTAATTCATATCGATGCTAATATCCATTTGATATTTACTCCTGAAATAATATAACTCGACAATAGTCATTAGTCGATATTGTCAAAAGGTAATATCTTCACCTTTTGACCCGTTTAGTCTAAGTGACTGAATTTATTGGCGAGATGATGTTTATTACTATCTCGTCTACATGACTCGCTCCGGTTTACACCGTACAGTCATTTTTCTTATAAATCATTTATTGACTCTTTTGATCCATTATAACTTACGCTATAAAGTGTCTTTCACAAACTAACGGTAATCGTCAACGAGTGATCGAATTACCGTTTTACCTTTATTATTTGTATTAGTTTACCTTATAAGGTAATTATTCAAAACTCGTTATTTATTAGTCCTTTCATGACTAAATAACCGTATTAGCTCTTTTTAACCATTAAACATGGTTTATCTTTATTGTCTTTTGTTCCGAACCGCACATGTCGTGTCGGAACATCAGAATTCAAACAAGACTTTATATTATTCAGAACCTATAAAATCAATAGGTATTAAATAAATAGAGTGTAAGCTTTACTTACCTAGCATCCAAATTATGTTTTTCCTTCATTCTTGGCTCGTTTGACCCGCTTCATTCTCAAGCTTCCACCTAGCTTGTCAAGCGTTAAACTATCATTAAAATTTGTAAGATGGATAGATTTGTCATAATCATTTACGACTATTCCATCCTACGATTCTTATGTCGAATTTTTCATTCGATCATATCATTGATCAATTATCCGGTAAGCATCATTCTTATGCTATCCTTTTTAACCACTTTATTAACCAAGTTTATGTAATCGTATTTAATCAATTTTAACACAACTTTGATCATTTTTAACACATAATGATATCATACATCATTCAACATGAATATATCATCGATTTTTCATCTTATCATACTAAACTTACTACTTATCAAGTATGATTTATATACTTAAACACCTAATTTGTTCAAGTATCATCTTATTAATTTCAGATATCATTATTCTAATCATAATTATATCATCAATTTCATCATATGATTAAAACCCACTTATCCTAGTGTGGTAAATCATCTCGTCATTCAATTCATGGCAATATATGTATAATTTTCACTTAGGGTTTTGTTTCTAAGCAACTATACATCATAATTTAGCCATATCTTCAATAATTTATCCATAATTCGCATATTATAAGATTTATCAAATTTCACTACTTCAAGAATCATCAAAATTTTACATACCTTATGATCCCCTAGCTTGGGTGATCATTAATTTATGTTCAATTGTGAATTTAGACTTCATTTGGCCTTCCAATTGAACGATTTTGTTGGAGCTAGGGTTTAAGCTCCTGGGGCTTCTCCTGTGTTCGAACAGAACACCTTGAACACACACTAAATGTGTGTTTTAATTTTTAAGTTTTCTTTTATAATTAAACTTTCAAGTTTATCCACTTAAGCCCCTCTTGTTTGGTTAGTTTATTAAGTAGGCCACAACACATTTAATTTCTAACAATATTCTTACTTATTAACTAGGTTAAACATTCCTAGTTAAATTAGTGGGTTCGGGGAATTTACAACTTAGTTTATTTCAAGTCCCGTTAACTCGGGCTTCTATAAACTTTATATTTCTCAAAAACATTATTTTTCCTTTTTATTAAATATTAGGTTTAGTTATATAAATCCTAATATTTTCCGGGTTAATTTTACCACTAATGATAATTTACCCGTCTTTTAGTATTAACGTTGTTTAATTACCAAACCCGTTTTCGAGGTGTTACAGATTTTGTTTCCTATGTTTTTTTACTAGTTTCCTCAGTCAAATTAGAAAGGATCGGAAGCCAAACATGAGCAAGTCTAGACTCGACTTAAGCTTGAATTCGAATTATTTACACTTATGGTGTCTCATGATTCTCATAACACTTGGCAGAAAGTTCTGGCGGGTGGATGTGGATCTACATGGTGGTCGGAGGCGAGCAATCCAGTGGCAGTTCCAGGGGGGTTTCTGGGAACCCTCTTGGTTTGGAAAAAGTTAGTGGAAATCTTGGATGATTTAGAAAAAAATTCGTGAAAATCTACCAAAAAGAACCCCTTGGAAAAAATTTCTGTATCCGCAGCCACTGGAGCAATCTAGTGAGGGAAGAAATTGAGAAAACAAGACAAGGAAATTTTGTTAGATGCAATGTTTTAAAAAAACCAAACTTGTTCTCGAACCAGTTGTTTTGATGGTTAACTGTTTGGATCAGCCGGTTTTAATTAATAATCAGTTTAAAACATAAATAAAATTTGGATATTTTAAATAATACTTAATAATTTCTTTTTTTAAGATAAAATTTTCCCTTTCATTCATATTTGACAAGTTATATTAAAATAACAGATAGACGGACAAAAAGTTGCACCGTCACTCCTTTCTGAACAAGTGAGTATTTTGTTAAGTGTTTTCTAAGTGTGTTGTTAGGTGAATCTATCAAACATATTTTTATACTTTAGCGACCTTAGTGCATCCGTTTGAAATTTATACAAGACAATCTAACTCGAGTTCTAAACGAATTAGTTGACATAGCCATGAGTTAAAACACGTTCTCTTAGGGTGAGCAGGGCACTCCCCTCTTAGGGGAGTCCCCTATCTTACGCACACCCAATTAGGTTATGCCACGTCAACTCCCTTTTTAAACTCCCCCCACACCCTCAATTTGATGGCGGCACTCCCCTCTTAGGGGACTTGCTTTTTTTATTAAAAAAAAAAAGAAAATGTTTTGATTGGTTGAAAAGAGGGTGACCCACCATCTCCCTCCCTCCTTCATGCGGTAACCCCTCCCCGATCCACCTCCCCGCGGTGATGGCGGCGCTGTTCCCGCTCGGGGACTTGGGTCACCGCCCCACTCCCCGCATGGTGCCCCGTATACCCTTAGTCATACCCACATCCACATCCACATGTATCTCTCCACACTCAGCTCCTAGTACACGTGTCCATGTATCCCTCTTCACATATATATCATTTCACACTTCTCAAAGACATGCATTTGTTAATAGTAGGGATGGCAAAAAAGCCCAAGTCCGATGGGTATATCCGAAACCCGAAACATATGGGCCGGATATACCCGAAGCCTAGTGGGCATGGGCCGGGTACGGACTTAAAAAAAGAAAAAAATCGGGTACGGGTACGGGTATGAGATTTAGTGATACCCGGCCCATTTACCAGAAAGTATTATATTATAGATTTTCATATATATAAACTTAGTACATGTACTTATTACATTCTCTATAGTCATATGTGGATATCTATTTGGCAGGTACTTAGTGAACAAATAACTTATGTTTGAGCATTTATATTGGATATGGAAGCTATCACCATTTATTCCGTGAATGTTTATGCAATTAGGTGGTTCTAATACAATTACTTAATTAAGTAATCGTTTTGATTTAGTTTGGTATATTAGGTCTAAATATGATATGTAAGTTATTAATTATATTTTCATTTGTTATAGTCATTAAAATAGTAAATTATATAAACATCAAAGTAAAAATTACACATTTGTCCCAACGGGTATTTTCATGAAATTAACGGGTATACCCGATACCCGCGGGTATGCCCGATACCCGACAGGTAATTACCTGACAAATACCCGATGAGTAACGGGCCGGGTATGAGACAAAAAATTACAACCGGGTACGAGCCTGGGATTACCAATACCCGGCCCAAGCCCGGCCCATTGCCATTCCTAGTTAATACTATAAATTCTCATAATAAAATAACATTTGAATTAACTAACGAACTTGATAAGCTTAGGCTTTATGGGTGTGTAAGGGTTAGGTTGGTTTGGTTCCATTTTTACCATTAATCATAATTATAACCGCTAATTCTGGTTGTGATTCGGTTTTGGTTAATTTCGTTTATTAACTAAAAACTTTAACTAAAACTAAATTTTGGGCTTAACTTGGTTTTGGTCATAAAGCCCCTTAGGGGACGTTATGCGACAAGTAGCAAAACACGTAAGAGAGGGGCTTTATATCACAAGTAGGGCTGTAAACGAACCGAACGAACCCGAACAAGACCTTGTTCGTGTTCGTTTGTTAAAAAATATATGTGTTCGCGAACCGTTCACGAACACTTATCGAACGAGATTTTATGTTTGTGTTTGTTTGTTAAGAAAATGAACTTGTTCGTGTTCGTTTGTGTTTGTTTGTTAATTTTAGGCAACGAACGTTGACGAACACAAATGAGCGCAAACTAGGGTTCATGAACACAAATGGAAACAAACGAACACAAACAATAGTCCATGAACAGAATATATAATACACTGACACTTACTAGATATTTAATTTATCATAATTTTGATATATTTAAATAAATTAAAAAACTAAAAACACTAATGAACTATCGAAAACAAGCGAACACGTTACCGAACGTTCACGAACATAAACGAACGAACGCGACCTCTGTTAATGTTTGTTCATTTAACTAAATGAACGAAATTTCTTGTTCGTGTTCGTTTGTTTAATAAACGAACGAACACAAACGAACTTCCCGCCGAACGGTTCATGAACTGTTCGCCGAACGTTTGGTTCGTTTACAGCCCTAATCACAAGAGAGTGTAGTGGGGTTATATATGTATGAGGCTTTATATATATGTATGTATATGTGTGAGTGGGGGAGGATGGGCCACGGCGTAATGCTCTTCGCAGGGACCGGGATTCAACCACTCATAGGGCCCGCCGTATCGATGTTTAGCAGCGCTATGGGGTGCTATGCTCCATTCCCCATGATATCAAGCCCCCCTACGGGTAGCCTTATAAGTCAACCAAGTTAGACTACACTTTTTTATTACAATACCAATGTGAGTTCACCTTTAATAAAGTAATTCTAAAAAAAAACTTAAGCCTTCGATGTGGGATGGTGAAATCTTCTAGTTTCCCAACCTTCATTGTATGTTCTTATTCAAATGCACTAGAAGATTCTCATTGATAAAATTGTGTAAAATCAACAACTTAAATCTATTAATTATGTACTCGGTGTTATATAGAAGATTCATACAATCATAACACCTCAGTTCTTCATCAAAATAAATGGCATCTACAACAAAATTATTTTGTTACTAACATATATTTATCTTAGTAAAAAAAAACCTATACATGGTTATTGTAACATAAATCCATTACATAGTATTATAGATTAAACATAATAAGTTCGGTTCGGTTTCGGTTATATCCGTTAACCAAAGCTTCATAATCGTAACCATAACCGATTGGCCAATTAACCAAATCTTCATAACTATAACCATCGGTTATGTTGGTTATCTGTAACACCCCAAAACCCGAATGTTTATATTCGTTAAATGTCCTATTATGGTACATCAAGAAATAAATAACTAGGTTATTTATCCTAGTTAAAAGTATGGTAGGAACAAATAAAGGATGAAAGTTGTGTCAATTTTGTTTAGTGACAAACTTGAGGGGCTAAAGTGGGGCAAAATGAAAGTTGATATTATTAATAAAAATAAATAAATATATACCCACATACACACACACAATCGTGTGTTCTAGAATGAGCAGGAGCTCCATGAGCTCCAAAACCCTAAACATGGAAGATCATCAAATTGGATGGCTAAATGAGGTTTAAATTCATAACCGAGCATGGATTAATGATCACCTTCACAAGGGGATCGTAAGGTATGTCTTAGATTCTAGATTGGTGATGATGCACGAAATGGGTTATGTTGTAAATCACGAATTCGTATGAAATTGAGCATGAGTATGAGTTAGATTCATCATTTGGAACATGGATTATGCATGAATTAGGTTAATTTGATGTTTAAGGGTGAAACCCATGTGTTATGGTGAAGATGATAACATGGGTAAATCATCTATGTCTAATTCTTGCTTAATGTTGATGTATTTTGATGTGTATGGTAAATTCTTGTTAGAGGAATTGAAAGGGATGTGATACTAATATGATTGATGTTTATGCATGAATGATTTATGTTGATTAGAAGTAGGAATTTGATGAATTATGTATGAAATTAGAAGGATATGCATGAACTAGTTGTACACTACGCTTAAGGGGTAGTACACACGTTAAAAGTATGATTAACTTATGATGAATTTGAGATTTGATCACTTGTAGGTGATTAACAAAGTTGTTATGAAGTGGGTTTTGATGATATGATAAGAAATGATGAATTGTTGTTAAGATGAAGTGAACAAAATGTGATGATAATATGTATGATGTTTAATTTTAAATACTACATGATGATTAGTAGTTGGTCTTGATGAGTTATGTATGAGTTTAGAAGATTTGAGCATGAAATAGTTGTACGTTATGCTTAAAAGGTAGTACTTGCATCAAGTGTATGATGAAATATATATATATAGTGTCACCCGTATAACCGAACATGATGTCACGAGTATATGATGATAAGTCGATGGTTAAATATGGTATATAGTTGACTTTCAAAAGTCAACTAAGCATAAGAAACATGAATTGACACGTGGTTGTACATGCCGGATTATAGGAATTCGTATGGTACATGTTAGGTCAATATGCGTCGTTAGTGATTATATGATGATTTACATGAGTTTATACGGATATGAATATAATCATATGAGTTATGTATGTTAGAAATGACTGGTGAAAGTTAAGGGTGAAATATCCGATTGATACGATTGTTAACATGTGCGAATGCGTATGCTAATGATAGCGTGATTTCTATGACATGAAAGTATAGGAATCATGTGGAGACGGACTCAAGCGCGAAAGGCTAACGGGTCAAGAAGAGGCGTGGAAACGGATGTGGACACGGATGCATGAGGTAAGTGATTTCCGTAATCACTTCGTAGTACTAGTAAGTAATAAAGTGTTGTAATGAATTAAACAAGACATTTGAGGCCAAATATGTGTTAAAGTCCTTCGTCGTAAATGATGGGTTTAAGGTTGACCAAAATACCCTTGATGGGTATTTTGGGGTAAACGAGCTTAAAAGTAATGTTGAAGCAAGTTATTCGATTAGCGTAATGTTTTGGACAAGTATGGAAGTGGGGATGATGGTTTGGTTAGTCATAAACCAATTAATGCACAAATACCCATAACGGGTCAAATAATTAGAATATAATAATAAGCCGAATGCATGCAAGTTAAGAATTTCTTTAATCCGGATGTGGGATTTTAAGTTCGTATGATAGAGTGCGAATTTACAAGCATGTAGGAAGAAACGGGAGGTTTAACGGATAAACGGTTCGAAAGTTACGCGCGTTTTAGTGCGTACGGACGACAAAATGGATCTGCAGAAAAAATGTGTTTTCGAGAGGGCGTCGCCGACGGGCTCCCACCCCGTCGCCGACGGGCCCTAGTTTGGTTGTTTTCTCCGACGGGTTAACTTACTGGCGACGGATCAGAAGTGGGCGACGGGCATTTTAAGAAGCCGTCGCCGACGGGTACCCACCCCGTCGCCGACGGGCTGTCTAGCCCACTTCTCCGTTTTGTTTAATTTTGCATTTCCAAATGATCCGTAACGCTTCCCGATGATTCGTAAAGCTTCTTATAAGCATAAGGGGATGCATATTTGTAGATAAGCATGTATGTATGTTTATGTGCATTCGTATACGTACGTAGAACTTATGTAAGTAGGTATACGTGAAAGTATGTAAGTTTAAAGTGTGGGAACAAGTACTAGTTATGTATGTATATATGTATATATGTAGGTATTGGTGTATGTATGTATGCAAGTGGTTATGTATGAGTGTGGGCACTATGCAATTAAGTATGAAGGTACATACGTGTGCATGTATGGACATATATATTGTGGACGCAAGTATGTAAGTATGTTTGTGAGTAAGTAGTAATGTATGTAAGTATGTATTGATGTAATGATGTATATGCGAAGATGCGTATATGTATATGTACGTATGTAGAAATGTAGTAACATATATGTTTTTGTAGATGGGTATTTGGTATATACTAAGCTACATATGAGTGTGTGCATACATGTAGATATATAAGAAAGGTATGTACACACGTAGATGTGTATGTATGCATGTATAAGGGTAGGTATGAAAGTATACATGTAAGTAAAGATGTAGGAAAGGTTTGTATACATGTAGTTGCGTATGTATGCATGTGTAAAGATATGCACGATTGTATGTATGCAATGATGTAGGAAATGTTTGTATGTATGTAGATGTATATGTATGTATGTGGAAAGATATGTACGATTGTATGTATGCAATGACGTAGGAAATGTTTGTATGTATGTAGATGTATATGTATGTATGTGGAAAGATATGTACGATTGTATGTATGCATGTAATGATGTAGGAAAGGTTTGTATGTATATAGATGAGTATGTAGGTATGTACGCATATATGTATGGAATAGACACGTTGAGTGTTAACGTTGATAATGGAATACCTCGAGAATGAAAAGTAATGCAGGTACATCATTGAAGCCTCACCAGGAAATGGATATGCAGATGAAATGCTTAAAGCTTAAAAGATGACGAAGTGTGAAGTGTACGCGAATGAACCTTGTTTCTTAAATGTGTACTAATGTTATGAATGTATGTGGTGAATGCAGGTTGTATGGATGATGAGCGATTAGCACAAGGATTAGAGATCGAAGACCGAGTCACTAGAGAGATTGTACGGGGACGTTGAATGTAAAATGTAGTTAATGTAAGCTATGTTTTTAGTTAACAAGTAAGAGGTTGACAGACTTTTGATTAAGAATTAAGTTAAAGTTAAAAGTTTAAATCAGTTGAGGTTTTTATAACGCAAGAAATTTTATGGTTGGTGTTTCCGCTGCGACTTTTTGTCAAATATGATTTAGGGTGTAACAAGTTGGTATCAGAGCCCTGGTTTGAGAGACTCAAGTGTAAGAAGGTAAGTGCTTGAACTCAAACCTGTGTGCTCTTGTGTTAAGAAACCCGTACAATCCAAGACTCGGTCAAGATCCAAAGGTAAAAGAGAATGTAAGTATGTACTTATGTATACGCATAAAGAAACTGACGGTTTTGTATATGCAAGGTAAGTATAAGCGTTTGAAGAGGATGATCCGCGAGTGCGGTCAACTACCGACACCAAGGCATGAAATAAGATAAAGTTAAGGTACGTAAATTTAATATGTCGGTATATGAAATGGTAAAGTGCATTAAGGGAAGAAAAATGCTAAATGAAGGACCATGATGGTATAGTAAACATGTTTTGAAAAAAATGATACACGTGCCGAAACCAAACTCTTCGGACATAAGGTGACAATTACATGAAGACACGAAACTAGTATGTGGATTGTGTACCTGGCCAGTACACGTGAAGCATATGACGTTCGTGTGTCCGTGATAATTGATACAGGTATGTCCGTTAGAATTAAGTAGTAGGTGGACGTGAGGGTGAAGAGAAATGTAAGACTCTCAAGAATGAGAGTATGATATGCTATGCTAGAATCCGCGAGACGGATTCGAAACATGATATGCTATGCTAGAATCCGCGAGACGGATTCGAAACATGAAATGCTATGCTAGAGTCCGCGAGACGGATTCGGAAGATGATATGCTATACTAGAATCCGTGAGACGGATTCGAAGTATGATATGCTATGCTAGAATCCGCGAGACGGATTCGAAATATGATATGCTATACTAGACTCCGCGAGACGGATTCGAAGTATGATATGCTATGCTAGAATCCACGAGACGGATTCGAAACATAAAATGCTAAGCTAGAATCCGCGGGACGGATTCGAAACATGAAAGAGGTTAAAGTATGAATGCAATGCTTGAATCCGCTAGACGGATTCAAGGGATGAAAGGCGTATATGTAATGTTTGAATCCGCAAGACGGATTCAAGGAATGAAAGATATGAATGATGCAAATTCCTTGCGGATTTGGTTATGATAAGCGAAAGCTGTAATAAGCTAGGCACGTCGACCGGTTCAAGTTGAACAAGTCGAGTGAGGATAAGGTACCATCCGTTTAGAACGAGTGGTCGCGAATGCAATAACGAATGTATGAAGTTCAATCCGTTATATGGATAGAACGGAAGATTTATGCTGAAAGTAATTAACCCGATGTTACCGGGTCGTAAATGGTATGTTTAAATCTCGTTATGAGAGTATATGCTATTACCCAATTAAGTGGGTAATAGAATGCGTGAAAGAAATGAAAATATATAAGCGGATGAAACCAATAATGTTGGAATGGGCACGGCGTAATATGGAAAGCTTGGTTCTAATAGTTGACGTAGGAATGAAAACTATGTCATTAAGAAGTGAAATTTTAATGTTTTGAGTAAAATATACGAGTATTAGTTAAAATCTTGTATGGTGAATGTGCATGATGCGTATACCTATGTAACTTAAGTAAATGCGCGAAATGAGAGGGATAGTAATGTAGAAAGGTGTTAACTATGGAGTTAACCATGTAGACGTGATTATGGAATGAATGAATAAACATGTAGTGATGATCATCACTAAGAAACTATCATGAGGCAAGAAGTTGAGGTCTAAAGATATATATATTTTAGAAGCATGTTATTTAGGAGGGATGGTAATAACCGGTAAGTAAAGGATTATAGTCCCGTAAAAATGAGCAAGGTTTCGGGGACGAAACCTCTTTTAAGGGGGGTAGACTTGTAACACCCCAAAACCCGAATGTTTATATTCGTTAAATGTCCTATTATGGTACATCAAGAAATAAATAACTAGGTTATTTATCCTAGTTAAAAGTATGGTAGGAACAAATAAAGGATGAAAGTTGTGTCAATTTTGTTTAGTGACAAACTTGAGGGGCTAAAGTGGGGCAAAATGAAAGTTGATATTATTAATAAAAATAAATAAATATATACCCACATACACACACACAATCGTGTGTTCTAGAATGAGCAGGAGCTCCATGAGCTCCAAAACCCTAAACATGGAAGATCATCAAATTGGATGGCTAAATGAGGTTTAAATTCATAACCGAGCATGGATTAATGATCACCTTCACAAGGGGATCGTAAGGTATGTCTTAGATTCTAGATTGGTGATGATGCACGAAATGGGTTATGTTGTAAATCACGAATTCGTATGAAATTGAGCATGAGTATGAGTTAGATTCATCATTTGGAACATGGATTATGCATGAATTAGGTTAATTTGATGTTTAAGGGTGAAACCCATGTGTTATGGTGAAGATGATAACATGGGTAAATCATCTATGTCTAATTCTTGCTTAATGTTGATGTATTTTGATGTGTATGGTAAATTCTTGTTAGAGGAATTGAAAGGGATGTGATACTAATATGATTGATGTTTATGCATGAATGATTTATGTTGATTAGAAGTAGGAATTTGATGAATTATGTATGAAATTAGAAGGATATGCATGAACTAGTTGTACACTACGCTTAAGGGGTAGTACACACGTTAAAAGTATGATTAACTTATGATGAATTTGAGATTTGATCACTTGTAGGTGATTAACAAAGTTGTTATGAAGTGGGTTTTGATGATATGATAAGAAATGATGAATTGTTGTTAAGATGAAGTGAACAAAATGTGATGATAATATGTATGATGTTTAATTTTAAATACTACATGATGATTAGTAGTTGGTCTTGATGAGTTATGTATGAGTTTAGAAGATTTGAGCATGAAATAGTTGTACGTTATGCTTAAAAGGTAGTACTTGCATCAAGTGTATGATGAAATATATATATATAGTGTCACCCGTATAACCGAACATGATGTCACGAGTATATGATGATAAGTCGATGGTTAAATATGGTATATAGTTGACTTTCAAAAGTCAACTAAGCATAAGAAACATGAATTGACACGTGGTTGTACATGCCGGATTATAGGAATTCGTATGGTACATGTTAGGTCAATATGCGTCGTTAGTGATTATATGATGATTTACATGAGTTTATACGGATATGAATATAATCATATGAGTTATGTATGTTAGAAATGACTGGTGAAAGTTAAGGGTGAAATATCCGATTGATACGATTGTTAACATGTGCGAATGCGTATGCTAATGATAGCGTGATTTCTATGACATGAAAGTATAGGAATCATGTGGAGACGGACTCAAGCGCGAAAGGCTAACGGGTCAAGAAGAGGCGTGGAAACGGATGTGGACACGGATGCATGAGGTAAGTGATTTCCGTAATCACTTCGTAGTACTAGTAAGTAATAAAGTGTTGTAATGAATTAAACAAGACATTTGAGGCCAAATATGTGTTAAAGTCCTTCGTCGTAAATGATGGGTTTAAGGTTGACCAAAATACCCTTGATGGGTATTTTGGGGTAAACGAGCTTAAAAGTAATGTTGAAGCAAGTTATTCGATTAGCGTAATGTTTTGGACAAGTATGGAAGTGGGGATGATGGTTTGGTTAGTCATAAACCAATTAATGCACAAATACCCATAACGGGTCAAATAATTAGAATATAATAATAAGCCGAATGCATGCAAGTTAAGAATTTCTTTAATCCGGATGTGGGATTTTAAGTTCGTATGATAGAGTGCGAATTTACAAGCATGTAGGAAGAAACGGGAGGTTTAACGGATAAACGGTTCGAAAGTTACGCGCGTTTTAGTGCGTACGGACGACAAAATGGATCTGCAGAAAAAATGTGTTTTCGAGAGGGCGTCGCCGACGGGCTCCCAACCCGTCGCCGACGGGCCCTAGTTTGGTTGTTTTCTCCGACGGGTTAACTTACTGGCGACGGATCAGAAGTGGGCGACGGGCATTTTAAGAAGCCGTCGCCGACGGGTACCCACCCCGTCGCCGACGGGCTGTCTAGCCCACTTCTCCGTTTTGTTTAATTTTGCATTTCCAAATGATCCGTAACGCTTCCCGATGATTCGTAAAGCTTCTTATAAGCATAAGGGGATGCATATTTGTAGATAAGCATGTATGTATGTTTATGTGCATTCGTATACGTACGTAGAACTTATGTAAGTAGGTATACGTGAAAGTATGTAAGTTTAAAGTGTGGGAACAAGTACTAGTTATGTATGTATATATGTATATATGTAGGTATTGGTGTATGTATGTATGCAAGTGGTTATGTATGAGTGTGGGCACTATGCAATTAAGTATGAAGGTACATACGTGTGCATCTATGGACATATATATTGTGGACGCAAGTATGTAAGTATGTTTGTGAGTAAGTAGTAATGTATGTAAGTATGTATTGATGTAATGATGTATATGCGAAGATGCGTATATGTATATGTACGTATGTAGAAATGTAGTAACATATATGTTTTTGTAGATGGGTATTTGGTATATACTAAGCTACATATGAGTGTGTGCATACATGTAGATATATAAGAAAGGTATGTACACACGTAGATGTGTATGTATGCATGTATAAGGGTAGGTATGAAAGTATACATGTAAGTAAAGATGTAGGAAAGGTTTGTATACATGTAGTTGCGTATGTATGCATGTGTAAAGATATGCACGATTGTATGTATGCAATGATGTAGGAAATGTTTGTATGTATGTAGATGTATATGTATGTATGTGGAAAGATATGTACGATTGTATGTATGCAATGACGTAGGAAATGTTTGTATGTATGTAGATGTATATGTATGTATGTGGAAAGATATGTACGATTGTATGTATGCATGTAATGATGTAGGAAAGGTTTGTATGTATATAGATGAGTATGTAGGTATGTACGCATATATGTATGGAATAGACACGTTGAGTGTTAACGTTGATAATGGAATACCTCGAGAATGAAAAGTAATGCAGGTACATCATTGAAGCCTCACCAGGAAATGGATATGCAGATGAAATGCTTAAAGCTTAAAAGATGACGAAGTGTGAAGTGTACGCGAATGAACCTTGTTTCTTAAATGTGTACTAATGTTATGAATGTATGTGGTGAATGCAGGTTGTATGGATGATGAGCGATTAGCACAAGGATTAGAGATCGAAGACCGAGTCACTAGAGAGATTGTACGGGGACGTTGAATGTAAAATGTAGTTAATGTAAGCTATGTTTTTAGTTAACAAGTAAGAGGTTGACAGACTTTTGATTAAGAATTAAGTTAAAGTTAAAAGTTTAAATCAGTTGAGGTTTTTATAACGCAAGAAATTTTATGGTTGGTGTTTCCGCTGCGACTTTTTGTCAAATATGATTTAGGGTGTAACATTATCGGTTAAAATCAGTTCGATTATATCGATTATGATTCATTTATCGGTTACGTCGGTTAATTTGCAGCCTCCGCCTATTACAACTTTATGGATTAAACTAGGTTATAACCCCGTGTATTACACGGGTTTAATAAATAAATTTTATATACTAAATAATAAAATAATATATCTTTAAAAACCTTCTTTATTGCACAAGTTGAATAAATATAATTTTATATATTAAATAATAAAAAGTTCTATCTATAAGAACAATATTATACAGGTTGAATAAATGTAATTTTATATACAAAATAAAAAAAGTTATATCTTTTAAACCACGTGTATTACACGAGTTGAATAAATATAATACTGTTTACCAAATAATAAAATAATACATCTTTAAAAAACCCCATTTAATACACGGGTTGAATAAATGTAATTTTATATACCAAATAAAAAAAATACATCTTTAAAAATATGCGTATTACTCGGTTTGAATAAATGTAATTTTCTGTACTAAATAATAAATATATATATATATATATATATATATATATATATATATATATATATATATATATATATATATATATATATATATATATATATATACATATCCTTAAAAAATCTCGTGTATTGTACGAATTGAATAAATCTAATTTTATACATCAAATAATAAAATTACGATTTTGGCCCCCGTGGTTATATCACTTTTACCCTTTTAGCCCAAAAAAAGATTTTTTTAACATCTAAGCCTTCAACGTCTTCTTTTCTAACCTTTTTGGCCCCTAACGGCTTTTTTTTAACCATTTTGGCTCCTAACATTTAATGGATGGGGTTAGTGTTAGGGGCCAAAAGGGTTAGAAAAGAAGACGTTGGGGGCTCAGATGTTAAAAAATTCTTCTTGGGGCTAAAAGGGTAAAAGGGATATAACTACAGGGGCCAAAATCGTAATTTTCTCTAAAAAAATATTATAAATGAGAAGAAGATTAAACTAAATAATAATTATTCATAAGATATTAAACTAAATAATATTTAATAGGAGAGTTATCTATAATTAATTAGAAAATATTTAAATTAAAATAATAATTATCTATAAGAGATGCCCTAATATGATGACAAGTGTCCCAAAAGTGGTTTCTTTTATTATATAGTATAGATATAGATATAGATTAAAAGAAAATAAGTCTATTTCTTTTTTAACTTTACATACGGTTTTCATATCCAATTAAATTATATCTTGATAAAGATAAATCCTTCAGAAACATCCAGATTTATAAATCTTGAATTCAGTTTCGCAAATAACAAATAAAAAATTAAAGAAATTTACCCTTTAAAAAAAAATCTTGTATAAATATCGTGTATTGTAAATTATCATTAGATACTTCGTAAATAAAATAATAAAGGAATACCCTCTAGCAATGAAGACGAAAGAAATTGACGACGTATCTCAATTAAAAACCACAAACGTCACCATGCTCACGTCAGCTTTAACCTACGTCATCTTTTAAGTCATCAAAAACATCAGCATCACTATCACCGATCACTCATCATTCATTATTCATATGACCATATCATAAACAATTCAAATAAAACACTTTCACTACCTCCCAACGTTTATATAAACTACACCATCCTCACCTTAACCTCACATCCTCAAACCAACCAACAACAATGGCAACAATCACCAAACGATTACTCCTAAGCGACCTTGTTTCCACCGATAAAATCGACCAAGTCCCTTCAAACTACATCCGACCCATCACCCAACGTCCCAATCTACAATCCGTTGTTCACGACTCCATCCCTCTAATAGACCTCCACAACCTCTTCGGCCCGAACCGCGGTCAAGTCATCGACCAAATCGGTCGAGCCTGCCGCGACTACGGCTTCTTCCAAGTCAAAAACCATAGCGTCCCCGAACTTACTATATCCAACATGATGCAAACCGCTAGAGACTTCTTCAACCTACCCGAACAAGAACGACTCAAAAACTATTCAGACGATCCCACAAAAACCACTAGACTCTCCACCAGCTTCAACATTCGAACAGAAAAAGTTGCTAACTGGAGAGATTACTTACGTCTTCATTGCTACCCGATTGATAACTACATCCACGAATGGCCAACTAGCCCGACGTCGTTTCGGGCCCATGTGGCGGAGTATTGTACGAGTGTAAGAGGGTTAGCGGTGCAGCTTATTGAGGCAATTTCGGAGAGTTTGGGGCTTGAGAAGGAGTATATAGTGAGGCAATTGGGGAAGCATGCTCAACATATGGCTTTGAATTACTACCCGCCTTGCCCGCAACCCGATTTGACTTATGGGTTGCCTGGACATACGGATCTTAATCTTATTACTATTCTTCTTCAAGATCAGGTTCCTGGGCTTCAGGTCTTGAGAAATGGTCATTGGGTTGCGGTTGATCCGGTTCCGAATACGTTTATTATTAATATTGGTGATCAAATTCAGGTATACACTATATCTTTTTACAGTGGTGGTGGATCCAGAAATTTTTCCCACCAGTTTCCTTTTGGTAGATTTTTATTAATTCTCACTATTTAAATCGTACAAAATTTCCACTAATTTTTTTCTTTTTTTCCCAAACTAGGGGGTTTCCGAGAATCCCCAAAATACCCCTGGATCCGCCACTGTCTTTTTAGATGCGTCCAGATTAATCACTAATTGGAGGTTCACCGATTAATCGAGACGCGGTAGTAGTCCTATTCCGGCCCAATTCTGGCCAAATTTCAACCAACCATTACAAATTCCCTCTAATTATTTAAAAAATGAGTCTACGACGGGTTAAAACATGTTTATTTAAAAAAAATTACATATAGAAATGCATGTGTATATATAAAACTAAAAAATAGATATAAAAAATTCAACTCAATTAATCCCTATTAATCGCTAGTCGGTACCTCACTGACCGACTAACGTCTACTGATTCTTAGAACGCTGGTTATTAGTTAGATGTTAATTTATTTGTTTGAGTACTAACTAATGCTTGAAACAATTGTATATAAAGGTAATGAGCAATGATAAATACAAGAGTGTGTTGCATCGAGCTGTAGTGAACTGTGATAAAGAACGGATATCTATACCTACTTTCTATTGCCCGTCGCCTGAGGCGGTTATCGGTCCTGCTCCAGAACTTGTAACCGACGATGAGCCTGCTGTGTACAGACAGTTTACATACGGGGAATACTATGAGAAGTTTTGGAACAGAGGGCTTGCAACCGAGAGCTGCTTGGATATGTTCATGGCTACTTAATTCGTCCACATCATTTGCCTGACCACGCTTGGATAAATGTGTTAAATCCGGTTTTTAAGTTTGTGATTTGGTCTTTAAGTAATGTTTTGTAGGTAGTGTGTCCCAGTTATAAGGTTTCTTTAATAAACTTAATTAAAGACGGCATTTTCTGCTTTAGTTCGTAATTTGTGTAGATCAAGAATGTAGTTTATGAAGCATGAATGAATGAATAATCACCAAATTAGTGCTTGTTGTCCTATTTGTTATATGGAGCCCGAAAATGTGGATCATATTCTAATTTCATTGGCATCCTCGACTTGGTCTGAGAATTCACGTACCTTGTTCGAGCTCGAAGAAATGTGCCTTTCCGTAATGTTTATTATTATTATTATTATTATTATTATTATTATTATTATTATTATTATTATTATTATTTTTAAACCAAATTAGTATCGGGCTCAATAAACCTATGTCAAGTGAACTAAATTCTAAACCATAAAAACTTATTTGTAAATGGTTGTTATGTGTTTACTATTTAAAAAAAAATTAACAAATATATCGGATTTTTTTTACAAATCATGTGCCACTCGAAATTATGGGCCATGTGTGGAGGTCCTCCCCATACACCATCAAAGCCGTTACTGGTCTCTAATGGTGTAAAGCAGTAAAGCCACTCCTTATGAAGTTGGGGCACGGGATTTATTACTTACCCGGACTCTCTGTTTCTGTCCACCAAACATAAGAAAATTATATTGGTGATCTTCCAAACCACATGTTGGTTTTTATGACGAGCAAGAAACAAGAAGGTGCTTAACAACAAAAACTCTTGTGTCCGCACATAAAGGCTCAAATCTTATTTCTAGTTACATCGTAGAAGTATATGTTTCTTAAAGATAGGTTTAAAAAAAAAAAAAAAAAAAAAAAAAAAAAAAAAAAAAAGAGAAGTAACATTTGTCTTTAAGAAAATGGATAGTAGAGCAAAGTTAATTGATTTTAGTTGGAGGCTTCGTTGTATAGTGTTTCTAGTTTTGTATAGAACATATATGTAAATTCTAGCTTCTACCAGTATAATTCAATAATCTTGTTGCCATTTAAAACAAAATTAGTCACGTCAACCTTATCAAAATGTTAAAAATAATCAAAATCATCATTATTTTTTTCCGTAAATAATTCAATTCAACAAAAACTTGTGATGTGTTATTCTTGACAAGACATATCAATTCTTTTGGCCCTTGGTGTAAGATATTCATTCTTTTTACGTCACACTCTAAAATTTCAAATTACCATTGGTTTGCATTAGATTCTTGTTTATTTAGAAAAAAGTTTACTTTTTTTAGAAAAAAAAGTCAAATGAGTATTTAGAAAAAAGTTAACTTTTTATAGAAAAAAGAAAGTGAAATGAGTATTTATAGAATTTTATAATTGTGATTTTCCATATTTTAACCACCCCTTTTTCTCATAAAAAGGGCACTAAAAAGGAATAATGTAAATTATAAAAGAAAAAGGAGGTTGAAAATACTGAATAATAAATCATAAAAAGGGCACACCTAAAAAGGAATAATCAAGAGTATTCTTGTAACGCTTTAGACATCGGCTCTACATACTTTTCACTATAATCACACCTGAAATGAATAAATAATGAGATGTAGAATTGTAGAAGCTTGTACGACATCCATCAAGATTCTTGGCATGAAATTAATTAAGATGGTTTTTGGTTTTCTAAAAATATCTTTGCAGGCTTTTATGTTTGCGGCGACATTGTTCTCTGTAGACTATTTGTTTTTTCGAAAGTGTTTCACTATAAAACGTCTGCGCGAACTCTTTTTTGTGCAGGCTTGCCCCAACCACTTCTAAGATCTTCTGAGGTTGCAGAATGTTAAACACTCGTCCACCACCGTCTACCACCACCGCCATCCACCACCACCCATTGTCCACGTCCACCACCCATCACCACGTCCACCACCCAAAACCTTGCCTTATTAACGCAAAGGGGCTGATCGCCAAATCGTTTGGTGACCTTTAAGACCCCAAGTAGGTTTGTAGGTATGTTGTCAGCTCTGTTGGAAAGTTGCACAGAAATCGACAAATGAAGAGGACCACTCATGCAAAAGTTGTATAAAAAAGTAAGAGATCACCAAATCGTTTGATGACCATTTTTTTTACAGAAAGCTAGAGACCGCCAAACTGTTTGGCAACCACCAAGGGCGGAACTATGAAGGAGGGAGGGGTAGTCCGGGTTACCCCTCAGGAACCAAAAGGAGAGAGAAAAAGTGTCCCATGGTAAGAATTGATCAAAACGTAGTCAACGGTCATGGTTATATTCGAAAACTGGTTTCTACCAAAACTGGTTCCCACACCGGTTTCAACGTAAATATTCCCAAATTTGTTACAAATTGGTGTATCTTATCAAAACCAAACCACATCGGATCAATCTAGAGGTGCACACACAAAAAAAAAAAAAAAAAAAACCAAAAAAAAAACGAACCCCGTAAAAAACTTGGAATTGGTAATTTTAATACTCGGGTATTCTATACCCGAAACCGACCCTACCCGTAGGGTAGATAGAGTATGCATTTTCATCTCAATATCTGGAATCGAAATCGGAACCGATCAATAACCGATTAATACGTGTAACCAACAAGAACCGAAACCGATTATACCCAACTATACCCGATACATGATTCTAATATCTATCTTTTAAATTCATGTTACTACTTTTGCTACTAATAATAATAAACAAAAAGACAAGAAAATAGGGTAATAAAAAGTCAATAGAGTATTGAAAACCTTGAAAATAAGGTACTAAAAACTTGGAAATTGAATACAGAAAAACCCGAAAATATTATATTTTAATACCCGGTTTCTTAATACCCGGTCAAATAACAAGAAGCAGAACCGAACCGGTTATAACAATAACCGGTTCTAACCCTTAAAACATGAAACCGAAACCGGTTATTAAAAATACCCGATTTGTGCACCTTTAGGTCAATCCGGTTTCACGTCGGATTCTTTTTTGAACGACAAATTTCTTAAATTTCATGTCGTATGTGGGGCTTGAACCCAAAACCTTCATCTCCCTCACCTAGGTGTGTAAAGGCTTTGCCTTTACCAATAGACCACTACGTCATTGGAATTGGATTCTGATCCGAATTATTTCCCCACCATAAGACTGTGCCAATGCAGGTTGTTTCACCCGGCTGGCAGCTAGATGAATCCAGGCAGAAAACCCATTACATTGGTTGGGCCGTGTGTTGGATTATTTTTTATCGGCCTAAATGTCTGGCTCACAGTTTTTTTAATTAATTCTAGCCCAACTTTATATCGATATTTATGGTATATTAACTTTTCATGAAAGATGGTGTATTTGGCCATTGGCCAGGCCATTTCATAATTTGAATACAACTGTTGTTACAAAACACAATTTAATATTTAGCAACGTGAATAGAGTTTTTGTTGAAATATAAATTTCTTTCCAATTTAATGTCAAAACATATTTTCATATTTTTCATATAAATATTTTCTAATTGAGCTCATTTACATTACATGATGAAAACGTCTGGGCTGTTGACTAAATCTGGGCTGCTGGTTTCTAATCACGGGCTGGAAATTGGGCTTGCATAAGGATGACTCGCAGTTGGTTCGGGATTTGGGCTTCTGGAGTTTGTTGATATAAAAGAATGTTGCAGCTCATTTGGAAAATAGAGATTGACTACGTTTTCTGTCTCACAAGTCACAACTCTGGTTCACCTCTTCTTCTTCCCAATCGTTCTGTTAAAGAGAGTTTTTAGGGTTCTTTGTTTGATTCATGAGATTTCAGTAATCTGTATCATTCTTTTTGTTTATTCTTTGCATCATCTTGGTGTAAAGATCTTTTGTTTTCCTTGTTAACATTATGTGGGTAATAAACAGAATTGGTTTGAGTAGATTTTGTGTGAGTACCACAAAATTTGACGGTTTTTTACCTCATGCTTCAGGGAGTTTAAAAAAAATATATATATTACACTTTAACCCATAACTCTTTGATTTTTTTACTTTCAACCCAAAAGTTTTCATCTTTTTTAGTTTAATCTCACAAGCTTTTTACTTTCAACTTTGGCCTCCTATGCTTTATATACTTCTAAAAATTTTCGTTTTACGTTTCATTCTAAATTTTATGAGTTAACACAGCGCAACGTACATGGGCGGTTCAACGTTTTTACATTTTATTTTATTTTATTTTATTTTACGCTACGCTCTAAATTTTGCGAGTTAACTTGGCCCAACGGTGCGTGCGAGTTCTAAATCGACTTGGTTATTATTTTATATGTTTTACGTTTCGTTCTAATTTCTCCGCATTAACATACCGTAACTTCAATGTTGATGGTCGCTGACTTTGGTGTGGCATTAATGCTATTTGTTACAGTTTTACGCCCCCGCCGCAACACGGGGGACTTTTTTTGTCATTCTAAACATTAATTGAACGTTAAATAACGAAACAAAAAAGTCATTCTAGACAATAAAATGACGAAAACGAGTTGCAAACATTTCTTTTAGATTTTAAGGGAAAGATCAAATAGGAAGTTTATTTTGGCTAGGAAGTATAGGAAGCAATCTTAGCCGTTCATCTTCTTTTTTAAAATTTTGGACGCGTGGGCTTTTTCGTCTTTTTACATTATCATATCTTCGTTCTAATTCAATTATAGATCCTGTTACCTCTCTTCTTAGTTCATCACTTTCATAACAAAATTGAAGATTCTATAACCCTAAATCGCAATCGATCGCAAATTCACCTCTTTTCAAGCATTAATCTTGTTTCGTTCGTCAATTCGATAACCTCAATTTCTTCAGACTCTGTTGGTAAGTTTAGCATCAATTTTGAGTAAATTTTTGTTATTTTTTCCGAATTTCATTGTTTTACGTTTTATAATTCGTGTTTCTGTTATTAATATTTGATTTTTCATAAGTTTAATTGTTATTGTTGTATAATTTAACATAATTTGTTCGTTTTGTTTCTTCATCATTTATTGCGTTTTAGTGGAGAGTTGCGTTTTATGATTTGATTCACATTATATGCATACAAACTTTAAATTTAAGATTGATGTAATATAAAGCTATAACTGTCATTGTTGTACAATTTTAGAGTTTTGTTCGTTTCATACATTGTTTTGTTTGTTCATCATTTGATGTGTTTTACTGAACGTATTGCGTTTTATGCTTTTATCCATATTAGTTTATATACAAACTTTAAAGGTCTGTATTTCTAAATTTTTATTAACATATTTTGAGATTTAACACTAAAAACATTATTATATAAGAGGTATTGCGTTTTATAGTTATTTGTTAATTGTTTCAGATCACATGATGCGTTTTACTGAACGTATTGCGTTTTATGCTTTTATCCATATTAGTTCATATACAAACTTTAAAGGTCTGTATTTCTAAATTTTTATTAACATATTTTGAGATTTAACACTAAAAACATTATTATATAAGAGGTATTGCGTTTTATAGTTATTTGTTAATTGTTTCAGATAACATTTCCAAGTGGGAGGAACGTGTATGCTTAAACAGTGGAATAAAGTTTTTCAAACCTAAAGTCAGTGGATCCATTACACCTGCTGTTGGAATGTTTTTTAAATCATTTGATGAGGCTTTTGCGTTTTATCAGAGATATGCACTTACTGCAGGTTTTTCTGCAAAAAAAAAATACCTCTTGGAAAAATGGTGATGGTTTAGTGAAAATAAGATATATTGTCTGCTCAAAAGAAGGATTTCATGTTAGCAAAGAAATAGATTCTGGTTCAGTTGATGAGAATAGTAAAAAGATTGTTAGACGTAATAGAGGTTCAAAAAGAGTTGGATGCAATGCTCATGTGAAATTAATATTAGAGAACAATAATATGTTTAAAATCTACTACTTTGAAGAAGAACATAATCATATCTTTGTTGAAGATGAAGATATTCATTTCTTGCCGGCTGCCAGAAGTATCGATTATGTTAAAGAAAGTTTTATATCTGGATTGTCTGTAATCAATATTAGACCTGTTAAAGCATTCAATATTATGAAAACAATGTATGGTGGTTTTGGTGAAGTTGGTGCTAGTAAAGTTGATTGTAAGAATTATAGAAGGGATTTGAATCTTTACATAGGAGAGTATGATGCAGAAATGGTAGTTAGGCGTCTTATTAGAAAGAAAGAATGTTGTCCTGGTTTCACATGTGATTATGTTATTGGAGAAGATAGAAGATTGAAAGGACTTTTCTGGGCTGATGAGCAATCAAAAATAAATTATACAGTGTTTGGTGACATAGTTGGTTTTGATGCTACTTATAAATCAAACAAGTAAGTTTTTTTCATTTATTGCGTTATATATTCTATTGCGTTATATATCATGTTCTGTTTTTTCTAATGCTTTTTTAATTTGTTTTTATGTAGGTATGATTTGGTTTTTGTACCATTTACTGGGATTGATAATCATTTTAGGAATGTCACATTTGGTGGTGCATTACTTGGTTCTGAGACTGCAGATTCTTATAGATGAATTTTAAGGTGCTTTGTTAATGCTTTTGGAAATGAGCCTAAAGTTGTTGTTACTGATCAAGATGTTGCAATGAAGAGAGCTATTAAGGATGTACTTTCAAGAAGTAGGCATAGGTTATGTATGTGGCATATATGGGAGAAATTGAAGACAAAGGTATTAACTGTGTTTTATGATATAATAAACTGCAATTTTATATAGTTTTATTATTGCGTTTTATGTATTATACAATAAGATCCCCAAACACTTTTATCAATAGAATTACAAACCAATTGCGTTTTACCATCAATGCATTATGTTTATCATTTTCAATATATTGCGTTTTAATTTATTGCGTTTTATGTTTAATAATTTTATTACTTTTTATACAGGTTGGTCCTGTTTTGTCAGCAAACATTGATTTTAATACAAGAATGACTCATGTTGTTTGGAATGATACTATTATTCCAGAAGATTTTGAAACTGAGTGGCATTCAATAATGTCTACTTTTGGATTGGAAAATCATGAGTGGTTAAAAGATATGTACAATCTTCGATTTGATTGGATTCCTGCTTTTTACCATGGAGAGGATTTGGCTGGTCTTATGCGTACTACGTCTAGATGTGAAAGCGAGAATTACTTCTTTGGTCAGATTTGCAATCCAAGATGTACACTTGTTGAAATTTTCACTCATTTTGAGACTGCAATGGATATTCAAAGGCATGAGCATAGGAGGAATGATCATGATACAAGGTATATTCAGTGTAAGACCTGGAGTGACTTTGTATTGGAGAAACAAGCATCAGAAATATATACCAAAACAGTTTTTAAGGATATTCAGATTGAAATTGATGCTGCCATTACAAAGTGTATGTCAAAGTCTCTTGATACTGTGGGTGATGTTCAATATTATGAAATAAAGGATTTCAAACAGCCATGCACATCTTTATTCAAGGTAATTTTTTAAATTTATATTGTTTTAAATATCTATTGCGTTTTATTTTTTCCATCTTTTGTTGCGTTTTATCATTATATGATCATATACTTATTTCTGTATTATATTTATTATTCATTGTGTTTTATATTACATTTCACTAATTTTATATAGCTTTTTAATCTTATTTACAGGTGCAATACAACAAACAAGAAGATGGTTTAAATATAAGTTGTTCTTGCAAACGGTTTGAACAATTTGGTATATTGTGCCGCCATATATTTTATGTTCTACGGTATGATGATATAACTGAGTTTCCTAGATGATATGTTCATAGAAGATGGATGAGAGATGTTGTTTCAAATGGATCAAATCATTGCAATATTCGGTTTGATGAAATTGGCAGGAATAGTGAAATTGATAAAGTTTATAGAGAAATCGTTGTTGCAAATGAGTATGTGGTTAATAGGCTGGTTGGGGATTTAGATGAGTTGCGTCGTTACAGGGATCATATTAAAAGTTATATTGATAAAGCGGATGAGGTTATGGTTGCTGCGCCACCTCCTAGTCGCAAAGAAAGATTTACTGATATTGGAGGGAACTTAGAAAAATCAGATTCTATGATATGTGTCCCGATCAAAATAAGGACCAACGGATGCGGTGTACAAAAAAGGATCAAGTCTAATCGTGAGATTGCAATTCAGAAATCATCAAAGATCCAGAAATCGTGCCGTGTATGTGGTGGAAAAGGACATAACAGTCACACATGTAAAGATAAGGTTTCTTCTAATGCTATAGGTTCTAGCAATGCAATGTAAGTATGTATACAAATTTTGTCAAATTCTGATATCAATAAGAAAGAAAAAAATTTTGTCATTGCGTTTTATGATGTATAGGTTTCATCTCTTTTTGTTATTACGTTTTGTGATATCCTTCATAAATATCAGCTTTTTTTGGTTAATTGCGTTTTATGATAACAACAGTATATTGTTATTGCGTTTTATACATAGAACAATATACTTTAAATGGAATTTTTTGATTATTGTGTTTTATTATAACACAGATCATAGATCAAATTAAACAAGAAATGCAAGTGGATATCATAAACATTGCGTTATATAGATGATGATAGTTTTAAACAAAGATGATGTTTTCAAACTACAAAATTAAATAAAAATTACTAGCATGATCAGCATCATGGATCAAAGTTTGTTTCTTCTTCAGATGAAAACCCTAAGCTTCCATCAGGGATTTCCTCATCACTTTCAGATTCAACCCAAAGTTAAACCTGTGAGACTACTGCCTTTTGAAGCTTCTCTGCAAATTTGCTAGCAGAGTTGTTGATGATTGGTATTTCAGATAATTGCTTCAAAAAATTTATATCCTCACTGGTAGATATGTCCTTTGGGTCATACATCTCCACATCACCATCGTCCCAAGTCACTGAAACTTTGAAAGTTTCCTCAATGAACTCCCAAGATGTAACTTGGGCATCTTCAGTTGCAGTTTGATTCGGATTTCCAAATCTTTTGTGTAGAATTCTGAACAGTGCGGCTGTCTGATCTGTGTAACAAGCAGGTGGTATACCTATTTCATTCATCCTTCTCAACACATTATCATTGCGGTTTTGAAGAACAGAAGCAACGGAATGGTATCTTATTTTTTTCCATCAAGGAATTGAAGAACGAAATTGTCTCTTTTAACCCACCAAACTGATATTGTTGATTAGCCATTTTAGGGTTTGTGTGTGTGTTTTGTTGTTGGGTATTGGTGTATTTGGTGTATGATGAGAGGAATGTGAAAATAGTTTAGGGTTTTTGTTCGTATATAATGGATTGGTAGAGGGATTTGAATCAAGTGTGTTAATAATAAAAATGATTATATTTTATTTTTTTCTTTGAATTGATTGTTCAATCATACAGTATTTTATCATGAATCCAAAAGGCTTTTTAAGGCTTTTTGTCTAATCAATTTCCTTGTCATTAAGCTATCAGTTTTTTCTTTGTTTTATCTACTCTTCATTTATTATTATTTTATTTTATAACATTGCGTTTTAGAAGAGTATAATATATCAGTTTTATGATTGTCATTATTGTAATTAAGCTTTTAATTTGTTTTGTGTTATAAAAATAGAAAAAAAAATTATTGCCTTATAAAGGTATATTGCGTTATATGTTTGGAAATGAATAATTAGAAAACACTTTGTAATGCGTTATAGAATAAATAACTTATGTCAAACAACAAATAAACAATGTTGAGTTATAGCATACTATTAAAATGTTGCGTTTTATAATAATAACATTTTACTATATATGTATCCTTTCTTTTAAATATATTATATAAAAATTTTATTGATAAATTGTACAAATTTTAAATAATATGTTTAAAAGAAATGATACATATTGCGTTTTAAAATAACAAACAAATAAGAGCATTTTAAATATATCAACAAAATATTGCGTTATATGAAATTTATCCACAAAGAAAAAAACATTGCGTTTTATAATAAGTAGCATTTCTAAATCAAAGTAACCAGCAAGATCAAGAAAATACTGCGTTATATTAAAATTATGCTAAAAGAAAAACATTGCGTTTTATAATAAGTAGCATTTCTAATTCAAAGTAAACCAGCAAGATCAAGAAAATACTGAGTTATATTAAAATTATGCTAAAAGAAAAAACATTGCGTTTTATAATAAGTAGCATTTCAAAATCAAAGTAAACCAGCAAGAGCAAGCCTGTCTTTAATCCTTTCTAAACTAGTGTCATAAGATTGTTTTTTAAGTTTCGCACTGAGGTTTCGAAACTTCTTTGAGTCCTCAATAACATAATCTTTGAGTTCGTTGATTTCGTGCAATAATATCTTTGCGATGAACTTTCTTCTTAAATCATCAAGTTGTGCGGTCTGCTTGTTGACTTGGTTTTTGTTTTTACCCTTCTTGATAATTGCAGGTTCTTCATATTCGACATTAAATCCACAATCCCATTTTTCGATTGCTTCACCATTATAACATTCCATATGACGCATACAGAATATACCACAGTCAATGCCGTTATCTTTTGTCCTCCATTTCATCTCCATTCTAACATGGGTTATTCCCTTTATTTCATCTGCTTTTTCATGTCCAACAGATTTAAGGTAAGCTGCCAAAGCATTCCTCTACAGAAAAAAAAAACAAAAAGATTAGGTGGTTTATATTTGTGTTTTAAAAGCATAAGTAAGAATACTTACTGTATTTTCAGGCACATCACCGTATTTTTCTTTATTTGTGGCTTCTTTTGCACTGTTGTCAATGATGAATATTTTTTCTCTTCAAGATTGAACGAGATCACAAAGAAATGCTCTGAAAGGAGAATCGGGACAAGGATAATTTTAAAATCTTTTATGCTTTTTAGCTTTGCACCTTGAAGATTTTTTTCAATGTTCTTTGTGAAAGATTCTATCATCTTTTCTTCATTTTCAGTTTCTTCCTTATCTCTCGATAGTAAAGCCTGCATAACAGTAAACACATTAACATATTATTGCGTTTTATGAAAGTAATAAAACATACAGCTGCGTTTTATGAAGGTAATAAAACATACAGCTGCGTTTTATAAAACTTCATTCAAACAAAGTAGACATTGCGTTTTATGAAAGAAATAAAACTGGCAATTGCGTTTTATAAAACTTCATTCAATCAAACTTCAAAATACTTCATTATACATATATTATTTCTATAATACAGACAAATTGCGTTTTATATATCTTACCAGCATTCGAATAGTACAGAAAAATCTTGGAGTTTTGTTGTCTTTTGATCTTCTTTTTTCTTCTTCATTCAAAATATATGTCCAACAATTGATTACTTCTCCGGTGATTTCCAATCCTGGCCTCATTGTTTGAGCAGCATATCTATATAGAAATACATGATCTTTAATTTCAAAGAGAGTGTCCCTGCAAAAAAAATATATAATATTTTGATTTTTGTTTTGTGTTAATGTATATAAATGATTTTTTACATCATTTCTCCTTCTGCATGGAAAGCATATCCCGATATGTTGTTTTCGTGTGCTGTTCTTGCTTCCTTCATTGCTACTTGTCTTAGATAGTATGGTGAACAAAATACTTCTGGTACATTTTTCTGTCGATCTGGTCGTACCATCCTTGTGATTATTTCTTCTATTTTGGTTATATCACTTGTTGGTTGTTCTTGATGAACTGATTTTGCAGGTGTTTTATACGGATCTTCTTGTGGGTTGAGGAATGATGTGTTTTGAATTAGATCACTGATTTCCCTTTCAGTTTTCTGTTCTTCAATTCTATCAAACATTGTTTGTATTCCAGTAATTTGAACTTCTTTTTCGATTGTTTTATTTTCAGATTTCGCTTGAATTTCGGTTTATGCAGCGTGGCTAGTAGCATCAACTTCCACTTCATTTTCATCAACATTTGAAGACAACTGAGAAATTTTCAAATCAAAGGATGGTACCTCATCATTTTGAATTTTCTTTTGATTTGATTTTTTTCTTCTTCATCTGTCTTCTGGATTATCTCCAACATTAATGATGAAGTTTCTTCGCTAAATAATGATTGTACCATTGAAGGGTTTTCAATGTGTGTTTGCAGAATCGATGCAGGTTCATTCTCATTGATTTTTTCTGGATTGGAGGACTGGACTATAGCTGTGTTAACTTCATTGCGTTTTATATCATCATCATTGCGTTTTACAATCAATGGAGTTGAAATGATTTGATTTTCGGTGTCTTTATTTTGGCTCAAATTTAGAAATCTTGATGTCGTTTCCATCAGAGTTGAATCAATATTAACTTTCTTGTGCTTTTTAGCTTGATGGTTGAATTTTTCAATCAATGACGCCCATTCGTTTACTTTGTTATGAACAGTTTCACTGTTTGGATATTCTTCAATGATCTCATCTATGCGTGATTGGATGTTTTCGAAAATTTCTTCAAATCCTTTAAAATGATTATCCAAGGCAGTCACAACATATTCTTCTTTTGATTATTTATCTTCAATGTTCTTCATATTTTCATCGCCACTTTTTGTTGAATGAATATCAGAAAGACCTTCACTTTGATTTTGTGATGGCATGAAATTACGCAATCGGCATTGACTGTCTACCCACAATTTATCTCCACTTTCTGTTTGTGTTTTCTCAGTTTCATTGGTTTTAAGTTGGTTGTTTTGAACATCCTCTTGATTCTCTTGTTCAATCCAGTCTGTTGCAGCTTTAAGTAAGGTGTTTCCATCTTTTATCTCTTCTGAGTTTATATTGATGTTTGGGTGTTCTTCAGCATCGTCTTCATCTTTTTCTTCAGATTCATCTTGAAAAATTTCTTCGTTTTCATTCTCGGATTCAGATGGATAAACATAAAATTCATCCTCCTCATCTTTCTTTTTTTGTTTATTCTTTCTGACTGTTTTCTCTTTTTTCTTTTTATCCATTACAAGAACTATCCCCTCATTTTGCGCAGCAATTTCCAATTCATCTTCAAATTCTTGTAATGTTGTAGAGTCAATTTTATCAAGAGAGAACTCTTCAGTGTTTTCAGCATCGTCAAATCCTTGGTTTTTGTAAGCATATAGTATCTGTATAAATCATTGCGTTTTAAAAAAATAAATAATTAAATTTTGTTGCGTTTTATAATATAAATCATTGTAAACAACTTACACAACTAATATTTTGTAACTTTAAATACATTGCGTTTTACAAAAAAACATTGCGTTTTACACAAACATTGCGTTTTAATAAAGCATAGTTTTAAACAAACAAACAAATAATATAAACAAGTCATTGTGTTTTGTAACATTATATACATTGCGTTTTATACAAACATATTTTAAACAAAGAATATAAACAAGCAGCCTAAACAAGCATTCAGCAAATATGTAGCAATAATGAAAGATCAGATTTCATACCGCTAACAATGCAATAGGTTCATTGAAGAGCTTGTCATTTCCAGGCCATTGTCTTCTTGTACGCCTTAAAACAGACAGAATATATTCACACCAATTAAAATCCTGGGTTTTTTTTGTCACTTTTCATCGATGGCAAGAATCTTTGATTAACGTTACTACTTTGCATTGCCTCTGCCATGACCGTAAAAAATATAACCAAGAAGTTTAGTTTGAACATTCTTCCAAGCTCATTTCTTGATTTTAAATATTTAATCAAGTTGGCCGCATACATTCTCTTCAAAATATCTTTGCTGAATTGACCGCGCCAGAATTTAATGATAAGATCAGTATCTTTTGGTCTCAATTTTTCCACAATCTCTGTTTTTCCATTTGGTATTTGAAATACCTTTTGGATCAATTCAGCTGTGATCTTAATCTTCTCATCTCCTGTATTTATCTTATCATTTTCAGCATCAAAGTTTTTTACCAGCCAATATCCAAATTTGCGTGGAACTGAATGCAGCTTGAATGATAGTATGCTCTCAAACCCTATTTCTCTAACAACTTTCCTTTGCTCTTTTGACAAACTTTCAATATAATCTTTTAGATTATTGACTGCACATCTTATGTTTATTTTTTTTCCGTCGTAATCATAATATGGTTGTTGTTCTGGTTGTTCTTCTGTTTTACCTTTCCTCAATGATCTTTTTGGTTTTGATTCTGCCTTTTCCTTCTTTTGATTTTTTGTCTGTTTCAGTCTTGGTGGTGGATCAACAAAATCATCATCTGATACATTGAAGTGTTTTAGAAACATATATTTTTTTCATGAAATTTGTTAAATGCGTTTTATGTTACCTGAATTTACTTGTTGTTGTTCGAAAGTATGCAGAACTATAGCTCAACTAGAATTTTCATCCTTTGAAACAGACTCTGTATCTTCTGAAGATTCAATCACCACTTTCTTTCTTCTCCTTTTTTGTTTTTCCTCTTGTTTTTTAACTTTAAACAGAATAATGAAACAATGTCAATTAACAAATTTATGATAAAACGCATTAGCTAACACTATAAAGATAAAAAGCAGTAATTCACAGTTTTAAGATAAAACGCAATACTTTACATCATATTAAATTTAACACAGCAAATTAACATTACATAATCTCATTTTGTTTTTTATGATATTTTAATATAAAACGCATTAGTCAAGTAAAAAAAAAAGCATTTTGATAGTATTATGATAAAACGCAATAGTTAACAACACATGTAGGGCTGTAAACGAACCGAACGAACACGAACAAGGCCTTGTTCGTAAACGCAATAGTTAACAACACATGTAGGGCTGTAAACGAACCGAACGAACACGAACAAGGCCTTGTTCGTGTTCGTTCGGTAAGAAAATAAATGTGTTCATGAACGGTTCATGAACACTTACCGAACGAGATTTTATGTTCGTGTTCGTTCATTAAGAAAATGAGAGTGTTCACGAACGGTTCACGAACACAAATAAATTTGGCCAACGCGACGAAGGATAAAGGTGGATGACCCATAGAGTAGCACTGGAACTTGGATCCCTTATTGTGGAACGGAGGTCGATCCTATTCGTCGATGTAAATAATGAGAAAGGAAAACTAAATGGTACATAAACAAAGTGAAATAAGGTCTCCTTGTTTAATTGTTATGGTAATAAAATAAATAAAAGTTTAATAATATAAAAAGTATAGATACAATATATGAAAGTACAAAAATCTTTAATTAAAACACAAACATACGAACATAAACGAACGCATATAAAATGAACGAAAGTTCACGAACACCTTACCGAACGTTCACGAACACAATTGAACGAACGAGACCTCTGTTCATGTTCGTTCATTTAACTAATCGAACGAAATATCTTGTTCATGTTCGTTCGTTTATTAAATGAACGAACATAAACGAACTTTCCGACGAACGGTTCACGAACTGTTCGCTGAACGTTTGGTTCGTTTACAGCCCTAAACACATGTATCTCAGCAAATTCAAAGATAAAACGCAATATTTTAAAATTCGATTACAATTATCATAATAATAATCTCTTTGTTTTTGCAAATTTATTAAGATAAAACGCATTAGTTCACAATATATAAATCTCATAAAAAGCATTAGCACCCTAGGTCATAGTTTTAACATAAAACGCAATGTAGTCTCTAATAACAAAAATGTTAAGATAGGGATAAGATTACACTCATTAACAATTTTTTGGAAGGGATATGATATATTAGGTCTATTGCACGTCATAAAACGTAACTTGAATTCAGTTAAAAAGCAAAAATACATAAAATTACCATTGTCTGAAATCTTTTTGCGTTTTCTACTACTTTGTTGTTTCATTGTTGATTTTCGGCTAATATTTACTTTTTGATCTATGTTCTCTTCAGCTGATGATGTTTTTGGCTTCTTTGATGATTTAGGGTTTTTAGAGACGGATTTCTTTTCAGTAACTCGAAGGTAAACCTTCAAATTATCTCTCGACGACGCCATGAACTTCAATGGAGTATGATTTTCTCAAATTTCTGTATGTGTGTGATCGTTCAATGGAAGTGTAAAACGTAATGCACTTTTTTTCGAAGCGTTTCTGTGTATATTCAACGGCGGTTATTTTGGAATTTGACGATAATACCCTTGAAAGACCGGAGAGCGTGTTTAAATGACAGTTTTTAATTTGATTTTGATCTAGACCGTAGATTGTGCAATTGGACGGTTATGATTGCTTCCTAGGCTTCCTAGCGAAATAAACTTCCTATTATATCTCCACCCTAGATTTTAAATGTGTGTTTTCATGATTAATGAGAAATAAATATTAAAACAGTTGAATATTGGTTATATTAAAAGGTGATATATTGCTAATAGGGTTGGTATATCGTGTCAACCCGACCTATTAAGACACGAACACGATAAGACAAGAACCCAAGATATGTAAACACGAACACAACACGAAATTTTATCATGTTAGATTTCCAAACACGAACACGAACCTGATAATAAATTGCTTACACAAAATGACATGTTAAGACACGAAAAAATTATCAGCGTATCATACGACATGTTAAAACACGAACACGGCTTGTTATTAAATATATATAAACTTTTATTCCAGGTATTTTTTTTATTTAAAATTAGAAGCCCAACATATTTTTTGTTTAAATCATAACGCGCTATTAACGGGTCTTAACATGTTAACATGTATTTAACCTGTTAAGACACAAAATTAAACACGTCAAGTGTCAACTTGTTATAGTCACGAAACTTGTTAAGGTTATACACGAAACATGTTAACTTTGTGTAGGTTCGTGTCGTGTTATTGTATTCGTGTAGAAATTGTCAGCATTGATTACTAACTAGGTTAGTGACCCGCTTAATACACGAAAGAATAAATAATACATTGTAAAAGAAAAAAAAGATGTTTATAAGTTCGTTAATTTAGTTTGTTAATAAAGACTTTGTATTCAAACTTGAAAGTCAAATTCGTAATTGTTGAATTAACATTTTGTTTCATATTCAGTTTTAAATTATTACATTATTTATTGATTACAATCTGAAATTTAAAAAATATTGTAAGAATAGGTTGAAAATAATCTAAGTAATATGAAATTGAGTTACCATTATAGAGCATAGTAATAAGCTCGAGAGTACTTGTTGAGACGTGTATAGATCAAATATACACACTAATATGCCCCCTTTAAGCTGAACGGGCAACATCAACGTGAGACTTAGACCACAGAGTGTCAAAACGAACCAAAGAAAAACCTTTCGTCAAGAGATCCACAAGTTGGAGAGTAATAGGTGACGTGTTGAGAGGTGTATAAAAATAGTAGCTATTTTAGGTCGGTTTTAAAACAAAATCAAGTTTTAAATTTATAAACAAGGTAAAATACAATCATTTATGCAACACGTTAGGGAAAGTGCACCCAACGTAGCATAGTATAGCAAAGGTAAGATACCGAGATTATCAAATGACACAAGAGCTTCAATACCAGAATGTTATCAAAGTGAGTCAAACCAAAATGTGAGTTTGTAGAAAGGTTTTAAACATAAAAATAAAGCAACTTGTAAGACCCATAGTAATTTTTTTAACATTTCTATAATATTAAAGTAAGCATTTTATATGAAAAATGTCACTTAACAAACCTTTTACATAATAAGTATTTAAACATGTTTATAACATCCAAAATATCCTTAAAAGTGTATACATAATCCTCTTGTATAAAACATAACAAGATCAAATGCGGAAGCTTCATTGAGAGGTGTGTTCGGTTCTTCTTAATCGCTTGATCTTCATCCGGAAAGCCGACATCATTCACCTATAATCAAAACCAACGCAAACGTCAGTTTTGATAATTTTATAACAAGTTTTAGCAAGTTCCTTGGGTCGAATAAACAAAACAACAAAATTTGCAGGTTTTTACCCCCGTCGCGCGCCGCGACGGTATCTCTCCATGGCTGTCGCGCGACGCCAAGGCCCAATTTCGACAAAATGTTGTTTCTTTGGAGCTGCAGTTGCCCAACTATAGTTGTAATCGAAAAACGAACTTCAAAGTGTCATAACTTTTTATCTACTCATCTGATTTACTTGATTCTTTTTCCTACGTGATCGTAATTTCATTCTCCATCGTATGGAGTTAAAACCTGATATTGGATTTCACAAAATTCCCGATTTTAAGCTCTCGGCTTAAAATTCAATATAACATTTTTTACTCGTTTCATAATCTATTAACCAAACTTGTTTCTCCATTATTATAAAGCTATGGTCTTGATGTGCTCGAAACGGGTCAACTAAAACGACTAAAATTACCCTAAATCTAGACTCTCTAAGTTTTAAATTTATAAGACTAAGACTCTCTAAACCCTAAAACACACAACCGGCAAGTGTACCGATCGAATGAAGTATAGCCTAAGGAAGTCCGAGTATCGAACCCAAGAGACTCTACTGATTACGCTAAAACTCTATCTAGACTCAAACTGACACGACTTAACCATTTGTTTATTAATTGGGGGGGTTTTTCTAAAAATCCTAAGTAATTCAAAAACGACTAACTAGATTAGCTAAGAACTAACACGAACTCGGACGACGACTGAACTCAAGAGATGATGAAAGCTACCTAGGCTAGACTCTTGTTTAACTTGGATTGGATCTCTAAATGATAGTTTTGTGGTGTGGAACCGGGATCTTAAAATGCTAAACCTATTAAGACACCACTAAGCCCCTCAAACACTCTCAAGGCGATTCTTGTGGCACTACCTAGGCTGTTACGTTTACCGGTTTGCTAGATTTCTTTTCCGTCCTCTAGTTTCTTGAAAGTGCTTATGTAAGACGCTCTACTTTTCCGCGCGAACGTCTAAAGCGACAATGGGTTCTAATCTTGGTTTAATAGGCTATGGAATGTTAAAGACTTATAACCAAACCTAGACCTATTAATATCCTCGAGCCTTTCCGCGACGAGTCTAGCAGCACACTTGATTTTATTAGATTACCGAATATTACTTCTAAGGTTACTTATGCAATTTTCACCCTAAAGGATTAATGATCTATTATGTGATATAGACAGTCACCTAAATCAAGAACCCTAGCCCGAAACTATTCCGTGATAAAGACCGTCACCAAGATTCGAACGAAGCAACAAGCAATAATAAAATAATCACAAGCACACATACGCACCAAGTTAGAAATCCAAAGCTTTTACAATTCAAGAAAGATCCACAACCACGATAAAATCAAATAAAGATCCAAACTTTGTTAAACATTCATCATAGCCTAGGTAGTAAAGGTTTCTAGCCGGAAAACATAGTCAAACACATAATATCAATCAATAACAGGTCTGAATTCATTGTGAAACAAATTTAAACAAACGAAAACAAAGGATTAAGGATGATAAAACCCGAATCTTCACTCCCGAATGCTCCAAGATGTTACCCGAATGATTCCACGCCTTCCGAATGCCTCCAAACCCTTTCAACAGCCTCTAAAACTCGTTCCAGAACTCTAATTTTCGTAATTCATGTTCTTCTTCCCTGATCGTCCCTGATGTATTTATGTATATGTATGATTATTGGCGGTGCACATGTGGGCTGGGCCCCTTTGCCGCCTCAAACTCCTTTTTTTGTTTTAGTTGTTGTTGCCGTTGACTCGTAGCCGCCCTCCTCCAATATGGCGGCCCAATCAAAAATCGAAAACCAAAAGTCTCAAAGTTGCTAACATGTGCGGCCCAATACTCTTATTAAACGTGAACTGATGGGCTTTCCTTTTCAATGTTTGGCGGCCTCATGTCATAAGACAATGATCTCTTTTAATTCATATAATATGTAATTCACATAATATGTTCAACGTGCTTCTGATGTTGATATATTGGCAAGAATGATGTCCAATGAAATATTATATTCCTTCCTTCATGCACGTCCAAGAATAATTATAATAGATGGACACACACCAGATTTCGTTTGATAGGTATCTTAGCAGTCCAAACTTCATGCGGTAATTTTAATTCAGTCACTGGCGTCCCATTCTACTCAACAGGCTGGTTACTTATTTATTATTCCTTTTCGCTTCATTTGCACCAAGACCTGCCAAAACACAATATAATATAATATAATACTAAAACTAAATAAAAACAAATAAAAACTATACAAAATTTACACACTTTACACGGGACAAAAATGTGTATTTTACCCTACATCAAATATCCCCACACTTAATCTTTTGCTTGTCCCTAAGCAAAATCCTAAGCAACATGTCAACTTAAACACTTAACAATAACGTAAGTCTCGAACAAGTTATAACGCGAACTACTAAATCATCAAGCACAGCGGTTTCGCAAGACTTACATCGTTCAAAAGGTTGACGAATCATAATATTTAAATGAAAACGGGCCTACCTAATCAAGTCTTTCTTACCTTCAAGCAATCAACTATGCACTGTCAACACCCCTCACAATATCACTCATCCCTCGGCTAATATTATGTAATTTTGGGTGAACTCTCAAAACCGAACTATGAAGCATACTATAATAAGCTTGTACGTCAATCAGATTTCCACCTAATTGTTAAAACTCGACATGGATCAAAAGGACTTCAGCGGGTAGGTAAGGGCTAAAGGTAGGTTTTTTTTTTTTTTTTGGAAAAATATGGCTAAACACGTAAACACACGAAAAACCGGATATGCACGAAACAAAATACTAACATATTGGTCATTTTGACCTACAACTTTATTCCTTTTTTTTCTTTTTCTTTTTTTTTCATCTTTTTTTTTCATCTTTTTTTTTTCTTTTTTTTTCAATTTTTTTTTCAATTTTTTTTTTCAATCACAAATATAATAATCACGTAACACAATCCGGTTATCAAATCACAAATGGGTAACAAATGAATGGCTAGGCTCAAAGTGGTATCTAAGGGTAGTGGTGAAACGGGACAAACACAAAGACTACATAAACAAGGTGATCCTAATGCCTCTATCATATCCATGCCAAATCCTAACCGAAGGTCTCAAACTGTATCAAAACGCACAAGTTCTAAAGTAATGCAACAAGTCGGTAAACACACATGAAACGAAAGTAGTGAACAAATAAATATGACACATGTAAAGGCTCAAATCTCACTATCATGTGGTGAATAAAGGCTACCGATATCGACAATACACAATCAATTTACTTTCGGCTCCATCCACTATCCTAGGCATCCCAAAACCTTTTACTCCCAAAAACCGATTCAGTCAACCTACTATCCCGCAACTTAAAGAAACATGTGCTTTCCAACTCGTAAATTCGACAATTAAACCGTTTTTTTCCCGACGTTATGAAAAGGTTCTTGTTTTCTACGCGCTAAAGAACCGGGACTCGCAACAAACTTTTTTTTTTTTTAAACTCTACTAACTAGACACTAAACGATAGTTTCCCATCCCCACACTTAAACTCTACATTGCCCTCAATGTAGGATGGAAACCGACTCAAAAACTAAAAATAAATAAGAAATAAAAGACAAAGGGCAAATTGGAAAGGACTTAGCTGGTTTTATTCGTGCGTAAGCTCCAAATCTCTCGTCCAATCCAGCTCGATCGTATAGCATTTCATTCGCGATCGGCCTTGACACTGACTGACATGCTTGATAACTGCCCGAAATTTGAATAAACAGCTCCAAACTCACCCGAATGGAGATTGAGTACGGGTGGTACATATTCGAACCTGCATCAACAAAAACAAGCAAAATACCAAAGCAATACCGACTCGAAACATAAAATGACTCAAAAACTACTAACTTAGACGCATGGTACAAAATAAAAGACTCAAAATACACCACCGAAAAGATACCAAATAAATAAAATTACAAACTCTACAAAACCTCCCCACACTTGAATTTAATCAGGAGGTTTCTCTTTGACCTGGACCCTGTCCAACCCGTTTAATTCCACCCGAACCTCAAAAATACTTAAAAAATTATTGGTGGAATTATAAAATATTTTAAAAATTTTAAACGGGTCAGACCACCAAAACTCAAACTTACCTGGAAGAAACCGGATGCGTGGCATGTAACGAGAAGAATGATCGTGCGTGAACGGCTTCTTCCTCTCCATCTCGCTGCAACCCTCTATCCTCTTCCGGCTTGGATCCTTTCTCTTCTCTTGCCTCGCCTTCTCCCGTGGTTTTTCTGATTTTTCAATTACACTAAGTACTAATACCATGGGCCAGCTGTGGTGCTCTTCTTCTTCCACCACTCTCACGGGATGATCCCCACACTTAGTTTCTTTATCTAGGGTAGGTTCTTCTTCATCAACTTTTAAACCCTCTAACTCTAAATCTAAAAGCTCATCCTCTCTAGACAACTTAATTTCGACCTCTTCATCTTCTTCCTCTACACCAAACATCAAACCTATTGATTCTCCTAAATCTACTTCCTCTTCCATCACTTTTTCTTTTTCTACTTCATCAAACATCCAACCAATGGAATCCCCCAATTCCACTTCTTCTTCCACAACTTCTCTCTTCACCAACGACCTCTGATACGCTGCCCATTCTTCTTCGTCTATTTCATCATCAGAGTCACTCCCGAAGTCATATATAATACCCTTCTGAACCGGAGGTGGGACTTCGTCGTCCATTATCGTCTCCGTGACTGGAATGATCTCCTCATCTGACTCTTCTTCTACTTCCTCTAGGTCTTCTCCCTTCCATCTCTTATATGCAGCCAATTGAGCATCTATCTCTTCATTACTACACGAGAAATCAATTATTAACTGACCCGTATTCTCTTCTCGGTCTTCCTCTAACTCACCCCGCTCTCGAACTAACTCCTCTACTCCTTTTTTACTTCTCTCTGTAAGTTCAGCCATGCTTTCCAGGGTAGCCTGATTTTGCGCCATTATATGAGCGAACATCTCTTCTATCCTACTCATACTACCCTCAAAACCTCTATCGCTCGTCTGAACCAGGTTACATTGCGGCTGCTGATATAGATCATTGTAATATGGCCGATGATCATAACCTTGCAGAGAATACCCCTGTGAAAAATATGGCTGCGGCTGCACAAAAGGGTTAGCAAAATATGGCGTAGAGGACCCCTCATATTGGGGACATTTAACAGTAAAATGAGGTCCTCCACAAATTTCACACATATTTACAAGACTCAAGAAAAATAAAAGACACGGACAATTAGACTCCTATGACTCAAACAAAAGAACAAATAGCACGTAATATGTCAAACAAGTCCAAACAAAGTAATTAACGCAATCGCCAAGAGTCCCCGGCAACGGCGCCAAAAACTTGATGTGCTCGAAACGGGTCAACTAAAACGACTAAAATTACCCTAAATCTAGACTCTCTAAGTTTTAAATTTATAAGACTAAGACTCTCTAAACCCTAAAACACACAACCGGCAAGTGTACCGATCGAATGAAGTATAGCCTAAGGAAGTCCGAGTATCGAACCCAAGAGTCTCTACTGATTACGCTAAAACTCTATCTAGACTCAAACTGACACGACTTAACCATTTGTTTATTAATTGGGGGGGGGGGGGGTTTCTAAAAATCCTAAGTAATTCAAAAACGACTAACTAGATTAGCTAAGAACTAACACGAACTCGGACGACGACTGAACTCAAGAGATGATGAAAGCTACCTAGGCTAGACTCTTGTTTAACTTGGATTGGATCTCTAAATGATAGTTTTGTGGTGTGGAACCGGGATCTTAAAATGCTAAACCTATTAAGACACCACTAAGCCCCTCAAACACTCTCAAGGCGATTCTTGTGGCACTACCTAGGCTGTTACGTTTACCGGTTTGCTAGATTTCTTTTCCGTCCTCTAGTTTCTTGAAAGTGCTTATGTAAGACGCTCTACTTTGTCGCGCGAACGTCTAAAGCGACAATGGGTTCTAATCTTGGTTTAATAGGCTATGGAATGTTAAAGACTTATAACCAAACCTAGACCTATTAATATCCTCGAGCCTTTCCGCGACGAGTCTAGCAGCACACTTGATTTTATTAGATTACCGAATATTACTTCTAAGGTTACTTATGCAATTTTCACCCTAAAGGATTAATGATCTATTATGTGATATAGACAGTCACCTAAATCAAGAACCCTAGCCCGAAACTATTCCGTGATAAAGACCGCCACCAAGATTCGAACGAAGCAACAAGCAATAATAAAATAATCACAAGCACACATACGCACCAAGTTAGAAATCCAAAGCTTTTACAATTCAAGAAAGATCCACAACCACGATAAAATCAAATAAAGATCCAAACTTTGTTAAACATTCATCATAGCCTAGGTAGTAAAGGTTTCTAGCCGGAAAACATAGTCAAACACATAATATCAATCAATAACAGGTCTGAATTCATTGTGAAACAAATTTAAACAAACGAAAACAAAGGATTAAGGATGATAAAACCCGAATCTTCACTCCCGAATGCTCCAAGATGTTACCCGAATGATTCCACGCCTTCTGAATGCCTCCAAACCCTTTCAACAGCCTCTAAAACTCGTTCCAGAACTCTAATTTTCGTAATTCATGTTCTTCTTCCCTGATCGTCCCTGATGTATTTATGTATATGTATGATTATTGGCGGTGCACATGTGGGCTGGGCCCCTTTGCCGCCTCAAACTCCTTTTTTTGTTTTAGTTGTTGCTGCCGTTGACTCGTAGCCGCCCTCCTCCAATATGGCGGCCCAATCAAAAATCGAAAACCAAAAGTCTCAAAGTTGCTAACATGTGCGGCCCAATACTCTTATTAAACGTGAACTGATGGGCTTTCCTTTTCAATGTTTGGCGGCCTCATGTCATAAGACAATGATCTCTTTTAATTCATATAATATGTAATTCACATAATATGTTCAACGTCATTCTGATGTTGATATATTGGCAAGAATGATGTCCAATGAAATATTATATTCCTTCCTTCATGCACGTCCAAGAATAATTATAATAGATGGACACACACCAGATTTCATTTGATAGGTATCTTAGCAGTCCAAACTTCATGCGGTAATTTTAATTCAGTCACTGGCGTCCCATTCTACTCAACAGGCTGGTTACTTATTTATTATTCCTTTTCACTTCATTTGCACCAAGACCTGCCAAAACACAATATAATATAATATAATACTAAAACTAAATAAAAACAAATAAAAACTATACAAAATGTACACACTTTACACGGGACAAAAATGTGTATTTTACCCTACATCAGGTCTACTTGTTAACTCAAATCTTTAACTCGTGAGCATGACTTTTATGAATTATGCGACCAATACTCAAACTATACGCATAATTCATTTTGACCCGTTTAGGGAGGGGATTTAAACTTTTAAGTTTAAATCTCCACTTCCCTTTCCACTCTTCACATTTCCACATCAAAATGTTTAATTATATTCCACCACTACTATATTTGTAGTGGATTTAATATAATGAACTAATTATCCCAACTTTACCCCTTGGTTTAGTCGTTTTACGCAATTGACCCATTTTTAGGCATTCGACCCACGAATATTTATGCCTATGACATTTATACATATCTATGGACTTCATAATCAACATACAAATTCCTAAACAACTCATGAGGGTCGTTTGCCCGATATAGCCTTCAAGGGCGCTTTGGTCAACTTAGTCCTCCATTTTTTTACGACAAAGGACTTTCGCTACATATTTGACCAAATTGTTAGTTCTACTATAATCAAATTTATACGTACCTGGCTCGGGTCAACATATAGACCCATTTTATACCTCGCTTTAATTTGCCGATATTATATGGCGACACAATTTCCAAATTGCTATTCGCTCATGTGTACATATGACTTGACAACCAAACATTAGTCAATTTTGTCAAATGGTGTTTTCACTACCATTTGACCCGTTTAGTCTAAATGACCAAACATTATTATTCATAAAAACTTGGTATTTAATTTCCAATTTGCGCATCCGACCTTTTTTTTGGAAATTACAACAAGATCCTTTTTCATAAATTCTTTTATTACATATTTAACCAATTTCGGCCTATGCCATGGGTATTCTTTTTAACCCCAGTTTACATTAGTCGACACTCGACTAAATTTCTATTTTTTAACCCATTTTCTCATTATTAGTTACACTATAAGGTAACCTTAACGAAAACTCATAAATTCTTAGTCATTATGTGACTAAATTACCGTCTCGCCCCTTTTCCCACAAACCATGGCTTTTATCATTTATATTTGTTCCGACCCGTATCAATCGCGTCGGAACCCATATTTCGGATATTACATTTGTCGTATTTGTAGCTTATAAATTTAAATACGTATCCTACAAAAGGGTGTAAGCTTTACTTACTTTGCATCCGATTTTGCTATTTTTCCGCGTCTTCGATCCGTTTGACCCGCTTCCACCTAGCTTGTCAAGCGTCAAACTATCATATAATTTCCACAAGGTGGTTAGATTAGTCATTCAAAATCATGACCTTCACACCTTATGAATCTTTTTACTACTTTTCTTATTGAACTCTATCATAGTCGGTTTGACTTTTTAAAAGTCAAATCACCAATTGACATCTATAAATGCATTAACAAGTTCACAAGACTCGATTAGGCGCATTATCAACACTTAATGAGCATCATCTTTTGAGATACCATATTAGCTAACATGTCATCTATTTCATACCTCAAGTAATAATAAATCAAAATGTAATTTCAGTTATTAAAATCATATACACACTTTGACCATCATAATCATGGGTTTAACTCTTGTGTCAAGACCCACTTCTAATCACTTATGAACTCTTAACAACATCCCTAATTTGTTCAAGTAGTTCATTCATACGAGTTAGTATGATGTTTATAAATACCCATACAACATCAATTGCATCAAATCATCAAAACCCATTTAGCTCATACTTGATTAGTTAACTAATCACTAGTTTATGGCACAATTTTACAAGTTTGCATCTAGGGTTTGTTCCTAGACTTATACTCACATCAATATCACTATAACATTCAACATTCATACGAGAATTTCGTATATGCATGTTTACCCCAAATTCAAAATATCACCAAACATCAAATTTCAACATACCTTGTGATTCTCTAAGCTTGGTGACCACGATTTTATTAAAAGCCCCAATTTTCTAGCTCGATTTCCCTTCGATTTGCTGAATTTTCGTGAGTTTAGGGTTTCAAAGAGAAACCCTCTTTTGTTCTCCTGTACGTTCGACCAAAACACACATATGTGTGTGTGTGTGTTTTTGGTTTTTTTGTTAATTTTATTCCTTAACTTGTATCATTTTTCCTTTTTGGTCCCTTTAGTTCCAATTTTATAAAAAGGGGTACCAATTCATGCTTCTTTATTGTTTTAAACAATTAACTAACTAGGTTAATCATTCCCAGTTACTTGGTGGGTTCGAGGTAGTCATAACCCGTTTCATTTTAAGTCCCGTTAACTCGGGTCTCTTTTGAACCTTGTTCCTACAAAAGCTTTTATTCTCTTTTATCTAATATTAGGTTTATTTATTTAAATCCTAATATTTACCGGGTTAATTTTTACCACAAACGGTATTTTACCCGTTCATTAATACTCACGTGGTTTGACTATCAAACCCGTTTTCGGGGTGTTACACAACTAAATTAAACAAAAACAATAGCAAGAAGAATCACTTGGATCCAACTTCCCAATAATGTCTAAATTAACTTCTTTGTTTATGGAGTTTTCAAGCGATCGCTATACAAAAAATACGCCTCTTCGGTGTGTTCTCCCGCACCCATCTAGATTCGTTCTATGTAGAAAAAGATTTTGTATGTTGTTAACGCCAAAAAGTGGTAGGTCTCCTTGGTCGGGCAGACGTTACCCTCGACTATATTGGTCAAAAGCAACAGAGCGACCATCCCACAAAGTCAGAAAAAATATTAAATATTTTTTTATTATAAGGGATTAGACCCATTATCTACCACAACTCTCTATCTGGAGTTATCTCCTCGAGGGTAGTAGGAATGTGAAAACTCAAGTCCTTACTCATCGAGTATACCACCTCTTCATGTAAGGCAAAAACTTAACCCAAACTACACTTCTAATCCCCTTCCAATGTTTACTAGGGGGCTTTAAACCATTGCATGCAAGTTAAAGGGAAGGGCTTCAAAGCCCCTCATATGACATGACGCTTAGGTGGATCTGACGTGATATGATAAAGCCCCTAGGGGCTTTATACTACACCCTCCGGCCTAATTGTGTTTTTTTGGCAATCTAATATGTAATTTTATTCCCTTCTATTTTGCTTAGTTCTATAAATCTCTAGCTCCTCGTTGGTCATCAATACATTCTATTGTTAGGGAAAAAAAATAATATTTCAAGAGCTTAGACCACCCGTAGTGGGGGGTTGTTTGGTGTTGTTTCCCAAAAAAACGCCTAACAACGCCCAAAACCGCCCCCAGGGGTGTTTTTTCAACAAAAAGGTTTGGAGCTTGCTTTCTTCAATGCCTTCTTGTTTATCTTTGGCCAATAACATTTTTTATGGTTTTTATTTTTATTTATTTATTTAATTCTATTAGATTATAATGCCCCACAAGATTTCAAGCTTCACTACACCACTTTTAACATAATGCTCAATAATGTCCCATTGCTGACTATTCTGTCACATGAAGCAAAACACTAAAAGGTGAGAGCATTATTTGGGTCTTCCAGGTGTTAAAGGTGAAGGAAGAGGTAGGTTGTGCCGATAATATAAGACTGGAGGGTATGGGAAGGGTCATCCCCATGAGGATGGGCCGCCACGTAGGACGCCACATCACCATCCTCCATGGGATGGCCCTCCTTGCACTATGAAGGGGGTGGAGGATGGGCCTACCCCACATGATTTAATTTTATTTGTTTAACTTTTATTGTTTAAGTTTATAAAAACAATTCAAATTTTAAATAAAAATAAGACATAAAAGAAGATAATAAAATCCATTACATAACATAAATAAAAATTACATAACCTAAAAAAAATTACACTACCTTAAATTTATAAAAAAGACTAGATTTAAAAATTTATAAAAATTACACTACTCGCTATCGTCTTCGTCACCGTCCCCGCCGTTTGCGTTGTTCCATATATATTCTACCAAATCGGATTGAAGGTTTGCATGCGTGAAATTGTTGGTTAGCGAGAACGAGTTTAAATCCTGTTGCGCCGGATCTACCGGGACAGTATTCCCGATAGATGCATTCTCATTATACTCACAAATCGCCCGACCTTCGTCTTCGATAATCATGTTATGGAGCAAAATGCAAGCGTACATACAAAGGCGCAACCTCTTCGGTGTGAACGCACGTGCCGGTTGTTCAACGATGGCCCATTTTTTTGTAGAACACAAAAACAACATTCGATGTCTTTTCTTTCCGCTTGGCGAATTTTTTCTTTTTTTCGTCCTCGGGATATGCAATAGTCTTGACAATTGTAGAGTAAGACGGATATATTCCGTCAGCAAGATAATACTCGCGTCTATACTCAACCCTAGAAACTGAAAAACTGGTGTGTGGACCGGTTCCATTTACGACGTCGCTGAAGATCGCCGATTGGTATAGCACGTTGAGGTCGTTAAGTGAACCGGGGAGACCAAAGAAAGCATACCAGATCCACAAATCTTGAGATGCCACGGCCTCAAGTATTCAGGTTGGATGGCCGTGTTCACCTCGCGTATATTGGCCTCGCCACGCATTCGGGCAGTTCTGCCATGCCCAATGCATACAATCAATGCTACCGAGCATTTCCGGAAACCCGTGCCGTGCTTCATGAGCTTGGTACAATTGTTTAACATCATACGCGTTTGGTTTCTGCAAATATTTTTTGCTATACAGTTTCACCACATTTTTGCAAAACCGATACAAACATTTCCGCGTAGTTCTTGCCGACATCTGTAAGTACTCGTCCAAAGCGTCGGCCACTGTCCCGTACGCCAGTTGGCGAATGGCCGCAATACAATTTTGTAACGTGGTGAACCCTTCATAACCACGAGCATCCTATCGTTGTGTGAAAAACGGGTCTTGCCCCGCCAAATCATCAGCAATGCGTGTGAATAACCGGCGACTTGTTCGGAACCTGCGTCTGAAAATCTCGTCATTGTAAAGGGGTGCATCCGAAAAATAATCGTTCACCAATTTCTCGTGTGCTCATGTCGTAAAAAAAATATAAAAATGAGGAAATAAGGAATAAGGATAATAAAATTTATTAATGATAAACCTTGGCGGTCTCTGTTAATCCGTTGTCGCTGGTAAAGCTTTCAGATGAGACGTCTTCCTATTCCTCCTCCATACCACCAAGAATTAGATTGCATTTTGGGTGAAAAGATATTTTTTTAATAAAAGAATGGTATAAAAATGAGAGTGTTTTGGGTTGAAAGTGGGAAGAAAATGGTGAAAGAATGGTATAAAATGGTATTTTTATAGAAAAATGGTTTTTTTATTTAATAAACTAGCCGTTAATAACGGCTATAATTTGAAAATGGGGCCCGTCACATGCGTCTTCTGGGCAACGGAGAAGCCGGGAGAAAGCTAAGGGGGGCGGTGTAGGGGTGCGGCGCCGGGCCTCGCCGGGCCAAGGCCGACCCCCATACTCTCCAGTCTAAATTAAACACACCGAGCACCGTCTTTAAGTGGTGCACAAAAAACCCGAACCCGGAAAAAAAAACCCAGAACCGGGTATTATAAAAACCGGGTTTTCTATACCCGAACCCGACCCTACCCATAGGGTAGGGACCGGGTATTCATATTTGATCTAAAACCCGAACCCGGAACCGGGTTTTTTTATACCTGGTTTATACCCGAAACCCGGTTTTTATAAATACCCGGAACCGGTTTTTATAAATACCCGGTTATATAGCTACCTCTAGTTTTAAGTAGATGCATCTTTGAAAATATGATTACACACACCTAATTATGGACATTCCACTTCTGTTTAAGCTTATGGGCTTCGTGAGGGCTTTTAAGCTTTGGGGGAATATCACTCACAAAGTTGATTGAATTTTTGCGTCCCCTACTCCCCTTGTGGAGTCACTTGAAGATGAAAATGACGTTGAAACGGATATACACGAGGAAGATGTCGAAATGGGAATGTCAAGCCCACTAGAAGAAGACTAAACGAAGACGATCAAAAAAAACAAAGACGGCCAAAAAGAAGAAGATCAAGAAGCGAAGACGATTCAAGTCCTATCTATGTTATTTTATCTATGTTTTCAAGAATTAAGACTTCTAGTTCTTATGATTTAACAAAATTATGTATGCACTTTGAGTCTTTGATGTAATCTTGTTTAAGAGTTAAATGCCCGGATAGTCCCTGTGGTTTGGCCTTTTTTCACCTTTAGTCCCTAACTTTTTAAAATTACAGCTATAGTCCCAAACTTTTTCAATTTCGTTCTCGGATAGTCCCTAACGCGGATAAAGGTTAGTTTTTTATGTTAAGTAGCTGTGAAATTATTAACGACCTTCACACCCCCTTTCTCTCCCATCTCCTTATGTCCACAAAAACCCTATCCACCCCCAAACCTACCTGCCTGCACTCATTCTCCCCAACCTTTCTCTCGAAGAATCATCTTCTTCATCACCTCTTCACTTACGGCTCAACTCCAATTCCGACAATGGTGTTCCGATTTCAAGCTCTATTTCGATCGCATCGACTATCTAGTAAGTTTAAGCTATAATTTTGAGGACTAGAAGAGCTCCGACGAACGGTGTTAACGGTAACGGTGAGGTTTTGAAACCTAATTTTTCTCCGGTAACAAACTGTGACGTTGAGAAGAGAGAACACTGTATCCGGTTTCACTTTCACGGCGTGAATTGGAAGAAGATTTTATGGCGATGGCTGGCCGGAGATTCCCACGTAAACCGAAGAAACGACCGTGTAATGTTAAAAAGCAATTGGATGTAAGTACAATTATTAATTTAATAAGCTGTTTGAATTTGATTTGATTATTTAAAGTATTGAATTGCTAATGTGAGTGTTCTGCTTGTAGACTCTGTTTCCAGGAATGTGGTTGTAGGAGATAACGGCTGATCTTTACAACGTTCCCGATGAGCCGACACCGGAAAGGTAGTAATCTGATGAGTGTTGTTATCTGATTGATTATTTTTATGTATATCATTGATATTGAGGTAGTGGTGATGATGGCGGCGGTGGTGGTTGTGGCTTGGGTGGTTGTGGCAGTGGTGGTGGTGGCTGAGTGGTATGGCGGTGAAAGGCGGTGAGGGCGATGAGTTGGTGATAGAGGTGTTGACAGGCGGTGGGTTTTATGGTGGTGGTTTACTGAGGGGGAGGGGGTGTGAAGGGCATGTTGGTAATTTCACAGCTACTTAACACTAAAAACTAACCTCCATCCGCGTCAGGGACTATCCGGGAACGAAATTGAAAAAGTTAGGGACTATAGCTGTAATTTTAGAAAGTTGGGGACTAAAGGTGAAAAAATGTCAAACCATATGGACTATCTGAGCATTTAACTCCTTGTTTAATTATTAGGTTTATAATGATATTTGAAGTATTTTGTTATTATTCCCCTCTATTTGCTGGAAAGATCTATTGGTGTTTGTCTAATACAAAAAAAATGAAAAATTGATGGAACTTGGTTAAAACATAATATAGCAAAAAAAAATTATTGTTGTTTATGTTATCCAAAATGATTCAAATCAGTACTATTCCTTCGATCTATTACTATCGAATTTAAATTTAGAAATGTCTTTAAAATTCAAATAGACATCATCTACTAAAACATATAAAGAAGCATTAATACTCGGTGGGGTTTTTTTAATACCCGGTGCGGGTTTTTTCCCAACCCGATGCATACCCGAACCCTACCCGATGAATACCCGAACCGAACCCGAACCCGGAAATAGGGTATTATAATACCCGGGTTTTATAAAACCCGACCCGAACCCGGGTATATAGGGTATACATTTTTGGTAGAAAACCCGGACCCGACCCGGTTTAAAAAAAAAACTGATTTTGTAAAACCCCATCCTACGCGAACCCGGTTCCATACCCGAAACCGGTTTTTAAAAAAAACCCGATTTGTGCACCACTACCGTCTTTACCAAAGCGAGTCTTCCACCAATAGAGATAAGTATTGATGTTTGTGCTCAACATAAAATTTAGAACATATTTACCTATAATCTTAAAGTACAAAGTCGGTGGCTACGGCCACCGACAAAGCACTCGAAATGACCATTTTGTCCTATAATAAAAAAACTCAATTAATTTCCGACATTTATTAAATGCTCACATTAATCAAACTATCAAATTCAGTTGGCCACGTGATAGATCTGATATCAAATAAACTTGATTGGGCCAAATTATATTGATGAGATCAAAATTGATTCCTAATTTATATATGATAAAAAAGAAACTCAATGAACAGTAATTCATTTAATATTAAATTAAAATTAGAATTACATTAGAATTAGAATTATTTAAAATTAGATTGGAATGATTTATAACATGATTAAGAGATGAGCAAATGGTATTGGGTATAGGTACCGGTCTCAAATTTACCAAAGCGGTGTATTTTTGGTACCGGTTCTGCACAAGTATTTACCGGTTTTTACCCTCAAATACCGGTGCCGTACCAGTACCGACCGGTACCGAACCGTGCCATACTAGGTATATTCGGTACCGGTACCCACTTTTGGGGATTTCGGTAACAGTATTTTCGGTACCGGTTGGTAACGAGCTCATCAAATCCTGTAGCAACGCAGCAATGCAAGTAATTGCACCGTTTAGATTACTTTTCATACACACAGTAAGTAAACTGTATTTCATTTGAATGATGTTTTATATACACAACAACCGGTCTCAAATTTACCAAAGCGGTAAGTATTCACCGGTTTTTACCCTCAAATACCGGTGCCGTACCAGTACCGACCGGTACCGAACCGTGCCATACTAGGTATATTCGGTACCGGTACCCACTTTTAGGGATTTCGGTAACAGTATTTTCGGTACCGGTTGGTAACGAGCTCATCAAATCCTGTAGCAACGCAGCAATGCAAGTAATTGCACCGTTTAGATTACTTTTCATACACACGGTAAGTAAACTGTATTTCATTTGAATGAGATTTTATATACACAACAACTTATTTTGCTTTCTTTTTTGTCTTTTTCTGTAATGAATGAATTGTAGCATGTAAAATTAACTTGGATATTTAGAATATTGATGAGCAAATCGTATCAAATCCTGTAAACGAACCGGTATCGTATCGGTACTAAATTTACTATACGAAATCATTTTCGGTACCAATTTGGTACCCACCTTTTGGCGTTTTCAGAATCGTTACTTTCGGTCCGACTCCGGTCTAGCACCATACCTGTATTTATTGATTTTTACATTCAAATACCATACCGTATTGTACCGAGCATTTTCGGTGCCGGTACCTAATTTCGATGATTTTCCAGATCGATACTTTCGTTGCCGCTGCCGTTACCGGTACCGGGCTCATTCATATTTTAACGTCTTAGCATCGTAATAACTGAACTGAAAACAACCGAATTTCCAACGTGTAGGACGTGTGGGTCCTATTATTATATATTAGGTTATGTAAAATCGTTTTCTTATGACGGAGTGACTATCCTTACCACGTTATTTTATTTATGTTTTGATATTCGGTATCTGTTTGCCGTTGCTGACAAGCCTTGTGTAGTCATTGGGTCCCGCCTCAACGCGCGGGTGGAAAATAACTAGTTGATATCAAAATGTGATTGGGCCGATGAATACACTAAGCCGACAATACTGTTGCCACCCATTTTTTCCTATAATAAGTAATAGCCATTTTTGCTTTTGTCCTATAATAAGTAATAGCCAATTTTGCTCACCGTGCTCTTCTTCTTAATTCGATGGTTGGGCCGCACTTTGTGTCCTTCTTTGGCCCAATTCTCTTTTTGGATACAACTTGGATTATACATATATTTATTTATTATATTCTATTCTCTTAAAATAGAAATCACCGAACACTACATTATCTTACAAAATAAAAATCTGCATTAATTACTAATAATGGCAACATATGTTTGACAAGGGAACTTCTAATTCCATAATTCAGAGGCGGCGTATAAAAAAATATAATTTTCATATGGATTACAACTATTTATATATGACTTAGGATACAAGATATTCCGTATTTTTTGATATTTCAAAATACCCATATTCTATTCTATACTCTCTTAAAATAGAAAGTCGGTGGCAAAAGCCACCGACCACTACTAAGTTATATAATTTACATTTCTGTTACACACTCAAATGTATTCCTATAATAGTTGGCTGTGTGCTTTGGTTGAGTGTTGGAATGACATATGTTCGATCCATGTTGTTTGCAAATAATTTTCTTTTTTCTTTTTTTCCCACCGCCCACCACTAAGTAATATAGTTTACATTTATAATAGTTGGTTGTCTGCTTTGGTTGAGTGTTGGAAGGACCTATGTTCGATCCATGTTGTTTGCAAATATTTTTTTTCTTTTTGAATTTCATTATAAATTTTTATGTTAAACTACTTTCTTTAAACTATATTACGTATCGTTCCTTTACGAAAAAAAACTATTTTAACGTACATCTTGGTATAAATTTGAGTTTTCTACGTTTCGACGTAAACATTTTTAATAAAAATCGAGTGGGGTTAAATATAATACATTTCCGTTAAAAAATTCATTTTACGTGCGTATTTTTACGTTCCTGTCGGTCTAAATTCGAGTTATTCTACATTTCGGCGTAAATTTTTTGGAAAACAAGTCACGTAAAATATAATATGTTTTTATACTTATTTTATGATTGTTAATTGCTTCGTAAATTTTGTTCTTAATCGAGTGAAATTTAATTGTGGTTTTTTCCTTTTTTAAAAGCTCTAATTAATATCTTTTTGTTACACGTATATGTTTTTCCTCTATACCCGCTATGTTTTCTATGTATGAGTCGAGTCACCTATAATACGTTATAATTGTACGGTATACATTCGATTTATTTTACTTGACTTTACATTTTTATCCAATCGCAATGCTTATGTGGGTTACATAAAGTTTAATCGGATACGTCGAAACACACGTTTTTGTGTGGTTCACGCAACACATAACATTTGAACTAATTCATTCGATGTTTACGATATTCAAAATGTGCGATGTACCCTCGCCGCAACGCGCGCGGGCAATATTACTAGTTGTATCTATCTTAAATATGAAAGTCGGTGGACTTTCTATTTAGGATCCCTTTTTTTTTACATAGTTACACCATCATCCATTGCCTTTTCTTTTGTAATTTACTACATTCAAAGCTTTAAAAATGTCAACTTTAGCTCCTAGACTACTACACATAAAAACGAATCAACTCAAATATAATATATTTCTGTGTTTATTTTATGTACGTTTTCAGTTGGCCTACGTTTTGACGTAAATTTTGTTCCAAACCGAGTGAAGTTATATATAATACATTTCCATTGGAGGGTATAAATTTGAGTTATTCTATATTTTCGACCCTGCCGCAATACATGACAAGTAAAATTGTATATATATATTAATTTCTAACACTTTAAGGAATAGTTACTATTTTGTCATTTAGTGGGTTTATTTATTTATTTTTTAAGCAAACGAAAATTCATGTTTCAACAAAATTGTATATATATATATTAATTTCTAACACTTTAAGGAATAGTTACTATTTTGTCATTTAGTGGGTTTATTTATTTATTTTTTAAGCAAACGAAAATTCATGTTTCAACAAAAAAAAAAAACTTTCTTTTTCTATAATTTGGCCACAAAAGTTACATGAGCTTAGTTTAGTTCGTTTACGTTTAACGTTACGTAAGTCACTTGGTTTTAAAATTCATATTTTGGTTTTACGTTTTTTATGCGGGCCCAAGTGTGGAGGAGCGGACCATCTTGTATTTGGAGGCCCAAGATCACGTAACAAAAGTGGCTTCACTAAAATGGCTCTAACTTGGGCTCGGGGGTCCGTTTTGGGCGTGTGACCAGGCGAAGCGAACGTGAGAACGAGCTCCATCTTGCTGGAAACAGCCTGTGGCGGTTTGGGTCATCGTCCGGGCCAAAAAAACGCTTATTTATATTAGTTATTTGCATTTTTATGTTTTTTGAGGTATTTTGGGCATTTTGTTTTTTGGCTTGTGTTTGGCCCGTTATCTATTTTAGGCCCATTTTGAATTTCTGTTCTTATTTATATGTCCCTCTAGTAATTTGAACAATCAGACTTGAATTTTGAGATAACTCGTATTTCATTACTATTATATTATCACATATCTATACCAAAAATCAAGGTCTATTTTTACACCTCCCGAATTTGATGCTTTCACTTTCCAAAACACTTATAGTTGAATGTCTTTTTTTTCCTTTTGTTGTTTCTCTTTTTAAGCCATAATAAGCTCTTTTTAATTACAAATGTCAGTTATTTATTTATACACGTTTTATGATTTTTTGGTCTGTTTTCTATGTACGAGTCAAATCAAATATAATACATTATAATTGTACGGTATAAACTCAATTTGCTTTATGTTTTGATTCAGCCACAATGCATATATATGTTACATTGAGTTGAATCGAATACGTCGAAACACGTGTTTTTATATGGTTAACACATTACATAACATTTGGAGGAACCCATTTGATTTTTGCAACGGGCCCGCGGTGCATAGCCCGCGGGTCATATTACTAGTTTTATATTAAATTAAAAAGGAGATAAAGTAGATTCCGTATATCCTGCTAAACCATGTCTACCAAGTGATTCTTGTCGTACATCAACAATTATTGATTAAATTTTAAGGTTTTCTTCGTATAAAATACGATTCACTGAATAACCAACTGATATATCGTATTAAAACTATAAATTGACATAGTGAGTTAAGTTGCAGATTCACGCTTAATTCAAAACTATAAGTTGGCATAGTATTTCTCATTTAAACACTATTTCCCACCAATTCGAACAACGATGAATTCGATTTAAAAATAAACCGGATGCAAAACTTGCCCATTCAAACACCAGTAAATTCTAAAGCAAAAACAAACGTCTGGACACATGAATTTAAGTAGTAGGGTGTGTCTAAATACACCATCTTATATTTACTTGTTACACCCTCTCATCTCACAAACTTGAGTGTTAGGCCCATCATTTTTCCTCTCACAAGTATTCAATATCTAAAACGCACTCGAAGGACTAAGCTACGACCCAAAATACACACACGGATATATCAAGAAAGTGTGATGTCAAGCTATTAGTTGACTAGTTTCATCACGAACGAAGGAAGTAAGGTGGTGGAAATTTTATTTATAAATACACCTCTTTTTGTCACTTTTGCCTTTGATACATTTGGCTCTCTAGCGCCAGAAGCTATCCAATTTCTGACCAGGGTCCAACGGGTCATCCATAACAATTGCTCATCCTCAGAGGGACAAGGTTTTGTCTTTGGTAGATTAGGGTTTACAGTTCAGAAAGGGGTGTCGGCGCAGCTTGTTGCCTGTCTACCTTCTGTCTTGATATAACTTGGCAAGTATTAATGAAATAAACCAAAAGAAAAAAAAATACAACTATTTTATCAAAAAAAAAAAAAAATAATAATTTACATCATATAAATAAGTAACATGTTTGTGCATGGAGATGTTGTGCCACATGCTTAGGGGGCTTTTCAAAAAAAAAGTTGATGTTATATTTTTAATCCTTAACTATTTGAATTTTTACTTTTAGTCCAAAAGTTTTTATCTTTTTAATTTAACCTCACAACATTTTACTTTCAACTTTGGTCTCCTACACTTTTTATATATGGCAAATTTTTCATTTTACGTTTTGTTCTAGATTTTGCGAGTTAACATGGTGCAACGTGCGTGTTTGGTTCAACGTTTTTACGTTTCGTTTTACGCTTCGTTCTAGATTTTGCGAGTTAACACACTTGACAGGTTCACCACAACACGCAGGTCCTAAATGGACTTAGTTGTTATTTTCTAGGGTAAATTACACTTTTCGTCCTTTATGTTTGTATCGGATTGCAACGGATAGCCTTTAACTTTAATAATTACAGTCACAGTCCTTTATAATAATAATAGTGATAAAAATAGTAACAATGATAAAAAAAAAAGGTGATGAAAAATAATGTAAATAGGTATAAAAAATCACAACACTAAGACTCTGAATAGTGGTGAGTAATATGGTTCTGTCTTTTTTTTCGACACGTGTCGTCCATATCATAAGGCTTAAAAATTGAGTAAAATGAACGGGGAGCCATGTAAAAATAGGTTTAGAATTGAAAAATAATAATAAAACTTTTTCTTAGTCAAAACAATAACCCAACCAATCATCCTCCATCTTTCATCGCATCGCGTGGTCTACACCACGAGATCTAGCCAAAAATTCCATTTCACGCCGTGAGAGAGGGGCACTAGTAACCTCGTAGTTGGTTCGTAGTTTGCAAACTACAGATCAACCACGCATGATCTAATATTAAATATTATCTAGTTATTAAATGGTTTACATATTAGGAAACATAAAAGTATAAACAACTATACATGAAAGCGATGGAATATAACCAAAAAATAAATAAACTGACGAGTAGTCAGTAGCCGTCTATCTTTGTTCTTATCCACTGTCATTTTGCAACTCTTTTTTCATATATCTTCTCTTCATCCAAACACAAACTGAAACACATAATAATAATAATAATTAATATCCATGGGAATGGGTATTCAAGTTCTGTATCTAGCAATCAAAATCCCACATTTCCTAACCGTCACCATCATCTCCAACATCGTATCTCACCTCGTATCGCTCATGTTCGCCGCCCTCGGACTTTTCAAATCACCACCAGATCCTGACGACGACACGTCATCCTCCGCCGCCAACTACATCCTCATCCTCGACGGCGCCTCCCCCTCTCTCCTCCCTGTCCCCGTCCACGTCATCACCGCCGCCATCAAAAACAAAGTCCCAGTTGTACCGTACGATGATTTTGTCGGCCGGTATGGTGGACCCGATGAACCGGTTTGCACGGTTTGTTTTGAGTGTATCGACGGTTGTGATTTGATCAGGGAGATTGTTAATTGTAAACATGTGTTTCATCGAGAGTGTTTGGATAAGTGGGTCGATGTGGGCCAGGTTAATTGCCCTTTGTGTAGATCTATGCTTCTCCCGCCGAAGAAATTGTTATCCGCTGCCGGTTCCGGTACACCGGAGACCGCCCTGAGTGATGTTGCTCCGGTGATGTAAATTTGGGGGAATAGCGATGGTAGTGAATTTATGTATGTATACTATTTTTTATTGTATGGTTTATGGAATGAGAATTATTTGTGTTTGTTAGATTAGTGAGTTGGTTACAATGTTTTAAAATCCGGTTTTTATACGGTATCGGATTGGATTAGAAATAGTTTAACCAGGTGTATCGGACAGTCCAACTGGTCAGTGTTTGTATGGCTCGTCTTGTTTAATTTACAAGAGCTCGAGTTCAATTTGGTTTGGTTTCTAAAGCTTAAAGTTAGTTCGGCTTGGTTTATTTATTAATTTATATACACTTTTTAATTATTTTTATAATATCTTAGTTTTATATACACTTTTAATTTATTTTTATAATATCTTAGTTATAATTTTTATGTATGATGTGATATGTGGTTATTTTTATTGTATTTTTTACGTATAAAATTAGTTATTGTTATATGAATAATGGCCTTGTTATTTTTATCATATTTATATATATGCATATAACTATTTTATAAATATATATTTGAGACGTTAAATATAAATAATAGGATCGTTTAGGTACATGAGTTAGCTCAAGCTCGAAAGTTGAAGTTCAGCCTCAAGTAAGCTTAATACGTTTTAAGTTCAGGGGCGGACCCAAGCATAAGCTTGGGTGGGCTGGCGCCTCCCTTAAAAACAATTTTTTAGTGTATTTTATAGGCAAAAAACCTAATCGCACCCCTTGAAAGTTTGGTTGAACCCCTCGGTCGCACCCCAAATAAATAATTCTTGAGTCCGCCAGTGTTTAAGTTGTTAACCAGTCAATCTCGAATACTTTACAAACGTAGGGGCCCTATTTGAATTGGTTAAGGTTAGAGATGCTAGATTAAAGATGATAGGATTGGTATTGCATTTTTTGCATTCATAGATCACATGGGTCATTATTCTTTATGCCCACCACACATTGATATGATTTCATTTAATCTGATGAGAAAATGAAAATTGAATTCGTAAAGGCTAATCCTATACACACTTCTATAATCTTATTTTTACATCTCCTAGTGTACACGGGTCGTAACCTTCTGGGGTAGCCCAGTTGGCCAGCCTCACTCACCCTCTCCCTAGAGGTCCCGGGTTCGAATCTTGGTGTCCGCATCCCACGGCCAAGCTCTTCGCTCTCGGTTGGGTATTCACCCCCAGGCAGCTATGGGGCTAAGCTAGCTTGTGGAGTGTGATCACTCCAGCGGTTGGGAGGACCGTGGAATATCCCCCCAAGTGTATACGGGCCGTATAAGGTTATACAAGTCGTATAGAATGATTTTGCGCAGAAATAAATGCGCTGGATTCTTTTTTTTACATGTATACGGGACGTATAACATACACAGCTCGTATACATGTGTATACGAGCAATATAATGTTATAATGCTATACGACCCTATATAAATTTTTTTTTATTTTTTTGTGTAAAACCGAACAATCGTTTAATAAATTTTAGTAATTCTTTAGATAACGTTTTCAGTATCCGAAGTTTGTTGGTTTGTTTGTAACTAGGGTTTAGAATGCTTGAATATGACGATATTAGAACGTTGTACACTGCATGTAAACACAGTGGCTTTGTAATGCAAGGATCTTCACAAAGCCCACCACACTTCTATAATCTTATTTTTACATCTCCTAGTGATCTATTTGAATTGGTTAAGGTTAGAGATGCTAGATTAAAGATGATAGGATTGGTATTGCATTTTTTGCATTCATAGATCACATGGGTCATTATTCTTTATGCCCACCACACATTGATATGATTTCATTTGATCTGATGAGAAAATGAAAATTGAATTCGTAAAGGCTAATTCTATACACACACTTCTATAATCTTATTTTTACATCTTCTAGTCTATACGGGCCGTATAAGGTTATACAACCCGTATAGAATGATTTTGCACAGAAATAAATGCGCTGGATTCTTTTTTTTACATGTATACGGGACGTATAACATACACAGCTCGTATACATGTGTATACGAGCAATATAATGTTATATGGCCAAATGTGTTAATTTTTTGATGTTTGATCAGTTTTTGGATTTTAAGATCTGTATACGGGCCGTATAATGCTATACGACCCTATATAATTTTTTTTTTATTTTTTGTGTAAAACCGAACAACCGTTTAATAAATTTTAGTAATTCTTTAGATAACGTTTTCAGTATCCGAAGTTTGTTGGTTTGTTTGTAGCTAGGGTTTAGAATGCTTGAATATGACGATATTAGAACGTTGTACACTGCATGTAAACACAGTGGCTTTGTGATGCAAGGATCTTCGAATGTGGTATGTACGTTAAATTTCATTAAATGATACTGTTATTCGTCTGTTAACTACCGGATGAAGTTCTTTCGTGGTCTAATCGTATCAACTATGTAAGAGAGAGAGAGAGAGAGAGAGAGAGAGAGAGAGAGACCTTTAAGTACGGATCCTACAACTGCATTTGGAACAAGAAGTCCAACAATTCGTTCATTATCTGTTGTTGTCTCAATGCCCACAACACGTAGTCGTTGATGGGCTTTGCAGGCATGTTGTTGTTTAATAAATTTTAGTAATTCTTTAGATAGCGTTTTCAGTATCCGGAGTTTGTTAGGTTGTTTGTAGCTAGAGTTCAGAATGCTTGAATATGGTGATATTAGAAAAGGAAAAACACTACCATATATGAACCATCCAGAAGAAATCGCAGGCTGATACATAAAAATACATATAACGAGTTATCGTCTTCTGAACCCTAACAACTGTCCATTTGGGTTATCACCAGAACCCTGCCGATGACCGTTTGTTAACTACCGGATGAAGTACGTTCGTGGTCTAATCATATCATTCATTACATGGAGCAAATAACGATGAACTTTACTTCGTTGGGAATAAGTTGATTAACAGAGGATTTATCACGTATAAGTTGGTTTATGGGAACCGTTTCTAGCTAGGGTTTGTTGGGTTGTTTGTAGTTAGGGTTCAGAATGCTTGAAGTTTTATTATAAACACCTTGGTGAAAGTTATCATCTTTTGGGTCAAGTGAAGCAATGAATAGAGGAATTTATTTTACTTATTTTATGTCTAATCATATCATTCACTACATGGAGCAGATAACTAGAAAACGAGAAAATACGGAACGAGATTCTTCGAGAACTAGAAAAGGAGAAACTACGGAACGAGCAGTTGGTCAATAACATGATAGATAAAGATCTTGCAATGAAAGCCAGTGCAAAAAATGCGGAAATGTTGCTTCATTAAAATTAACAAACCATCCATGTATGTTGCAAGTTAAATCCACAATCAATGTATTGAGGTGCAGCAACAAACCATTCTCTTACGGAATCTTATTGAACGTGAACAAACCATCCATTTGGCTTGAAAAGCATAGAGGTATATTAGTTAAAATCACTACCATAGGTGAACCCTCCAGAAGAAATCGCAGGCTGGTACATAAAAATACATATATTCTCACAAAATTCCAAACAACTGTCCATGTGGGTTGGGTTATCGCTAGAACCCTGCCGATGTTCGTCTGTTAACTACCGGATGGAGTACTTTCGTGGTCTAATCATATCATCTATTCACTATAAGTTTTTAGATGGTGTTTGTAAGGTTTAATTGCCTTGGGTAACAATGATTGACATCTATCGTTGACATCTATACACGGAACGAGATTCTTCCACTAAACCCTTGAATCCCAACGCTTCTCCTAACATTTCTCACCATTTCGTGAATTCGAGTTCATTAAGAAGTAATGACTGTTGACTAATTGCAAGACTGTTTTCCGGGCTTCCAATGTTCATACAAGGTGATAAACAACGATGATCTTGAATTGGAGAACTGAGGTTGAAAAGATTTGTTGAAATTGAAACAACTAAAAAAGCGGTGAACAGTGAGGAACAGATTTATATGTGGAATTGACGAAAACACAGTAACGTTGAGGATTTAAAACTACGAACTTTACGTTGAGGATTTAGAACTACAAACTTTGTTTGAGTTTATACGGTATCGGGTTGGGTATAGAAACGGTTTAACCAGGTGTATCAGACTGTTCAACTGGTCGGTGTTTGAGAGCGAATGCTGAATGCGGCTCGTCTTGTTTAATTTACAAGAGCTAGAGTTCAATTTGGTTTGGTTTCTAAAGCTTAAAGTTAGTTCGGCTTGGTCCATTTATTAATTTATACACTTTTTAATTGTTTTGATAATATCTTAGTTTTATATGCACTTTTAATTTATTTTTATAATATTTTAGTTATAATTTTTATGTATGATGTGATACGTGGTTATTTTTATTGTAACTTTTACGTATAAAATTAGTTATTATTATATGAATAATGTCCTTGTTATTTTTATCATAAGGGTATGGATCCTAAGAGAAGTTCACCATATTTGAGAAACTTGAGAAGCAATCTGGACCACACATTTTCCCTAAACAAAAAATGCAAAAAAAAAAGGTGAAAAAAAATGCAATTTTTTTTTTTTGAAAAAATCGCAGCTTTTTCTTTAAGGATTAAGTTTTTTATTTTTATTTTAAAAAAAAATTTTTTTTTTTTTGGATTTATACACATGTGTATATTGTTAATCTTTTAACTATACATATATGTATATTGTCAATTATACATATATGTATATACATGTTTAAAATTGAAAAAATGTGTTATAAATCCTAAACTTTATACCATAAACACTAAAGCTAAACCTTAATGCCAAACCCTAAACCCTAAAGCTAAACCCTAATTCTAAACCCTAATGCTAAACCCTAAAGCTAAAACTAAACCCTAAAGCTAAACCCTTAATGCTAAACCCTAAAGATAAAGCTAAACCCAAAAGTTAAAGCTAAACCCTAATGCTAAACCCAAAAGCTAAACCCTAATGCTAAACCCTAAATACTATTACTAAACGCTAATGCTAAACCCTAAAGCTAAACCCTAAAGCTAAACCCTAAACCATAAAGCTAAACCCTAATACTAAACCCTAAATACTAATGCTAAACCCTAAATAACACTTATTTTTCAATTTTAAACATGTATATACATATATGTATAATTGACAATATACATATATGTATAGTTAGAAGATTAACAATATACATATATGTATAAATCCAAAAAAAAAATTAAAAAAAAAAAAATTAAATCCTTAAAGAAAAAGCTGCGATTTTTCCCAAAAAAAAAAATTTGCATTTTTTTTACATTTTTTTGTATTTTTTTGCTTAGGGAAAATGTGTGGTCCAGAATGCTTCTCAAGTTTCTCAAATAGCCTACTACTTCTCACATGATCCTTATCCTTTATCATATTTATATATATGCATATAACTATTTTATAAATATATATTTGAGACGTTAAATATAAAATAATAGGATCGTTTAGGTACGTGAGTTAGCTCAAACTCGATAGTGAAGTTCAGGCTCAAGTAAGCTTAATACGTTTTAAGTTGTTAACCTGTCAATCTCGAATAGTTTACAAACGTAGTGGCCCTATTTTCATTTTTTGCGTTCATCGATCACATGGGTCATTGTTCTTTATGCCCCCACCATACATTGACTTGATATGATTAGGGATGGCAAAAAAGCCCAAGCCTGACGGGTATACCCGAAACCCGAAACATACGGGCCGGGTATACCCGAAGCCCGACGGGTATGGGCCGGGTATGAGATTAAAAATATAAAAATATTCGGATACGGGTAAGGGTATGGGATTTAGCGATACCTGCCCGATACCCGGCCCGTTTACCCGAATAATACCCGAAAATCATATTATTTTAAGGGACAATTACATATACCCCCCTACAAACTTCATTAATTACATATATACCCAACCTAAAAATTAAATTATATATATCTTATTCCTTAAAACTAGAAATATCAAATTTACCCATTTTAGATTATTTTATTAAAAATAGTTTATATAATGACTAATTTACCCTTCTTTTTACCAACACTTACAGATTTACACATTACAAATTTACCCATTTCAAAATCTGATAAAATATCTCATAAATCAATAATTCACTTTTTGATAAAAAAAAAGAAAAGAAAACATGACGCATTATCTGATGATTCAAGCATTCCGTAAGATTGTAAGAAAGCTTTTTAGAGACACAAGGGCTCCAAAATCAAATATTACATATGCAGGATCTAAAATCACCTCATTAATGCATATAATCAAGCAATTTAACAAAGGAAATTGAGCAATATTATAATACAACAATTTATAATAGTGTGACATTTTTAACAAACTAATGGGTATACCCGTTACCCGTGGGTATACCCGATACCCGATGGGTAAATACCCGACGGGTAACGGGCCAAAGAATTACAACCGGGTACGGGCTTGGGATTACTAATACCGGCCCAAACCCGGCCCATTGCCATTCCTAGATATGATTTGATCCGATGAGAAAATGAAAATTGAATTCTTAAATGTTGATTTAAAAGGATGAATGGATGCTTTAATAGTTTAATTATAAGGGTGTTCGGGGCACAGTTCGGTGACCCCTTGCGGGGACCGAATGTGCCGATAGGGAGGTGGCGCCAATCACTCGGGGACCAAAATCGGGGACTAAATTCGTGGGATAGGCACCGATGAGAGGGGAGGAGAGAGAAGGTGGGCCCTATTTTTTCAACCAATCAAACCATTTTCTTTTTTTTCTTTTTTTTTTGAATAAAAAACAAGGGGAGTTAAAGAGGGGAGTGGCGCCATCAAATTGGGGTGTTAGGGAAGTTTAAGAGGGGAGTTGACGTGGCATATGCTGATTGGTGGTGCGTAAGAGAGGGGACTCCCCTCTTAGGGGAGTGCCCCTCTCACCCTAAGAACATGCGCCATTATTGTAAATCACATCAGCTTGATTGCCAAGTTTTCACTTTTCAAAAAAAACATGGTCTGGTTTCTGGATCTAACTGATGTCTGCTGATGGTAAGTTTTTTTTTTTCTTGAAAGTTCATTTTAAGAAACGCTACCAGCAAATCGCTATAGCACAAAATAAACACAAATTACAACTCAAACTTACACCAATCCTTCCATATTATATTATTACAAGGAGCTCGACTTTTAATCCAAAGATATCCCAAAACCTTTATATTTTCCTTTATTTTACTTGTGGTCTTCGTCTTATTCCGAAAAACGGCCTCATTCCTAACTTGCCAAACACATCACGCAGATATGAAGATGACCGCTTGCAAGCCCTTTCTTTTCTTTTTACTTAGCTTAACATGGCAGTGAATAGTCACCAAGTCTTTTACCGAGAAAGCAAAAATGTTTGGGATGTTATCCCATTCGCTTATGAATTGCCATATGATCGTTGATGTGTGTAAAATGCAACATATAAAGTACATCAAATGAGGCATAAAACTAACCTTTTTTTAGTACTAATGTTGGAAAAAGTGTGCTTTTGTCTTCCTTTTATATTTTCAGGGTTAAATGAGCTTAAATGAACAAAAGAAGCAAAAATACAGCCAAATCTAACAATAATACAAGAAAAGGAATAAATGTGGCATGCCCGACTCCTCGACAGTATCTTCCCAAGCAAAAACAGATCAACAGAAGGCTGAACACGCACCGTGTCCAGCGGACACGGGGGCGTGCCCAAGTGTCTGTAGAAAAGACAAAGTTGTAGAAGCTTCTATTTCCCAACACGGGGTCGTGCCCAGCGGACACGGGGCCGCGGTCAACGCAAAGATTCGCAGAATCCAAGCAAATCTTGATAGTACAGATACGCTTCTGCACACGGAGCCGTGCCCAGCGGACACGGGGGCGTGGTCAACTAATACAGACAAACTGCAATTAATGAAGAAAGAGAAAGTGGATGGACATGGGGCCGTGCGCACTGGACACGGGGCCGTGTCCGGGCTTCTGTGCAGTCTATAAATAGGGGTGCTTGGTTCATTTCAAAGGCATCCCTTAACAAACCACCCCTCTCCCACTTCACCCACACTCCACCACCATCACAACACCCACATCCACCACCATCATCCATCATCGATCATAGAGTGTGTGTAGTAGTCTCGGGATCCAAGATTGATAGTAAGAGTTCTTGACAATCAAAGACCATGTTTGCCTAAGTCTCTTACATCACTTGGTGAAGACAAGCATTTAGTGTAATACTTTTGTTTTTTTTCACACTTTTTATTTGGTTTTGTATTAATGACTTTAATAACTAGTTTCTTAAGTTGAAGGCGAAACTTCCTTATCATTTGTCCGTGGTGTCTTGGCGTTATTTTACTGTCTATATAAAATAAAAGATTTACACCATTCATATCTCCACGGTCTATATGGAGATATGTTGGCTACCTGGTCGGGGGTTAAAGGAATGGTTTGGTAAGGTTCTTGCCTTGTTCAGTGTATAGATCCTGCAAGGACCTGGCTCAAACTTACTAGGACCTCCTTCAATACCCACTGGTATTCGATGGCGGGGGTACGAATGGCTTGATCCCCTCATATGTAAACTACTATTAATACATTAACCCGGCTACTTGGGATTGTATCCCTGCTGACTCAAACTACTTAGCCGAGGGTAACGTCACCTTCAAAAGAGGGGCCTACCACATTACGCATTAATAACTTAATTAATTATCTTCAAATAATCCAACCCTTTAGGATTGTATCCTTGCTGACTCAAACTACTGGGTTGAGGGTAACGTCACCTTCAAAAGAGGGGCCTACTACTATAACTAAGATAATCTCTTAAAAAGTGCAAAAGTGCGGAAAACATCAAAGGTTACACTAAAGGCGAGTCGGATCCAAGTGATTCATCTTGTCTATCTGTTTTATTTTTATTTTTATTTTCAACATTTTTAGTTAGTTTTCATTTTCTTGTTTAAAACCTTTTTCTAAATTTTTTATTTGATTAGACGTTGAGGATAAACCGTTACTAAAAGCTCTTGTGTCCTTGGACGACCTCGGTATCTTACCAACGCTATACTACGCTCACGATGGGTGCATGATGTGTGCAAAATGCAACATATAAATTACATCAATTGTGGCATAAAACTAACCATTTTTAGTACTAATGTTGGAAAAAGTGTGTTTTTGTCTTCCTTTTGTATTTTCAGTATTAAATGAGCTCAAATTAACAAAAGAAGCAAAAATGCAGCTAAATCTAACATAAATACAAGAAAAGGAATAAACGTGGCATGCCCGACCTCCCCGAAAGCATCTTCCCAAGCAAAACAAGAAAACAGGAGGTTGAACACGCCCCGTGCTCAGTGAGCACGGGGGCGTGCCCAAGTGTCAGCATAAAAGACAAAGTTGTAGAAGCTTCCATCGCCCACCACAGGGCCGTGCTCAGCGGACACGGGGTCGTGGTCAACTATAAGATTCGCAGAATCCAGGCAAATCTTGATAGTACAGATATGCTTCTGCACACGGGGTCGTGCCCAGCACACACGGGGCCGTGGTCAACTAATAAAGACAAGAGCAATTAATGAAGAAAGAGAAGGATGTGGACACGGGGCCGTGCCCACTGGACACGGGGCCGTGCCCGAGCTTCTGTTCAGCCTATAAATAGGAGTGCTTGGCTCAAGCTCAAACCATCCCTTGGCACACCACCTCTCTCACACTTCACCCACCACCCACCACCACCATAACACCATCATCCACCACCATCATCCATTGTCCATCATAGAGTGTGTGAGTCGTCTCGGGATCCAAGATTGATCGTAAGAGTTCTTGACAATCAAGGCCATGTTTGCCTAAGTCTCTTACATCACTTGGTGAAGACAAAATGTCTAGTGTAATACTTTTTATTTTTAATCTTTTCGCACTTTTTAATTGGTTAACTAAACACGAGTCGGAGCCAAGTGATTCAAAGGTTACAATAACTAAGATAATCTCTTAAATAGTGCAAAAGTGCGGAAATAATCAAAGGTTACACTAAACACGAGTCGGAGCCAAGTGATTCATCTTGTCTATCTGTTTTTCTTTTATTTTTATTTTTCAGCATTTTAGTTAGTTTTTATTTTTCTTAGTTTAAAACATTTTTCTAAACTTTTGATTTGATTAGACGTTGAGAATAAACCGGTACTAAAAGCTCTTGTGTCCTTGGACGATGTAACACCTCAAAAATTCGTGTTCAATGAAATAACGACACGTGTTATGTAAGACAAAACGCGTTGTAAACCCGGATTTAATAAAGATGTTTTGGCAGGATTTAAAAGTGGCGTCATGTTAATTTTTACCGCTGAACAACCTCATTTATAAATCCCAAGACCCAATTATATTTTACACACATCTAACATATCTTAAATCCAGGAATTTGTTGACAATAATTGAATTCGAAGTGCATGATAGGTTCCTATGGAAATTTCTACGGTAAACCTTCTTGTTCGGCACTTTTGAAAAGGATCAAAGCAAACATAACTAAATGGTAGGGCATACAACTGTTAAAGACCCATAATAGAGGCCCCAAACTGATAAAATAAGTCCCAAATTCGGAAAAGAGGGTTGCCCTTTCGAATGCATGAAAGAACAAATAATTTTGGTTCGTGATGAAGGCTTGCGCACCGCAAGCATTGATCCTTACGGTGCGCAAGCAGCTGCCCAGCGACAGAAATCTTGCTGTTTGCTGTTTTAACGCAATTCTGACCTTTTAAACGATTTTCCTCATCTCCCTTGGCCCCTAAACATCTAGGACACCTGTGGGAATGTTATGGTCAGTGGTAGACTTAGTTGTCAACACTTTGTGGTGTCTTGGTTCACTATATAAAGCTCACAAGTGCAACACTTTGATCATTCATTCCTCAAACATCTTCTGATCAATTGTAGAGCACAAGAGCACCTTCCAGGCCTTCCTAATCAACCATTAGACACTTGTAAGTTTGCTTAGCCTTCTTAAATTACGTTTAGCTTAGTTATTTAGCTAAAAGTCAAACCATCGTAATTACGGTTTGACTTCAAGATTAATTAGTAATGGCTCAGTCAAATCTCGAATTAAAAGTACCTTTAAGTAGGTAATTATGTGGGTAATAAAACCTCAAAAGGGTTCCCCCTGATTCCCACTCTAACTAGGTCAAATGTCGGGTCAAACTTGTATTTAAAAAGTCAATAGAATGTGTAAATTACAATTTATGCATAATTAGCAATGTAGAACACATACAATCTGTTTGATCATTAATATAACTTAGTAATTAGTGTAAGGACATGTCTAAACATGTTCAACCCGACAATTTCCTGTTTAGACCCGGTTCGGAACCGAAAGTCGCATAGTTTGACTTATACTTTGACTTTCAGTTCTGACCCGTTATGGTATGTTTTAGAAATGCCTTAGAGCTTTATTTGGACCAGGTTACATGCTAGTATAACCCTCTGTGATTATACACCTCGGATCATTAGTTATCCAATTAATATGCATGATTCCGTTAATTGCTCATATGTTGACCATTATGCCCTTTTCACCTTAAAACATGATTTTTGGAAATGTAAAAGAGTAGAAACCTTAATTACTGATATATAAACTTGCATACAAAATTTGACATCAGTTTGAGGTGTAGGTTAAGAGTTATGCTCGTTAGCGTAAAATTAAAGCTTTGTGTTAATTAAACGGCGTATTTAGCGTATAGCCTACTTAAACATACTTTTTGATATCAAACTTATTACCCACTGATGTAATATATTATTTTGGGATTTTTGAAGATTTTTAATTAATTTTAGGCTGAGCATAACTTATAGTCGTAGGCTTAATCCGGTAATTGTCGGTTTTGCCCTTACGGGCTATAAAATGAGTTTTACATATCTAAACGACTCCAGACCTTTTGCTACTGATCACATATGATAAATAAATTACTTTAAGCCTTCTGGAAATATAAAAATATCAGATTTATGTATCAAACCCGGAAATGGCCTCTAATCGCCTTTTTAAGCGTTTTTTAACGCATAGTATGTACTAAAACTATTTTAAACATACAAGGGTTGATACCTACTGATATTTGAGGCAAATTATAATATTTTAACAGTAAGCAAAGGTTGTTAAACTCAGACTTCAGTTTTGAGCTTTTCGGCTTATGTGAAATTACCAAAATGCCCATACGGTGCATAGTTTGGTTAAAATTGATAAAATTCACATATATACTTTACCCTACTATTATAACTTAGTAAAATAAGTATTGTTGCTGATTACATCAGACCTGTAACTCAGGTGAATACTTAAACTCTTTTATAACCTTTTAAATGACCAAACTACCCCTACGGGGCATAGTTTGTGTTTAAATTCGTTTCGGGCATAATAAAAGACATATTACTGATGTCACAACATATATGAAGCATATTAACTTAGGAAACCTGTAAATGGCTCATATGAATACCCGTTACGCTTATTACGCGTTCGGTTCGGTTATGTAACTAGTTTACATAAACTAGCCTAAACGGGTCAAACCTTATCGGTTTTATCTCAAAATCCAGAATGTGTATGAAATACCCATATTAAGAAAGTCTCTGAACTTGTCGGGTCTAAATCACATTCTATCCGGTCATCGCTTAATCGTGCGTACGAACCGTATCTTTGAAACTAACCGGTCTAAGCTTAAGCTTAATCAAAGACCCGTTAGGATTCTAATAGGTTATTATAAACCTTCGTTCCAGATTAGGAGGACCAGTAAAAGCTACTTGCAATTTGCTTATTGTGAATTATACTTTTCTCAGGTAAATACTTTTAACTTATTTTCTCTATACGGGCTTGGGTTACGGTATATAGCATACCGCTTGATCGGGCATCAAATCTTCCATCGTTGGGTGGTTAATTGAATAATTTGATCGGCTCGTTTAAACAGTCTTGTTACTTAAAGCCTTTGGGGGGTTAATGACCGTGTCCCGAATATCCTTGGCATCATTTTACGAAATGGCCACGACTTAAGCGCGGGGTGTAGGCGTACACCCGTCAGTGCACAAAAGAATATTGTGGTGTGTCTATTGATCTTTAACCCGGACAAGATCCGGGCTACTGAACGCACAAGGAACATGTAATTCGTTCACAAGATTATATATTTAAAATAATTCTCCCAAGTTAAATAAAATGTTTATGCCACGTGCATCCAAACCAATTTTCAATCATTTTTCCAAAATGAGCCAGTTGAATGTATTTACCAGTGTAAACTGACGTATTTTCCCAAAAAGATTAAATGCAGGTACTAAGCGTAATTGGCTGGGATTTCTCCTTAGCATCACTAGAAGTTTCGCAAGCTTAAGATGCCTAAAGTCTGTTGAACTATTGTTTCCATTTTGTTTCCGATCCGTCTGTGGATAAACTTCCGAATATTGTGACATTTGATATTACAATATTAAATTCGGTTGTATTATATCTTTTAAATCGCTTCCGCTGTGCATATTAAATATTGTATTGTTTGACTATTATGTTGCCAACCACGTCACGATACTCCCCACCGGGCCCACTGGTGACACGTGGAAATCCGGGGTGTGACAGACGACCTCGGTATCTTACCAACACTATACTACGCTCACGATGGGTGCACTTGCCCATATGTGTGTTTAGTGTTAGTAAATATCATGTTTTGTAAATTTAAAACTTGGCTAAAGAAAGTGTAAAAGGGCTTAAAATAAACATTAAAACCATAACACACTTCACGCACATCAAGTTTTTGGTGCCGCTGCCGGGGACACAAGGATTTTAAGAAAGCTTAAAATCGACGACCTAATCAGTTTTTCAAAACCTTTTTAAAACGTGCGCACATTTTTCTGCATTTTAGTTTAGTTTTGCATTTACAGTAACCTGAACACGGGGCCGTGCTGCACATTTTTCATAAAACACCCAGTAACAGTAGCTTGAACACGGGCCATGCTCACTGAACACGCCCCGTGCTCAACGAAGTCAGTAACTTTAATTAAAAATGCCCAGATACAGATTCTGTGCACGGGACCGTGTCCACTGAACACGGGGCTGTGTCCAGCCTCTGTTTCCGTTTTTATTTTTTGTTTTCTGATCTCGAGACTTGGTTGTGGTCTGCTGAGTGATTCTTATGGATCAATACTCAGGAGGTTACAACTACACCTATGAGGAGGATGATTATAGGAGTAACTATTGCACTAATTGTAGTAACCCGCACTCGGTTCAATATTGTCACTCATATCAACCATCCAATTCATACACCTACTATGAGGAGCCCAGGTACGAGCCATCAACTTCATACACATCCCATGAAGATTAAAGGTATGAACCTCCTCCCTCATACTCATATTTTGATGAACCAAGGTATGAGCCTCCTTACTCATACTTTGAGGAACCAAGATATGAGCCACCACCTTCGTATGCTTATTATGAGGAACCATGGCGTGAACAACCCACCTCGTATGAGTACTATGAAGAACAAAATTACGACCCTTATCCATCATATGCTTACAATGAAGAACAATGGTATGAACCATCTACTTCATATGGGTATTATGAGGAACAAAGGATCGAACAACCGGATTCAAGCTTTGAAAATCCCGATCCTTTTTCTATAATCGAAGTGACTGATAGGATATTAGAACACCTCAGACTTATCGATCGCTATATAAAAGAATCTCGCACAAGGGAAGAGGAGTCTCGCGCAAGAGAAGAATTAAATAAAGAAAAGATAACTGAAAGTGTAAAAATGGAAGAACAAATAAGTGAAAAACCGACACATGAGTTAAACAACGAAAAAGGTGAGTCCGACAACGTTAAAATACAAGAAGAGTCTAATTTTGAAGAAATTAACCTCTTATCACCTTCTTTTGAAAATCATTGTTTAGTTCCAACTCATGCTAAGTTTTTAAAAGAGTTAAATACTAACACTAAAATTGACGAAACGGTAAGTGTAGTTAACTATTGATCAAACCTCGCTAATAAAAGAAGACCCATTTGAAATTAACATTACACCGGTTCCATGTTTCTTTCAAAATTCATTTATTAGTAATGTCACAATTGATAAAGATCTTTGTGTTAACATAATGCCTAACTAAATTTTCGAAAAATTAAGTATTAGTGATTTTTCTCCACTTCAAATACCCATTTTTGTATCCAATCGGAAGGTAATAAAATCAATCAGTGTAGTTGAGGATGTCTTGGTTCAAACAAATCAAATGGTAGTCCCCACCGACTTTGTCTTCCTCGATGACGCTCCTCTAGTGTTGGGACGACCATTTGTAAAAACTCACGAAGCTTTGAAAAACCGGAAATTCAACAATCTACCTCTTCAATTAGGGGCATTTAAAAAGAGTGTCGATCTTGAGCGGTCAATGAAATATCCATTCGGCAATAATGACCCCCTAATTGAAGATGAAGATGAGCCACCCGATACAAGTGAAAAGTTTGACCACTTTGTTGAAGAAGAGGTCGCCATAGAACAAACTTTTAAGGTTCTTGATCAAAATGAGCAACCAAATAAGGAGTCTACTAAAGACCCACCCCTTGAGCTCAAAAAACTTCCAAAATGTTTGGAATATGCTTTTCTAGACAAAGATGTTAAATTACCTGTAATTATTTCATCTAAATTAGATAGTTTAGAAAAAGAAAAATTAATTAGTCTTTTGAAAAAACACAAAAATGCGATCGCTTGGAAACTTGTAGACATAAAAGGAATAAGTCCTTCCATGTGTACGCACAAAATTTTAATGAATGATGACTACAAATCGGTAATACAACCACAACGTCGAGTAAATCCAAACATTCAAGAAGTGGTTAAAAACGAAGTCATCAAATTACTTGACGCCGAACTTATTTATCCTATCTCCGATAGCCCTTGGGTAAGTCCCGTCCAAGTAGTTCCAAAGAAAGGAGGTATGACGGTAATAAAAAATGAAAAGAATGAACTAATACCAACAAGAACCGTCACATGATGGAGAGTATGTATAGATTATAGACGATTAAATGAAGCAACAAGAAAATATCACTTTCCTTTACCCTTCATTGATCAAATGTTAGAAAGATTATCCGGTCATAAATTTTATTGTTTCTTGAATGGTTTTTCAGGTTACTTTCAAATCCCGATAGCACCCGAAGACCAAGAAAAGACAACCTTTACATGCCCCTATGGAACTTTTGCTTATCGACGCATGCCGTTTGGTCTATGTAACGCCCCCGCAACATTCCGACGTTGCATGGTAACCATATTCCACGACATGATAGAAAAGACAATGGAAGTCTTCATGGGCGACTTTTCTATCTTTGGGGATTCATATGACCAATGCCTCGATAACCTTGAACGAATGTTATCCCAATGTGAGGAAACTAACCTCGCCCTTAACTGGGAAAAATGTCATTTCATGGTAACGGAGGGAATAGTACTCGGTCACAAAATCTCAAGCGAAGGAATGGAGGTGGATCGAGCCAAAATAGATACCATTTCTCGACTACCGCCCATCCTCCGTTAGAGCTATCAGAAGTTTCCTAGGGCATGCCGGATTTTATAGGCGGTTTATCAAAGACTTTTCTAAAATTTCAAGGCCTCTAACAAAATTACTTGAAAAAGATGCCCCTTTCATCTTTGACAAGGATTGCAATCAAGCATTTCTAACCTTAAAGGAAATGCTAGTCAATGCACCTATCATGATAACACCTGATTGGAAATTTCCTTTCGAAATCATGTGTGATGCCAGTGACTTTGCAGTTGGAGCTGTCTTGGGACAAAGAAAAGAAAATCATTTTCACCCAATTTATTATGCTAGTGAAACACTTAACGATGCACAAGAAAATTACACAACAACTGAAAAAGAGTTACTAGCTGTGGTATTTGCTTTTGATAAATTTCGTTCTTATCTTGTTCTTTCTAAAACTATAGTCTACACAGACCATGCAGCCATTCGATATCTCTTCAAAAAGCAGGAAGCAAAACCACGTTTGATTCGGTGGATTCTCCTCCTCCAAGAATTTGATATTGAAATCAAAGATAAAAGAGGAGCAGAAAACACCGCAGCAGATCATCTTTCACGCTTAGAAGACCCAGCTTTGGAGGCAACCAGGGACGAGCAAATCAACGAAAAATTTCCAACGGAGTCCCTAGAAATGGTGGAATACAAGGAAGAACCATGGTACGCCGACTATGCTAACTACCTAGCTAGCGATATAGTCACTAAGGGTTGGCCACATCATCAAAGAAAAAAATTATTTGCCAATGTGAAACACTATTTTTGGGAAGATCCCTATCTTTTCAAAATGTGTGCCAACCAACTCATCCGACGATGCGTACATGGTAGTGAAGCACGAAGAATTCTCCGCCATTGTCACGAAGGTCCATATGGAGGACATCATGGTGCCGCGAGTACCGCACGAAAGGTATTTGATTCAGGATTTCATTGGCCAACCATTTACAAAGACGCCCAAAGTCTTGTCAAGACTTGTGATGCGTGCCAAAGAACAGGTAATATTTCTTCCAAAAACGAAATGCCACAAAATGGCATTCTTGTTTGTGAAATTTTTGATGTGTGGGGACTTGACTTTATGGGACCTTTCCCACCGTCGAAAGGAAACAAATATATACTTGTGGCAGTAGACTACTTGTCTAAATGGGCCGAGGCCGAGGCACTTCCAACAAATGATGGAAGAGTCGTGGTAAGATTTCTGAAGAAATTATTTTCTCGTTTTGGCACACCTAAAGCATTAATAAGTGATAGAGGTATCCATTTTTGTAACCATCAACTTGAATTTTTTTTTAACAAGATATGGGGTCTATCATCGGGTCTCAACAGCATATCACCCTCAAACAAACGGACAAGCCGAAGTGACTAATAGAGGTTTAAAACGAATACTCGAAAAATCGTAGGGTTAAATAAAAAGGAATGGGCAGATAAATTAGATGATGCTTTATGGGCTTTTCGAACTGCTTATAAAACAACAATAGGTACAACCCCATATAAGTTTGTCTATGGAAAAAGTTGCCACTTGCCAGTAGAAATTGCACACAAAGCCTACTGGGCAATTAAAAATGTAAACTTAGATTTAGAATTTGCGGGTAAAAATCGATTTTGTCAATTAAATGAGTTAGACGAGCTTAGGAATTATGCATACTCAAACTCAGAAATTTACAAGTAAAGAATGAAAAACTTACATGACAAACATATTAAACCTAATGAATTTCGAGTGGGAGATCTAGTTCTTTTGTTTAATTCACGACTTCGATTGTTTCCTGGTAAATTAAAGTCTAGGTGGTCAGGACCTTTTCCATCACCCGTATTTTCCCACACGGTGTAGTAGAAATTAAATCTCGGAATGGACCCCCATTCAAAGTCAATGGCCAACGGCTGAAACTCTATCAAGGATTCATTGAGGATGAAGAGGAGGAGATCTCGCTTCAAACGGTCGAAGAATGAAAACATCAACATCATACCTGGTAAGTTACGAACGATTGGGACGACATCTAAATCGGTAAGTTTTCTAACCAAAGTTTTTGGGAAACAAAGGGCCCTCACACGAGCACTAAAAAAAAATTTCAAAAACTTTGCTCGGCACGAGGCCGTGTCCGCGCTACTGTCGGGATATATTCCCCTTTTCATAACAGTTACTTCATTCCACACGCCCCGTTTCCCCGAAAACGCTCTGGTTCCAGGCGATTTTCCGCAAATTTTCGACGTCTCCTATCATTCTAACAACATCAAGGTATGATTCTATCACTATCATTAGTTAGTTTTATAGTTTACATGTAGTTAAAACTTCAAAAATTTGGGGAAAAATCTAGGGTTCTTGAACTACACCCGGATCGAACCTCAAATTTTTTGCTTTAATCTATTAGCATTTAGTTGGATTAGTGTTAAAGGAAGTAAATCCACTTGTATTGTTCATAGATTAGCCCGATTTCTAACGAAAACCCAAAACCCTTGTTTTTGAACCGAAAAAGATAAAATCAAATGGGTAAACGGGTTGTTTTGGGAAAAACGGCACTTGGGGTTTCATTTTCGGGGGAAACTGCACCTATTGGACAAAAAATTTTCAAGTTTTCGAAACCGGGTCGAAAAATGATTTTTTGAGTAACAGACGCCTGGACACGGGGCCGTGTCCGCTGAACACGGGGCCGTGTCCGCTGAACACGGGGTCGTGTCCAGCACACTGTTTGCAGTTTTGTCCGAAAATTCTAATGTTTCGTGCTAATTTTTTTGGTGTATTCTTTCAGATGGGAAGGAAGTTCACAAGGTTTAACGCAAATGAGCTCGATGCTAGGGCTAGATACGAAATACTTCAAACAAGGCCGGAGGAATACCCATTGCAAGCATGCACGGATTTGTTAGCATTGGTGAACCAACTCGACCGCTTCAACAACCTTGTCATAGGCCCACTAAGAGTCGCTTTAACAACTCGACTCCGTTCCGTCCATGAATGTACTTTGGAATTCTATAGCACCTTCACGTTCAACTCAAGGTGCGACCCATTTAACAATGATGGGGTAGCATTCCGATGTGGTGGAACTAGGTATTCGATCTCTATGGCACAATTTGGGTCAATTGTCGGGTTGTATGCGGAAGAAGATGCAGGTAACGAGGAAAATACTGGAGGGATGCGAGAAATAGATGAGAACGATCGCCAAGCCGCATGGGCTCAGATTGGTGAAGGGCACTACAATCCGAGCAGCACTAAGAGCACGAAGTTAAGGGATCCGCTTTACCGATACATCCATAGGCTTCTCGGCTACTCTCTTAGCCAAAGGCATGATAGCGGTGGCGTTGTTGGGTTAAGAGATCTAGTTGGCCTCGGCTACTCTCATGCTCCGAAACATGCATCTGAACCGCCTTGCTACTGCACCAACCCCTATCTTCTTTGGGGGATGGGTGTACCGTCTCTTCAAGCACTTCACCAACATACCTAGGTCGTTAGGAAGGAGCCCATGGTCGGGAAGGGTAGATATACACATCTGCCGCTCAATGAACCTAATTTATGAGGCTGAAGAATGGACGGTTAGCTTCCAAAGGATGCAAGGGCATGCATGGAACCCGCAAGAGGCACTTGTCCTCCACGCTCCACAACATCATCAGTACCAGTACCAGCCCCATGGTGATCCAGGCCAGTCCTCCTCAGGAGGCGATTTTCCTAACTTCCAAAGTTTACATGATTTATTGCAGGAAAACCTCATGTGCACCAGGAACACCTATAATATGGCAAGCAACACGTACAACCGGGTTGGGGCGATCGAGAGAAACATATCCGATATCCAAGATGATATTGGAAATATCCGGGAGTACATTGCTGGGCATGGTGGAGATGATGATGATGAGGACGAGGACATGGATTAGGCGGGAGGAGCGGAGGAAGAAGCAGTTGGTTGGTGATTCCCCAGGTTAACCTTTTATCTTGAACAATTTCCGGCCTGCGTGCCGTGTGTCAAACAATTTACTTCCCTTTAACTCTTTTATTTTCTGCATTTTTTTTCTAACTTTGTGATGGATGGGATGTTGAACATTGGTAATCTAGGATGTTTGCTATGTTTTGGAGTAGTGTTTATGGATAAAACAGGTACATACGAGGCTTAGAGCACTAAACCTTAGTGCTACTAATGCCGGGACAGGAAAACCAGAACCAGAAACCTGTTTCTCAACCTTGCAGACTGTCTACACGGGGTCGTGTCCTGCCGACACGCCCCCGTGCCCACTACCCCAGACCTGCTGTTTGTCTAAATATGCAGAATTTTGCCAGAAACGGGGTCGTGTCCAGCCAACACGCCCACGTGTCCACCTTCTGTAAGTTTTCGTTACTGGCACCTGCACACAGAGCCGTGTCCAACGAACACGGGGCCGTGTCCAGCGCCCAGTAACATAAATTTTTGCTTTTTCACACCCTTTACACATTTAATCAACCTAAAAACTTATTTTTGGGACACATTGAGGACAATGTGTAATTGAAGTGTGGGGGGGGGGGGATGCTAAAACCTTGAATCTTGCAAGTCCTGATAACAAGCCTTACACAAAACTCTATTGGAACCGCTAATCACCCCAATTTTTTTTTCAAAAATTTTCATTTTTTACTTGTCTAGGTTTAATTTGGGAATTTCAAAATTCTAAAAAGGTTATATTTTTACAAATTTACAACCGATAGCGTCGTGAAAAAAAAAAGAACCAACATAAGAAAATTATGAAAAGGCATGACAAGCTTAGTTAAAATTTAATTATATATACTTGATCACATAAAAACCCATTCCCACAAAAGTGAGTTTTGAGCCTTTATTGAGCACACAAATACATATCTTTAAAGTAAATGCTCATTTTCGTTTCTTGTGTGAATAGCTGTTGGGTTCTTACAACTCTAGAACTTTCCATGACGATACATTCCCGGTCCTTACCAACTTAAACCCAAGTAAGGAAATGATAGAGGCATTAGGACTAACCCTTTTTATTTCTACACCATTATTTTCTTTTTTTTTACCACCTACCCAAAATCCCCCTAGTTAACCCCTTTGAGCCTAAACCTTTTCATTTCTTAACCCAAACCAAACACCCATTCACCCACCAAAACCTTTTTATTTTTAACCCTTTGTTTTAGTAACAAGCTCGGTTTTTCGTTTGACTTTGAAATATATATATATATATATATATATATTGTTTGGTTGATGAAGCAAAAGAAATAAACAAACAAGTTCATCAAAAATAACTTTGTTTGAATAATAGCTTCATCAAAATAAAAAAAATAAAAAGTCTTTCGAAAACCGACGCTTTTTACACTTTTTCGCCCGTTTCTACTAACCACAAACCCAACCACCTACCTTGAACCCTAGCCTAACCCTTCACCCAAAAGTCCTCTTAATATTTACAAAGGTTTATAGTTAAAAAGGAGGAGGATTGATTGCTTGGCAAGCCTATGGTAGGAGTAAGTTCCATGCCGCTCTCGAGTGATTCACTAAAATACATCTTCAGCCGAGTGTTGAGTGATCCCCCGTGAGGTATGTGAACTTGTATATAAATAGAATTTTAAAGAGGCATGTTATGCCATAATAAGTAATTTATCTTATGAAAAGTTTTGAATAAATCATGACGAATAAGATTGTAAATAAATAAAAATAAAACTAAATAAAGAATCTTGGAAATCCCGACACTCTATGACAAGCCCAAAAACCTTCTTTTCTACCAATTCCATTTGGGAGTGTAAAGCCACATTATAAAGAGTTTTGCTTGAGGACAAGCAAATATTCAAGTGTGGGGGTATTTGATGTGTGCAAAATGCAACATATAAATTACATCAATTGTGTCATAAAACTAACCCTTTTTTAGTACTAATGTTGGAAAAAGTGTGTTTTTGTCTTCCTTTTGTATTTTCAGGATTAAATGAGCTCAAATTAACAAAAGAAGCAAAATGGTAGCTAAATCTAACATAAATACAAGAAAAGGAATAAACGTGGCATGCCCGACCTCCCCGAAAGCATCTTCCCAAGCAAAACAAGAAAACATGAGGTTGAACACGCCCCGTGCTCAGTGAGCACGGGGGCATGCCCAAGTGTCAGCATAAAAGACAAAGTTGTAGAATCCAGGCAAATCTTGATAGTACAGATATGCTTCTGCACACGGGGTCGTGCCCAGCGGACACGGGGCCGTGGTCAACTAATAAAGACAAGCGCAATTAATGAAGAAAGAGAAGGATGTGGACACGGGGCCGTGCCCACTGGACACGGGGCCGTGCCCGAGCTTCTGTTCAGCCTATAAATAGGATGGTTGGCTCAAGCTCAAACCATTCCTTGGCACACCACCTCTCTCACACTTCACCCACCACCCACCACCACAATAACACCATCATCCACCACCATCATCCATTGTCCATCATAGAGTGTGTGAGTCGTCTCGGGATCCAAGATTGATCGTAAGAGTTCTTGACAATCAAGGCCATGTTTGCCTAAGTCTCTTACATCACTTGGTGAAGACAAAGTGTCTAGTGTAATACTTTTTATTTTTAATCTTTTCGCACTTTTTAATTGGTTATGTATTAATGACTTTAATAACTAGTTTCTTATGTTGAAGGTGATTCTTCCTTATCGTTTGTCCGTGGTGTCTTGGCATTATTTTACTGTCTATATAAAATAAAAGATGTTCACCATTCATATCTCCACGGTCTATATGGAGGTATGTTGGCTACCTGGTCGGGGGTTAAGGGAACGGTTTGGTAAGAGTCTTGCCATTGTTCAGTGTATAGATCCTGCAAAGGACCTGGGTCAAATTTAGTAGGACCTCCTTCAATACTTAACGGTATTGGATGGCGGGGGTCCAAACTCTTTGATCCCCTCATAAGTTAAAGTACTATTAATACTTTAACCCGGCTACTTAGGACTGTATCCCTGCTGACTCAGACTACTTAGCCGAGGGTAACGTCACCTTCAAAAGAGGGGCCTATCACAATATGCATTAATAACTTAATAAATTATCTTTCAATAATCCGACCCTTTAGGATTGTATCCTTGCTGACTCAAACTACTGGGTTGAGGGTAACGTCACCTCCAAAAGAGGGGCCTACTACAATAACTAAGATAATATCTTAAATAGTGCAAAAGTGCGGAAATAATCAAAGGTTACACTAAACACGAGTTGGAGCCAAGTGATTCATCTTGTCTATCTGTTTTTCTTTTAATTTTATTTTTCAGCATTTTAGTTAGTTTTTATTTTTCTTAGTTTAAAACATTTTTCTAAACTTTTGATTTGATTAGACGTTGAGGATAAACCGCTACTAAAAGCTCTTGTGTCCTTAGACGACCTCGGTATCTTACCAACACTATTCTACGCTCACGATGGGTGCACTTGCCCATATGTGTGTTTAGTGTTAGTAAATATCGTGTTTTATAAATTTAAAACTTGGCTAAAGAAAGTGTAAAAGGGCTTAAAATAAACATTAAAACCATAACACACTTCACGCACATTAGTGCACTTGCCCATATGTGTGTTTAGTGTTAGTAAAATATTGTGTTTTATAAATTTAAACCTTGACTAAAGTGTTAAAAAGGGCTTAAAATATACTTAAATATATATAACGCTACACACGCATCAAGTTTTTGGCACCGTTGACGGGGACACAAGGATTTTAAGAAAGTTGGGAATCAACGACCTAATCGTTTTTTTATTTTTCTATTTTTTTAGGATATTTCTTAAATTTTCAGCTTCTACAGAGCTTAGCACGGGCCGTGCCTGGTCGGACACGGGCCGAGTCCAGCATTGTTACTAGCAGTTTTTATTTTCTGAGTTACAAAGAGCTGAGCACGGGTCCGTGTCGGTGCAGCACGGTAACAGGGATCCGGAAAACAATTACTGTATCTCCGACCACGGGCCGTGTTCATCTGAGCACGTGGCCGTGGTGAAGCTTCTGACCAACGTTTTTTTTGTTTTTGTTGCAGGACTTGGAACCCAAACACCACATCCGAACTTTCTACGCAGTGTATGAGCTCCAGTTCCAGTAGAGACATAAAAGAACCACTAGACGAACCCGAACGCTTTCTAAGAAAAAGACTTAAAGCTTAAAACCAAGAGAAAGTTTCGGGGGATCTACTTCCAATGGTGGATCAACGCACCCTCATGGATTACCAACGACCCACCGTAGGTAATCTTGGCGTCGCTATCAATGCACCGAACGTTGAAGCCAACAACTTCGAACTTCGGCCGCATTTGATACAAATGCTCCAAAACTCCGCAACCTTCCATGGGCTTGCGGACGAAGATCCCCATTTGCATATTACTAACTTCTTGGAAATATGTGATACTTTTCGGATCAATGGAGCATCAAACGACGCCATCCGCCTCCGAATGTTTCCATTTTCGCTAAAAGACCGAGCTAAGGCTTGGCCTAATACCCTCCCAGTTGGTTCGGTAAACACCTGGGATGAACTAGCCCAAAAGTTTCTATATAAGTATTTCCCTCCTGCTAAAACGGCTAAATTAATGACTGAAATTAATACATATTCACAAGAGGACGGGGAATCCTTATATGAAACTTGGGAAAGGTTCAAGGAGCTACTAAGAAAGTGTCCACATCATGGTCTTGCGGTATGGCAACAAGTATCCACTTTCTACAACGGGTTGCTGCCACACATAAGACAAACACTTGATTCTAGCTCTGGGGACTTTTAGGTAATCGTCGCCCAAATGAAATTTATAATCAAATTGAGGAAATTGATCATACCAATTTTCAGTGGCACACTCCCCGAGGCAAAAAATCTATTGCCCTGGGCGCCCATAAGGTTGACGAAAGCACCTATCTGCAAGCCCAAATCAAGGCCTTTTCTTCAAAAATCAAGAAGTTAGAAATGGCAAAAATGGCCTCGGTTATGGCTTGTGAGGGGTGTGGTGGACCACATGAAAATTGGAGTTGTATGAAAGAAATGGATAATCAAACAGAAACGGTTAACTACATTGATAATAGACCTAGGCCGTCAGGTCCTCCAACGGGCACCTACAACCAAGGATGGCGTAACCACCCTAACCTTGGTTGGAGAAAACCCGACAATAGTAGTAACCAACAAAATCTAAACCAACGAACAAACTTTCAACAACCAAGAAATGAGTCACAAAATTTCTCTCAACAACAACAAGAGGGACGAGAGAGGCTTGAGGACACCGTCTCTCGCCTCATCTTCGACACCGAAAAGAAAAACTCGGATCGATTTCAACAATTGGAATCGAACTTTAGAAATCAACAAGCTAGTATTCAAAACATTGAAAAACAAATAAATCAACTAGCTCAAAATTTCTCCGAGAGACCTCATGGCGCGTTACCAATCTATACCGAAACCAACCCAAAGGCGCAAGTGCATCTCATCACATTGAGAAACCGTACCGTAGGTCCCGAGGAGGCTCCGCTACCTCCAATTGAAAAGAGCCGGTCTAGCCAAACCACAACTTCGCCGACGCCCCAACAAGAGACGGCTCCTCCACCAAATCAAGAGCCCACCAAGAATCCTTCGGTACCGTACTCTGGTCGGTTACTTCGCCAAAAGACCGATGAGCAATTCACAAAATTCGTAAATTTATTAAAACAATTGCATGTTAATATTCCATATGTCGAAGTCCTAACTCAAATGCCTAAACATTCAAAATTTATGAGGGACTTCCTCACTCACAAAAGGAAAATTGAATCATTGCAATTAGTTAATTTAAGCGAAGAATGCTCCGCCTTGCTACTCAACAAACTCCCGCAAAAGAAGCTCGATCCCGGAAGCTTTACCATCCCTTGTTCAATTGGAGAATCACCTATGCGTAATGCACTAGCCGATCTTGGGGCTAGCATCAACCTCATGCCTGCATCAATGTTCGACCGACTCGGCCTAGGAAAAACAAGCCCTACAAAAATGAGCATACAACTCGCCGATAAGTCCATTAAATATCCACAAGGTGTCGCCGAAAATTTATTGGTTAAAGTCGGGGAATTTGTCTTCCCGGCCGACTTTGTTATATTAGATATGGAGGAGGATACCAAAGTACCACTCATATTAGGAAGACCATTCCTAGCCACGGCTCATGGAATGGTGGACATGAATGGTGGAACGCTAACATTGAGGGTTGGGGACAAGGAGATGACGTTTGGGGTTGGGAAAAGAGTAGAAGATGACGACTCGGTCAATTACATGAAAGTCATAGACTCAAGCTTGGATGATGCTCTCCGACGTTGCAACATGGGATGCAAACCATCCCACTTGGGTAACATATAACTGGCTTTGGGTCTAGCCAAGGACCCTTATAAACGTGGCGCGCCACGGAGGCATTCTGCGAAACAATCCGTAGTTTAGTAAAGATTAACCTTTATGTTTTCTAATTTACTTTTTAATTTTTAGGAATAAAACACACTTGGATGGTGAAGGATACTAAGGGAGACTTGAACCAACGCCCCATGCACAAAAACAGAGCCTCCCGAACATTTTTCTTCATTACAGCAAGTTCAGCACGGACCGTGCCCCGCCAACACGGCCCCGTGCTCAAGGGTCTGCAGAAAAACGCACAGTTCAGGTAACTGGACACGGGGCGTGCTCGTTGAACATGCCCCCATGCCCAGCCTTGTGTTACATTTTGTTACTTTTTTGTTACTAGCAATCTGAACACGGGGCCGTGCCCGGTCACCACTGCCCGTGTCCAGGTGCCCAGTAACAGAAAATTTTTGTTTAACACACATTTTTACACATTCAATCAACCTAAAAACTTATTTTTGGGACACATTGAGGACAATGTGTAATTTAAGTGTAGGGGGAGGATGCTAAAACCTTGAATTTTGCATGTCCTAATTACAAGCCTTACACAAAACTCTATTGGAACCGCTAAACACCCCAAATTTTTTCAAAAACTTTTCAATTTTTTACTTGTCTTGGTTCAAATTGGGAATAACAAATTCTAAAAAGGTTATATTTTTATAAATTTACAACCGATAACGTCGTGATAAAAAGAACCAACATAAGAAAATTATGAAACGGCATGACAAATCTAGTTAAAATTTGATTATATATACTTTATCACATTAAAAACCCATTCCCACAAAAAGTGAGTTTTGAGCTTTTATTGAGCATACAAATACACATCTTTAAACTAAATGCTCATTTTTCGTTTCTTGTGCGAATAGCCGCTTGGTTTCTTACGATTCTAGAACTTGCCATGACGATACATTCCCGGTCTTTACCAACTTAAACCCGAGTAAGTAAATGAAGGAGGCATTAGGACTAACCCTTTTTATTTCAACACCATTATTTTTCTTTTTTTTTCCACCTACCCAAAATCACACTAGTTAACTCCTTTGAGCCTAAACCTTTTCATTTCTAAACCCAAAACAAACACCCTTTACCCACCAAAACCCTTTTATTTTAGTAAAAAGCTCGGTTTTCTATTGACATCCTTATCAAAAAAAAAGAGAGAAAAAAAAAAGAAAAATGATGAAGCTTTGCAATAAACAAACAAGTTCATCAAAAGAAACTTTTTTTGAAAAATGATTCATTAAATAAAAAGTCACAAAAACAAAATGTTTTACGAAAACCGACGCTTTTTACGCTTTTAGCCCTTTTCTACTAACCACTAACCCAAAACACCTACCTTTAACCCAAGCCTAATCCTTCCCCAAAATCCTCTTGATATTTACAAAGGTTTTTAGTTAAAAAGGAGGAGGATTGATTGCTTGGCAAGCATATGGTAGAAGTAAGTTCCATGCCGGTCTCGAGTGTTTCACAAAAATACATATTCGGCCGAGTGTTGAGTGATCTCCCGTGAGGTATGTGAACTTGTATATAAATGGAATTTTAAAGAGGCATGTTATGCCCAAATAAGTAATTTCTCTTATGAAATATTCTAAATAAATAATAACGAATAGGATTGTAAATAACATAAAAATAAAACCTAATAAAGATCTTGGAATCCCGATACTCTAGACAAGCCCAAAACCTTCTCTTCTACCCATTCCATTTGGGGGTGTAAGCCACAAAATAAGGAGTTTTGCTTGAGGACAAACAAATATTCAAGTGTGGGGTGTTTGATGTGTGTAAAATGCAACATATAAATTACATCAAATGAGGCATAAAATTAACCTTTTTTTAGTACTAATGTTGGAAAAAGTGTGCTTTTGTCTTCCTTTTGTATTTTTAGGGTTAAATGAGCTTCAATGAACAAAAGAATAAAAAATGGAGCCAAATCTAACAATAATACAAGAAAAGGAATAAACGTGGCATGCCCGACCCCTCGACAGCATCTTCCCAAGCAAAAACAGAACAACAGAAGGCTGAACACGCCCCGTGTCCAGCGGACACGGGGGCGTGCCCAAGTGTCTGCAGAAAAGACAAAGTTGTAGAAGCTTCTATTTCCCAACACGGGGGCGTGCCTAGCGGACACGAGGCCGTGGTCAACGCTAAGATTCGCAGAATCCAAGCAAATCTTGATAGTATAGATACGCTTCTGCACACGGGGCCGTGCCCAGCGGACACGGGGGTGTGGTCAGCTAATACAAACAAATTGCAATTAATGAAGAAAGAGAAAGTGGATGGACACGGGGTCGTGCCCACTGGACACGGGGCCGTGTCCGGGCTTCTGTGCAGTCTATAAATAGGGGTGCTTGGTTCATTTCAAAGGCATCCCTTGACAAACCACCTCTCTCCCACTTCACCCACACTCCACCACCATCACAACACCCACATCCACCACCATCATCCATCATCCATCATAGAGTGTGTGTAGTAGTCTCGGGATCCAAGATTGATAGTAAGAGTTCTTGACAATCAAATGCCATGTTTGCTTAAGTCTCTTACATCACTTGGTGAAGACAATAATTTAGTGTAATACTTTTTTTTTTCCGCACTTTTTATTTGGTTTTGTATTAATGACTTTAATAACTAGTTTTTTATGTTGAAGGTGATGTGTGCAAAATGTAACATATAAATTACATCAAATGAGGCATAAAACTAACCCTTTTTTAGTACTAATGTTAGAAAAAGTGTACTTTTGTCTTCCTTTTGTACTTTCAGGGTTAAATGAGCTTAAATGAACAAAAGGAGCAAAAATGCAGCCAAATCCAGCAATAATACAAGGAAAAGAATAAACGTGGCATGCCCGACCCATCGACAGCATCTCCCCAAGCAAAAACAAGAGAACAGAAGGCTGAACACACCCCGTGCTCAAATAGCACGGGGGTGTGCCCACTGAGCACGAGGGCGTGCCCAAGTGTCTGCAGAAAATACAAAGCTGTAGAAGCTTCTATCACCCACCACGGGGGCGTGTCCAGCGGACACGAGGCCATGGTCAACTCTAAGATTCGCAGAATCTAGGAAAATCAGATCCACGTGATTCATCTTGTCTATCTGTTTTATTTTTATTTTTCAGCATTTTAGTTAGTTTTATTTTCCTTGTTTAAAAATCTTTTTCTAAACTTTTGATTTGATTAGACGTTGAGGATTAACCGGTACTAAAAGCTCTTGTGTCCTTGGACGACCTCGGTATCTTACCAACACTATACTACGCTCATGATGGGTGCACTTGTCCATATGTGTGTTTAGTGTTAGTAAATATCGTGTTTTATAAATTTAAAACTTGGCTAAAAGTGTTAAAGGGCTTAAAGTATACATTAAAAACTATACGACACTTACACGTATCAAGGTTTTGGCGCAGTTGCCGGGGACACAAGGATTTTATGAAAGTTAGGAATCAACGGCCTAATCTTTTTTTTTCTTATTTTTGTATTTTTTAGGATTTTTCCGGAAAACAACTACTGTATCTCCGACCATGGGCCATGTTCACCTGAGCACAGGGCCGTGGTGAACTTTCTGACCAACATTCTTTTCTGTTTTTATTGCAGGACTTGGAACCCAGGCACCACATCTGAACTTTCTACATAGTGTATGAGCTCCAGTTCTAGTAGAGACATAAAAGAACCTCTAGAAGAACCCAAACGCTTTCTCCAAAAAAGACTTTAAGCTAAAAACCAAGAGAAAGTTTTGGGGGACCCACTTCCAATGGCGGATCAACGTACCCTCATGGATTACCTACGAACCACAGTGGGTAATCTTTGCGCCGCTATCAATGCACCGAATGTCGAGGCCAACAACTTCGAACTTTGACCGCATTTGATACAAATGCTCCAAAACTCCGCAACCTTCCATGGGCTTGCGGACGAAGATCCCCATCTGCATATCACTAACTTCCTAGATAATTGTGATACGTTTCGGATCAATGGAGCATCAAATGACGCCATCCGCCCTCGAATGTTTCCATTTTCACTAAAAGACCGAGCTAAGGCTTGGCTTAACACCCTCCCAGTTGGCTCGGTAAACACCTGGGATGAACTGGCCCAAAATTTTTTGTATAAGTATTTCCCTCCTGCTAAAACAACTAAATTAATGACTGAAATTAATACATACTCACAAGAGGACGGGGAATCCTTGTATGAAACTTGGGAAAGGTTAAAGGAGCTACTGAGAAAGTGTCCTCACCATGGTCTAGCAGTATGGCAACAAGTATCCACTTTTGTCACACCCCAACCGATGGCGAAAACATCGGAGTGAGACGAAATAGATTGCAAGAGGCTTCATAACGCTATTGATGACAAGTATTCATTTATTGATTTTACAACACTTGAAATAATATACAAGTTTATATCATTTACAACAGATAGTCAAACAATAAACCTTTATTTCATTTATGTAATGTAGTACATGATTTGGATACCAAATCCATCAAGTTTGGAAGTAAAATACAATATAATAAGCATTAAAGTTTAAGTGCGTTTCTAGGCAAATCCTACTAGATTCCGGGCATCTTTATTTATATCGTCAACCTGCAATACATGTTAAGGCATAGTTAAATACAAAAAGCATTGGCGAGCATACAAGTTTTGGATGTAAACATAGATAAAAGAAAGCATTTTAATCAACTTAGCATACGTAACTAATATACTTGATTAATGTAAACATTATGCGCGATCTACATTTTATAACACATATGATTTGCAAGTATAACACGTAAGATTACAAGTAAAATACATAAGACTACAAGTATAACACGTAAGTTGTATAAATGATTTTTAAGTACATGTATTGTCCCCCCCCCCAAAAAAAAATAGTAAAGCGTAAAATAGGGGATCGAGTATGCTCACAAAAATTGCTAAGTCTTCCGATTATCCAATTGTTGATGAGTGTAAGAGATTAGGAGGATGGAACACCGAGGTCACCTTATATGGGCAAACGAAGGTGTAAGAGGAATCGGGATTACAACGAAGGACTTGAAAATGGGAATTTAGAGTATAATTGGTTGATTTGCATGTATATATATATATATACATATGTTATATAGTTTAAGTAATATTTTAAAATTAACTCTTTCAAAAGTATTATTGAAATATTGTCTTAAAAATAAAAATAATTATACGTTTATATCTACTTTATAAAAATTAGTCGAATTTGATAGGTTTCGTTTTATAAAATTTACACGTTTTGTTTTACGAAATTTTACGAAAAACGGGCAGAGTTTCCTCTGTTTTTGGACGATCCCGACAACACAAGTTGTCGATTCGTGTGCTCAAAATTCAACAATTAATCAACGACATAAATATTATACGTGAAATATAACAAAAATGAGTATTCATACAAGTTTAAAGAGTTAATAGCCAAAATGGTCCCTGAGGTTTTCTCACTTTTGCCACTTTAGTCCAAAATCCAAAATTTTTAAATCTGGGTCCCTGAGGTTTGCATTTTGTTGTCATTTTAGTCCAAATTTCAAAAACCCCCTATTTTGACTGCTGAAAGCTGCTTGTTTTGTATTTTTGTGCAGGAGTAGTTTGGTCCATCTCAGGTTTTTTACATATTAATTATTAATAAAGAGTTAATAATCACCAGTTCTCTCTCTCTCACTAAAACACAGCATCCCCACCACCGCATCATCACCACCACCATCGCCACCTCCTCCCCACCGTTATCCCCCTTCTCACCACCGCTACCTCCTCCCCACCGTTATCCACCATAACCATCAGCCACCACCGCTGCCATAAACCATCAGCCACCACCGCATCACCTCCACCAAATCAAAAGCCACCGCCTCCACCATCACCTAAACCTGAAAACAACCCACATCCGCCAATTCTGTCATCAACAACCAAGCACCACCGTCACCATCAACACTTGAAAACAACCCACATCCACCGGATAAGGTGGTTCGAGAAAAATTTGAAAGAAAGAAGTGGGTGTTGAAAAGTTTACCCGATTACACGGCTGCCGGACCTGAGCCAAGCATGAACCGAAGCACAGCTGAACCAAATCTGAACAAGAACAATAATGCCGGCAACCACCTTAGCCACCATCTCTGTTGTTTCCATCTTTCTCTCTCCGACTTCCTCTCTGATCTCCTCTCTTCGATCTCCCTCTCTCTCAAAGATTTTGGGTATGTGTATGTGTGCATATTGACCCAGAAGAGGGAAGGGTTTCACGGGAGGAGAAGGGGTGCGTTACGGTGAGTTTATAACAGGAAAGAGACCGACAGATCCGGCTGATTACGGTGATGGAGGTGGCTGATTAGGGTGGAGGTGGTGGCTGATTACGGTGATGGATGTGTCTGATTAGGGTTTGGATTGGGGAAAGATGAAGATGAAGGTGCAGTTTTGACAGGTGAAGTTGTGTCTGATTAGGGGAAAGATGTAGATGTGTCTGATTAGGGTTTGAACAGGTGAAGTTGGGGAAGATGAACCCTTTAAATAGGGTGATTTATTTAGTTTACTCTATTATTTTTAATCAATATTGAGTTAAAATAAAAACAAAATGACCAAAATACCCCATTAGAAAAGGAAAAAAAAAGCAGTTTTTTTTTGTGAAATGTGATCTGATTTCAGTTTTGGACAAAAATGGCAACAAAATGCAAACCTCAGGGACCCAGATTTAAAAATTTTGGATTTTGGACTAAAGTGGCAAAAGTAAGCAAATCTCAGGGACCATTTTGGCTATTAACTCCAAGTTTAAAAGATACTCATACCGAACAAGTTCAAGTAACTAGTTATATAAAAAATAATAATAGGAATTTGTGTCGTTTAAGATTATACCAAGTCTCGTGAGTATCCTGTTAATCCGACAGTTGACCCGTTGACTGAGCCGCTGACCCGACCCGAAGTTGTTGAACCGAGTCGACTGATAACCAAAAGTGAATCGAATCTAGACCCAAGTTGAACCGAGACCCGAACCCGCTAACCCGAACCGACAATCTGAACCATTGCCGCTGCTTCTTGGTAACTTCAGAAAGGAATAACATCACTACCTCCTTCGCTGTAGAACCACCATCACCGGACCAGATGTGTCGCCGCCGCCGGCGGGCAGTGTCGGCCTCCCTTCCCCACCGTCTCCCTCTCTCTCTCTTCGCGCCTCTTTCCCTCTTCCGTCTATGTACGTGCCGCCGTACGCCACCACCGAAATGGTGGTTGCCGGCCGTTCAATCAAACAGAGGTGGAGGTTGTGTTGGTGTGGTCGGAGATCGAACGTCGTTGCTCCGGTTCATCGCCAGAGATGAAAGAACGAGGGGGGGAGATGAAGGGCATAAATAGATCAGGGAGGTGTCTGGTTTGTGTGAATGGGTCTGTGTTTTGAAATGGTGAAGAAGGTTAGGGTTTGTGAGGTGAAGGGGAAAGGGAAACAGGTATGTGTGCGTGTTCAGCTTAGTTTTTTTTTTTTATAAAAGAGGTTGAGGATTATAACTAGTCTTTTATGCTAGGGTTATATTAAGTGGGTTGGGCTCAAGGCCCATTAGCGTGTTTTGAGCGGCCCGATAAGATTCTGAAGCCCTTTATCGAACCTAAACGTCGTGGGATGTTGAAAGTTATTTATTTTCAAGTTTAAATACGTAAAATACTATCGGTGCTTGATACTGGTCGCGTTCGCTTGTCAGCCGCGTTAAAAGGCGTAAGAAGCGTAGTTTTTCGTTTTTAAAGCGTTTTTCGATCAAGGTTCAACTTCGTTTCTAAAAAAAGAAAGCGAATAGGTATTTTCTAAAAATACATAAGTGCGGACAATACGAGGCATTACAGTCTCCCCACCTTTAGGAAATTTCGTCCCGAAATTTATTCAGAAGGAAGACTTGAAAGGGTTTTGGCAAAACGAAAAGGATTGTTTAAAAGTGAGGCTTGGAGTTTGAGACAACGGAGAATAATTGTGGTATGAGGGTGAACGATTGATCTAATAACTATAATGAGTATAAGAATTGCATAAGTATCGGATAGACGGAAGTACTGTTAAGGATGAGGTCTCGTCGTGGATAATCGGATATAATGCGTTTGTGAGTTGTTTAGAATTGTATTAGGTCCAAAAAGGCCTACAAAATACTGAATTTCTCATGGCACGTTTTACGAAAGTTTGGTAACACGGCAAAAACACTTATATATAGGAAGTACCAGCGGCGTATCCACCATGTTCATATCATGTTACGTCCGTTCCGCGACTCGGTGTCATGTTACGTTCCGTGTTATGATACACAGTAGAACCTACTATGGTTTTCATGCATCTACGAATAAAATCCCGTACGCACCAGTGATTATTTTGGTATGTGCATGATCCGCATAGTTTGTACTAGTAGTGTACGGGTCAGGGTACAGTAACGTATTACGAGTGAGAATGATAGCATATAGAAATTTTAAGTATGCATGGATGATTGGTATTTAAGTATTAGAGAGGTTATAAGTATGAGTATGATTAAAGTCTTCGAATAGTCCACACGAGATATGTAGTTAACAAGATTAACGCATTACTGGCATGTGATCTCACTGGTCAAACCATCGTGTCCGCAAGTATGTATGAATGTCTTAACATGACCGCAAGTCCATGCGGCGGGCGTTACTCCTATAGCGCTACACAAGCGCTATATATGTTAAGGTGAGGCTTCATCCGAAGTTAATGACAAAATGTCAACCCAACGTTTAACGCAAGCGTCATCTAATCATAGCACATGTCATCATTTTGTTACCTTGAAAAGATCCGTAAAAATTTAACTTAACATGACCCCAAGTCCATGAGGCGGTGCGCTACTCCTATAGTGCTTTACAAGCAATATATATGTTAAGGTGAGGCTCGAACAAATCGAACCAACGTGTCTGCTAGTATCATCTCTATAGCACATGTCATCATTTCGTTGCTATAAAGACCGTAAAAGTTTAACTTAACGTAACCACAAATCCATGTGGCGGTGCGCTACTCCTATAGTGCTTCACAAGCACTATATACGTTAAGGTGTGGCTTCTTACGAAGCTAATGACCAGTTCATCACATAAAGAATGTCTAGTAATCCCCGAATCAAGTATAACGTATCAGTATGCGTGTATTAATTTATTGTGTAAAAACGATGATTAGGTAACAAGTATTAAATCGCATAAAAGTTAAGTTAATATAAAAGAGAGGCTTGATAGGTATTAGAGTGCTTCAGGTTTAGAAACTTTGACTATTCCAAAGTGAATCGCAAGTCCTTCCGAATTAGGGAGACATGCTTTGGCCTAATAGGTATAATACTCTTGTCGCCAGGCGATTAACGATATTTTACCCTTCCAGTTAGTACATGTCCCTAATTTGATTAAAAATACGAAACTTTGGTGAGATTGAAAATCATAGAGCGGGACCAGTCACCAAGGTGTGGATATTAATCCTAGCTTGACAATTTCGTCCCCAAAATGTGGTTTATTGAACGAAACAAGATAAAATCTCGACTCGTCAATAAGGAACCACTAGAGTATGAAATGGAAATTTCCATTAAGATACGTATATCACTCCTGACTTGATGGTGAAATTTCGTCCAAAATAACATTTAAGGTGGATTGAAATTCGTCACCAAAGGCGGGAATCACCCCTATTCTAGTGAGTCGTTTCGATTGTGGAATATGAGTATCTTCAAGTATGTATGGTGTGAAATGTTTTAGAAAAGACACATTGTATATTTAGACAAAAGAAGAGGTAGAAGCAAATAGGAAGAATTACATATTAAACAAAAATCAGGAATGGTCAAGTTTTGGTACTTAGACTATAGACTAGGTCGAACATGACAATTCTACCTAATTCCCTATAGTTATGGCTCTGATACCAATCTGTCACACCCCAACCGATGGCGGAAACATCGGAGTGAGACGAAATAGATTGCAAGAGGCTTCATAACGCTATTGATGACAAGTATTCATTTATTGATTTTACAAAACTTGAAATAATATACAAGTTTATATCATTTACAACAGATAGTCAAACAATAAACCTTTATTTCATTTATGTAATGTAGTACATGATTTGGATACCAAATCCATCAAGTTTGGAAGTAAAATACAATATAATAAGCATTAAAGTTTAAATGCGTTTCTAGGCAAATCCTACTAGATTCCGGGCATCTTTATTTATATCGTCAACCTGCAATACATGTTAAAGCATAGTTCAATACAAAAAGCATTGGCGAGCATACAAGTTTTGGATGTAAATATAGATAAAAGAAAGCATTTTAATCAACTTCGCATACGTAACTAATATACTAGATTAATGTAAACATTACGCGCGATCTACATTTTATAACACATATGATTTGCAAGTATAACACGTAAGATTACAAGTAAAACACATAAGACTACAAGTATAACACGTAAGTTGTATAAATGATTTTTAAGTACATGTATTGTCCCCCCCCCCAAAAAAAAATAGTAAAGCGTAAAATAAGGGATCGAGTATGCTCACAAAAATTGCTAAGTCTTCCGATTATCCAATTGTTGATGAGTGTAAGAGATTAGGAGGATGGAACACCGAGGTCACCATATATGGGCAAACGAAGGTGTAAGAGGAATCGGGATTACAACGAAGGACTTGAAAATGGGAATTTAGAGTATAACTGGTTGATTTACATGTATATATATATATAAATATATACATATATATATTATATAGTTTAAGTAATATTTTAAAATTAACTCTTTCAAAAGTATTGTTGAAATATTGTCTTAAAAATAAAAATAATTATACGTTTATATCTACTTTATAAAAATTAGTCGAATTTGATAGGTTTCGTTTTATAAAATTTACACGTTTTGTTTTACGAAATTTTACGAAAAACGGGCAGAGTTTCCTCTGTTTTTGGACAATCCCGACAACACAAGTTGTCGATTCGTGTGCTCAAAATTCAACAATTAATCAACGACATAAATATTATACGTGAAATATAACAAAGATGAGTATTCATACAAGTTTAAAAGATACTCATACCGAACAAGTTCAAGTAACTAATTATATAAACAATAATAATAATAATAATAATAAGAATTTGTGTCATTTAAGATTATACCAAGTCTCGTGAGAATCCTGTTAATCCGACAGTTGACCCGTTGACTGAGCCGCTGACCCGACCCGAAGTTGGTGAACCGAGTCGACCGATAACCAAAAGTGAACCGAATTGAGACCCAAAGCTGAACCGAGACCCGAACCCGCTGACCCGAACTGACAATCTGAACCATTGTCGCTGCTTCTTGGTAACTTCAGAAAGGAATAACATCACTACCTCATTCGCTGTAGAACCACCATCGCCGGACCAGATGTGTCGCCGCCGCCGGCGGGCAGTGTCCGCCTCCCTTCCCCACCGTCTCCCTCTTTCCGCGTTTCTCTCTCCCTCTCTCTCTCTCTTCGTGCTTCTTTCCCTCTTCCGTCTGTGTACGTGCCGCCGTACGCTACCACCAAAATGGTGGTGGTCGGCCGTTCAATCAAACAGAGGTGGAGGTTGTGTTGGTGTGGTCGGAGATCGAACGTCGTTGCTCCGGTTCATCGCCGGAGGTGAAAGAACGAGGGGGGGGGGGAGATGAACGGCATAGATAGATGAGGGAGGTGTCTGGTTTGTGTGAATGGGTCTGTGTTTTGAAATGGTGAAGAAGGTTAGGGTTTGTGAGGTGAAGCGGAAAGGGAAACAGGTATGTGTGCATGTTCAGCTTAGTTTTTTTTTTTATAAAAGAGGTTGAGGATTATAACTAGTCTTTTATGCTAGGGTTATATTAAGTGGGTTGGGCTCAAGGCCCATTAGCGTGTTTTGAGCGGCCAGACAAGATTCTGAAGCCCTTTATCGAACCTGAACGTCGTGGGATGTTGAAAGTTATTTATTTTCAAGTTTAAAAACGTAAAATACTGTCGGTGCTTGATACTGGTCGCGTTCGCTTGTCGGCCGCGTTAAAAGGCGTAAGAAGCGTAGTTTTTCGTTTTTAAAGCATTTTTCGATCAGGGTTCAACTGCGTTTCTAAAAAAAAGAAAGCAAATAGGTATTTTCTAAAAATACATAAGTGCGGACAATACGAGGCGATACAACTTTCTACAATGGGTTGTTGCCACACACAAGACAAACACATGACTCTTGCTCCGGGGGAGTTTTAGGTAATTGTCGCCCAAATGAAATTTATAATCAAATTGAGGAAATTGCTCAAACCAATTTTCAGTGGCACACTCCTCGAGGAAACAAATCCATTGCCCCGGGCGCCCATAAGGTTGATGAAAGCACTTCCTTGCAAGCCCAAATCGAGGCCCTCTCTTCAAAAATCAAAAAGTTTGAAATGGCAAAAACGGTCTCGTTTATGGCTTGTGATGTGTGTAAAATGCAACATATAAATTACATCAAATGAGGCATAAAACTAACCCCTTTTTAGTACTAATATTGGAAAAAGAGTGTTTTTGTCTTCCTTTTGTATTTTCAGGATTAAATGAGCTCAAAAACGCAAAAGAAGCAAAAAGACAGCTAAATCCAACATAAATACAAGAAAAGGAACATTAGTGGATTGCCCGAACCCTCAACGGCACCTTCCAAAGCAAAATAGAGAAAACAGAAGGCTGAACACGCCCCGTGCTCAGCCAGCACGGGGCCGTGCCCAAGAAGCAGCAGAAAAGACAAATCTATAGAAGCTTCTATTGCCCACCACGGGCCGTGCTCAGCGGACACGGGGGGCGTGCCGAAAGTACTGCAGGCGCATTAATTGTAATTGCGAATTACAATTAATGAAGAGAGAGAGTGTCAGACGGGCACGGGGCCGTGCCCAGCGAACACGGGGCCGTGCCCAGGCTTCTGTTCAGCCTATAAATAGGAGTGCTTGGTTTCATTGCAACTCATCCCTTGGCACACCACCTCTCTCACACTTCATCCACCACCCACCACCATCACAACACCATCATCCACCACCATCATCCATTGTCCATCATAGAGTGTGTGAGTCGTCTCGGGATCCAAGATTGATCGTAAGAGTTCTTGACAATCAAGGCCATGTTTGCCTAAGTCTCTTACATCACTTGGTGAAGACAAAGTGTCTAGTATAATACTTTTTATTTCTAATCTTTTGCACTTTTTATTTGGTTTTGTATTAATGACTTTAATAACTAGTTACTTGTGTTGAAGGTGATCTTTCCTTATCGTTTGTCCGTGGTGTCTTGGCATTATTTTACTGTCTATATAAAATAAAGGATTTTCACCATTCATATCTCCACGGTCTATATGGAGGTATGTTGGGTACCTGGTAGGGGGTTAAGGGAACGGTTTGGTAAAGGTCTTGCCATTGTTCAGCGTTTAGAGGTCCTGCAATGGACCTGGGTCAAATTTAGTAGGACCTCCTTCAATACTTCACGGTATTGGATGGCGGGGGTCCAAACTCTTTGATCCCCTCATAAGTTAACTACTATTAATACTATAACCCGGCTATTTAGGACTGTATCCCTGCTGACTCAGACTACTTAGTCGAGGGTAACGTCACCGCCAAAAGCGGGGCCTACCACAATACTGCATTAATAACTTAATTCATTATCTTCCAATAATCCACCCCTTTAGGATTGTATCCCTGCTGACTCAAACTACTGGGGTGAGGGTAACGTCACCTTCAAAAGAGGGGCCTACTACAATAACTAAGATAATCTCTTAATTATGTGCAAAAGTGCGGAAATAATCAAAGGTTATACTAAATACGAGTCGGAACCAAGTGATTCATCTTGTCTATCTGTTTTTATTTTATTTTTATTTTCAGCATTTTAGTTAGTTTTTATTTTTCTTAGTTTAAAACATTTTTCTAAACTTTTATTTTGGTTAGACGTTGAGGATAAACCGGTATTAAAAGCTCTTGTGTCCTTGGACGACCTCGGTATCTTACCAACGCTATGCTACACTCAACGATGGGTGCACTTGCCCATATGTGTGTTTAGTGTTAGTGAAATATCGTGTTTTATAAATTTAAAACTTGGCTAAAATAAGTGTTAAAAAGGGCTTAAAATTTACACCTAAAATATACGACACTTTACCGCACATCAAGTTTTTGGCGCCGTTGCCGGGGACACAAGGATTTTAAGAAAGCTTAAAATCGACGGCCTAATCAGTTTTTTTTCAAAACCTTTTTAAACGCGCACACATTTTTCTGCATTTAGTTTAGTTTTGCATTTACAGTATCCTGTACACGGGGCCGTGTTCACTGAACACGGGGCCGTGCTGCAGATTTTTTCATAAACGCCCAGTAACAGTAGCTTGAACACGGGCCGTGTTCACTGAACACGCCCCGTGCTCAACTAGATCAGTCAATTTAATTAAAACGCCCAGATACAGATTCTGAACACGGGGCCGTGTCCACTCAACACGGGGCCGTGTCCAGCCTCTGTTTCCGTTTTTATTTTTGTTTTCTGATCTCGAGACTCGGTTGTGGTCTGCTGAGTGATTCTTATGGATCAATACTCAGGAGGTTACAACTACACCTATGATGAGGATGATTATAGGGGTAATTATTGCACAAATTGTCGTAATACACGTTCAATTCAAGATAATCACTCGTACCAACCATCCAATTCATACACTTACTATGAGGAACCCAGGTACGAACCATCAACTTCATACACATCCTATGAAGACCAAAGGTATGAACCTCCTCCCTCATACTCATATTTTGATGAACCAAGGTATGAGCCTTCTTACTCATACTTTGAGGAACCAAGGTATGAGCCACCACCTTCATATGCTTATTATGAGGAGCCTTGGCGTGAACAACCCACCTCATATGAGTATTATGAAGAACAAAATTACGAACCTTATCCATCATATGCTTACAATGAAGGGCAATGGTGTGAACCATCAACTTCATATGGGTATTATGAGGAACAAAGGGTCGAACAACCGGATTCAAGCTTAGAAAATAATGATTCTTTTTCTATAACCGAAGTGACCGATAGGATATTAGAACACATTAGAGTTATCGATCGGTGTATAAAAGAAGCTCGCGCAAGGGAAGAGGAGTCCCGCGCAAGAGAAGAATTAAAAAAGGAAGAGATAACTAAAAATGAAAAAATGGAAGAACAAATAAGTGAAAAACCGACACATGAGTTAAACAACGAAAAAGGTGAGTCCGACAACGTTAAAATCCAAGAAGAGTCTAATTTTGAAGAAATTCATCTCTTGTCACCTTCTTTCGAAAATCATTGTTTAGTACCCACTCATGCTAAGTTTCTAAAAGAGTTAAACACTAACACTAAAATTGACGAAACGGTAAGTGTTAAGTTAACTAATGATCAAACTTCACTAATAAAAGAAGACCCATTTGAAATTAACATCACACCGGTTCCATGTTTCTTTCAAAATTCGTTTATTAGTAATGTCACAATCGATAAAGATCTTTGTGTTAACATAATGCCTAACTACCTTTTCGAAAAATTAAGTATTAGTGATTTTTCTCCACTTCAAATACCCATTTTTCTATCCAATCGGAAAGTAATAAAATCAATCGGTATAGTTGAAGATGTCTTGGTTCAAACAAATCAAATGGTAGTTCCAACCGACTTTGTCATCCTCGATGACGCTCCTCTAGTGTTGGGACGACCATTTGTAAAGACTTACGAAGCTTTGAAAAACCGGAAGTTCAATAATCTACCTCTTCAATTAGGGGCATTTAAAAGAAGTGTCGATCTCGAACGATCAATGAAATATCCATTCGGCAATAATGACCCCCTAATTGAAGATGAAGATGAGCCACCCGATACAAGTGAAGAGACGAACCACTTTGTTGAAGAAGAGGTCGCCATAGAACAAACTTTTAAAGTTCTTGATCGAAACGAGCAACCAAATAAGGAGTCTCCTAAAGACCCACCACTTGAGCTCAAAGAACTTCCAAAAGGTTTGGAATATGCTTTTCTAGACAAAGATGGTAAATTACCTGTAATTATTTCGTCTAAATTAGATAACCTAGAAAAAGAAAAACTAGTTAGTCTTTTGAAAAAAATACAAAAATGCAATAGCTTGGAAACTTGTTGACATAAAAGGAATTAGTCCTTCTATGTGCACACACAAAATTTTGATGAATGATGACTACAAATCTGTCATACAACCACAACGTCGAGTAAATCCAAATGTTCAAGAAGTGGTTAAAAATGAAGTCATCAAATTACTTGACGCAGGACTTATCTATCCTATTTCCGATAGTCCTTGGGTAAGTCCCGTCCAAGTAGTTCCAAAGAAAGGAGGTATGACGGTAATTACTAACGAAAAAAATGATTTAATACCAACAAGAACCGTCACAGGATGGAGAGTATGTATAGATTATAGACGATTAAATGAAGCAACAAGAAAGGATCATTTTCCTTTACCCTTCATTGATCAAATGTTAGAAAGATTATCCGGTCATAAATTTTACTGTTTCTTGGATGGTTTTTCAGGTTACTTTCAAATCCCAATAGCACCCGAAGACCAAGAAAAGACAACTTTCACATGTCCCTATGAAACTTTTGCTTATCGACGCATGCCGTTTGGTCTATGTAATGCCCCCGCAACATTCCAACGTTGCATGGTAGCCATTTTCCATGACATGATAGAAAAGACAATGGAAGTCTTCATGGACGACTTTTCTATCTTTGGGGATTCATACGACCAATGCCTCGATAACCTTGAACGAATGCTATCCCGATGTGAGGAAACTAACCTCGCCCTTAATTGGGAAAAATGCCATTTCATGGTAACGGAGGGAATAGTACTCGGTCACAAGATCTCAAGCGAAGGAATGGAGGTGGATCGAGCCAAAATAGATACCATTTCTAGGTTACCTCCTCCATCCTCCGTAAGAGCTATTAGAAGTTTCCTAGGGCATGCCGGATTTTATAGGAGGTTTATCAAAGACTTTTCAAAAATCTCAAGACCTCTAACAAAGTTACTTGAAAAAGATGCTCCTTTCATCTTTGACAAGGATTGCAATCAAGCATTTCTAACCCTAAAGGAAATGTTAGTCAATGCACCTATCATGATAGCACCCGATTGGAAATTTCCTTTCGAAATCATGTGCGATGCTAATGACTTTGCAGTTGGAGCTGTCTTGGGACAGAGAAAAGAAAAGCATTTCCACCCAATATATTATGCTAGTAAAACACTTAACGATGCACAAGAAAATTACACAACAACTGAAAAAGAGTTACTAGCCGTAGTATTTGCTTTTGATAAATTTCGCTCTTATCTTGTTCTTTCTAAAACTATAGTCTACACAGACCATGCAGCCATTCGATATCTCTTTAAGAAGCAAGACGCAAAACCACGTTTGATTAGGTGGATTCTACTCCTCCAAGAATTCGACATTGAAATCAAAGACAAAAGAGGAGCAGAAAATACCGCAGCAGATCATCTTTCGCGCTTAGAAGACCCAGCTTTGGAGGCAACCAGGGGCGAGCAAATCAACGAAAAATTTCCAACTGAATCCCTGGAAATGGTGGAATTTAAGGAAGAACCATGGTACGCCGACTTTGCCAACTACTTAGCTAGTGGAATAGTCGCCAAAGGATGGCCACATCATCAAAGAAAAAAATTCTTTGCCAATGTGAAACACTATTTTTGGGAAGATCCATATCTTTTCAAAATGTGTGCCGACCAACTCGTCAGACGATGCGTACATGGTAGTGAAGCCCGAAGAATTCTTCGCCATTGTCACGAAGGTCCATACGGAGGACATCATGGTGCTGCCAGTACCGCACGAAAGGTATTTGATTCAGGATTTTATTGGCCAACCATTTACAAGGATGCCCAAAATCTTGTAAAGACATGTGATGCTTGCCAAAGAACAGGTAATATTTCTTCCAAAAACGAAATGCCACAAAATGGCATTCTTGTTTGTGAAATTTTTGATGTGTGGGGACTCGACTTTATGGGACCTTTTCCACCATCGAAAGGAAACAAATACATACTTGTGGCAGTAGATTACCTGTCTAAATGGGCCGAGGCCGAAGCACTTCCAACAAATGATGGAAGAGTAGTGGTAAGATTTCTGAAAAAATTATTCTCTCGTTTTGGCACACCCAAAGCTTTAATAAGTGATAGAGGTACCCATTTTTGTAATCATCAACTTGAAAATTTTTTAACAAGATATGGGGTCTATCACCGGGGTTCGACAGCTTATCACCCTCAAACAAACGGACAAGCCGAAGTGACCAATAGAGGGCTAAAACGAATACTTGAAAAAACCGTAGGGTTAAATAGAAAAGAATGGGCTGATAAATTAGATGATGCTTTATGGGCTTTTCGAACTGCTTATAAAACAACGATAGGTACAACCCCATATAAGCTAGTCTATGGAAAAAGTTGCCACTTGCCAGTAGAAATTGCACACAAAGCCTACTGGGCAATCAAAAAATGTAAACTTAGATCTAGAATTTGCTGGTAAAAATCGATTTTGTCAAATAAATGAATTGGACGAACTTAGGAATTATGCATACTCAAACTCTGAAATTTATAAGGAAAGAATGAAAGATTGGCATGACAAACATATTAAACCTAATGAATTTCGGGTAGGAGATTTAGTTCTTTTGTTTAATTCACGACTTCGATTATTTCCTGGTAAATTAAAGTCTAGGTGGTCAGGACCTTTTTCCGTCACCCATATTTTTCCACACGGTGCAGTGGAAATTAAACCTCGAAATGGGTCACCATTTAAAGTCAATGGCCAACGGCTGAAACTCTATCAAGGATTTATTGAGGATGAGGAAGAAGAGATCTCGCTTCAAACCGTGGAAGAATAAAAACATCATGCCTGGTAAGTTATGAACGATTGAGGCGGCAAAATAAAGCGGTAAGTTTTCTAAACCATAGCTTATAGGAGAAAGGGGCACTCACACGCGCACTAAAAAAAAAAAAAAAAAAAAGGGGGCTCGACACGAGGCTGTGTCCGCTGGACACGGGGCCGTGTTCGCGTTGCAGACGGGATAAAACCCCTTTTTCAAAACAGTTTCTTCATTCCACACGCCCCGTTTTCCCACAAAAGCTCTGGTTCCAGGCGATTTTTCGCGAGATTCCAACGTCTCTTACCAATCTAACAAAGTCAAGGTATGATTCTGTCACTCGTAGTAGTTAGATTAGTTACTTGCATGTAGTTAATACACCACAAATTTGGGGAAAAATCTAGGGTTCTTGATGTTCTTTCGGATCGAACCTAAAATTTTTGCCTAAATCTGTTTGCATTTAGTTAGATTAGTGTTAAGGGAAGTAAATACACTTGTATTGTTCATAGATTCACCCGATTTCTTACAAAAACCCAAAACCCTTGTTCTTGAACCGAAAAAGATAAAATTGATAGGGTAAACGGGTTATTTTGGGAAAAACGGCACTTAGGGTTTCATTTTCGGGGGAAACCGCACCTATTGGTTCAAAAATTTTCAAGTTTTCGAAACCGGGTCGAAAAATGGGATTTTTGAGTAACAGACCCCTGAACACGGGGCCGTATCCGCTGGACACGGGGTCGTGTTCAGCCCGCTGTTTGCAGTTTTGTCCAAAAATATTTCTGTTTCATGCTAACTTTTGGTGTATTCTTGCAGATGGCCAGGAAGTTTACCAGATTCAACGCCAATGAGCTAGATGCAAGAGCTCGATACGAGCTTCTTCAAACAAGGCCGGAGGAATACCCGAGGCAGGCGTGCACATAACTACTAACCATGGTGAATCAAATTGACCGTTTCAACAACATTGTCACGGGACCACTCAGAGTCGCACTAACAACCCGACTCCGTTCTGTTCATGAATGCACCTTGGAATTCTACAGCACCTTTGCATTCAAGTCAAGGTGCGACCTGTTCGATAATGAAGGGGTGTCATTCAGGTGTGGCGGAACGAGGTATTCGATCTCCATGGCACAATTCGGGTCGATTATCGGGTTGTATGCGGAGGAGGATGCGGGAGACGAAGACAATACCGGGGGGTTGAGAGAGATCGAAGACAACGAGCGCCAAGCCATGTGGGCTCAGATTGGGGAAGGATTCTACAATCCGAGCAGCACTAAGAGTACCAAGCTGAGGGATCCGCTTTACAGATACATTCATAGGCTCCTCGGCTACTCTCTTAGCCAAAGGCATGACAGTGGTGGCGTCGTTGGTTTAAGAGATTTGCTTGTCCTCCATTGCATTCACAACCGCAGACCGCTCGATGTTCCGTTCCTCATGCTCCGAAACATGCATCACAACCGCCTTGCTAGTGCACCAACTCCTATTTTCTTCGGGGGGTGGGTGCACCGTCTCTTCAGGCACTTCGCCCACATTCCGAGGGCATTTGAAAGGAGCCCATGGTCGGGTACGGTGGATATTCACATATGCCGCTCGATGAACCTGGTTTATGAGGCAGAAGACGGGACGGTAACCTTTCAAAGGATGCAAGGTCATGCATGGAGCCCGCAAGAAGCACTTGTCCTCCCAGCACCGCAACATCATCAGTACCAATACCCACCCCAGGGTGATCCGGGCCAATCATCCTCCTCGGGAGGCAGTTTTCCTAATTTTCAAAGTTTGCATGATTTGTTGCAGGAAAACCTCATGTGTACTCGGAACACCTATAACATGGCGAGCAACACCTACCACCGGGTCGGAGCTATCGAGAGAAACCTATCCGAGATACAAGAAGACGTCGGATACATACGAGACCACATTGCACGCCATGGAGGGGGTGACGATGATGATGATGATGATGATGATGCCATGGAGTAGGCGGGAGGAGCATAGGAGGAAGCGGTTGATTGATGACTCCCCAGGTTAACCCTTTGCAATCTTGAACAATTGATGGCCTGCGTGCCAAGTGTTAGACAATTTACTTTTCCTAACTATTTTCTGCATTTTATTTTTCTTACTTTATGCTTGGAACAATTAACTTTGGTAATGTAGGATGTTTGTATTGTTTGGTGTGGTATTAAGTGCTGAAACAGGTACAAACCAAGGCTTAGGGTGTTAAGCCTCAGCACTCATAGGGCTAGAATGGAAAAACCGGAGAAGGAAACCTGTTTTTCAGACTTCCAGACTGTCCACACGGGGACGTGTCCAGCCAACACGCCCCCGTGCTCACCTCCCTGACCTGCTGTTTGGCTTCTGTTCTGCAGAATTTTTTCAGACACGTGGCCGTGTTCAGTGGACACGGGGCCGTGTCCACCTTCTGTAAGTTCTTGTTACTGGCACCTGAACACGGGGTCGTGCCCACTCTACACGGGGCCGTGTTCAGTGCCCAGTAAACACAAAATTTTGCTTTTTAAACACTAATTTACACATCTAATCAACCTAAAAATTTATTTTTGGGACACATTGAGGACAATGTGTAATTTAAGTGTGGGGGGGATGCTAAAACCTTGAATTTTGCAAGTCCTAAATACAAGCCTTACACAAAACTCTATTGGAACCGCTAATCACCCCAAATTTTTTCAAAAATTTCAATTTTTTTTACTTGTCTAGGTTTAACTCGGGAAATTCAAGCTCTCAAAAAGGTTATATTTTTACAAATTTACAACCGATAGCGTAGTGATAAAAAGAACCAACATAAGAAAATTATGAAAAGGCATGACAAACTTATTTAAAATTTGATTATATATACTTGATCACATAAAAACCCATTTCCACAAAAGTGAGTTTTGAGCCTTTATTGAGCACACAATTTCATATCATTTGACTAAATGCTCATTTTTCGTTTCTTGTGTGAATAGCCGCTTGGTTCTTACGACTCTAGAACTTGCCATGACAATACATTCCCGGTCCTTATCAACTTAAACCCGAGTAAGTAAATGATGGAGGCATTAGGACTAACATTTTTTTCTACACCATTATTTTTCTTTTTCTTTTACCACCTACCCAAAAATCCCCCTAGTTAGCCCCTTTGAGCCTAAACCTTTTCGTTTCATCACCCAAAACAAAAACCCTTTCACCCACCAAAACTTTTTTTTTTATTTTTAACCCTTTATTTTAGTAACAAGTTCGGTTCTTCGAAAAAAAAAAAATGAAGCAAAAAGAAAATAAACAAACAAAGTAATCAAAAATAACTTTGTTTGAATAAAAGCTTCATCAAAAATAAAAAGTTGCAAAAATACGAGAACCGACACTTGTTACGCTTTTTAGCCCTTTTTCTACTAACCACTAACCCAACCACCTACCTTTAACCCTAGCCAACCCTTAACCCACAAAGTCCTCTTGATATCTACAAAGGTATAAAAGTTAAAAAAGGAGGAGGATTGATTTCTTGGCAAGCCTATGGTAGGAATAAGTTCCAGGACCGCTCTCGAGTGATTCACTAAAAATACACCTTCGGCCGAGTGTGAGTGATTTCCCCGTGAGGTATGTGAACTTGTATATAAATAGAATTTTAAAAAGGCATGTTATGCCCAAATAAGTAATTTCTTTTATGAACAGTTCTAAATAAATCATTACGAATAGGAGTGTAAATAAATAAAAATAAAACCCCAAAAAGATCTTGGAAATCCCGACACTCTATGACAAGCCCAAAACCTTCTCTTCTACCTATTCCATTTGGGAGTGTAAGCCAAATATTAAAGAGTTTTGCTTGAGGACAAGCAAAAGTTCAAGTGTGGGGGTATTTGATGTGTGTAAAATGCAACATATAAATTACATCAAATGAGGCATAAAACTAACCCTTTTTTAGTACTAATATTGGAAAAAGAGTGTTTTTGTCTTCCTTTTGTATTTTCAGGATTAAATGAGCTCAAAAACGCAAAAGAAGCAAAAAGACAGCTAAATCCAACATAAATACAAGAAAAGGAACATTAGTGGATTGCCCGAACCCTCAACGGCACCTTCCAAAGCAAAATAGAGAAAACAGAAGGCTGAACACGCCCCGTGCTCAGTCAGCACGGGGCCGTGCCCAAGAAGCAGCAGAAAAGACAAATCTATAGAAGCTTCTATTGCCCACCACGGGCCGTGCTCAGCGGACACGGGGGGCGTGCCGAAAGTACTGCAGGCGCATTAATTGTAATTGCGAATTACAATTAATGAAGAGAGAGTGTCAGACGGGCACGGGGCCGTGCCCAGCGAACACGGGGCCGTGCCCAGGCTTCTGTTCAGCATATAAATAGGAGTGCTTGGTTTCATTGCAACTCATCCCTTGGCACACCACCTCTCTCACACTTCATCCACCACCCACCACCATCACAACACCATCATCCACCACCATCATCCATTGTCCATCATAGAGTGTGTGAGTCGTCTCGGGATCCAAGATTGATCGTAAGAGTTCTTGACAATCAAGGCCATGTTTGCCTAAGTCTCTTACATCACTTGGTGAAGACAAAGTGTCTAGTATAATACTTTTTATTTCTAATCTTTTGCACTTTTTATTTGGTTTTGTATTAATGACTTTAATAACTAGTTACTTGTGTTGAAGGTGATCTTTCCTTATCGTTTGTCCGTGGTGTCTTGGCATTATTTTACTGTCTATATAAAATAAAGGATTTTCACCATTCATATCTCCACGGTCTATATGGAGGTATGTTGGCTACCTGGTAGGGGGTTAAGGGAACGGTTTGGTAAAGGTCTTGCCATTGTTCAGCGTTTAGAGGTCCTGCAATGGACCTGGGTCAAATTTAGTAGGACCTCCTTCAATACTTCACGGTATTGGATGGCGGGGGTCCAAACTCTTTGATCCCCTCATAAGTTAACTACTATTAATACTATAACCCGGCTATTTAGGACTGTATCCCTGCTGACTCAGACTACTTAGTCGAGGGTAACGTCACCGCCAAAAGCGGGGCCTACCACAATACTGCATTAATAACTTAATTCATTATCTTCCAATAATCCACCCCTTTAGGATTGTATCCCTGCTGACTCAAACTACTGGGGTGAGGGTAACGTCACCTTCAAAAGAGGGGCCTACTACAATAACTAAGATAATCTCTTAATTATGTGCAAAAGTGCGGAAATAATCAAAGGTTATACTAAATACGAGTCGGAACCAAGTGATTCATCTTGTCTATCTGTTTTTATTTTATTTTTATTTTCAGCATTTTAGTTAGTTTTTATTTTTCTTAGTTTAAAACATTTTTCTAAACTTTTATTTTGGTTAGACGTTGAGGATAAACCGGTATTAAAAGCTCTTGTGTCCTTGGACGACCTCGGTATCTTACCAACGCTATGCTACACTCAACGATGGGTGCACTTGCCCATATGTGTGTTTAGTGTTAGTGAAATATCGTGTTTTATAAATTTAAAACTTGGCTAAAATAAGTGTTAAAAAGGGCTTAAAATTTACACCTAAAATATACGACACTTTACCGCACATCAGCTTGCGAGGGGTGTGGTGGGCCACATGAAAATTGGAGTTGTATGAAAGAAATGGATAATTAAACAGAATTGGTAAACTACATTGATAATAGACCTAGGCCGTCGGGTCCTCCAACGGGTAACTACAACCAAGGATGGCGTAACCACCCTAACCTTGGTTGGAGAGAACCCGACAATAGTAGTAACCAACAAAATCTAAACCAACGAACAAACTTTCAACAACCAAGAAACGAGTCACAAAATTTCTCTCAACAACAACAATGGGGACGAGAGAGGCTTGAAGATACTGTATCTCGCCTCATCTCCGACTCCGAAAAGAAAAACTCGGAGCGATTTCAACAACTGGAATTGAATCTCAGAAATCAACAAGCTAGTATTCAAAACATTGAAAAACAAATAAATCAACTAGCTCAAAATATATCCGAGAGACCACTAGGCGCATTACCCAGCAATACCGAAACCAACCCAAAGGCACAAGTACATCTCATTACATTGAGAAACCGCACCGTGGGTCCCGAGGAGGCTCCGCTATCCCCAGTTGAAAAGAGCCGATCTAGTCAAACCGCGACTCCACCGACGGCCGAACAAGAAGCAGCTCCTAAACCAAATCAAGAGCCCCCCAAGATTCCTCCGGTTCCATACCCCGGTCGGTTAATTCGCCAAAATACCGATGAGCAATTCACAAAATTCGTAAATTTACTAAAACAATTGCATGTCAATATTCCATTTGTTGAAGTCCTAACCCAAATGCCTAAATATTCAAAATTTATGAGGGACTTCCTCACTCACAAAAGGAAAATCAAGTCATTACAATTAGTTAATTTAAGTGAAGAATGCTCCGCCTTGCTACTCAACAAACTCTCGCAAAAGAAGATTGATCCTGGAAGCTTCACAATCCCTTGTTCGATTAGGGAATCTCCCATTCGCAATGCACTAGCCGATCTCGGGGCTAGCATCAACCTCACGCCCGCATCAATGTTCGACCGACTCGGCCTAGGGAAAACAAGCCCTATGAAAATGAGCATACAACTCGTCGATAGGTCAGTCAAATATCCACAAGGTGTCGCTGAAAATCTATTGGTTAAAGTCGGCGAATTTGTCTTCCCAGCCGACTTTGTCACACTAGATATGGAGGAAGATACTGAAGTACCACTCATCTTAGGTAGGCCATTCCTAGCCACGGCCTACGCAGTGGTAGACATGAATGGTGGGACACTAACATTAAGGGTTGGGGACAAGGAAATGAAGTTTGGAGTTAGCAAGAGAGTAGAAAACGAAGACCCGGTCAATTACATGAAGGTCATAGACTCAAGTTTGGATGATGCTCTCCGACGGTGCAACATGGGATGCAAGACATCCCACTTGGGTAACATATGACTGGCTTTGGGTCTAGCCAAGGACACTTATAAACGTGGCGCACCACGGAGGCATTCCGCGGAACTATCCTTAGTTTAGTTTAGATTAGTTTTTTATGCTTTCTAGTTTAGTTTTAATTTTCAGGAATAAAGCACACTCGGGATGGTGGATACCAAGGGAAACTTGCACCAACACCCCATGCTCAAAAACAGGGCCACCCGACGATTTTTCTTCATTATAGCAAGTTCAGCACGGGGCCATGTTCATCCAACACGCCCTGTGCCCAACCATCTGTGGGAAAATGCTCAGTTCAGGTACCTGGACACGGGGCATGCTCACTAAACACGCCCCTGATGCATGTGAAGTGTGTATGGTTTTAATGTATATTTTAAGCCCTTTTACACTTTTTAGCCAAGTTTTAAATTTATAAAACACGATATTTACTAACACTAAACACACATATGGGCAAGTGCACCCATCGTGAGCGTAGTATAGTGTTGGTAAGATGTCGAGGTCGTCCAAGGACACAAGAGCTTTTAGTACCGTTTATCCTCAACGTCTAATCAAATCAAAAGTTTAGAAAAAGATTTTTAAAACTAGAAAAATAAAACTAACTAAAATGCTGAAAAATAAAATAAAAATAAAAACAGATAGACAAGATGAATCACTCGGATCCGACTCGTGTGTAGTGTAACCTTTGATTATTTCCGCACTTTTGCACTTTTTAAGAGATTATCTTAGTTATTGTAGTAGGCCCTCTCTTTTGAAGGTGACGTTACCCTCAACCCAGTAGTTTGAGTCAGCAAGGATACAATCCTAAAGGGTCGGATTATTGAAAGATAATTAATTAAGTTATTAATGCATAATGTGGTAGGCCCCTCTTTTGAAGGTGACGTTACCCTCGACTAAGTAGTTTGAGTCAGCAGGGATACAGTCCTAAGTAGCCGGGTTAAAGTATTAATAGTTGCTTACATATGAGGGGATCAAAGAGTTTGGACCCCCGCCATCCAATACCAGTGGGTATTGAAGGAGGTCCTACTAAATTTGACCCAGGTCCTTGCAGGATCTATACACTGAACAAGGCAAGACTCTTACCAAACCGTTCCCTTAACCCCAGACCAGGTAGCCAACATATCTCCATATAGACCGTGGAGATATGAATGGTGAAAATCTTTTATTTTATATATACAGTAAAATAATGCCAAGACACCACGGATAAACGATAAGGAAGAATCACCTTCAACATAAAAAACTAGTTATTAAAGTCATTAATACATAACCAAATAAAAAGTGCGAAAAGATTAAAAATAAAAAGTATTACACTAGACACTTGTCTTCACCAAGTGATGTAAGAGACTTAGGCAAACATGGCCTTTGATTGTCAAGAACTCTTACGATCAATCTTGGATCCCGAGACTACTACACACACTCTATGATGGATGATGGATGATGGTGATGGATGTGGGTTGTGATGGTGGTGGAGGGTGGGTGTAGTGTGAGAGAGGTGGTTTTCCAAGGGATGGTTTGCAAATGAGCCAAGCACCCCTATTTATAGCCTGAACAGCAGCTCGGGCATGACACCGTGTCCATTGGGCACGACCCCGTGTCCATCTTCCTTCTATTTCTTCATTAATTGCAGTTTGTCTGCATTAGTTGACCACGCCCCCGTGTCCGCTGGGCACGACCCCGTGCGTAGAATCGTATCTGTACTATCAAGATTTCCTCAGATTCTGTGAATCTTAGAGTTGACCACTACCCCGTGTCCGCTGGGCACGCCCCTGTGGTGGGTGATAGAAGCTTCTACAGCTTTGTCTTTTCTGCAGACACTTGGGCACGCCCCCGTGCTCACTGAGCACGGGGCGTGTTCAGCCTTCTGTTTTCTTGGGAAGATGTTATTGGGGGGTCGGGCATGCCACGTTTATTCCTTTTCTTGTATTATTGTTAGATTTAGCTGCCTTTTTACTTCTTTTGTTCATTTGAGCTCATTTAATCCTGAAAGTACAAAAGGAAGACAAAAACACACTTTTACCAACATTAGTATTAAAAAAGGGTTAGTTTTCAGGATTAGTAAAACGAGCTTAAATGAACAAAAGGAGCAAAAATGCAGCCAAATCCAGCAATAATACAAGAAAATGAATAAACGTGGCATGCCCGACCCCTCGACAACATCTCCCCAAGAAAAAACAAGAGAACAAAAGGCTGAACACGCCCCGTGCTCACTGAGCATGGGGGCGTGCCCAAGTGTCTGCAGAAAAGACAATGCTGTAGAAGCTTCTATCACCCACCACGGGGGTGTGTCCAGCGGACACGGGGCCGTGGTCAACTCTAAGATTCGCATAATCTAGGAAAATCTTGATAGTACAGATACGCTTCTGCACACGGGGTCGTGCCCAGCGGACACGGGGGCGTGGTCAACTAATGCAGACAAACTGCAATTAATGAAGAAAGAGAAGACGGGTGGACACGGGGCCGTGTCCGGGCTTCTGTGTAGGCTATAAATAGGGGTGTTTGGCTCATTTGCAAACCATCACTTAGCAAACCACCTCTCTCACACTTCACCCACCCACCACCACCATCACAACCCACATCCACCACCATCATCCATCATCCATCATAGAGTGTGTGAGTAGTCTCGGGATCCAAGATTGATCGTAAGAGTTCTTGACAATCAAAGGCCATGTTTGTCTAAGTCTCTTACATCACTTGGTGAAGACAAGGGTTTATTGTAATACTTTTTATTTTTAATCTTTTCGCACTTTTTATTTGGTTATGTATTAATGACTTTAATAATTAGTTTCTTATGTTGAAGGTGAGTCTTCCTTATCGTTTGTCAGTGGTGTCTTGGCATTATTTTACTATCTATATAAAATAAAAGATTTTCACCATTCATATCTCCACGGTCTATATGGAGATATGTTGGCTACCTGCTCGGGGGTTAAGGGAACGATTTGGTAAGAGTCTTGCCTTTTTCAGTGTATAGATCCTGCAAGGACCTGGGTCAACTTTAGTTGGACCTCCTTCAATACCCACTGGTATTGAATGGCGGGGGTCCGAACTCCTTGATCCCCTCATATGTAAACTAATATTAATACTTTAACCCGGCTACTTAGGACTGTATCCCTGCTGACTCAGGCAACTTAGCCGAGGGTAACGTCACCTTCAAAAGAGGGGCCTACCACAATATGCATTAATAACTTAATTAATTATCTTTCAATAATCCAACCCTTTAGGATTGTATCCTTGCTGACTCAAACTACTGGGTTGAGGGTAACGTCACCTTCAAAAGAGGGGCCTACTACAATAACTAAGATAATCTCTTAAAAAGTGCAAAAGTGCGGAAATAATCAAAGGTTATACTAAACACGAGTCGGATCCAAGTGATTCATCTTGTCTATCTGTTTTATTTTTATTTTTATTTTTCAGCATTTTAGTTAGTTTTATTTTCCTTGTTTAAAAACCTTTTTCTAAACTTTTGATTTGATTAGACGTTGAGGATAAACCGGTACTAAAAGCTCTTGTGTCCTTGGACGACCTCGGTATCTTACCAACACTATACTACGCTCACGATGGGTGCATTTGCCCATATGTGTGTTTAGTGTTAGTAAATTTCGTGTTTTATAAATTTAAAACTTGGCTAAAAAGTGTTAAAGGGCTTAAAATATACATTAAAAACTATACGACACTTACACGCATCAAATTTTTGGCGCCGTTGCCGGGGACACAAGGATTTTAAGAAAGTTAAGAATCAGCGTTTTTTTCTTATTTTTCTATTTTTTTAGGATTTTTCTTAATTTTTCAGTCTCTACAGAGCTCGGCACGGGCCGTGCCTGGTCGGACACCGGATCGTGCCTGGTCGGACACGGGACGTGCTCAGCATTGTTACTGGCAGTTTTTATTTTCCGAGTTACAGGGAGTGGGGCACTGGGCCGTGTCGGTGCAGCACGGGTCCGTGTCGAGCTCCCCAGTAACAGGGATCCGGAAAACAACTACTGTATCTTCGACCACGGGCCGTGTTCACCTGAGCATGGGGCCGTGGTGAACTTTTTGACCAAAATTCTTTTCTGTTTTTATTGCAGGACTTGGAACCCAGGCGCCACATCTGAACTTTCTACGTAGTGTATGAGCTCCAGTTCTAGTAGAGACATAAAAGAACCTCTAGAAGAACCCGAACGCTTTCTCCGAAAAAGACTTAAAGCTAAAAACCCAGAGAAAGTTTTGGGGGACCCACTTCCAATGGCGGATCAACGTACCCTCATGGATTACCTACGAACCACAGTGGGTAATCTTGGTGCCGCTATCAATGCACCGAATGTCGAGGCCAACAACTTCGAACTTCGACCACATTTGATACAAATGCTCCAAAACTCCGCAACCTTCCATGGGCTTGCGGACGAAGATCCCCATCTGCATAAAAACCTGAACCCGTATATCCTTCCTATTTACAAAAGACCAAGAAAAAAAGAAAATTTAGTCTGTCGCAGGGCGCGACAGAGTTAAGGAAGGGCTTCGTCGGGCGCGAGAGCCTCAAGCTGATCCAGACACGTGGTGTCAAGACTACTCGATGACTCAGCCGACCTAGACTCCCTCGCGGGCCGCGAATGAGAAGCATATGTGTTTCGCCGGTCACGACTCGCCCCAATATCAGCCTATATATTGAGGTTTTCAGCTTCATTTCAAATCGTTCAATTCTTTTCTCTGTTTATAAACGTATAATGCTATAATACTCCAGTATTATACCCCTAAACCCGAACCTCTGCCCGATATTAGGGTAATAACTCTAATCACTGGCACGATACTATATCCGATCGATTAAAACCGATCCATGGATGTTTAAGTGCTGCCAATATCTGGCTACACTTTGTCATTCATTGTAAGGGTTTCGATCTCGTGATTATCGTTAAAGTTGAATTGAGTTAATACACTAATACGAGTTCCATTGTATCTAGAATTAGAACTCATAATCAGTAAGCTGTTAAACTATAATACTTAGCAATTAAGTAAACTTAGTAGTTAAGTAACCTTAATGATTAAGTAAACTTAGTGGCTAAGAAAACTTAATGGTTAAGTAAACTTAGTAGTTAAGTAAACTTAACAGTTAAGTTAACTTAGTAATTATGAAAAACTTAATGGCTAAGTAAAATTAGTAATTAAGAAAACTTAATGGTTATCTAAAACTGAGCAGTTAAGAAAACTTAGCAGTTAAGAAAACTTAGCGGTTAAAGAAAACTTAATAGCTAAGGAAACTTTACAGTTAAGCAAGCTAAGTAAGTTAATTAATCAGCTAATTAAGTTAATTAATTTATCCGCTAAAGTAAGATTTATTAATTAAACTAAGTAAGGTTAATTAATAAGTTAAGCAAGATTAATTAAGCTAAGCAAGATTAATTAATTAGTTAAGTAAGATTAATTAACTAGGTAAATTAAACACCTAAATATATAGATATATATGAGGAAGGTGACAGGAAGGTGTAAGAAGATATATATGTGGGTAGGAAGCTTCCTAGAAAATGTATAGGTAACTTCCTAGAAAAGTATATGTAATTTCCTAGAAAGTATATAGGAAACTTCCTAGAAATTTCATACTCCTTACCTATAAATAGGAAACTTAGGATTCATTTTTCTTTGCTCATTTCTTCTATTCTTCTCTCTATACGTTGGTGTTCTAACCAATAATCACTGATACGATATTCTGTCCGATCGATTCGGGAACCAACTAACGAATGCCAAAGTGTTGTCTTAATAAGACTATACTTTGTGAATTTCGTTAACGTTCTGATCTCGTGACCTTTGTTAGGTTTGATATGGTTTTACACTAAAACGTATTCCACTCTGTTAAACTATATGTTTAACTATCAGATAACTCCAATCCATAACCTTACTATTAATCAAGATGTTTAATCATCAGAAGATTCAGAACTATAAAGTAGGTGCTTAGAATCAAGGGGCTTGTTTAATCAAGACTATATGCTAACAAGGTGAGTCATTCTCTTTTTACCAAACTGTTTACAAAACCCTAAATGTTTTCCAGTTATACTTTGCAGTGATTAAGTCTTTGCTAATCTTTAATTACTGGTAGTAAGTGAGGGTTTTGTGCACATTACTACCAATGATTTATCACTCTTAGGTGGGCGAGCCTAATTAGTGATATGTCCACAGTCATAGATCCGGTCGAGTGACAACTGAACCAGCTAATTATAAGAAAAAAAGGGCAAATGTAAAAACTCTTAATGCTGTGAATTATAACAAAGTTGTAATTGCAATGATTAAGTCTTTGCCAATCTTGAAGCAGCAAATGTAAAAACTCTTAATGCTGTGAATTATAACAAATGTGTTTTTTGTACAAAACGATGAACTCACCAGTATTTCCTGCTGACCAAATGTTTTTAAAACGCGTTTCAGGTGATTACATTAGATCGGAATAAGAGTTGTGATACGGCACCAAAAAGGCTTAAGGAAGTGGCTTATTTTATCAATTAAACTAAATCAAGAAATGTTGTTTTATGTATTCGGGTTTATCCCATACCAATGCTACATTTGTAAAACATGGGTTTACTCCCATATGTTTAAAAAATAAAATCTGGTGTTTCAAAGCTCTGATATTTTTCCTAACTCACGATCCTGATGAACAATTTCGATGCAATGTTTTTAAAATAACCACCAGTACCACTTGGCTGCTTCACGGCTCCCGCTCCCGTCCAGGGCAGGGTCGGGGGTCGTGACAAAGATTTACACCATTCATATCTCCACGGTCTATATGGAGATATGTTGGCTACCTGATCGGGGGTTAAGGGAATGGTTTGGTAAGGTTCTTGCCTTATTTAGTGTATAGATCCTGCAAGGACCTGGGTCAAGCTTACTAGGACCTCCTTCAATACCCACTGGTATTGGATGGCGGGGGTGCGAATGGCTTGATCCCCTCATATGGAAACTACTATTAATACATTAACCCAACTACTTGGGATTGTATCCATGCTGACTCAAACCACTTAGCCGAGGGTAACGTCACCTTCAAAAGAGGGGCCTACCACATTACGCATTAATAACTTAATTAATTATCTTCCAATAATCCAACCCTTTAGGATTGTATCCTTGCTGACTCAAACTACTCGGTTGAGGGTAACGTCACCTGCAAAAGAGGGCCCTACTACAATAACTAAAACAATCTCTTAAAAAGTGCAAAAGTGCGGAAAACATCAAAGGTTACACTAAAGGCGAGTCGGATCCAAGTGATTCATCTTGTCTATCTGTTTTATTTTTATTTTTATTTTCAGCATTTTTAGATAGTTTTCATTTTCTTGTTTAAAACCTTTTTCTAAATTTTTGATTTCATTATACGTTGAGGATAAACCGTATCTTACCAACGCTATACTACGCTCACGATGGGCGCACTTGCCCATATGTGTGTTTAGTGTTAGTAAAATATCGTGTTTTATAAATTTAAAACTTGACTAAAGTGTTAAAAGGGCTTAAAATATACTTAAATATATATAACGTTACACACGCATCAATCGTCGCAACCAAGCACGAAGTAAAGAGATCATCACTATCCTCATCCTCTTCTCTGCACAATCTGCAAGTAGTGCCTTCGACATTAACATGTCTTCTTTTTAACGCCATTAACGTTGGAATGTTGTTTTCCACGACCTTCCCCATAAATGTGTTTAATTTCTTTGGCACCCAATGTCACACCCCAACCGATGGCGGAAACATCGGGGCGCGGCACTGAGCGAAACAGATTGTCCATGAGTATCCATAACAACTATTAATTACCAGATATTTAAAACATTAAGTCCCATACCATAACATATCTAAATAAAACAGTTATTACAAATAATTGTCTCACAAACAAGTACTGATCCGACAAATCAGATTTCAAAATAGAAGTTTGTTTATTCGTTTCTAGACTCTTTCCTAGCCTCGATTTCATCACACAGCAAACAAGGCATCCTAGCATCTTAAGCACCTGCCACATACGTTAAAGTAAAAGTCAATACACGTAGTGTAAAGGTGAGCATACAAGTTTGATAATAGCATAATAAAGTTCGAAATCGTTTACGCATAACCAGCACGTACAACCTGTGATGTGAAGCATGTAAGTCATCGACATGATCCTATCAATACCAATGACTGCGGGTTGACTGCGCAATGCAGTTCGTAACACATATTCACCACTACGAATCATGTGATTAATAGTCCTTAACAACCCCTGAGTGAACAGGTGCTGAGTCCAAACTATAGTACTATCGTTGCTAAGGCAGCTAGACAGCAATCTATGTGTAAACATAACGAACAGGCATTCATCGAGTCACGTACAGCATGCAGTAGCGGTTAGCGTTAAAGTATTGCGTAGTGTGCTTGATGTGATTTAGAATAAGTAACGTATGTAACACCCAAAAGTGCATAAAGAAAAAAGGGTTTGAGTATACTCACAGCGATAGAGTTAATGGATTGAAGGGAGCGCTTAGAGCGTGGTTAGCCTGAACAGTCAACGATAGCAAAAACGATGAGCGACGCGTAAAACGGTGTAGGTGTACCAAGGATCGGATGGTAATCCGATCGGATGGCAATCTGATCAGATGGCCAGTCGATCGGGTGGCAATCCGTTCGGAAGGTCATCCGATCGGATGGCCATTCGATTGGATTGACACCTCGCTTGGTGAGTGATGTGTTTGTATATGATGGTTTGTACTTTGAAGTTTTCGTTGTAGCATTTTAAAAATAGAGAAGTATCTCTACCTTTCAGGACGATCGATCAAACGGTCGTTCGATCGGACGGCAATCCGATTGGCGAGGCTTCTCAGTTGAGAACAAGTTCACAGTAGGACGGTCACTCAATCGGATGGCTATCCGATCGGGTAGCAATCCGTATGTGTTGAACATGTTGAAAATTGATTAAGTATCAAAGTCCCAAACGTCACACGATCGGACAGTCACTCGATCGGGTGGCAATCCGATTGGGTGGTAATCCGTTTCAACGTTTAGATCCTTGATTAGGTTGAATAAAAGTTTAAGTGTGGGACCAAGTGCAACCCGATCAGATGGTTGGTCGATCGGATGGCAATCCGATCGAACAGCAATCTGTCCCGACGATTTGATCGTCTTGTCACCTGATTCTGTTTGAAGTTTTGCAGTGTTTGAACGAGACGTTTTGATAACCTGTTTAAACAACAGGAACCCCATCCCGAACCAAGTGACCCGACCGAACAGGAACCACCCTAGTCCGAACGGTTCAAGGTTCGAGATGGTTGTTCGTGTTCAAACCCGAACCAAGTGACCCGTCCGAACAGCAATCTGTCCCGATGGTTGTTCGTGTTCAAACCCGAACCAAGTGACCCGACCGAACAGGAACCACCCTATTCAGTTCTGGAACTAATACATAACTAAGAATGAGTAGAAGATTAGAACAAGCTCCGATTCTATCGGGTTTTAAGTGCATTGAGTGTAAAAGAGTTGAAAGAAGGTTGGAAACCATCTTTCAATCATTTTCACCACGAATATGTTCAGATCTATGCAAGATCTTTGTTCATTCATGTGGAAATCGTCCAGATTTAAGTTGTTGTTGGTGGGTTGAAGCCAAAACATGAAGTTCATAAGAACTCCATGATGGCATCACCCTAGAACACCTCAAATCCATTGATTTCACGGTTAAAAGTTAAGTTTCGAAAGATAGAATGATGAAGAAGTGTGTGTCGATCATAAAAGTACAAGATTTAGGTTGGAAACTTACAAGAATTGAGAGAAATCAAGAGAAATAGAGCTTGAGTGCGGCTGGGTCGAGTAGAGAGCTGTCACATCAAGTGATGTGTAACACCCCGTGTTTTCAAGTCAAAGTCAAAGTAAAGGTCAAGGTCAAAGTCAACGACCGATTTCACGCAACTTGACTTAGAGGAATTTCTTTATTTTATTTGTATTATGTGGAGTAAGTGTTGTTAAATGCAATAATCGACGTATGTTAATCGCTATTCAATCGATCTACGACGGTGAATTATAGGAAGTAACAATGCGATAAAGTTAACTAATCAATAATCAAGCTATGCTAATCGAATCGACATCAAATCGCAACTCGAGCTACGTATTTTTACTTGTTATTATACGTGTGTGTGTGCCTTACGTGTTACCTGTGCATGTTCATTTATGTTGTGTTGTGATAATCAAGCGAACTAAATCGAAACTCGAAATCTAACTCGAAATACAATCGAACTCGAATTGTGAACGAACTATGATAATTGGTGGAGAAGAGATTATGCGAGATATGAGTGTTTGGGACTGAAAGTAATTTGACTAGGAAACTCTATCGTATCGTACCACTCTAAATCGAAATCGGAATATCAAAAATCGACGCGCGAAACACTCGAAACGTGCGACTGATCGATCAGGCTCCCAGCCGATCGAACAGCCAGCCGAACGGACTGCTGTCCGATCGAGCTGCCTGGCCAATCGGCCAGCACTTACCCCTTTTGGCACCCTATAAATACCCCTGTCATTGTCATTCTTTCCACTTTTGGAAACCTCTGACCGACCTGCACGCTCAGCTCATCTTTTCGCAGATTCCTCTCGATTCTGGTAAGTTTTCGTCCTAGATCTTGTACTTTCTCGATCTATACACACTCCTACACCTTTCTATCTTTCAAATCTTAACTTTTAACCGTGAAATCATCAAGAATCAAGTGTTCTAGGATGATGTCATCATGGGTTCTTGAAGAACTTCATGATTTGGCCTCAATCCACCAAGAATAGCTTGGATCTAACCGATTTCCACATAAACAAACAAAGATCTTTAGAAGATCTAAACAAATACACGGTGAAAAAGGATTGAAAGATGGTTTTCCCAACTTCCTTTCAACTCTTTTACACTCAACGCCTTCGAACCGGTAGAAACGGAGCTTGTGCCAATTCACAAATCACCTCGGAGGCTGTATGGCTCAAGGTCCGGATTCTACCTACGAGGTTAACCTGTTACGGGTTAAACGTTAAACTCCGTTCCGAACAGTTCACCGGCTGGATTTGGGTGATTCCTGCCCGAGCAGGGGAAACAAATAAGAACGAGGGTTCTATGGTTCGACTCATTATCAAAATACCTTGATATAATGACAAACAAGCCAGAACAGCCAAGAGTTAGACGAATAGGCCGACCATGTCAGAATGCTGACCGATCGGACTGCTGTCCGAACAAACAGCCAGCCGATCGGACAGTCAGCCGATCGACCAGGCCAGCCGATCGGCTAGCACATGGCCCCACACTTGAGCAATTCATTGAAGAGAGTATTGAACGAACTGCTGTTCGATCGGACTACCATCCGATTGGATTACTCTTCGGATCATGAGATACTATGCTTCAATACTTAGTCGATTTTCAACATGTTCAACGCGTTTGGAGTGCCACCCGATCGAACAGTCGTCCGATCAGGTGACATCCTGCTGAGGACCTATTTACTGAAGTACCTAACCGATTGGATAGCCGGCCGATCGAACGATCGTTCGATCGACCGACCTGAAAGGTAAAGATACTTCAAAGTTTTCAAATACTACAACGAAAAACTTCAAAAGTCAAGCCATCATACACAAACACATACTTCTTATAGGAAGAAACAATCCACTCGAACAGCCATCCGATCGGCCTACCGACCGACCGGACAGCGGTCCGAACGGACTGTTAACCGAACGGTCAGCCGTCCGATCGAACTACCATCCGATCGACCAGCTGTCCGAATCTCCAACACTTGTTTTCCTGTGTTACGCTTCACTTATCGTTAAGCTATCGACTCTATTCAGGCTAATCTTACTCGCTAAGCGCTCCCTTCAATCCATTAACCGCTGTGAGTATACTCGATCCCTTTTTGCTTTAAGCACTTTTGGGTGTTACATACGTTACGAATATTTAAACTACAATAAATCACACTACTCAATGCTATTGAATGCTAACCGTTAATGCATGTTATACGTGGCTTCTGAATGCTTGTTTGTTATGTTTACACATGGAATGTTGTCTACCTGCCTTAGCAACGATAGTACTATAGTTTGGACTCAGCACCCGTTCACACGGGGGTTGTTAAGGATCATTACTTCCATGGATTACGGTGGTAATAATGTATTGCAAACTGCCTCAGGCAGTCAACCCGCAGTCATTGGTATCGATGGATCTATGTCGATAACTAACGTGCTTCATTTCACTATGTGTACGTGCTGGTTATGCGTAAACGAATTCGAACTCTATATGCTATTATCAAACTTGTATGCTCACCTTTACATTTTATGTATTGACTTTATTTTAACGTATGTGACAGGTGCTTAGGATGCACATGTGGTAGGAATTTGAAGCTAGAATAAAGCTTTAGAGCCCAACAAATAGTTGTCTGTAGATAACAAATCAAGGGTCTCTAGAAGCAGATAAACAATTGCTGTCTATTTAAATCCGAGTTGTCGGAACAGAATATTTGCCTGGATTTATGTCTGTAATAATTGTTTTACAGTTTGAGATACGGTATGGGACGTGTTGTTTGAATTGAATGGTATTGATAATTGTTATGGAAACTTCTGGACAATCTGTTTCGCTCAGTGCCATGCCCCGATGATTCCGCCAACGGTTGGGGTGTGACAGATTGGTATCACAGCCATAACTATAGGGAATTAGGCAAGACTCGACCTAGTCCGGGTCGAAGTCTTAGATACCTAGACTATAGTTAAGAACCAACAGACCGACTCAAGTACATCCAGTAGGAATTTGGTATGAACTTATTCCTCACTATCCTTGCTTATGCTACACTAACACTACACTCGAACTTTCAACTATAACAAGGGCGATAAAGTCGAGATTAGGTGTGGAAACCTCAAACTCCCGACTAAATTGCTTAATCGATACTGCTCAGCGGGGGAAATTATACCAAATTAGGGGTGAAACCCATATTTTGATGAATAATCTCCTCTGTTTTATCAAAACAGGGACGAAGTTGTTAAGCAGGGGCGAGACCCTAACCTTGACGACTTGTTCCACACATTTATACAAAACTCTCACCAAAGTCTCGACGGACTCCAACGACCTGAAGCCACGATATGACTAATGGGATGCGTGCCAATGCCCAAGAAGCGAGGCAAGGGCACAGTCCTGAAGGTTAAATGTGTGCAATGGATCCTTGTGAATAGTCGACCCACTTTGGGTAGTCGAAGTCTATTAGCCGCAGACGATCTCTCTCGATTTTTTATGAGTTTCGAAGCTTACCCTGGTGATATGTCGATTTTATGTGTTTTATGTGCTATTACCCGTTTATGCGCTTATTTTTCGCTCCGAAACGATTGCGAACCGAACACGCGGCATGTGGAATCCGTACACGAACGTGACCGAACACACAAGAACGTAATATAATCAGTGATTCTATTGACAGAACTGAAATCGTACAAAGCACCTGGAACCACGATGTCACTTTCTTTCTCTAGTTTCTCTCTCTAGACCTAGAGCTCTTCAAATAATGCCACCTTGCCTCCTACTAACTAGACACAATATAAGGCCTAGAATTAGATAGCCCCAGCTACGGGTTGAGATAACAGAGGCGATAGGCATACATGTACTAAACAGCCTATACTACGCTATTTTCGAACGATCGCAGACCTTGAATAATAGGTTTCTGTTTTCTGACTGCCTCTAGTGATTAAATGCGTATGTGTTTCCTTGCTTCTGTGCTTTACGCGCTTAGGTGTTACGTGATTATGTGCTCTACATGCTTATGTGATTTTATGCCCTACATGTTATGTGTTTACGTGAATCTGTGTGTTCCTGAACTTTAGTAAGTAGTAGACGTGTGAGGTGAGATTCGAATGCAATGTGTTGAGTCCTGTGACGATGTCTGTTGCAGACAATGTCGTCTGGATCCCGTCATGCACTTTATCATCAAGAAAAAAGGGACAAACGCCTTGCTTCCATGATCGCTAAAAGTGTGGCAAAGGCTGTGAGTGATGTTTACGAGAATGTCAGCAAATCATCTGAGGAATCAAGGACCGACGCTCCTAAAGTTGCCGCAAGGCCCTTCAGTTTCAAGCAATTCAAGTCGTGTGGGCCAAAGGAATTCACTGGCGAAGGAGGTCCGACTGCATTATTCCAATGGTTTGACTCCATTGAGGTCACTCTGCGACAGAGTGGTTGCCCTGATGACCTTCAAACTCTGAACGCTACCGGCGTTTTCCAGTCTCGTGCACTAGACTGGTGGATGGCCGAGAGGAACAAGCGAGGGAACGATGCAGCCTATAGCCTGTCGTGGGACGAGCTCAAGGAAGTTATGCTAGAGGAATTCTGCCCTCCTCACGAACGTCAAAAGCTTGAAGATGAATTTTGGCACATACACCAGCATGAGGGTGACAACGCTTCTCTCACTGCTCGTTTCAAACAACTCAGTATCATATGTACCGATCAAGTCAAGACTCCGGAGATCACAATCAAGAAGTACATCCGGGCCCTGCCCGACTGCGTTGCTGATTTCCTGCAAGCGGCTAAGACTACGACAATCGAAGAAACCTACCTACTGGCCGCCGAAATCAACGACAAAAGGGTTAAGGCTGGTGTCTGGGATAAGCCATCCTTGGGTCCATTCTTCTTGGGAGGAGGCTTGTTATGAGCCTCTGAATGTGTCCTTGGCTTTGACTGTGACACAGAGTGGGTCCTACTCCGAGTACCACTGTATTCGTCGTATTGTCTATCCAAAGCTTGTGTTATAGCTCCGTCTATGATTGCTTTTAGTTCAGCACCCGTTAATGTAATCTGGGCGTTCTCATTCGGCTCCACAGGATGGCTGTTTACTTCATTGGAGTCAGCCATTTGTATTGAACTGTTGCAGAAAACAAGGTCAGTATTTTTATTTAGGATTTTATTATGGAATTACCCCTTAGGGTAATTCGTTAACCATGGTAAACAGAGACCATAGTTGGTTAACTTATTAATCGCATTTATTTAGGATTTTAATTAAAATTTATCCTAAACATAAACAATAACAATATATATTAGCACATAAGGCTTGGTCACATGGACAATTTCATAAACCATGATTTCAGAGAATCAAGACTTTTAAGGTTTGAACCTAGTTCATTACCTTTATTGGACAGGGAGTCATAGCTACTACTGTCTTTTGGCTCATGTAGAATTGAGCAAGGCCCGTAGGCATTATATTACCACGTATGGTTAAATATGATCATCTTAATTGATGATGTAAATCCAGGATTCAGAGATCATTAAACTGGATTAGGAATCTTCTAAAGAATCCTTATTCATTTAAGAATGACATGTGATTTTTAACGAATCACTTCTGCCGGAGTGTTAACATGTTTTAAGATGTTAACAGGAATTTGAATCTTTTAAACCGGTCTTACCATTTTGGCCTGGTCTTATATTTGACACGAGGCTAGGTTTCACACTTAAAGATTCTTAATTAAATAATTACTTAGGCAGGTTAAAAGGAATGATTTTAATTTATTTATTTCATTTATAAGTTATTTATGCACAAATGGCAAACATGAAATTTATAAAAAATAACACTCCATTAATTTATCACTATATTACATATCGCCCTAAACGGGTCTTTTACACATGAAATTTGCCCACGCAGGAGCTAAAACATACTAACATGCCCACACAGGGGTCTTACAGGAGACATGCCCACGTAGGGGTCTTACAGAAAGACACAAGTCCTCGTAGGGACTAACACACCAACAATTTTCCACGTAGGGACTTAAACAAAATAAGTCCACGCAGGGACTAAACATACAACATACCCTCGTAGGGTTTATGGAAAGGTAGACCCACGCAGGGGTCAATACACACAAACAAACATAAACACCCACGTAGGGGCTTAACAACCAAATATGCCCACGCAGGGGCTCAACAACAGCTGGGAGGATTTAATAATCCTTCTTGTTCTTTCCCTTGAGCAATCCTATCAATCCCTGGAAGAAGGTCTGCTTCTCTTGGCGGTCGCGGCGAGCTTCCCGCTCAACCTGATTCAATCTATGTAGAATTTCCTCCCGTTCTGGGGGAGAAAATCGTGGCGGCTGCGACTGCGTTCTAATGATAGGCCTGGGAGGTATTGGGTACCCCTGATTCGGGTGGCTTACCCCCCATGGATCTCCGTAGGGTCCTTGGGCATTGAGGGCGTTATAATTTGCTGCTTCCATATAAGGGTCTGCCTCAGCGTATCCGTAGTTGTGGTAAGCTGGTGGTTCAAACGGGTTGTAATTACTTGGGCCCGTGTACGCTGGGATTGGGTTATCAAAACCCATGTGCGGTGGCTGTTGAAAAGCTGGCTGCGAAGGCCCACCCATCTGTGGGTCCTCATAGTGCGGCGGGTAGTGACTAGCACTAGACTGTCGTGGGGTATCGAAAGTGAAGCCCCCTGGTCTCACCGACATGCGGGCACCGGTTCTCCTACGCCTTGGCGGTTGAGGAGGTGGCGGTTGAACTGGTGGCGGTGGAGGTGGTGGCGTAACTGCCACAAACCGATGATCCTCTGATGAATCTTGATGATGCGGCTGTGGTTGTGGCTCCTGGTGCTGCTGAGAATGCTGCTGCTGGTGCTGCCCGTGAGACGACGAGTGGTGTGATGGTGTATAATACCATGGGTGCTGATTAAAGAAGGCTTGGAAGCTATCTGGACCACCATAGGGTGATCCGTGAAACGAAGATCCGTCCGAGATCTCTATCGGATGGTTCGGAGTGCCACTCGCAGGCATGACGGGGTCTGTATCCTCGTCCATATCGTCTGCGTGATCTCCTGAGAAGTGGTCGTCTGGCCCTAGTGGGTTGAAACCCACGGGTTCTTGTAGGTAATCGGCCGGATTAAACTGGCCTCTAAAGATCGGTGTGGGGTCCCCATAGGAATGATGAGATAGGGACCTCTGAAGTGGTATGTATGAGGGCAGAGGGTTATTAGGCTCGTCTTCCGATTGAGGTCCATATGAATTTCGGACCGGAGGGGTAGAACTATGCGAAACAGATCTCCTTGCTGGTTCGAACAGGTTTCTCCTGTTCCGTCTTGGATTCTCGCTTTCTGCCGCAGTTGGAGCTCGTGTATTAGACGGCCCTGCTTCATGGTCGTTGGGGGCGGCTACCGGCCCCTTTCCGCGTCCTCTCGTGCGAAAGAATCTCGGAGGCATCTTGTTATTCCTGTCAATAAAGCATGAGATAACAATAACAAAAATATAAAACTTAAAGGACAAAACAAAAACCGAAAGGTGGAATTTGTCCTATGTTATAAGTCTAGACTCAAAAGTTTAGATATGTGCAATTGTGTAACTGAGATTAAACACAAAAGGCTAGTGTTTAATTCACTCAGTGTTGGCTCTGATACCAACCTGTCACACCCCGATTTCCACGTGTCACCGGTGGGCCCGGTGGGGGAGTATCGTGACGTGGTTGGCAACGTAATAGTCAAACAACACAATATAATAATGCACAGCGGAAGCAAATTTAAATTAAGATACAACCGAATTTATTTATTGTAAACAAAGTCACAATTATCCGGTGTTTATCCACAGTAGGATCGAATTAAAAACATTGTTTATGGTTCAACAGACTTCGGCATCTTTAAGTTTGCGAGACTTCTAATGATGCTTAGGAGAATCCCAGCCTATTTCGCCTAGTACCTGCATTTAATCTTTTTGGGAAAATACGTCAGTTTACACTGGTAAATACATTCAACTGACTCATTTTATAAAATGATTGAAAATTGGTTTGGATGCACATGGCATAACATTTTATTTAACTTGGGAGAATTATTTAATATTATAATCTTGTGAACGATTTACATGTTACTTATGCGTTCAGTAGCCCGGAATGTATCCGGGTTAAAGATCAATAGACACACCACGTTAAGTGAGTTATACACGGGAGTACGCCTACACCCCGTGCTCAGGTCGTGGCTATCTCGTAAGATAATGCCGAGGATATCCGGGACATGGTCATTAACCCCCCAAAGGCTGTAAAGTAAACACATCTGTTTAAAACGAGCCGATCAAATTATTCAATTAACCACCCAACGATGGAAGATTTGATGCTCGATCAAGCGGTACGCTATGTACCGTAACCCAAGCCCGTATAGGGAAAATAAGTTAAAAGTATTTACCTTGATGCAAAGTATAGTCACAATAATCAAATAGCAGGTAGCTTTTACTGTTTCTCCTAATCTGGAACGAAGGTTAAATATAACCTATTAGAATCCTAGCGGGTCTTTAATTATGCTTAAGCTTAGACCGGCTAGTTTCAAAGATACGGTTCGTACGCACTATTAAGCGAAGACCGGATAGAATGTGATTCAGACCCGACAAGTTTGAAGACTTGTTTAATATGGGTCTATTATTCACATTCTGGATTTTGAGATAAAACCGATAAGGTTTGACCCGTTTCGGCTAATTCATGTAAACTTGTTACATAAACCGAGCCGAACGCGTAATATGCGTAACGGGTATCCGTAAGAGCCATATACAGGTTTCCTAAGTTAATATGCTTCAAATATGTTGTGACATCAGTAAGATGTCTTTCGTTATGCCCCGAACTAATTTAAACACAAACTATGCCCCGTAGGGGTAGTTTGGTCATTTTAAAGTTTGTAAAAGCGTTTATATGTTCAACTGAGTTACAGGTCTGATGTAAACAGCAACATACTCTTTTTGATGGGTTATAACAGTAGGCTAAGTCATATATGTGAAATTTATCATATTTAACCAAACTATGCCCCGTAGGGGTATTTTGGTAATTTCACATAAGCCGAAAAGCTCAAAAACGAAGTCTGAGTTTATCAACTTTTGCTTACTGTTAAAATATCATAATTTGCCTCATATATCAGTAGGTATCAACCCGGGTATGTCCAATATGATTCTAAGACATACTATGCGTTAAAAACGCTTATTATGGCGATTAAAGGCCATTACCGGGTTCGATACTTAAATCCGACATTTTTATATTTCCAGAAGGCTTAGAATAATTTATTTATTATAATTAATCAGTAGCAAAAGGTTTGGAATCGTTTAGATGTGTAAAACTCATTTTATGGCCCGTAAGGGCAAAACGACAATTACCGAATTAAGCCTACGACTATGAGTTATGCTCAGCCTAAAATTAATTAAAAATCTTTAAAAATCCTTAAATAATATATTATATCAGTGGGTAAAAGATTTGATACCAAAAAGTATGTTTAACTAGGCTATATGCTAATTACGCTATTATGTTAACATAAAGCATTAGTTTTGCGATATTGAGCATAACTCTTAACCTACAAGTCAAACTGATGTCAAACTTTGCATGCAAGTCTATTTATCAGTAACTAAGGTTTCTACACTTTTACATTTTCATAAATCATGTTTTAAGGTAATAAGGGCATAACGGTCAACGTATGAGCAATTAACGGAAATATGCATATTAATTGGATATCTAGTGAACCAAGGTGTATGATCACAGAGGGTTGTTCTAACATGTATCCTAATCCAATTAAAGCTCTGAGGCATTTCTAAAATATGCCCAAACGGGTCAGAACTGAAAGTCAACCGAAAAGTCAAACTATGTGACTTTCGGTTCCGAACCGGGTCTAAACAGGAAATAGTCGGGTTGAATATGTTGAGACATGTTCTTACACTTATTTCTAAGTTATAACAATGTTCAAACAGGTTACAAATGTTTTAGATAGCTAACTATGCATAAATGACATTTTAAGCAATATGTTGACTTTTTAAGTAAATGTTTGACCCGACATTTGACCTGCTTAGGATGGTGATCAGGGGAAACTCTTTTGGGGTTTTATTACCCACATAAATACCATTCTAAAACTACTTTTAATTCGAGATAAGACTGAGTCATTAGTGACTAATCTCGAAGTCAAACCGTAATTACGACGGTTTGACTTTTAGCTAATGAACTAAGCCAAACACAACTAAATAAGAACTAGAAGACTTACAATAGTCCAATGCACGAATTAGGAGCAGAGGGAAAAGTTCCTTAGCTCCAGAATCAATCCAATTATGCAGGAGAGGTGTGTGAATGAATGTTGCACTTGAAGGCCCTTTATATAGTGGTTTACACACCACAATCTATTGACACAAGGGTCTACATCCATCCACAATGGTTTAACACATGTCTCTAGTATGTAGAGGGTGCCTAGGGGTCGTTTATAACTGATAAAAACCGAACAAACAGGTCACAATCGCGAAATAACCTGCTGCAGAAGGTTTCTGTCGCTGGGCACCCCTAGCGCACCGTTACGCTACATCTGTAGCGGTGCGCTAGCCCGCTATAATGGGCCGTTGACTTATCAGGGTAGCGCACCGTTACGCTACACTTGTAGCGGTGCGCTAGCCCCTTCTGAGACAGAATTTGTTGTTGTTTGTTGAAGTTTCGTAAAGGTAACCAATTATTTCGATCTTGGGTCCTATACCAACACTTATGGACCTCCCAAAATGGTCTTGCACAGTATCAAACCCCACCAAAATGATATGTTTTGTTTTGGATTCAAAAGCAAGACCCGTATACATCGGTTTACCATTCAATTTACTTGTGGGATCAAATCATGCTTTTCAATTCTATTATTAACAAGAATTCTCTGCATTGAGGGTAATAAAGATGGGTATAACATTTAATCGGGTCTTGGGATTTATAATTGAGGTCGTTCAGAGGTAACAATTTAACATGACGCCACTTTAATCCTACCGAAACATCTTTATTAAATCCGGGTTTTCAACGCGTTTTGTCTGACATGACACGTGTCGTTTTATTATTGAACCCGAAATTTTCGAGGTGTTACATCCTCACCCCCTTAAAATAAATCTCGACCCGAGATTTACTGAAACAAGTACGGGTACTTTTCTTTCATCGTGGATTCAACCTCCCACGTGAAATCGGGACCTCTACGGGCATCCCATTTGACCTTCACAAAAGGTATATGCTTCCTTCGAAGCTTCCTTACCTGTCGATCTTCAATCGACAAAGGTTTTTCCACAAACGTTAAGCTCTTATCTATTTGCACATCTGTATGTGGCATGACATGTGTGTCGTCAGCGGAACACTTCTTTAAATTGCAGATGTGGAACACGTTGTGAATTCCACTGAGTTCTTCTGGTAAGTTCAGCTTATAGGCAACTGACCCGACACGTTCGATAACCTCGAAAGGTCCTATGTATCTCGGGCTTAGTTTGCCTTTCTTACCAAATCACATCACTCCTTTCCAGGGTGATACCTTAAGCAGGACTTTGTCACCTACTTCGAAGTGAAAATCCTTACGACTTGGATCCGCGTAACTCTTCTGCCTATTCCGGGCAGCTTGGAGATTGTTACGAATCTGGACAATCTTGTCCGTCGTTTCAAACACGATTTCTGGTCCTGATAACTGGACTTCCCCGACTTCCGCCCAACAAACCGGCGATCTGCACTTTCTACCGTATAATGCCTCAAAAGGCGCAGCCTTTATGCTGGTATGGTAGCTATTGTTGTAGGAGAATTCGATTAATGGTAGGTTCTTATCCCAGCTACCTTCCAATTCGATCGCACATGCACGTAGCATGTCTTCCAACGTTTGAATAGTACGCTCACTCTGACCGTCAGTCTGAGGATGGTAAGCCGTACTAAAGTTCAAACGTGTGCCCAAAGATTGCTGGAAACTCTTCCAAAAATGTGACGTGTACCTAGTATCTCTATCAGAGATAATAGCTACAGGTATGCCGTGTAAGGCTACAATCTTATCAACGTATAACTGGGCTAACATATCGGAGCTATAAGTCTCCTTGATGGGTAAGAAATGAGCTGACTTAGTCAGTCGGTCAACTATAACCCATATCGTATCATTTCCTTTCCTTGTCTTGGGTAACTTGGTAATAAAATCCATAGTTACCATTTCCCACTTCCACGTAGGAAGTTCAGGCTGTTGTAGCAAACCTGACGGTTTCTGATGCTCGGCTTTGACTTGCGCACATGTCAAGCATTTTGCTACATGGGCGGCTACAGACTTTTTCAAGCCTATCCACCAATAGTTTGCCTTTAAATCCTGGTACATCTTATCAGCTCCAGGATGAACGGAGTATTTGGAACTATGGGCTTCTTGGAGGATGACATCACGAAGTCCTCCAAAAATTGGAACCCATATTCGTCCGTTTAACCGTAAAATTCCGTCCTTGCTAAGAGTTAACTGCTCCTCAGTTACTCCTAACTTTTCATTAGGATAGTTAGCTTCCAACACAGCTTCCTTCTGTGCAGCTAACACCCTTTCTATCAAACTGTTCTTTATCTTCATACGCTTGGCGTTGATTCGAATGGGTTTAACCCTTTCCTTTCTGCTCAAGGCGTCAGCGACTACATTCGCTTTGCCGGGATGGTATTTGATTTCACAATCATAATCATTTAAAGTTTCCATCCAACGGCGTTGCCTCATGTTTAATTCTTTCTGGTTAAACAGATGCTGGAGGCTCTTGTGATCAGAAAAGATCACAAACTTGATTCCATAAAGATAATGCCTCCACAGTTTTAGTGCGAACACAACGGCACCCAATTCCAAGTCATGGGTGGTGTAATTCTTTTCGGGCACCTTTAACTGTCGTGATGCATAGGCAATCACCTTGCCTTTCTGCATAAGCACACACCCCATGCCAGTGTGTGATGCATCACAATAAACTACAAATTCTTCAGCGCCTTCAGGTAAGGTAAGCACAGGAGCGTTGCTCAACTTTTGTCTCAAAATATCAAAGGATTCTTGCTGCTTAGGGCCCCAAACAAACTTAACCTTTTTCTTAGTTAAGGAGGTTAGGGGTGCAGCAATCCTTGAAAAATTCTCAATAAAACGCCTGTAATATCCTGCCAACCCCAGGAAGCTACGAATTTCCGTAGGCGTCTTTGGCTCCTGCCAATTCATAACAGCTTCAACTTTAGCGGGATCCACTTGGATACCACGCTCACTGACCACGTGTCCAAGAAATTGGACTTCTCGTAGCCAAAATTCACACTTAGAGAATTTGGCGTAGAGCTTCTCCTGACGTAGAAGTTTGAGAATACATCGAAGGTGTTTCTCATGGTCAGCTTGGTTCTTAGAATAAATAAGGATGTCATCAATGAAGACGATAACAAATTTATCTAAGTAAGGTTTGCAGACGCGATTCATGAGATCCATGAACGCGGCTGGTGCATTAGTGAGCCCAAAAGGCATCACTAGGAACTCGTAGTGACCGTATCGAGTCCTAAATGCAGTCTTGTGAACGTCTTCATCTTTAACCTTCAACTGATGGTAGCCTGACCTCAGATCAATCTTTGAGAAGTAACTTGCCCCTTGAAGCTGATCGAACAAATCGTCGATCCTGGGCAATGGATATCTGTTCTTGATCGTGACTTTATTAAGCTCGCGATAGTCGATGCACAGACGCATCGACCCATCCTTCTTCTTGACAAACAGGATTGGCGCTCCCCAAGGAGATGAACTAGGTCGAATGAAACCCTTAGCCAGCAATTCATCTAGCTGCGTCCGCAACTCCTTCATTTCTGTGGGTGCCAATCTGTATGGTGCTCTAGCAACTGGTGCCGCTCCGGGAATGATATCGATCCTGAACTCGACTTGTCTATCTGGTGGTAGGCCAGGTAGATCTTCAGGAAACACTTCTGGGTATTCTGAGATGATAGGGATATCTTCCAACTTCGGTTTAGGTTCCTCCAAAATCACCTGTGCCATGTAGATGACACACCCTTTCTTCAAACACTTTGAAGCCTTGAGCATAGTCACGTGCTCCGGTAGTCCATACTGGGTATCTCCCCGAATGGTAAGTGACTCACCAGACGGAGTCTTTAATACTACTTGCTTCATGTTACAGACAATTTGGGCCTGGTTATTAGATAACCAGTCCATACCCAGAACTATGTCAAAACCAGCTAGCTTAAAGGGAAGTAGAGATAGAGGAAAAGAATGGTTCTTAATGGATATAACACATCCATCTAACACAGTAGAGACGGTTTCAATGGTACCATCTGCTAACTCTACCTCATAATTCACTTTTAGGGTTTTGACAGGTAATTTTAACAATTCACAAAATTTATGATCTACGAAGGACTTATCTGCGCCTGAATCAAAAAGTACTCTTGCAAAGACATCATTTACAAGGAAAGTACCTGTTATGACGTTATCATCCTGCACAGCCTCCTTCGCATCCATCCTGAAGACTCTGGCATTTGTCTTCTTAGTCTCCTCAGGCTTCTTGTTGTACTTAGGGCAGTTAGTCTTTATGTGGCCCTTTTCGTTGCAACGGTAGCACGTTGCATCTTTCATCTTCTTGCAATCCAAGGTTTTGTGTTCCTTGGACTTGCACAAACCACAAGCAAAAGACCTTGACTCGTTATTCGAGTTTGATTCGAGTCTGCACTTCCCAAAGTGTTGTTTCTTGCAAGTTTTGCATGTGGGCTTCTCTCCAGAACGATGCCCCTCTTTCTTCGAATTCGATCCCTTCTTGTGATCACCGCTCCCACGGTGCTTCTTGTTCGACCTACGCGAACCATCATCTTCATGCTTCCTTTTCTCGGCCGCCTTATTCCTCTGCGATCTCTGCCGGACCGCATCAAGAGTGAGGGATAAGGAAAGGTCAGTTACAGACCTGAAGGTAACTGGCCGAGAAGCTTTGACACTGGCCTTGATCTCGGGTTCCAAACCACCAATAAAACGTGCGATTCTTTTGGGCTCCGGGGTTACCAGGTAGGGAACCAGCCGAGACAGTGTATTGAAGCTTGTCAGATAAGCCTGACAATCGAGGTTCTTCATCACCAGGGATAGAAAGTCATATTCTATCTTTTCCACCTCATGTTGAGGGCAGAAATTATCTTTGATCAGGGCAATGAATTGATCCCACGTCATACTATACAACGGGATCTTTCCGGAGGCCTCCATCAGAGATCTCCACCAAGCTAACGCCTCACCCTTGAAGGACTGTGAGACAAATTTAACCACATCACCTTCAGCGCATCCGCTGATGTCCACGACCGTGTCCATCTCATCGAGCCACGTCATACAGTCGACGGCTCCTTTCTCCCCCGTAAAATCCCTGGGTTTACAAGACACAAAGTACTTATATGTGCAACCCTTGTTACGGGGTCCTTGATGCAGTACTAATTGCTGAGATGGATTACTTTGGTGGTTGGTGGACTGACGGTCATCACCGTCTTTCTTGGGTCCATTCTTCTTGGGAGGAAGCTTGTTATGAGCCTCTGAATGTGTCCTTGGCTTTGACTGTGACACAGAGTGGGTCCTACTCCGAGTACCACTGTATTCGTCGTATTGTCTATCCAAAGCTTGTGTTATAGCTCCGTCTATGATTGCTTTTAGTTCAGCACCCGTTAATGTAATCTGGGCGTTCTCATTCGGCTCCACAGGATGGCTGTTTACTTCATTGGAGTCAGCCATTTGTATTGAACTGTTGCAGAAAACAAGGTCAATATTTTTATTTAGGATTTTATTATGGAATTACCCCTTAGGGTAATTCGTTAACCATGGTAAACAGAGACCATAGTTGGTTAACTTATTAATCGCATTTATTTAGGATTTTAATTAAAATTTATCCTAAACATAAACAATAACAATATATATTAGCACATAAGGCTTGGTCACATGGACAATTTCATAAACCATGATTTCAGAGAATCAAGACTTTTAAGGTTTGAACCTAGTTCATTACCTTTATTGGACAGGGAGTCATAGCTACTACTGTCTTTTGGCTCATGTAGAATTGAGCATGGCCCGTAGGCATTATATTACCACGTATGGTTAAATATGATCATCTTAATTGATGATGTAAATCCAGGATTCAGAGATCATTAAACTGGATTAGGAATCTTCTAAAGAATCCTTATTCATTTAAGAATGACATGTGATTTTTAACGAATCACTTCTGCCGGAGTGTTAACATGTTTTAAGATGTTAACAGGAATTTGAATCTTTTAAACCGGTCTTACCATTTTGGCCCGGTCTTATATTTGACACGAGGCTAGGTTTCACACTTAAAGATTCTTAATTAAATAATTACTTAGGCAGGTTAAAAGGAATGATTTTAATTTATTTATTTCATTTATAAGTTATTTATGCACAAATGGCAAACATGAAATTTATAAAAAATAACACTCCATTAATTTATCACTATATTACATATCGCCCTAAACGGGTCTTTTACACATGAAATTTGCCCACGCAGGAGCTAAAACATACTAACATGCCCACACAGGGGTCTTACAGGAGACATGCCCACGTAGGGGTCTTACAGAAAGACACAAGTCCTCGTAGGGACTAACACACCAACAATTTTCCACGTAGGGACTTAAACAAAATAAGTCCACGCAGGGACTAAACATACAACATACCCTCGTAGGGTTTATGGAAAGGTAGACCCACGCAGGGGTCAATACACACAAACAAACATAAACACCCACGTAGGGGCTTAACAACCAAATATGCCCACGCAGGGGCTCAACAACAGCTGGGAGGATTTAATAATCCTTCTTGTTCTTTCCCTTGAGCAATCCTATCAATCCCTGGAAGAAGGTCTGCTTCTCTTGGCGGTCGCGGCGAGCTTCCCGCTCAACCTGATTCAATCTATGTAGAATTTCCTCCCGTTCTGGGGGAGAAAATCGTGGCGGCTGCGACTGCGTTCTAATGATAGGCCTGGGAGGTATTGGGTACCCCTGATTCGGGTGGCTTACCCCCCATGGATCTCCGTAGGGTCCTTGGGCATTGAGGGCGTTATAATTTGCTGCTTCCATATAAGGGTCTGCCTCAGCGTATCCGTAGTTGTGGTAAGCTGGTGGTTCAAACGGGTTGTAATTACTTGGGCCCGTGTACGCTGGGATTGGGTTATCAAAACCCATGTGCGGTGGCTGTTGAAAAGCTGGCTGCGAAGGCCCACCCATCTGTGGGTCCTCATAGTGCGGCGGGTAGTGACTAGCACTAGACTATCGTGGGGTATCGAAAGTGAAGCCCCCTGGTCTCACCGACATGCGGGCACCGGTTCTCCTACGCCTTGGCGGTTGAGGAGGTGGCGGTTGAACTGGTGGCGGTGGAGGTGGTGGCGTAACTGCCACAAACCGATGATCCTCTGATGAATCTTGATGATGCGGCCGTGGTTGTGGCTCCTGGTGCTGCTGAGAATGCTGCTGCTGGTGCTGCCCGTGAGACGACGAGTGGTGTGATGGTGTATAATACCATGGGTGCTGATTAAAGAAGGCTTGGAAGCTATCTGGACCACCATAGGGTGATCCGTGAAACGAAGATCCGTCCGAGATCTCTATCGGATGGTTCGGAGTGCCACTCGCAGGCATGACGGGGTCTGTATCCTCGTCCATATCGTCTGCGTGATCTCCTGAGAAGTGGTCGTCTGGCCCTAGTGGGTTGAAACCCACGGGTTCTTGTAGGTAATCGGCCGGATTAAACTGGCCTCTAAAGATCGGTGTGGGGTCCCCATAGGAATGATGAGATAGGGACCTCTGAAGTGGTATGTATGAGGGCAGAGGGTTATTAGGCTCGTCTTCCGATTGAGGTCCATATGAATTTCGGACCGGAGGGGTAGAACTATGCGAAACAGATCTCCTTGCTGGTTCGAACAGGTTTCTCCTGTTCCGTCTTGGATTCTCGCTTTCTGCCGCAGTTGGAGCTCGTGTATTAGACGGCCCTGCTTCATGGTCGTTGGGGGCGGCTACCGGCCCCTTTCCGCGTCCTCTCGTGCGAAAGAATCTCGGAGGCATCTTGTTATTCCTGTCAATAAAGCATGAGATAACAATAACAAAAATATAAAACTTAAAGGACAAAACAAAAACCGAAAGGTGGAATTTGTCCTATGTTATAAGTCTAGACTCAAAAGTTTAGATATGTGCAATTGTGTAACTGAGATTAAACACAAAAGGCTAGTGTTTAATTCACTCAGTGTTGGCTCTGATACCAACCTGTCACACCCCGATTTCCACGTGTCACCGGTGGGCCCGGTGGGAGAGTATCGTGACGTGGTTGGCAACGTAATAGTCAAACAACACAATATAATAATGCACAGCGGAAGCAAATTTAAATTAAGATACAACCGAATTTATTTATTGTAAACAAAGTCACAATTATCCGGTGTTTATCCACAGTAGGATCGAATTAAAAACATTGTTTATGGTTCAACAGACTTCGGCATCTTTAAGTTTGCGAGACTTCTAATGATGCTTAGGAGAATCCCAGCCTATTTCGCCTAGTACCTGCATTTAATCTTTTTGGGAAAATACGTCAGTTTACACTGGTAAATACATTCAACTGACTCATTTTATAAAATGATTGAAAATTGGTTTGGATGCACATGGCATAACATTTTATTTAACTTGGGAGAATTATTTAATATTATAATCTTGTGAACGATTTACATGTTACTTATGCGTTCAGTAGCCCGGAATGTATCCGGGTTAAAGATCAATAGACACACCACGTTAAGTGAGTTATACACGGGAGTACGCCTACACCCCGTGCTCAGGTCGTGGCTATCTCGTAAGATAATGCCGAGGATATCCGGGACATGGTCATTAACCCCCCAAAGGCTGTAAAGTAAACACATCTGTTTAAAACGAGCCGATCAAATTATTCAATTAACCACCCAACGATGGAAGATTTGATGCTCGATCAAGCGGTACGCTATGTACCGTAACCCAAGCCCGTATAGGGAAAATAAGTTAAAAGTATTTACCTTGATGCAAAGTATAGTCACAATAATCAAATAGCAGGTAGCTTTTACTGTTTCTCCTAATCTGGAACGAAGGTTAAATATAACCTATTAGAATCCTAGCGGGTCTTTAATTATGCTTAAGCTTAGACCGGCTAGTTTCAAAGATACGGTTCGTACGCACTATTAAGCGAAGACCGGATAGAATGTGATTCAGACCCGACAAGTTTGAAGACTTGTTTAATATGGGTCTATTATTCACATTCTGGATTTTGAGATAAAACCGATAAGGTTTGACCCGTTTCGGCTAATTCATGTAAACTTGTTACATAAACCGAGCCGAACGCGTAATATGCGTAACGGGTATCCGTAAGAGCCATATACAGGTTTCCTAAGTTAATATGCTTCAAATATGTTGTGACATCAGTAAGATGTCTTTCGTTATGCCCCGAACTAATTTAAACACAAACTATGCCCCGTAGGGGTAGTTTGGTCATTTTAAAGTTTGTAAAAGCGTTTATATGTTCAACTGAGTTACAGGTCTGATGTAAACAGCAACATACTCTTTTTGATGGGTTATAACAGTAGGCTAAGTCATATATGTGAAATTTATCATATTTAACCAAACTATGCCCCGTAGGGGTATTTTGGTAATTTCACATAAGCCGAAAAGCTCAAAAACGAAGTCTGAGTTTATCAACTTTTGCTTACTGTTAAAATATCATAATTTGCCTCATATATCAGTAGGTATCAACCCGGGTATGTCCAATATGATTCTAAGACATACTATGCGTTAAAAACGCTTATTATGGCGATTAAAGGCCATTACCGGGTTCGATACTTAAATCCGACATTTTTATATTTCCAGAAGGCTTAGAATAATTTATTTATTATAATTAATCAGTAGCAAAAGGTTTGGAATCGTTTAGATGTGTAAAACTCATTTTATGGCCCGTAAGGGCAAAACGACAATTACCGAATTAAGCCTACGACTATGAGTTATGCTCAGCCTAAAATTAATTAAAAATCTTTAAAAATCCTTAAATAATATATTATATCAGTGGGTAAAAGATTTGATACCAAAAAGTATGTTTAACTAGGCTATATGCTAATTACGCTATTATGTTAACATAAAGCATTAGTTTTGCGATATTGAGCATAACTCTTAACCTACAAGTCAAACTGATGTCAAACTTTGCATGCAAGTCTATTTATCAGTAACTAAGGTTTCTACACTTTTACATTTTCATAAATCATGTTTTAAGGTAATAAGGGCATAACGGTCAACGTATGAGCAATTAACGGAAATATGCATATTAATTGGATATCTAGTGAACCAAGGTGTATGATCACAGAGGGTTGTTCTAACATGTATCCTAATCCAATTAAAGCTCTGAGGCATTTCTAAAATATGCCCAAACGGGTCAGAACTGAAAGTCAACCGAAAAGTCAAACTATGTGACTTTCGGTTCCGAACCGGGTCTAAACAGGAAATAGTCGGGTTGAATATGTTGAGACATGTTCTTACACTTATTTCTAAGTTATAACAATGTTCAAACAGGTTACAAATGTTTTAGATAGCTAACTATGCATAAATGACATTTTAAGCAATATGTTGACTTTTTAAGTAAATGTTTGACCCGACATTTGACCTGCTTAGGATGGTGATCAGGGGAAACTCTTTTGGGGTTTTATTACCCACATAAATACCATTCTAAAACTACTTTTAATTCGAGATAAGACTGAGTCATTAGTGACTAATCTCGAAGTCAAACCGTAATTACGACGGTTTGACTTTTAGCTAATGAACTAAGCCAAACACAACTAAATAAGAACTAGAAGACTTACAATAGTCCAATGCACGAATTAGGAGCAGAGGGAAAAGTTCCTTAGCTCCAGAATCAATCCAATTATGCAGGAGAGGTGTGTGAATGAATGTTGCACTTGAAGGCCCTTTATATAGTGGTTTACACACCACAATCTATTGACACAAGGGTCTACATCCATCCACAATGGTTTAACACATGTCTCTAGTATGTAGAGGGTGCCTAGGGGTCGTTTATAACTGATAAAAACCGAACAAACAGGTCACAATCGCGAAATAACCTGCTGCAGAAGGTTTCTGTCGCTGGGCACCCCTAGCGCACCGTTACGCTACATCTGTAGCGGTGCGCTAGCCCGCTATAATGGGCCGTTGACTTATCAGGGTAGCGCACCGTTACGCTACACTTGTAGCGGTGCGCTAGCCCCTTCTGAGACAGAATTTGTTGTTGTTTGTTGAAGTTTCGTAAAGGTAACCAATTATTTCGATCTTGGGTCCTATACCAACACTTATGGACCTCCCAAAATGGTCTTGCACAGTATCAAACCCCACCAAAATGATATGTTTTGTTTTGGATTCAAAAGCAAGACCCGTATACATCGGTTTACCATTCAATTTACTTGTGGGATCAAATCATGCTTTTCAATTCTATTATTAACAAGAATTCTCTGCATTGAGGGTAATAAAGATGGGTATAACATTTAATCGGGTCTTGGGATTTATAATTGAGGTCGTTCAGAGGTAACAATTTAACATGACGCCACTTTAATCCTACCGAAACATCTTTATTAAATCCGGGTTTTCAACGCGTTTTGTCTGACATGACACGTGTCGTTTTATTATTGAACCCGAAATTTTCGAGGTGTTACATTGTAATTGCGAATTACAATTAATGAGGAGAGAGATTGTCAGACAGACACGGGGTCGTGCCCAGCGGACACGGGGCCGTGTCCAGCTCTCTGTTCAGCCTATAAATAGGAGGGCTTGGATTCATTTCATCTCATCCCTTGGCACACCACCTCTCTCACACTTCATCCACCACCCACCACCATCACAACACCATCATCCCCCACCATCATCCATTGTCCATCGTAGAGTGTGTGAGTCGTCTCGGGATCCAAGATTGATCGTAAGAGTTCTTGACAATCAAGGCCATGTTTGCCTAAGTCTCTTACATCACTTGGTGAAGACAAAGTGTCTAGTATAATACTTTTTATTTCTAATCTTTTGCACTTTTTATTTGGTTTTGTATTAATGACTTTAATAACTAGTTACTTATGTTGAAGGTGATCTTTCCTTATCGTTTGTCCGTGGTGTCTTGGCATTATTTTACTGTCTATATAAAATAAAGGATTTTCACCATTCATATCTCCACGGTCTATATGGAGATATGTTGGCTACCTGGTCGGGGGTTAAGGGAACGGTTTGGTAAAGGTCTTGCCATTGTTCAGCGTTTAGAGGTCCTGCAATGGACCTGGGTCAAATTTAGTAGGACCTCCTTCAATACTTCACGGTATTGGATGGCGGGGGTCCAAACTCTTTGATCCCCTCATAAGTTAACTACTATTAATACTATAACCCGGCTATTTAGGACTGTATCCCTGCTGACTCAGACTACTTAGCCGAGGGTAACGTCACCACCAAAAGCGGGGCCTACCACAATACTGCATTAATAACTTAATTCATTATCTTCCAATAATCCACCCTTTTAGGATTGTATCCCTGCTGACTCAAACTACTGGGGTGAGGGTAACGTCACCTTCAAGATAGGGGCCTACTACAATAACTAAGATAATCTCTTAATTATGTGCAAAAGTGCGAAAATAATCAAAGGTTATACTAGATACGAGTCGGAACCAAGTGATTCATCTTGTCTATCTGTTTTTTCTTTTATTTTTATTTTCAGCATTTTAGTTAGTTTTTAATTTTCTTAGTTTAAAACATTTTTCTAAACTTTTATTTTGGTTAGACGTTGAGGATAAACCGGTACTAAAAGCTCTTGTGTCCTTGGACGACCTCGGTATCTTACCAACGCTATACTACACTCAACGATGGGTGCACTTTCCCATATGTGTGTTTAGTGTTAGTGAAATATCGTGTTTTATAAATTTAAAACTTGGCTAAAATAAGTGTTAAAAAGGGCTTAAAATATACACCTAAAATAAGTAACACTTTACCGCACATCAAGTTTTTGGCGCCGTTGCCGGGGACACAAGGATTTTAGGAAAGCTTAAAAACGACGGCCTAATCAGTTTTTCAAAACGGGCCCACATTTTTCTGCATTTTAGTTTAGTTTTGCATTTACAGTAGGTTGAACACGGGCCGTGCTCGCTGAACACGGGGCCGTGCTGCATATTTTTCATAAAACACCCAGTAACAGTATCTTGAACATGGGCCGTGCTCACTGAACACGCCCCGTGCTCAACGAAATCAGTAAATTTAATTAAAACGCCCAGATACAGATCCTGAACACGGGGCCGTGTCCACTGAACACGGGGCCGTGTCCAGCCTCTGTTTTCGTTTTTATTTTTGTTTTCTGATCTCGAGACTCAGTTGTGGTCTGCTGAGTGATCCTTATGGATCAATACTCAGGAGGTTACAACTACACCTATGAGGAGGATGATTATAGGGGTAATTATTGCACTAATTGTCGTAACGCACGATCGGTTCAAAATAATCGCTCATATCAACCATCCAATTCATACACCTACTATGAGGAGCCCAGGTACGAGCCATCAACTTCATACACATCCTATGAAGACCAAAGGTATGAACCTCCTCCCTCATACTCATATTTTGATGAACCAAGGTATGAGCCTTCATACTCATACTTTGAGGAACCAAGATATGAGCCCCAACCTTCGTATACTTACTATGAGGAACCATGGCGTGAACAACCCACCTCATATGAGTATTATGAAGAACAAAATTACGAACCTTATCCATCATATGCTTACAATGAAGAACAATGGTGCGAACCATCGACTTCATATGTGTATTATGAGGAACAAAGGGTCGAACAACCGGATTCAAGCTTAGAAAATACCGACTCTTTTTCTATAACCGAAGTGACCGATAGGATATTAGAACACATTAGAGTTATCGATCGATGTATAAAAGAAGCTCGCGCAAGGGAAGAGGAGTCCCGCGCAAGAGAAGAATTAAAAAGGGAAGAGATAACTGAAAGTGTTAAAATGGAAGAACAAATAAGTGAAAAACCGACACATGAGTTAAACAACGAAAAAGGTGAGTCCGACAACGTTAAAATTCAAGAAGAGTCTAATTTTGAAGAAATTAATCTCTTGTCACCTTCTTTTGAAAATCATTGTTTAGTACCCACTCATGCTAAGTTTTTAAAAGAGTTAAACACTAACACTAAAATTGACGAAACGGTAAGTGTTAAGTTAACTAATGATCAAACGTCACTAATAAAAGAAGACCCATTTGAAATTAACATTACACCGGTTCCATGTTTCTTTCAAAATTCGTTTATTAGTAATGTCACAATCGATAAAGATCTTTGTGTTAACATAATTCCTAACTACATTTTCGAAAAATTAAGTATTAGTGATTTTTCTCCACTTCAAATACCTATTTTTCTATCCAATCGGAAAGTAATAATGTAACACCCGAAAAATTTAAAACATAAAATGTAACAATCCTTATGAATTATAGTCCAATAGGAAACCTTAATTAAGACACCCAAGTAATTCTGTACAAACCCTAGGATTTTCAGAATTTTCAGAATCAGGATTAGGGCCCCTAAAACTCAGGAGGGGTAAAACCTAGTTGATAATTATCCTAATATTTCGTTGTCAAATAACTGAAATATGAAAGTACTGACTCATCAAGGCTAGTCCCAGTCGTGGCTAGTCTATAGGTCTATTTTTCAAGCCCTACGATGCGTATCAAAGTATGGCCTACGATGCGCAGGCTAGTTAAAACGCATACGATGCGTAGAGAAGTAAGGCCTACGGTGCGTATGCTTACCATACGATGCGTAGGGTATGTTAGGCCTACGATGCGTATGAGTGATCAAATTTCAGCTATAAATACAGGACCTTGGCATTCGATTCTGGACACAAAAACGTCGAACAAACTCCAAAATTACGCCGAATTATTGTCCGATTACTCTTCCAAACACACACGAAACACAAATTAAGCATAGCAGGGTGCTGCAGAACAGGGTATTAACTCAATCGCTGCTATGATTCATTGTCCGATTGATTCAAATATCTAATGAATGTTTAAGTGCCGCCCACTTTAGGGTTATACTTTATCGTTTGTCATTAATTTGACGGATTGTCGTTAATTCGATAGGTAAAGTATTATACTTTATCGTTCGTTGTTAATTCAACGGATCATCGTTAATTCGATGGATAAAGTATTATACCTTGTCGTTCATTGTTAATTCAATGGATCATCGTTAATTCGATGGACAAAGTATTGCATTTTGTCATTCATTGTGAGAATTTGATCTCGTGAGTTATCGTAAATGCTGTATTAAGTTAAATACCTAGTTTGTGAGCAAATTAGGTTAAGAAAATAATCAGTAGGCTAAACTCTGCCCGTATAAATCTACAATTGGAAACAAGGTAGCATCACTTGGAAATTTTAAGGTACGGATAGACTCCTTTCTTTCGATTTGCGTCATATCATTCTTGAGTTGAATTTTCCATATTAAGATTTAGTTAAGAAATAAGTTATAAGTTCCGTACGTATAGAATCCTTTCAATTTATGTCCGTTAAGTACGGATATACTCTTTTCTTTCGATTTACTTCGTTTTGATATAAGTATATCATTTCTGATTTTAAATTCCGTATTAAGATTTAAGGTATAAGTTATAAGTTCAGTACGGATAGACTCTGTTCTTTTGATTTATGTCAGTTCTGATTTTAAGTTCCGAAATAAGTTATAAGTTCAGTACGAATAGATTTCCTTTCTTTCGATTTACGTCATTTGGATATCAGTACATCAGTCTTGATTTTAGATTTCCGTATTAAGATTAAGTTATGAATTCTGTACGGATAGGTTCCTTCCTTTCGATTTATGTTGTTTTTATAAAAGATCCTTTCTTTCGATTTATCATTTTCTGATTTTAAAGTCCGTATTAAGATTTAAGGTATAAGTTATAAGTTCCGTACGGATAGAATCCCTTTCTTTTGATTGATGTCGTTCCTGAAATTAAGTTTCCATATTAAGATTAAGTTATGAAATAAGTTATAGATTCCATATTAAGATTAAGTTATTAAATAAGTTATAGATTCCGTATTAAGATTAAGTAATGAAATAAGTTATAGATTCCGTATTAAGATTAAGTTATAAAATAAGTTATAGATTCCGTATTAAGATTAAGTTATGAAATAAGTTATAAGTTCTGTACGGATAGAATTCCTTTCTTTAGATTTATGTCCGTTGGGTACGGATAGAATTCCTTTCTTTCGACTTATGTCCGTTGGGTACGGATAGAATTCCTTTCTTTTGATTTATGTCCGTTGGGTACGGATAGAATCCTTTCTTTTGATTTATGTCAATTGAATACAAGTTCCGTATTAAGATTAAGTTAGGAAATACATGTTGGAAGTTCCAAACGTTTTGAAAAGGTTTTGTTTTACATCAGTTAGTTAGAAAGTGGTTTATTTTATACGAATTTCATTTCCTACTCTAGTGGTTCCTTATTAACGAGTCAAGGTTTTATCTTGTTCGTTTAATAAACCACATTTTGGGGACGAAATTGTCAAGATAGGATTGATAACCATACCTTGATGACTGGTTCCACTCTTATATTTTCAATCTCGCCAAAGATTCGTATTTTACAAGTTACAAGTTAAATATCTTAAGACTTATAAGTTATAAGGAAATAAGTTACAAGTTTAATATGATATATAAGTATTATGTTACTCAAGTCAAATTGTTTTAAATTACTATATCTTGTTTTTAAAACTCCTCACGTCTTTGATTATCGATTCATTTGACAGTCCGTTCGATTCCTATTCTAATCATTTGATTTAGTTTCATGTCATGCGATAGTTTTTCTGTTAAGTTGTACTCATTATCGCATGTTCCAATATATGTTCCGTTCTGTTCTGAAAATAAGTTTTATAAGTTATGTGAATAAGACCATTTGTACTCTGATACCCTGAGTATCGCTTCTCGTGGAGTGTCCCACGAGCATGTTGTTGTGGCATCAACCTCATGTGCTCCATCCGTGACGGAGAGATTAGTTCACGGCGTCTCTTAAGTACAAGTGTGGTACATATAAGATTAGGAGGCGTATGGATCGATCCTAGGATTTAAGTTTTCAGGAAATGGATAACGGGTATGCCAACTCGCCATTTCATGTGATAATTATACAGGAGTAGCTACCTGCGTATTGTCACGTTTTAAGTTTTAAGTTTGCTCATGGGTACATCCGTAAGATATGATTATGAAATTAAGTTATTTGCATCGTCAAGTTCCATCCGGTTATCAAAATAAAATAAGCTTTTGTTTTCCTCTATCCGCACACTGGGCAAAACTTTTCAAAATTTTGCTCAGACGTACGTTTTTCTTTGTTGTGTTTTCTTCTTTACGTCAGGTTATCAGGACAATCTGGGACAGGGGATATGGAAGAGTGCTCGAATGTTTGGACAAGACGGTAGAAATAATTGTACTAGATTAGAGATCCTTTATTAAATTGTAAAGCCTTGTAATACATTTAAGTATAAATGGAATTATGTTTTTGATCTGACCACCGTTATTGTGACACTTCGGCCCGATTCCGGGACGGGGTGTTACAGCTATGGTATCAGAGCAAAGGCTCTTTCCTGTAGAAAACTTAAACATAAGATAAGACCTGTGAGGTAATGGGTAGACATTGGGTTAGGATTTCGATGTCCAATCAGTCGTTACATCGGTTAGTAACTTTTCTTTTCACTTCATGATATTCTCGAACATAAGTATTTCGTCATCTTCATTGTTTTTACTCTAGCTTTATTTCAAGTATAACTATTGAACATAGTGGGTCGCGTTTAAGTATGATTATTATTATATATATATGCATGTCATAATTTCGAGGACGAAATTTTTTTTAAGAGGGGTAGATTTGTAACACCCGAAAAATTTAAAACATAAAATGTAACAATCCTTATGAATTATAGTCCAATAGGAAACCTTAATTAAGACACCCAAGTAATTCTGTACAAACCCTAGGATTTTCAGAATTTTCAGAATCAGGATTAGGGCCCCTAAAACTCAGGAGGGGTAAAACCTAGTTGATAATTATCCTAATATTTCGTTGTCAAATAACTGAAATATGAAAGTACTGACTCATCAAGGCTAGTCCCAGTCGTGGCTAGTCTATAGGCCTATTTTTCAAGCCCTACGATGCGTATCAAAGTATGGCCTACGATGTGCAGGCTAGTTAAAACGCATACGATGCGTAGAGAAGTAAGGCCTACGGTGCGTATGCTTACCATACGATGCGTAGGGTATGTTAGGCCTACGATGCGTATGAGTGATCAAATTTCAGCTATAAATACAGGACCTTGGCATTCGATTCTGGACACAAAAACGTCGAACAAACTCCAAAATTACGCCGAATTATTGTCCGATTACTCTTCCAAACACACACGAAACACAAATTAAGCATAGCAGGGTGCTGCAGAACAGGGTATTAACTCAATCGCTGCTATGATTCATTGTCCGATTGATTCAAATATCTAATGAATGTTTAAGTGCCGCCCACTTTAGGGTTATACTTTATCGTTCGTCATTAATTTGACGGATTGTCGTTAATTCGATAGGTAAAGTATTATACTTTATCGTTCGTTGTTAATTCAACGGATCATCGTTAATTCGATGGATAAAGTATTATACCTTGTCGTTCATTGTTAATTCAATGGATCATCGTTAATTCGATGGACAAAGTATTGCATTTTGTCATTCATTGTGAGAATTTGATCTCGTGAGTTATCGTAAATGCTGTATTAAGTTAAATACCTAGTTTGTGAGCAAATTAGGTTAAGAAAATAATCAGTAGGCTAAACTCTGCCCGTATAAATCTACAATTGGAAACAAGGTAGCATCACTTGGAAATTTTAAGGTACGGATAGACTCCTTTCTTTCGATTTGCGTCATATCATTCTTGAGTTGAATTTTCCATATTAAGATTTAGTTAAGAAATAAGTTATAAGTTCCGTACGTATAGAATCCTTTCAATTTATGTCCGTTAAGTACGGATATACTCTTTTCTTTCGATTTACTTCGTTTTGATATAAGTATATCATTTCTGATTTTAAATTCCGTATTAAGATTTAAGGTATAAGTTATAAGTTCAGTACGGATAGACTCTGTTCTTTTGATTTATGTCAGTTCTGATTTTAAGTTCCGAAATAAGTTATAAGTTCAGTACGAATAGATTTCCTTTCTTTCGATTTACGTCATTTGGATATCAGTACATCAGTCTTGATTTTAGATTTCCGTATTAAGATTAAGTTATGAATTCTGTACGGATAGGTTCCTTCCTTTCGATTTATGTTGTTTTTATAAAAGATCCTTTCTTTCGATTTATCATTTTCTGATTTTAAAGTCCGTATTAAGATTTAAGGTATAAGTTATAAGTTCCGTACGGATAGAATCCCTTTCTTTTGATTGATGTCGTTCCTGAAATTAAGTTTCCATATTAAGATTAAGTTATGAAATAAGTTATAGATTCCATATTAAGATTAAGTTATTAAATAAGTTATAGATTCCGTATTAAGATTAAGTAATGAAATAAGTTATAGATTCCGTATTAAGATTAAGTTATAAAATAAGTTATAGATTCCGTATTAAGATTAAGTTATGAAATAAGTTATAAGTTCTGTACGGATAGAATTCCTTTCTTTAGATTTATGTCCGTTGGGTACGGATAGAATTCCTTTCTTTCGACTTATGTCCGTTGGGTACGGATAGAATTCCTTTCTTTTGATTTATGTCCGTTGGGTACGGATAGAATCCTTTCTTTTGATTTATGTCAATTGAATACAAGTTCCGTATTAAGATTAAGTTAGGAAATACATGTTGGAAGTTCCAAACGTTTTGAAAAGGTTTTGTTTTACATCAGTTAGTTAGAAAGTGGTTTATTTTATACGAATTTCATTTCCTACTCTAGTGGTTCCTTATTAACGAGTCAAGGTTTTATCTTGTTCGTTTAATAAACCACATTTTGGGGACGAAATTGTCAAGATAGGATTGATAACCATACCTTGATGACTGGTTCCACTCTTATATTTTCAATCTCGCCAAAGATTCGTATTTTACAAGTTACAAGTTAAATATCTTAAGACTTATAAGTTATAAGGAAATAAGTTACAAGTTTAATATGATATATAAGTATTATGTTACTCAAGTCAAATTGTTTTAAATTACTATATCTTGTTTTTAAAACTCCTCACGTCTTTGATTATCGATTCATTTGACAGTCCGTTCGATTCCTATTCTAATCATTTGATTTAGTTTCATGTCATGCGATAGTTTTTCTGTTAAGTTGTACTCATTATCGCATGTTCCAATATATGTTCCGTTCTGTTCTGAAAATAAGTTTTATAAGTTATGTGAATAAGACCATTTGTACTCTGATACCCTGAGTATCGCTTCTCGTGGAGTGTCCCACGAGCATGTTGTTGTGGCATCAACCTCATGTGCTCCATCCGTGACGGAGAGATTAGTTCACGGCGTCTCTTAAGTACAAGTGTGGTACATATAAGATTAGGAGGCGTATGGATCGATCCTAGGATTTAAGTTTTCAGGAAATGGATAACGGGTATGCCAACTCGCCATTTCATGTGATAATTATACAGGAGTAGCTACCTGCGTATTGTCACGTTTTAAGTTTTAAGTTTGCTCATGGGTACATCCGTAAGATATGATTATGAAATTAAGTTATTTGCATCGTCAAGTTCCATCCGGTTATCAAAATAAAATAAGCTTTTGTTTTCCTCTATCCGCACACTGGGCAAAACTTTTCAAAATTTTGCTCAGACGTACGTTTTTCTTTGTTGTGTTTTCTTCTTTACGTCAGGTTATCAGGACAATCTGGGACAGGGGATATGGAAGAGTGCTCGAATGTTTGGACAAGACGGTAGAAATAATTGTACTAGATTAGAGATCCTTTATTAAATTGTAAAGCCTTGTAATACATTTAAGTATAAATGGAATTATGTTTTTGATCTGACCACCGTTATTGTGACACTTCGGCCCGATTCCGGGACGGGGTGTTACAGCTATGGTATCAGAGCAAAGGCTCTTTCCTGTAGAAAACTTAAACATAAGATAAGACCTGTGAGGTAATGGGTAGACATTGGGTTAGGATTTCGATGTCCAATCAGTCGTTACATCGGTTAGTAACTTTTCTTTTCACTTCATGATATTCTCGAACATAAGTATTTCGTCATCTTCATTGTTTTTACTCTAGCTTTATTTCAAGTATAACTATTGAACATAGTGGGTCGCGTTTAAGTATGATTATTATTATATATATATGCATGTCATAATTTCGAGGACGAAATTTTTTTTAAGAGGGGTAGATTTGTAACACCCGAAAAATTTAAAACATAAAATGTAACAATCCTTATGAATTATAGTCCAATAGGAAACCTTAATTAAGACACCCAAGTTATTCTGTACAAACCCTAGGATTTTCAGAATTTTCAGAATCAGGATTAGGGCCCCTAAAACTCAGGAGGGGTAAAACCTAGTTGATAATTATCCTAATATTTCGTTGTCAAATAACTGAAATATGAAAGTACTGACTCATCAAGGCTAGTCCCAGTCGTGGCTAGTCTATAGGCCTATTTTTCAAGCCCTACGATGCGTATCAAAGTATGGCCTACGATGTGCAGGCTAGTTAAAACGCATACGATGCGTAGAGAAGTAAGGCCTACGGTGCGTATGCTTACCATACGATGCGTAGGGTATGTTAGGCCTACGATGCGTATGAGTGATCAAATTTCAGCTATAAATACAGGACCTTGGCATTCGATTCTGGACACAAAAACGTCGAACAAACTCCAAAATTACGCCGAATTATTGTCCGATTACTCTTCCAAACACACACGAAACACAAATTAAGCATAGCAGGGTGCTGCAGAACAGGGTATTAACTCAATCGCTGCTATGATTCATTGTCCGATTGATTCAAATATCTAATGAATGTTTAAGTGCCGCCCACTTTAGGGTTATACTTTATCGTTCGTCATTAATTTGACGGATTGTCGTTAATTCGATAGGTAAAGTATTATACTTTATCGTTCGTTGTTAATTCAACGGATCATCGTTAATTCGATGGATAAAGTATTATACCTTGTCGTTCATTGTTAATTCAATGGATCATCGTTAATTCGATGGACAAAGTATTGCATTTTGTCATTCATTGTGAGAATTTGATCTCGTGAGTTATCGTAAATGCTGTATTAAGTTAAATACCTAGTTTGTGAGCAAATTAGGTTAAGAAAATAATCAGTAGGCTAAACTCTGCCCGTATAAATCTACAATTGGAAACAAGGTAGCATCACTTGGAAATTTTAAGGTACGGATAGACTCCTTTCTTTCGATTTGCGTCATATCATTCTTGAGTTGAATTTTCCATATTAAGATTTAGTTAAGAAATAAGTTATAAGTTCCGTACGTATAGAATCCTTTCAATTTATGTCCGTTAAGTACGGATATACTCTTTTCTTTCGATTTACTTCGTTTTGATATAAGTATATCATTTCTGATTTTAAATTCCGTATTAAGATTTAAGGTATAAGTTATAAGTTCAGTACGGATAGACTCTGTTCTTTTGATTTATGTCAGTTCTGATTTTAAGTTCCGAAATAAGTTATAAGTTCAGTACGAATAGATTTCCTTTCTTTCGATTTACGTCATTTGGATATCAGTACATCAGTCTTGATTTTAGATTTCCGTATTAAGATTAAGTTATGAATTCTGTACGGATAGGTTCCTTCCTTTCGATTTATGTTGTTTTTATAAAAGATCCTTTCTTTCGATTTATCATTTTCTGATTTTAAAGTCCGTATTAAGATTTAAGGTATAAGTTATAAGTTCCGTACGGATAGAATCCCTTTCTTTTGATTGATGTCGTTCCTGAAATTAAGTTTCCATATTAAGATTAAGTTATGAAATAAGTTATAGATTCCATATTAAGATTAAGTTATTAAATAAGTTATAGATTCCGTATTAAGATTAAGTAATGAAATAAGTTATAGATTCCGTATTAAGATTAAGTTATAAAATAAGTTATAGATTCCGTATTAAGATTAAGTTATGAAATAAGTTATAAGTTCTGTACGGATAGAATTCCTTTCTTTAGATTTATGTCCGTTGGGTACGGATAGAATTCCTTTCTTTCGACTTATGTCCGTTGGGTACGGATAGAATTCCTTTCTTTTGATTTATGTCCGTTGGGTACGGATAGAATCCTTTCTTTTGATTTATGTCAATTGAATACAAGTTCCGTATTAAGATTAAGTTAGGAAATACATGTTGGAAGTTCCAAACGTTTTGAAAAGGTTTTGTTTTACATCAGTTAGTTAGAAAGTGGTTTATTTTATACGAATTTCATTTCCTACTCTAGTGGTTCCTTATTAACGAGTCAAGGTTTTATCTTGTTCGTTTAATAAACCACATTTTGGGGACGAAATTGTCAAGATAGGATTGATAACCATACCTTGATGACTGGTTCCACTCTTATATTTTCAATCTCGCCAAAGATTCGTATTTTACAAGTTACAAGTTAAATATCTTAAGACTTATAAGTTATAAGGAAATAAGTTACAAGTTTAATATGATATATAAGTATTATGTTACTCAAGTCAAATTGTTTTAAATTACTATATCTTGTTTTTAAAACTCCTCACGTCTTTGATTATCGATTCATTTGACAGTCCGTTCGATTCCTATTCTAATCATTTGATTTAGTTTCATGTCATGCGATAGTTTTTCTGTTAAGTTGTACTCATTATCGCATGTTCCAATATATGTTCCGTTCTGTTCTGAAAATAAGTTTTATAAGTTATGTGAATAAGACCATTTGTACTCTGATACCCTGAGTATCGCTTCTCGTGGAGTGTCCCACGAGCATGTTGTTGTGGCATCAACCTCATGTGCTCCATCCGTGACGGAGAGATTAGTTCACGGCGTCTCTTAAGTACAAGTGTGGTACATATAAGATTAGGAGGCGTATGGATCGATCCTAGGATTTAAGTTTTCAGGAAATGGATAACGGGTATGCCAACTCGCCATTTCATGTGATAATTATACAGGAGTAGCTACCTGCGTATTGTCACGTTTTAAGTTTTAAGTTTGCTCATGGGTACATCCGTAAGATATGATTATGAAATTAAGTTATTTGCATCGTCAAGTTCCATCCGGTTATCAAAATAAAATAAGCTTTTGTTTTCCTCTATCCGCACACTGGGCAAAACTTTTCAAAATTTTGCTCAGACGTACGTTTTTCTTTGTTGTGTTTTCTTCTTTACGTCAGGTTATCAGGACAATCTGGGACAGGGGATATGGAAGAGTGCTCGAATGTTTAGACAAGACGGTAGAAATAATTGTACTAGATTAGAGATCCTTTATTAAATTGTAAAGCCTTGTAATACATTTAAGTATAAATGGAATTATGTTTTTGATCTGACCACCGTTATTGTGACACTTCGGCCCGATTCCGGGACGGGGTGTTACAAATAAAATCAATCGGTATAGTTGAGGATGTATTGGTTCAAACAAATCAAATGGTAATCCCGACCGATTTTGTCATCCTCGATGATGCTCCTCTAGTGTTGGGACGACCATTTGTAAAAACTCACGAAGCTTTGAAAAACCGGAAGTTCAACAATCTACCTCTTCAATTAGGGGCATTTAAAAGAAGTGTCGATCTTGAGCGATCAATGAAATATCCATTCGGCAATGACGACCCCCTAATTGAAGATGAGCCAGAACCACCCGATAAGGTGGGTCTAGCCAAGGACCCTTATAAACGTGGCGCACCACGAAGGCATTCCGCGGAAGTATCCGTAGTTTTAGTTTAGATTAACTTTTACGTTTTCTAGTTTAGTTTTTCAGGAATAAAACACACTCGGGATGGTGAAGGATGATAAGGGAAGCTTGAACCAACACCCCATGCACAAAAACAGAGCCTCCCGATAATTTTTCTTCATTACAGCAAGTTCAGCACGGGGCCGTGCTTACCCCAACACGCCCCGTGCCCAAGGTTCTGTAGAAAATGCCCAGTTCAGGTACCTGGACACGGGGTCGTGCTCACTGGACACGCCCCCGTGCCCAGCCTTCTGTTTACTTTTGGTACTGGCAGTCTGGACACTGGGCCGTGCTCAGCCAACACCACCCCGTGTTCAGCTACCCAGTACCATAAAATCTTGTTTTTAACCCATTTTTACACATTTAATCAGCCTAAAAACTTCTTTTGGGGACACATTGAGGACAATGTGTAATTTAAGTGTGGGGGGGATGCTAAAACCTTGAATCTTGCAAGTCCTAATAACAAGCCTTACACAAAACTCTATTGGAACCGCTAATCACCCCAAATTTTTTCAAAAAATTTTTCAATTTTTTTTTACTTGTCTAGGTTTAATTTGGGAATTTCAAAATTCTAAAAATGTTATATTTTTACAAATTTACAACCGATAGCGTCGTGACAAAAAGAAACAACATAAGAAAATTATGAAAAGGCATGACAAGCTTAGTTAAAATTTGATTATATATACTTGATCACATAAAAACCCATTCCCACAAAAGTGAGTTTTGAGCCTTTATTGAGCATACACTTACATATCATTTGACTAAATGCTCATTTTTCGTTTCTTGTGTGAATAGCCGCTTGGTTCTTACGACTCTAGAACTTGCCATGACGATACATTCCCGGTCCTTACCAACTTAAACCCGAGTAAGTAAATGATGGAGGCATTAGGACTAACCCTTTTTATTTCTACACCACTATTTTTTCTTTTTTTTACCACCTACCCAAAATCCCCCTAGTTAGCCCCTTTGAGCCTAAACCTTTTCATTTCTTAACCCAAACCAAACACCTTTTCACCCACCTAAACCCTTTTTATTTCTAACCTTTTGTTTTAGTAACTAGCTCGGTTTCTCATATGACTTTCAAAAAAAAGTGTGTTGATGATGAAGCAAAAGAAAATAAACAAACAAGTTCATCAAAAATAACTTTGTTTGAATAATAGCTTCATCAAAATAAAAGTGACACAAAAAAAAAGAAAGTATTACGAAAACCGAAGCTTGTTACGCTTTTCGCCCTTTTTCTACTAACCACTAACCCAACCACCTACCTCTAACCCAAGCCTAACCCTTCACCCACAAAGTCCTCTTGATATTTACAAAGGTATATAAGTTAAAAAGGAGGATAATTGATTGCTTGGCAAGCCTATGGTAGGAGTAAGTTCCATGCCGCTCTCGAGTGATCCACAAAAATACATTTTCGGCCGAGTGTTGAGTGATCCCCGTGAGGTATGTGAACTTGTATATAAATAGAATTTTACAAAGGCATGTTATGCCCTAATAAGTAATTTATCTTATGAAAAGTTTTAAATAAATCATGACGAATAGGATTGTAAATACATAAAAATAAAGCCTAATAAAGAATCTTGGATTCCCGGCACTCTATGACAAGCCCAAAAACCTTCTCTTCTACCAATTCCATTTGGGAGTGTAAAGCCACATTATAAAGAGTTTTGCTTGAGGACAAGCAAAGATTCAAGTGTGGGGGTATTTGATGTGTGTAAAATGCAACATATAAATTACATCAAATGAGGCATAAAACTAACCCTTTTTAAGTACTAATATTGGAAAAAGAGTGTTTTTGTCTTCCTTTTGTATTTTCAGGATTAAATGAGCTCAAAAACGCAAAAGAAGCAAAAAGACAGCTAAATCCAACATAAATACAAGAAAAGGAATATTAGTGGACTGCCCGACCCCTCAACGGCACCTTCCAAAGCAAAATAGAGAAATCAGAAGACTGAACACGCCCCGTGCTCAGCCAGCACGGGGCCGTGCCCAAGAAGCAGCAGAAAAGACAAACCTATAGAAGCTTCTATTGCCCACCACGGGCCGTGCTCAGCGGACACGGGGGCGTGTCGAAAGTACAGCAGACGCATTTATTGTAATTGCGAATTACAATTAATGAGGAGAGAGATTGTCAGACAGACACGGGGTCGTGCCCAGCGGACACGGGGCCGTGTCCAGCTCTCTGTTCAACCTATAAATAGGAGGGCTTGGATTCATTTCATCTCATCCCTTGGCACACCACCTCTCTCACACTTCATCCACCACCCACCACCATCACAACACCATCATCCCCCACCATCATCCATTGTCCATCGTAGAGTGTGTGAGTCGTCTCGGGATCCAAGATTGATCGTAAGAGTTCTTGACAATCAAGGCCATGTTTGCCTAAGTCTCTTACATCACTTGGTGAAGACAAAGTGTCTAGTATAATACTTTTTATTTCTAATCTTTTGCACTTTTTATTTGGTTTTGTATTAATGACTTTAATAACTAGTTACTTATGTTGAAGGTGATCTTTCCTTATCGTTTGTCCGTGGTGTCTTGGCATTATTTTACTGTCTATATAAAATAAAGGATTTTCACCATTCATATCTCCACGGTCTATATGGAGATATGTTGGCTACCTGGTCGGGGGTTAAGGGAACGGTTTGGTAAAGGTCTTGCCATTGTTCAGCGTTTAGAGGTCCTGCAATGGACCTGGGTCAAATTTAGTAGGACCTCCTTCAATACTTCACGGTATTGGATGGCGGGGGTCCAAACTCTTTGATCCCCTCATAAGTTAACTACTATTAATACTATAACCCGGCTATTTAGGACTGTATCCCTGCTGACTCAGACTACTTAGCCGAGGGTAACGTCACCGCCAAAAGCGGGGCCTACCACAATACTGCATTAATAACTTAATTCATTATCTTCCAATAATCCACCCTTTTAGGATTGTATCCCTGCTGACTCAAACTACTGGGGTGGGGGTAACGTCACCTTCAAAAGAGGGGCCTACTACAATAACTAAGATAATCTCTTAATTATGTGCAAAAGTGCGGAAATAATCAAAGTTTATACTAGATACGAGTCGGAACCAAGTGATTCATCTTGTCTATCTGTTTTTTCTTTTATTTTTATTTTCAGCATTTTAGTTAGTTTTTAATTTTCTTAGTTTAAAACATTTTTCTAAACTTTTATTTTGGTTAGACGTTGAGGATAAACCGGTACTAAAAGCTCTTGTGTCCTTGGACGACCTCGGTATCTTACCAACGCTATACTACACTCAACGATGGGTGCACTTGCCCATATGTGTGTTTAGTGTTAGTGAAATATCGTGTTTTATAAATTTAAAACTTGGCTAAAATAAGTGTTAAAAAGGGCTTAAAATATACACCTAAAATAAGTAACACTTTACCGCACATCAACTTCAAAGCATCTACATTAAGCTACCGCCACCGCACCGACTGTTGAACCCACCTCATCGAGCAACAAGAGGAAGAACAAGAGAAAGAACAGCTCCAGCAACAACAACTGTGCGATCACTGCTGCACCAGTTCAATCAGTACCAGCTCAACAGCGTTAAGTAGCGGCGCCTGTGGCCAATGCACCGCCTGCAAAGCGTGCATACACTAGGCCACACCCGCTCTACCCTACTTGCACCTACCACCACCCAACTGCCATTGCTTGCCATTTTTGTGCTCATTGCAATGTATACGGCCATTTTACTACCAATTGCCGTATTCGACAAGCTCCTGCTCATCAAGCTCTACTCACTGCCCCTCAGGGTCAACAAGCTCCTCCGGCACCCGCAGTCAAAGCCAGAGCCTGCTTCGCATGTGGCGGCCCGAACCATTTCGCCAACATGTGCCCAAACAGGGTTGTGAAACAAGAGCCTCAGCAGCAACAACAACAACAGCATCAACAACAACAACAGGCCGCACGCGCCAGAACTTTCAACCTCAACGTGCGTCAACCCAGGCCGACAACAACGTGGTCAATGGTACGTTCCATGTGAATGGTATTTATGCTTCATGTTTGTTTGATACTGGAGCCGATAATTGCTTTGTGTCGTCCGAATTCGATAAACTCCTTAGTCGTAAACGCTCCCAACTCTCCTCGACATTCGATGTTGAAGTCGCTACCGGAAGAACCATCGCCGTTGATTCTGTTCTTCGTGGTTGTACTCTTGAACTCAACAATCACATCTTCCCAATTGACTTTATTCCGATGCAACTCGGAAGTTTTGACGTCATAGTAGGCATGGACTTTCTTCGAGAAAACCATGCTGAAGTTGTGTGCTTCGACAAGATGATTCGATTCTCGCTCGCGAATGGTGACTTATTGTGTGTTTACGGTGATACTACTTCAAAGGGTCTCAAGCTTATGTCCTGCGTGCAAGCTAGCAAGTATCTCCGCAAGGAATACAGGGTTTTCCTGGCTAACATTGTAGTAGCGGAGAAGGAAAAGAAAGAGAAGAATGAAGTGAAAGACGTTCCTGTGGTTCGAGAATTTTCTAATGTTTTCCCAGAGGATCTTCCCGGACTACCGCCAAGACGTGATATCGACTTTCGTATCGACCTCATTCCTGGAGCCAACCCTATTGCCAAAGCTCCCTACCGACTCGCGCCGTCCGAAATGTGCGAACTCTCAACCCAACTCCAGGAATTACTTGAGAAAGACATCCATTCGCCCGAGCACCTCTCCTTGGGGCGCGCCAGTCCTTTTCGTCAAAAAGAAGGACGGTTCGTTAAGGATGTGCATCGACTATCGGGAATTGAATAAGTTAACTATCAAGAACCACTATCCCCTACCTCGCATCGACGATTTGTTTGATCAACTACAAGGCGCTACGTGTTTCTCCAAGATCGACCTACGTTCAGGATATCACCAGCTACGTATTCAAGAAGAGGATATACCCAAAACCGCGTTTCGCACTCGATACGGTCATTACGAGTTCGTTGTCATGCGTTTCGGTTTAACCAACGCACCAGCGGTTTTCATGGATCTTATGAATCGCGTGTGTAAACCATATCTCGACCGTTTCGTCATCGTATTCATCGGCGATGTCTTGATCTATTCCAAATCGAAAGTCGAACACGCGCAACATCTACGTTTGGTTCTTAAGTTACTCCAGGGGAACCAACTCTATGCCAAGTTCTCCAAGTGCGAATTTTGGTTAGAGGAAGTTCAGTTTCTTGGTCACATTATTAATAGTCAAGGCATTCACGTCGATCCTGCGAAGATTGAAGCTGTCAAGAGCTGGGTTACACCTAAGAACCTGTCTGAAGTCTGCTCTTTTCTCGGACTCGCGGGCTATTATCGACGATTTATCGAAGGATTCTCGAAGATCGCTGTACCGCTTACCGTTCTCACTCATAAAGACAAGCCTTTTGTTTGGAAAACTGAACAAGAGCCTGCCTTTCGAACCCTCAAGCACATGCTTTGCAATGCTCCTGTTCTCACATTGCCCGACGGAAACAATGATTTCATTGTCTACTGTGATGCTTCCAACCTTGGTCTTTGTTGTGTTCTCATGCAATGGGACAAGGTCATAGCTTACGCATCTCGTCAGCTCAAAATCCACGAGAAGAACTATACAACCCATGATCTCGTGCTAGGTGCAGTTGTTTTTGCGTTAAAGATTTGGCGACACTACCTGTATGGTACCAAGTGTACGATCTTCATCGATCATAGGAGCCTACAACACATCTTTAATCAGAAGGAACTTAATATGCGTCAACGCCGATGGGTAGAACGTCTCAACGATTACGACTGTGAGATTCGTTATCACCCAGGCAAGGCGAATGTTGTTGCCGATGCACTTAGCAGACGGAGCTACCTGCTTAGCACTCGTAATGTTCAAGCCCAACACGGTCTCGAAACCCTCATCCGCGACGCTCAACATGCATGTTTTAACGAACTCACCCTGAAGAAAGAAAGAATCTACCACGATGGAGCCCAACTTGTGAGCAAATCGAATGGGATATTCTACTTTTTAGACCGAATTTGGATTCCCAAACGAACCGATTTGCAACAAATCTTGATGGACGAAGCCCATAAATCCCGGTATTCTGTTCATCCCGGTGCTGATAAAATGTACCAGGACCTCCGTTATAAGTACTGGTGGCCGGGTATGAAAAGAGATATCGCTCTCTACGTCGGAAAATGCCTAACTTGTGCTAGAGTCAAGGCTGAACATCAAAGACCCTTTGGCTTACTTGAACAACCACCAATTCCCATGTGGAAGTGGGAAAGTATAGCCATGGACTTTATAACCAAGCTACCGCACACGTCATCAGGTCACGACAGCATCTGGGTTGTGGTCGACCGTTTGACTAAATCCGCACACTATCTGCCAATACGGGAAGAATACAAGGTAGAACGATTAGCCCGAATCTACACCGACGAGATCATTTGTAATCATGGGACACCTCGTGACATCATCGCTGATCGTGATGCTCGGTTTACCTCGTGACTGTGGGAAACGTTTCAAACAGCATTCGAAACAACGCTTAATCTAAGTACCGCTTTCTACCCTCAAACCAATGGTCAGACTGAAAGAACGATTCGTACTCTTGAAGACATGATCCGTTCGTGTGTCTTAGACTTCGGTGGTAATTGGGATAAATACCTGCCGTTAGTCAAATTCTCGTATAACAACAGCTACCATTCTAGCATCCAAATCGCACCATTCGAGGCATTATACGGAACAAGATGTCGATCGCCTATTGTGTGGCACGAGATCGGTCATTCGCAATTAACCGGTCCTGAGCTATTACAAGAAACGACAGACAAAATTTTCCAAATTCGAGACAACCTGGTGAAAGCTCGGGATCGACAGAAAAGTTACGCCGATAAGAAACGCAAGCCCCGTGAATTTGACGTTCGTGACTACGTACTCCTAAAGGTATCACCTTGGAAGGGTGTAGTCCGATTCGGCAAGAAAGGGAAGCTCGCGCCTCGATATGTTGGACCTTTTAAGATTCTGGAAAGGATCGGAAAAGTCGTCTACAGACTCGAACTACCGGAGGAACTTAGTAATGTCCACCCGACTTTCCACGTGTCAAACCTCCGAAAGTGCCTAGCCAACCACGACTTACACGTTTCTCTAGATGATCTACAAGTGAACGAAACATTACACTTCGTGGAAAAGCCTGTCGAAATCATGGATCACCAAACCAAGCAACTCAGACGCTCTCGCATTCCTATCGTGAAAGTCCGATGGGAAGGCAAACGAGGCGCAGAGTTCACTTGGGAACTCGAAAGCGACATGAAGGCTAAGTACCCGCAGTTGTTTAAAGAGAGTTCTCAAACATGATTCACGGCGTTGAACAGCTTTCAGCTTAATTTCGGGACGAAATTCCCTAAACAAGGGGAGGCTGTAACACCCCGTGTTTCAAGTCAAAGTCAAGGTCAAAGTCAACGACCGATTTCGCGCAACTTGACTTACAGGGATTTCTTTATTTTATTTGTATTATGTGTAGTAAGTGTTGTTAAATGCAATAATCGAAGTATGTTAATCGCTATTCAATCGATCTACGACGGTGAATTATAGGAAGTAACAATGCGATAAAGTTAACTAATCAATAATCAAGCTATGCTAATCGAATCGACATCAAATCGCAACTCGAGCTACGTATTTTTACTTGTTATTATACGTGTGTGTGTGCCTTACGTGTTACCTGTGCATGTTCATTTATGTTGTGTTGTGATAATCAAGCGAACTAAATCGAAACTCGAAATCTAACTCGAAATACAATCGAACTCGAATTGTGAACGAACTATGATAATTGGTGGAGAAGAGATTAGGCGAGATATGAGTGTTTGGGACTGAAAGTAATTTGACTAGGAAACCCCATCGTATCGTACCACTCGCAATCGAAATCGGAATATCAAAAATCGACGCGCGAAACACTTGAAACGTGCGACTGGTCGATCAGGCTCCCAGCCGATCGAACAGCCAGCCGAACGGATTGATGTCCGATCGGACAGGCTGTTCGATCGAGCAGCCTAGCCGATCGGCCAGCACTTACCCCTTTTGGCACCCTATAAATACCCCTGTCATTGTCATTCTTTCCACTTTTGGAAACCTCTGACCGACCTGCACGCTCAACTCATCTTTTCGCAGATTCCTCTCGATTCTGGTAAGTTTTCGTCCTAGATCTTGTACTTTCTCGATCTATACACACTCCTACACCTTTCTATCTTTCAAATCTTAACTTTTAACCGTGAAATCATCAAGAATCAAGTGTCCTAGGATGATGTCATCATGGGTTCTTGAAGAACTTCATGATTTGGCCTCAATCCACCAAGAATAGCTTGGATCTAACCGATTTCCACATAAATAAACCAAGATCTTTAGTAGATCTAAACATATACACGGTGAAAAAGGATTGAAAGATGGTTTTCCCAACTTCCTTTCAACTCTTTTACACTCAACGCCTTCGCACCGGTAGAAACGGAGCTTGTGCCGGTTCACAAATCACCTCGGAGGTTGTATGGCTCAAGGTCCAGATTCTACCCACGAGGTTAACCGGTTACGGGTTAAACGTTAAACTCCGTTCTGAACAGTTCAGCGGCTGGATTTGGGTGATTCCTGCCCGAGCAGGGGAAACAAATAAGAACGAGGGTTCTATGGTTCGACTCGTTGTCAAAATACCTCGATATAACGACAAACAAGCCAGAACAGCCAAGTGTTAGAGGAATAGGCCAACCAGGTCAGAATGCTGACCGATCGGACTGCCATCCGAACGAACAGCCAGCCGATCGGACAGTAAGCCGATCGACCATGCCAGCCAATCGGCTAGAATATGGCCCCACACTTGAGCAATTCATTGAAGAGAGTATTGAACGAACTGCTGTTTGATCGGACTACCGTCCGATTGGATTACTCTTCGGATCATGAGATACTATGCTTCAATACTTAGTCGATTTTCAACATGTTCAACGCGTTTGGAGTGCCACCCGATCGAACAGCCATCCGATCAGGTGAAATCCTGCTGAGGACCTATTTACTGAAGTACCTAACCGATCGGATAGCCGGCCGATCGAACGACCGTTCGACCGACCGACCTGAAAGGTAAAGATACTTCAAAGTTTTCAAATACTACAACAAAAAACTTCAAAAGTCAATCCATCATACACAAACACATACTTCTTATAGGAAGAAACAATCCACTCGAACAGCCATCCGATCGGCCTACCGACCGACCGGACAGCGGTCCGAACAGACTGTCAACCGAACGGTCAGCCGTCCGATCGAACTACCGTCCGATCGACCAGCTGTCCGACTCTCCAACACTTGTTTTCCCGTGTTACGCTTCACTTATCGTTATGCTATCGACTCTATTCAGGCTAATCTTACTCGCTAAGCGCTCCCTTCAATCCATTAACCGCTGTGAGTATACTCGATCCCTTTTTGCTTTAAGCACTTTTGGGTGTTACATACGTTACGAATATTCAAACTACAATAAATCACACTACTCAATGTTATTGAAAGCTAACCGTTAATGCATGTTATACGTGGCTTATGGATGCTTGTTTGTTATGTTTACACATGGAATACTGTCTACCTGCCTTAGCAACGATAGTACTATAGTTTGGACTCAGCACCCGTTCACACGGGGGTTGTTAAGGATCATTACTTGCATGGATTACGGTGGTAATCATATGTTGCGAACTGCCTCAGGCAGTCAACCCGCAGTCATTAGTATCGATGGATCTATGTCGATAACTAACATGCTTCATTTCACTATGTGTACGTGCTGGTTATGCGTAAACGAATTCGAACTCTATATGTTATTATCAAACTTGTATGCTCACCTTTACATTTTATGTATTGACTTTATTTTAACGTATGTGACAGGTGCTTAGGATGCACATGTGGTAGGAATTTGAAGCTAGAATAAAGCTTTAGAGCCCAACAAATAGTTGTCTGTGGATAACAAATCAGGGGTCTCTAGAAGCAGATAAACAATTGCTGTCTATTTAAATCTGAGTTGTCAGAACAGAATATTTGCTTGGATTTATGTCTGTAATAATTGTTTTACTGTTTGAGATACGGTATGGGACGTGTTGTTTGAATTGAATAGTATTGATAATTGTTATGGAAACTTCTGGACAATCTGTTTCGCTCAGTGCCATGCCCCGATGATTCCGCCATCGGTTGGGGTGTGACATGATGTGACATGTGGGGGTATTTATAGGGTTTCCTAGAAAGGAAAGTGAGGAAAAAGGTTGGTCGATCGGGTGGCAGTCTGGTCGGGTGGCAGCCCGGTCGGGTGGCAGCCCGATCGGGTGGCAGCCCGATCGGGTGGCAGCCCGATCGGGTGGCAGCCCGATCGGGTGGCAGCCCGATCGGATGGCAATCCGATCGGATGGCCACTCGATCGGTTGGCCACTTGATCAATGAGTCCGGCGTGATGAGTTTTGTCATTTCGATTCGCGTGTTGGGCGTTGCGATGCGATTCGAGAGAGCGATGCGATAGTATTACACATTAATCCCAACTACTATATCTAACATACAATCATTATAATTAACTTGCGTTTAGCATTTCGATTCGATTGCGATGCGATAGGTTTACGATTTACGATTAACACCTCAACATAAACATAACATGCACAAGTAACACATAACTAGCACACACACGTAAAGCAATATCCAGAACACATAATTCGAGTTGCGATTGCGACAACGATGAGCGATAATTCGATTAAACATGCAATTAAAATTCGATTATTAACAAGTACTCCACATAATACAACTAATGCGATAACATAAATAGATTATCTACCAGTCAAAGAAGTCAAAACAGGAGTTGAGCAAGGAGTGACAGATCGCAATTAGCAATCTTTTCTTCCTTTGACTTCAATCTTGACTTTGACTTTGACTTTCGAAAAACGGGGTGTTACAGCCTCCCCTTCTTAAGGGAATTTCGTCCCGAAATTAGGCCGAAGCCGTAACAAACAACTGCGGGTACTTCGCCTTCATGTCGCTTTCGAGTTCCCAAGTGAACTCTGCGCCTCATTTGCCTTCCCAGCGAACTTTCACAATGGGAATGCGCGGGCGTCGGAGTTGCTTGGTTTGGCGGTCCATGATTTCGACAGGCTTTTCCACGAAGTGTAGTGTTTTGTTTACTTGAAGATCCTCAAGTGGTACGTGTAAATCATGCTCAGCCAGGCATTTCTGAGGTTCGAAACGTGGAAAGTCAGGTGGACGTTGTTAAGTTCCTCCGGTAGTTCAAGTCTGTAGGCCACTTTGCCGATCCTCTCAAGAATCTTAAAGGGTCCAACATATTGAGGCGCGAGCTTTCCTCTCTTGCCGAATCTGACCACACCCTTCCAAGGTGATACCTTTAGGAGTACATGGTCGCCAACGTCAAATTCAAGGGGCTTGCGTCGTCTATCGGCGTAACTTTTCTGACGACTCCGAGCTTTCAGTAGATTGTCTCGAATTTGAAGGATTTTGTTAGTCGTTTCTTCCAATAGCCCAGGACCGGTTAATTGTGAGTGTCCGATCTCGTGCCATACAATCGGCGATCGACATCTTCTTCCATTAGATAATGTTGTTTGTCCGACATGATTTGTTATTAGCTTTTGGTCTTTTGTCCGATAAGATAATGTTGTGGCAGGTGTTTGGTCTTTTGTCCGACAAGTTCGTTATTAGATAATGTTGTTTGTCAAACATGATTTGTTATTAGCTTTTGGTCTTTTGTCCAACAAGATAATGTTGTTTGTCAAGTGCTAATGGCAGGTGTTTGGTCTTTTGTCCGACAAGATTCGTTAGGGTCGATTTTCATTCTAAGAAACAAACATACATTATATCCGAACAACATACATTATATCCAATTTAGGATCGATTTTCATTCTAACAAACAAACAATTTAGGATCAATTTTCATTCTAAGAACCAAACAACTTCCATTATATCCGAAACAATACATAACAGAGATACAGACCATATTAAATTATCACATACATGTCAGACCTTATCTAGGTCATTTTTTTAACAAAGAAAAAGATAAACAACATCCATGACAACCCTAACATACATTTCAACTTCTTGTTTGATTTTACAGCTTCGCTTGCAATGGCTTCATTCCGGTTACACCTCTCCAACAAACCCGGTATGATTTCTGTATATCTACGACACATTGGGGGGTCTGACCATCGAACGAACCCACAAATAGCACAGCAGTAGAACCTTCTTCCTGAATTTGCTCGGGTCCAAGATGTAACATAGGTGGTTGGTGCTCCACAAGCACAATTGATGTCTGCCATGGAGGATTTAGAAAGAAGAAGATGATGGAAGGAAGAAGAAGAAGAAGATGGGGGCTAACTAGGGTTTTAAATGGTATATAAATAACAGGGTTTGGAAATGACAGATTTGCCCCTCACATGAGGGGCACGTGACAGTCGTTTAACAGCTTAAATGAACGGCGTTTGAGGCGGGGAGTATAATAGAGATAGCTTGCATAGATCAGGGAGTAAAATGTCCATTTTTAAAGGTTTGGGGCAAAAGCGTTAAAACCACTAAACCACACAGAGCAAAATAGAAGTTTACTCTGAATGTATATTATACGAGGTACTTAGACCGATTGAGTAGTTTATATCAATTTTAAAAGATAAATGAGCATTAGGTTCTATGGTTAATACGTGAATAATTTATGCACATTTTAATTATTTATTTTTCTTCTTTGTAACTTTAGAGTATGAATATACAAAAAGTATAAAATTTAAATTTTAGTTTAAACATATTTGTTCGTATCAACAGTCAACTCGTGAAAATTCTAATCGGGTGAGGTTCATGTGTTTGTAATAAATGTCGAGTTCGTGTCTCTGAGTAAAGTTTGACCCTTAAACCTTTGAATACGATCCATTTAAGTTAATATCTACTGTAAATATTGTTAGTAATCATGTCAAGTGTTTATAGTCGTGTTGTTTTATAATAAATAAAATTGAACCTTAGTTAATCACCTTTGTGGCCATTATGAAAATGAGTTTCCACTTACAAATATCTTCTCCTCGTTATAGTTTGAAATGATGTTTTCATAATCAAAGAATCTTGATTGTTAGCGAGTTTTTTAGAAGCTAAGTTCGTTCTTTTAAAATGGTTAAAATGCATAAATACTCTTTTGTGCTTAAAGTAAACGAATTGGTTTCTAGTTTAGGATACGTTAAGTGGGGGCAATCACATTCAAACACATCACATCAATTATTTAATTTTAATATTTTTTTTATTCTTTCATATTTCACACCACCAACACACTTTAGTTAATGTAAAATGTGAAAACTTTTACTCTGTACATGGCGTATTTTGTTTTTATCACATTTTACACCTTCACATATAGCCACCCTTAGGGTGAAGGGAGTGATTACCTATTTGGAAGAGGTAAACTCCATATTCATCCAGGTGGTTTACCTAATGGGAATTAAGTAAACTATTTAAAAAAAAATGTCTGATTGGTTGAGAAGGAATGAACCCCACCACACACTCATCCCTCTCCCCCTTCCCTCCTTCTCACCGACTCGGTGACCACTCACCAATTTCGCCCCCCATTTCGGTAACATCCCGGCGGTAAAAAGGTTGGCAATGGAGGGGGGTTCGGTACCGAGTGAGTTAACGCCCCCACTCTGTTCACCCTTATGTGTGTTTGAAACATCTTAGGTGGTGTTTGTTTTTTCAGACCCAAAAGGTCTGCAGGCGTCCGCAGGAGAAGAGGTGGACCAAAGGTCTGCAGTCTGCAAGGAGAAGAGGGTTTGTTTTCTTTACTTCTACAAAAACCACTTCACAACACACACAACACACACACAGAACACTCGTCTCTTTATTTGCCTTCATTTACCACCACCACCACAACTATCCGCCACCACCTCCTCCACCGTCCACCTGCCACCACCACAACCAACAACCATCGTCAAGCACCACCGCCCCCTATCTCCTGCCGCGAAGCCAAGCACCACCGCAAACCCTAGCCCCTACTCCAAGAACCCACCCCCCCTAATCTCCTTCTTTCACCTTGGTCCCCCACCGGAACAGAGTACGACCAGCCACCACCCTTTGTTGGTGGCATACGACGTATGAAGAATGAGAGAGGGAGTAGAACAGACGAGGAGAGAAGGAGAGGAGAGAACCGTCGCACGCGGCGGCGGCACAGTTGTTTGGTCCAACAAGTCTCACCGGTAAACCCCCGTCTCTTTCATCTTTTTTTTCTGAAAAATTAATGTTGATGGTGACTCACTGTTGATGAAGATGATGATTCTGTGGCGGTTGATGTTGAAGATGGTGGAGGTGGTTCGCGGGTTCGAGTTTTAGATCGGAAATTTTGGGAGTTTCGAGGATTGGTGGAGGTGGTGGCGGGGATGCAGAGAGTGGCGGTGGAGAGTGGTCTGTGTTTTGAAAGAGAGAAGAGGTGAGATGAGATGAGGTGGGCTTATGTCTGCGTGGGAAAGAGGTAAAAGGTGAGAAGTGCTTCTGGAAAACAAACAAGCTGCAGGACCCAAAGGTCTGCGAGTGTCTGTGCGACGCAGACATAAGTGGCCAGAAGTGCTTCTGGCCAAAAAACAATCAGCACCTTAGTGTGGTCTTTTCAATAGTTACCTTTAATCGTGTAGGATGAAAGTGTATTATGATCATTCTTCATAAACACTATTTATTTTTTAGCCTCTAAAATGAGGGTAGTTTGGTATTTTAAACACTCTTTATTTTTTAGCCCCTAAACTTATTACACGTAAATCCCTGAGGTTTTAACAAAATTATAGATAATTAGTTACAATTACCCACTCCACAACAAACTTATAATTTTTTACGTATTCTTGACATATCTTATAAACTATACTGTTTAAAAAAAATCCAAAGATAGCATGACGACCTACACATTTTTGTCAACGTTTCGGTAGCTGTCTTGTTCAATATCGACGCACGGATTAAAAGGTAAAAGTCGATAATATTTTAATATACAAGTGATTAAAGAATAAAATAACAACTAATATATATATCTAGAGGGGTATTTTAATATACCAAAAAAATAAGAATTTTTTTCCTCTTAATTTATAAAATACACCCTAAAATAAAGGTAAATTAGTCTTTTAAACAAAACTTATATTTTAACCCCATCTTATTACAGTTTAATCACTCAATTTTAATAAAGTTGCACTTTTCCACTTCCCGCTGAGCTCAAAATTCAAAATTCAAATTTCAGATTTCAAACGCACGTGTATCTCTATTTACCTCTCCCTATCCATCTCCCCAAACCCTAATCCCATTCGTCAACCACAATATTTGCAGGTTTTTTGTCACACCCCCAAAATACCACCTAGGGAACGACCCTCCTAGGCGTGTGACGATCTAACAACGAGCCACTAATTACATTGAACCCATACAAGATTATAAATAAAATCACCAATTATCACTGAAAAGTACCGTCAATAAGTTTAAATGAAAACCAACATGTTGAGCGGAAGCGAATAAAAGAAATCATAGTTTAACTGTTTCAAATTAAATGTATGTAATCAATAAACCCATCATTCGTATCCAATCAGCACGACCCATGACCACTCCAGCTACTTCAGACAGCAAGTTCCAAATCCATATAATCTAACGACCTGCGAGCATGCAACAAGTGTATCAGACAACGCTGGTGAGTTCATGGTTTTACGAAAACGTTGGTTACCAAGTGTTTAGTTAATCCATTGAATTTAATTCCGAAAGTAATGTTGATAATACCCCGAATACAAGACGGCTTCTGATAATTTTGCCCTTTCTCCAATGCTCCTATCAAAGCATTGGTCATGACCAGGTCATTAGTTCAACACCCGTCCTCCCAGGTACGGGGTGAGGTTGCCAAACCTAAGTAGCGCTACTAACTAATACCATGTTACCTCCCCGGTAACCAAACAACACGGAGGGACTTTAAAGGTGATAGGAAGAGTATATTATCCAACATTCCCTTTTTTACCCAAAAAACTTATCCCTCCCCGGGATACCCACTGACTGTCCCAACCACCGGGACGCATGCTCAAGAGTAATAAACTCACCTTAGATTGCTCGGTATATTGCATTACGTTACCCGTTCCAAGTTGGTCAACCAAATCCTACCGTGGTTACCAAAGACAGTTAGTTTCATGTACACATAAATCACGTATTCATCATACACGTTTCACAAGTTGCATACAAGCAAAACATACATCATTATACGAGCCGTAACACCAAACCATTCAACAATCCATATCATTACGTAGCAAGTATTTACGTCATATGCAAGTTCATGTAACTTGTATCAAAACTATTGTTATTTTACGGACAAATTCAAGGATAATATTTCCCACTACTGACATAAGCCAATCTGTTAAGAAAAATCAAGAATGAGGAATCGCTATAATTCAAAACACGTTATCTAGACCCTGCCCCACATAAAACAAACTCAGACCAAAGGCTCACTGACTTTGTTCAATATCTTCGAAAATACATGAATAAATAACCACTAGAATTATTCCCCACCATATGTGTTAACTCGTTTACATATATATATATATACTAGGTATTGTGCCCGCGCGCGATGCGGCGCATGTACATTAGGTGATAATTGGTGGCATAAACATTCAGAAAACCTAAATAAGAGTAATAGCCTTATAGATATATAGAGGTAGTAGGTTACATTAGGATTCATACTACAACTTTGATAAAGGTAATAGTTTTATAGATAATTTTTATAAGAGTTTTAAAGTTAAGGTCCTCGCTTAATTTTACTTCACAAAAGGTAGTGTGCGATGTACAAAACACGAAGGAGAAGCGAAAACTTTGCTGGCTGGGGTTTCCACCGGATTTGGTTGTCCTTTTCATTTTTGGAGTTGTCCATTTTAGTCGCTTCTATGTTTCTACTACTCCTCTACTTTGGCATTTTGCGTTTTTAACCCCTACCTTTTTACTAATTGAATTTTCAATCAGTAACTTTTGTTTGTTAAATTATTTTGTTTATCTCTATCATTTTTTTACTTTAAAAAAAGTTTTTACGTGCATATATTTATGTACATATCAATATAAATTTGAGGTTGTCCACGTTTTGACGTAATAAGAGCCAGATCATGTGCCTAAAAATATATATGGTGAAACTGATAGCAACATAACTATTGAAAGGCAAGGTTTAACATCGATGTTAAGGGATTTAGTAATGTTGTTGCAATTGAGGAATCTAAGGGCTTATCAGCTTATACCTTTAATTAACTAACAACACTGGTGAAGCTAAAGAAAAAATTTCTTAAAAGACGTTAGGTATCAACAAAAATATGACTACAGTGAAGCACAAAGTCATTCTAAAATAGTTGTAGCGTGTAAACTGCAATTGAAATCCCATCAAGAATATAGATAGTTACATGTTAAAAAAAATTCAAAATAATGAACTAGAGTCTACATACAAACCATTGCTAACATTGTAACCAATTTCCTAGCCTATGTATGATCATAAACAATTACATTATATGGAAAACATGCATTCTTAAAAATAGTTGTGCAAAATTAATAAAACTGGATGAGGAAGATGTACATACTTTTTAACCAGCCTAGATTTGCCAAAAGCATTATTCTCCAATTTTTTCTTTGTTGGTGTTATCTAATTAGAAATTATTAATTTTTTTTAGTAATATTCTAAGCTCAAACATTATCTTTAATTCTTATCCAATGTGATATTGCCAAATGCGGCTTAGCCGGATGCATCCTTTGTTGTCAACACGATGCCGCGGAGAATGCAATCTCACAACACGAAGGCAGAGGGGAGGAGAGGCTAGTTGAAGGACCGGCGAACATACCCGGCCTTTGTCGGAATCGGTTACAGAAATGAAAAAGGATGAGAGGGACTGCATAGGACCTGGCCTTTGTCAACACCGAGCACAACCACCAAGGCCTTCTCTGATCTCTCGGGTACGACGCCCTACACGAAGTATCACACTTTCACTTTGACATCATGTTTGACGTGTATAGAAGCGTTCAAGGCATGGTGGAAAAGTATTCGGACTGTCAGAAATTTCTTGACAGAATCTACTTTCGTTGCAGCAAAAGTAAGTGTTGCTATAAATAAGATAGTTTGACTAATAGCTATTCAAATTTGGAATAAAAATGTTGTATAAACCAATAGCTTGAGGTCAATACTAATGTGATAACTTACTATTAACATAATAACCATGGTAGACGACTAATTCTTCATATAAAAGTATAGAGTAGCCTATATATGAAACCTTATCCTCCTTAAATTCTACATGATCGTGAAATCTTTCAAAACGTGTTTCTTCCTTTTCACTCTCTCTAGAAGTGCGTAAAGTGGAAAAGAGGTATACTTAGCAAATTCTGCTTAGTTTAACACCTACACTGATTCCTACAAATATATGTCAAGTTGGAAGGAACAGCTCTTAACATACATTTGCAAAATGTTATCGAATTTTCATATTGGGCAGCATATTATTAGTTTGTGTATGTGGTTTCTGGTAATCGAGACGGGTATCACCTAATCCCAAGGCCGTCCCATGCCCATGAAAATATTAAAAACTAATCTCATACCTGGTCCATACCTGTTGGGCTTCGGGGTATACCCGTCCCGGATGTCTCGGGTTTCGGGGACACCCGTCGGGCTGGGGTTTTTTTTTCCATCCCTAATATCAAGGCACGCGTATAACACAAATCATCTGATCTTGAAGCGGGTCCACGGGGGTGTGGCATATGGGTTCGACATGGCGCGAGTAATCAGGTGGCAAAGGCGCACAATGACATGGCGGTTCCATTGACTGGTTGCGGACGTCAATCCTGGGGTTGGGGCGTTTTTAACATCATCATATTTTCTTTTGTCCGTGAGAGAAATACTAAGTCATAAGGAATTCCTCGCCTTAACTATCAACACTTTTTGGGTATAATATAAGTTTCTGTATGATTGATTTTCTCTTTATCAGTTCATACATACAATAATCTTTGCATATATTAAGTTGGATTCAAATATCATTACTTAGATGTAACCTACAAATACGATGGAACCTTGAACTATCCATATGGTATCTTGATTTTCAAAATAACAAACATATACTGAAAAGAATTTGAATTAAGAATTAAAAAAAAATACAATCAGTCGATGTCCTCAGCAAGTAAGAAACATATACTCAAAACAAAACAACCATATATGCATCAAGTTCATTCAGTTTGACATAAGACCACCACACATGAAACTTAAACTCAGTTAAGAAACCCTAGACTGTCAATTAAAAGGAATGTGCTAAGCAAAACTCACCTGAACAGCAAATTAGAGGTCCTGGTAGCCTGCAAATTGAAAGCCCTCTACACGATTTGAAATCCTAGAGCCAAAATCGTGAAACCCATTGCTGCGAATCTGATGATTTGCTGATTTCCTGTGCGTTCTAATCTTCCGAATCTTGTACTAAGCACTTCCAATTGTTCTCATATGAGGAAAAAGTGAAAGAGGCATTTGAAGATGATAGTAGAAGAGGGAAGACGTTGCAAGACACGTGGAAGCTAGGGAAAAAGAGGGATCGATTGGGGAAAGCACCGACTTTGTGCTTTAAGTTTATAAGGTAATATATATGGAGGAGATCATGCGAGAACCACCCTTATTGCGAGAACCGCGAGAACCAATGTGAACACAACCTAAAATAGCTAAAAAAAAACCTAACCCCCCCAAGCTAAATGCTAAAAACTAAAACCCCCAAAAAACCTAAAAAAAACTAACTCCCCCCCCCCCCACCAAAAAAAACTAAACTCCCCTCCCCCACCCCCCAAAAACCTAAACCCCCCACCCCCCCTCCCAGCTAAAATGCTAAAAACTAAACCTCTAAAAAACCTAAAAAAATCTAAAAAAATCAAAAAAAAAATCTAAATTTTTTTTTATGCTCAAATCGCTACTTTTAGTGGCCAATTTTTTTTTTTTAATTTTAAATTGTTTTTGGGTTCGAAAAGTAGCGATTTTTATATAAAAAATATTAAAAAAAAATTTGTGTCATTTTTAGCTATTTTTAGGCATTTTTGGTTGTGTTCACATTGGTTCTCGCGGTTCTCGTAAGAAGAGGTGGTTCTCGCATAATCTTCTCCCTATATATATATATATATATAGGGAGAAGATTATGCGAGAACCACCTCTTCTTACGAGAACCGCGAGAACCAATGTGATATATATATGTATATAGGAATAAGTTAAAATGAGAACCACCTCGAGTTGTAAGAACCAGCGAGAACCACCCCCGCGGGGGGCCGTTGACCACGAAATTTTTTTTACACCTAGATTCGTATATTTTAACACGGGGGGTAAATTTTGGGTTCAAACGGCGCGCCCGAGGGGGTAGTTTTTTACGCCCAAAGTTTGGTAAAAAAAAAAAGAAAAATTAAAAAAATTAAAAAAACCCAAACTTTGGGCGTAAAAAACTACCCCCTCGGGCGCGCCGTTTGAACCCAAAATTTACCCCCCGTGTTAAAATATACGGATCTAGGTGTAAAAAAAATTTCGTGGTCAACGGCCCCCCGCGGGGGTGGTTCTCACTGGTTCTTACAACTCGAGGTGGTTCTCATTTTAACCTTCCCCTATGTATATATATATGTATATATATATTTCATGTGAGTAGTCCATTAATTTATTAGAAGAGGTGACAAAATTTTCAACATGAATGAATTGACAGACCACTTATGTCTTTTGTAAGACTAAGCGGTATGGGGGGCGGCTTAGGCCCGGCGCCGGTCCCCCACACCGCCCCCCTCGCTCCATCCCGGCTTGACCGGCAGCCCACGCTCGAACTCGACGGGCCATGGTTTCAAACATTAGCCGTCACAACGGCTAGTTTTTAAATAAAATTTTTTTTACGTTTTCACTTTAAATATATACCACTTTCATCCATTTTTTATACCATTCTCATCCATTTCTCCTCATTCTTCTCCCATTCTCATCCATTTTTATAAAAAAACACTCCCATTTTTTATATCAATGGCATCTAATTCTTGGTGGTCCTCGTCCTCTTCGGACGAAGAGGAGATGTTTTTCGCAAACGCTGTGGTAAAGGCGGCGCATATTCTTTTGGAGGAGGAAGAGGAAGATGGCTCGTCTGAAAACGTTATTACCAGACGAATACGGATTAACAGAGACCGCCAAGGTTTGTCAGTAATAAATTTTATATATTTATATATTTCCTGGTATTTATATATTTTTTACGACAGGAGCGCACGAGAAATTGGTTAACGATTATTTTTCGGATGCACCCCTTTACAACGCCGACACTTTCAAACGAAGGTTCCGAATGAGTCGCCGTTTATTCACACGGATTGCTGATGATTTGGCGGGGCTAGACCCATTTTTCACTCAACGACCCGATGCTCGGAATTATGAAGGGTTCACCACGTTACAAAAGTGTACTGCGGCCATTCGCCAACTGGCGTACGGGACAGTGGCCGACGCTTTGGACGAGTACTTACAGATGTCGGCAAGAACTGCACCGAAATGTTTGTATGTACGCTTGCATTTTGCTCCATAACATGATTATTGAAGAAGAAGGTCGGGCGATTTGTGAGTATGATGAGAATGCATCTTACGGGAATACTATCCCGGTAGATCCGACGCAACATGATTTAAACTCCTTCGCGCTAACCAACAACTTCACACATGCAAACCTTCAACATGATTTGGTAGAACATATATGGAACAACGTAAACGTCGGGGACGGTGACGGAGACGAAGACGAGTAGTGTAATTTTTTATATTTAGGAAATGTAATTTTTTTTTTCGGAAATGTTTTTATTTTTATTTTTAGGAAATGTAATTTTTTTATGTTATGAAATGAATTTATTTATGTTGTTTTATGTTGTATTTTTAAATTTTTATAAAGTTTTTAGTAAGTTAATAAAAAAAACTTAGAAAATTATAAAATAATAAGGTGGGGTAGCCCCATCCTCCACCTCCATCAAAAGTGAAAGAGGTCCATCCCCACGAGCCGGTAATGTGGCGCTTACGTGGCGGCCCATCCTCGTAGGGATGAGCCTCACCATACCCTTTAGTCTAATAAGAAACATTAAAAATGGTTATGATCCCATCTCAGTTGCAATGCATCTTCCAAAGTTTGAGCAGACATAATAATTGTTTTCTTTGTAAAGTATAACAGTTTTCCTTTTTACAATTCAAGTGCGGACCCCTTTTTACAATTTTTCATACATATACATACCATTAATATTCAAGTTGGCGGCTGGGCTCACATGCTTGGCCCAATTACAACACACATGTCGGCCACTTTCACATATTTCAACCACGCACACAAAGACCACCGTAGTGGTGAAAAAAAATAATGTCCCCACCATGGTGCATTATTCAACACGTGGCATCCTAATCAGCGTTAGGTATCATAGCAAAAGAGGTGTGTAGTGGGTCATTATTCCAATAACGCTCATGCAATCATTTGACAATTTTTTTTTAATTTAAAACATAAAAATCTTCATTAATTTAAAATAAAAATTACACTACTTGAAATAAAAAAAAAACAGAAAAAAAAACCAAAAAAAAAAAAGTTAAAAAAAAAGAAGATGATCTAGAGTCTATATTTTTCTCGAATTTTTTGGCGACGCATTTGCGCAAGGATCAACGCGTCGCCTTGGAGGTGGTCGATCGGTTTGGACAAAAACTCAATGTCCTTTTCCATTTGCTTCGTCTCTTGCATCTCGTTAAACTTTTTGGTTTCGGCCACTCATTCTTTCATAATCTCCCAACGTTTGTGGCCGAGGTCGCGAATGTCTTGGAGACGACGGTTCATCTCCTCGAAATCATCCTTTAACTCGAGATCGGAAGACGGCTCGACCGTTTTTTTCCCAGTTCGCTTATCCTTTTTTCTACCGGGCGGTCGGTTCAACTCTTCTTGAAGTTCCTCGTCAACGTCCACCACCTCATTTAAATCGACGTTGCGGGCATCCGATGTCGGAGTTGAAGGGTCAACGGAGGATGATGTTTTTGACCTTTTAGCTCGACGTCTACTACTAGACGTCATTGGATTAACTAGCGCCCACTTTGGACTTTTTCGTAGTAGTTCCCAACACTTATAGTACGTGAAAGGGCATTTCGTCCTATCGAACTCCTCCAAAGTCCTCGTTAAAACCCCAACGTCACTTTCACCGCTCGGGCGATTATCGTAGTTACGTTGGTAAACTTCTTGGAACGCTTGAGACTTGTTGTTGATGTCGGTCCATTTGCTAGAAATGGAATCTTTGTCCCGATGTTCGCCTTGACCCCACGTGCTAAAAAAGAGTGCACGAACCCTATCCCAAAAACGGGGCACGTTTGAAAGTTTGCTACAAATTAAAAATAAAAATAAAAATATAAGTTGTATGTTAAAAATAAAAGTAAAAAATAAGTAAAAAAAAATATAAGAGTTACCGGTGTCTTCGTCCTCCGAAATGTCGAGCCACGCCCGAGTCAACGTGAATTCCTCGTCCTTCGTCCATTTAAAGGTAGTTTTTGTACGTCGAGGTTCGTCCTTTTCCTTCTTCTTATGCGACCTTCTGTCGCGTTTCGATTTCTCTTGCACCGGCTCGGGTTGCGTCTCCGGCACGACATCGACATCGGGTTCGGATTCGGCTTGTTGTTGTGACGGTTGCGAGTCGCCGCCTTGACCATAGACGAAGGTGGGAGGCACGAACGGAGTGGCGCCACTCAAGTAAGCCGCGTACGGTAAAAAGCTCGGGTCCATGTCTTGAAGGTTATACGGGTGTTGCGGTTGGGTTGTGTTCGGATTCGTGGGTCTTGCGGGGGCCCCAAAAGGGGGTCGGAATGGATGCATGATTGTATAAAAAATAGGAGAAACTGGGTTTTTTGGTATAAAAAATAGGAGAAAGTAGTAGAGAAAGTGAGAGGTTTTTTATAAAAAATAAGAGAAAGTGGGTGATATATATATATAGTGGGTAAATTTTTGAATTAAAAAAAAATACACAATTGACCGTTGCCAACGTTCAAGTCTCGCCCCTATGCAAGTCCAGCGTTTTAATTAAAAAGCCAACGACATTTTTTTTTTCAAAAATAACGCCGGAAAACGCCGGCCGTAGTGGGGCTCGGGCGTTTCCGGGCGTTTTTTTTCATTTTTTTTAAAAAAGACACCCCAATACGGGTGGTCTAAGCATCATCTTATCATTAATTATTCATGCTATGCCTACTGACAACTTATTATAATAAGGGAAAATTACCAAATTAGCCGCTTGATCAGGCCTTTTACCAAAATAGCCATTTGACCAGGCTTTATGCACCTTCAATGCAAGTGAACTCTCATTTTTATGCACCTTCATAAATTCAGGGTGTAGCGGCTTGGGTATGGGTTGAAAGCTCATAAATTCAGGGTGTAGCGGCTTGGGCATGGGTTGAAAGCTCATAAATTCAGGGTGTAGCGGCTTGGGCATGGGTTGAAAGCTCATAAATTCAGGTGCATAAAAATGAGAGTTCACTTGCATTGAAGGTGCATAAAGCCTGGTCAAATGGCTACTTTGGAAAAGTGCCTGGTCAAGCGGCTAATTTGGTAATTTTCCCTTATAATAACTACCTTGCATGATTAGGTCTCACATGGGCTGCCATTCTAATTCAAAGTTAACAACTATGTAATACCCTCAATCAAATCACATCAATATTCATCCTTCCTCTTGACTGATTTCATGCATACATCAGAAAGTCATAATCACAAGTTTCTATATCACTAAATCATGCATGTGAAACCTTAACCTGTCGACATTAATATCGAGCCGCACACATAGGTTCATCGCACCAAAATTAACCCTAGCATACATCTACAAATACACACCTCATCGTTACAATTCATACATCATCTTAACATGATCAGAACCATCATTACAAAATCCACATCTCATAGTTAACATCAATTATGATTTTCATAAATAACATTGCAAACGAAACCACAATCAACTGGAACTAACATCTCATAAATACTAGGGTTGAAAGCACATAAACTAACCAAAAGTTCGGCCGATTACGATGTTGCCTCGTTGAGGGGCGTCTGCCGCCGCAAATCAGATGAGAAGGAGTGGGGTTTTTATTTTTGAGTTGTAAACTATAACACGTGCATTATAAATGATAAGGGTTTGGGGGGCGGTTACATGCTAGCCGAAATGGGCTTAAGCCCATACACTTGGGCTGCCATAAACAAGAACATAATGGGTAAATGTGCTGGCGGTTTGGGCTTCGAAGGTTTGGGATGCGGCCCGCTAGCAACCGTTTATTCAAAACACAAGGATGTGGCTCAATTATATTAATGGATAAATCTAACAAGGTTAACATAGTCGTTAAACATGATTATACTAGCTCGGAGCGTGTACCACATGAAGGAGGAATAACGAGGAGTTAGGATCACAAGATTAAACGTTACCAACCTTAAAAGTTCAGGTTGTCACATCATCCCCAACTTGAAAGAAATTTCGTCCCGAAATTTGATAAGCAAACCAAAAGTGACGCGGTAACTCAAAAGTAACACAAGGCGGCAAAGTGCTAGATTGGGATGACTGTGGATTTTTTTTCGGGTACCACATCATCCCCAACTTGAAAGAAATTTCGTCCCGAAATTCGATAAGCAAACCAAAAAGTGACGCGGTAACTCAAAAAGTAACACAAGGCGGCAAAGTGCTAGATTGGGATGACTGTGGATTTTTGTTAGGAGCCTATCCTATCATCTTTAATAGAATGGCATCCAGACAAGAAGAAAGGCGAGGATCGGGTGTACCAAGGTTGGTATTCATGTACTCTTGATTGTCATGCTTGATTATACATAAACTGAGTGTCATCTAGTAGTTTACCTCTCCATTTATAAAATAGATAACTTGGTTATGTGTTCTCTTCAATTCCCGGGTAAAATATTATATTGTGATAGATTAAATCGATCAATCTTGCACAAAATAATTGGCATGTCTATTTAAAAATCAAACAATTCAGCTAGAAACCTATGCAGGGGCGTACCCACCCGAAGCCAAGGGTGGGCGGGCGCACCACATGAAAAAATATTTTTTATTGTTATTTTTCGCCGGAAATCCTGATCGCACCCCTTAGAATTTTTCACCCGCACCCCTTGAAAATTTTCAACCGCCCCACTTAGAAAAAAAAAATTATTAACCACTTATTCACTTAATTATTTAATCCAATCAAAGCCCAAACTGCAATCAATTTTTATTAACACAAGCCCAAACCCAATCTAAAGAAATTTGAACTAAATAACATAACCCAAACCCATCCACCCATTCATTTCCAAATCCCGCCCCCAAAAAAACTCATAGCGACTTGACGCCACTGCTCACGACCTGGTGCCTTTTTTACCGGAAAAACCAAAATTCCGGTTGGACCGACCCATATTACGTCAGAATTCCAATATAGAACTAGTATTGTTTATTTATTTTTTTATTTATTTTGTTTTATTTGATGATTAGGAGAAAATATAGATGTGTAATGGCTTTTTATATTTTTTTGTTGTTCTAGACATGTAGTTAAATGATTTTGTTGTTTTATTTATAGATTTGTTTGTTTAAATGATTAGTTACAAGTAATCAACATTTAATATTAGGGCTTGAATGTTTAAAAATATAATTGAAAGTTATGGGCTACGGTTGAACATGATTGTTTATTTTGTTTAATTCTTTAGTGTTGTTTTATAAACTTATGGAGCAAATTATATGTGTTAGGAACAATGAGTAAGAATGTAATGAACTTATGGCGTGTTTCGTATCTTTAGATGATATTTTGGATATATTTCAAAAAAAAAAAAAAACCTGTAGGACACAATTTTAAATACGTTTGTAATTTGTAATGACGTTTGACGTGTTTTTATTATTTATAAATTTTAGTTTGATATTCTTTTGTCTTACATGATCCGACCCGACCAGCTATGAACCGATATTTTTATACAGCTAGGGGCCTAAAATCTTTGAAAATATTCCGCACCCCCAAGAAAAAATTCTTGGGTCCGCCACTGAACCTATGCTAAATTCCTTGTATTTTTAATCTTGCTGATTATTGTTGACTTCTTTATTAAGATTTGTTATGGACTCTGTGATGATAGAAGCCAATCTTTAGTGGCTACTCACTGCCCCACGTTATCTGATTTTGTGTTTTATTTTTTCTACATAGATTACCCATGTTTTGATCGCAATCCGCTGATAACAGTCGGTTCCTACATGCAATCTACTGTGATAGTGATCTTGAGCGCAACATCAAGTACATTACCCTTCTTTACCGTTAGATCATTCAATCAATATATTATTGGGGTATTCATTTGTTTTTAGTCAGATTTTACATAGAAGCATTTGGGACGAAGTTACTGAGGAAAAGGGACATACCATAGGAGAAGTACTCAAAGTTTGTCTTGAGTTTGGCATTGAGGAGTTCAACATTGGAGCTTACATACAATTTGTTTCTGAATATTACAGTAATTGTATTTAGTACCATGTTGATGGTTAATTTCTATGTATAGATTATGGAAGTGATAAGTACGAAATCGGAACCGGATTTGGGCATTTTGCAATTTCTACCGTGGATGTATGTGTTACATTACTACATTTGATATAAAATTTGTTGATTTTTTGTTCTAAATTATGAATAGAGTAGGTACATTGTGCATTTGTTTGTGTTCAGTTTTGTTAACTAGGGTTTGTTGATGGTTGATTTGGTTCAGAAAATGGAAAAAGAGAAGCTGGAGGAACAGAAACAAAAGCTGGAAAAGAGAAAGAGAAAGAGAAAGCCAATGAGGGGAAATCTTAGAAGGTATTATGAATTTATAAAGTGTTGAATCTTATCTAATTGTTTATTTCTGCATTCAGATGCAACAATTATGGGATACTAGACTGAGTCTGTGAGTCTGTAGGGAATTTGTATCAGGTTTGTTACTATTGACCGTTTTATTATTTATATTCGTTTATTAGAAGCCGTGAGGACCAAAGTTGGATCTGTAGTTCTGCACTCAATGGCTTCTACTGAATGAACAAAATGTGAGTTTGAAAGTTTAATGCTAATTAGAAGTTTAGAGTAATGCCAGTTTAGAAGTTTAGTGCTTATTGCATCAGAGAATTTCATAACTCGAGCAGTTATAGAAGCAGCTGGTTCATGCCTTACTAACAAATGTTTGAAGGACTTCCTGGCAAAAGATGAAAATTGTCATTATTATTTATTAATTTTTATCTATAGACTATACTGTAAGATTAAATATATTTTAATCTAGTAGCCATTATAATCATTTACATTATATAGATCAAAATATATAATAACATATTAAATAATTAGTTGGTAATTGTTGATGGACCATATTACCCTTATTAACTAATTAGGTTTCCTCCTGGGTGCTTATATAAGGAGAACTATGTGGAGGTTAAAGGGTTACTCAGTTACACAATTAGACACGCCCTATTAGTCATAACATCACATTCGACCTCCTCTCCCATAACCGAATCCCCTATTCGGTTTCTTAGCCACCATCATCAGTTTGCACCCTAAGGAGGAACCAGACCAAGATGACAATCATGTCAAACCTTATTGTTGCGTCTCCATCTGGATTCTCTGCTAGCCTGTGCTGATGCAATCAAAGGTATGTTTTCATGTTTTCCATTATGATTAAACAGAACTGATAATCAACATGTGGTATCAGAGCATATGTTGATTAGTCAGTTCTGTTTTGGTATCCATCAATTCTGGGATAGAAATCTGGAAAAGGGAATTTTGATAACTTATTAAACTAATAGCCAATTTTCGAGTCATAAAGGACGACTCGAGACCACTGTTCTCGTAAAAGATCAATTATATGTTCGTTCGAAATCAACTGGGTAATATTATAACCGAAATATGTTCAAGAAAAGCTTTAAAATTCAGGTTTCGGGTTCCAGAATTTATGTTTTATTTTTTTAGGGTTCATCATGTTCTAAGAAAAATTCGAAAATTCTATTATGTTTTGGAATGTTTTAGGATTAATGAGTGTTTTTCCATGTTTTGATCTGTTTTAACTATTAAAAATTTTCGAAAAAACTGTTATTAGATCAACAGATAAAATTTTCGAAATATTTGATAAAATTAGATCATCTTAAAACAGGAAACATTATCACATAATCCCTTAGATTTTGAATTTTCAGTTATGTTTCCACATTCACAGCTGTTAACAGGAAGCTTCGAGACCATCAGATTACGACTCGAGACCATCAGTCTCGACTCGAGACAACAAGGTCTCGACTCGAAATCATCAGGCCATTAAACCTTCACAACTCGAGACAGAGGTCTCGACTCGAGACCATTAGATCTCGACTCGAGACAAAGGTCTCGACTCGAGACAAAGGTCTCGACTCGAGACAAAGGTCTCGACTCGAGACAACAAGGCTGTGACTCGAAACCTCATTATTTTAAGCTGTTTAATGTGAACTAAAAATTTTTGTAATTACTTAGTTAATTAATAAGGATCCGCGCTAACGGGTGGTTTGCTATTAAATAATTGGTTTTTGTAATTACTTAGTTAATTAATAAGGATCAAATAATGTTTTACAAAACCAACATGGCTTTACTTGAATGAGCTTCTGATGTATCATTTCTGGCCAAAGCTGACTTGATACATCTACTTATCATCCAAGTATTACGAAAGCTATGTTAAGTGTGCATCATAAACATGAATGTCTTAATATCTGGCCAAAGCTGATTTAATTCCTTCATAGATGGCATACTTAACAAGTGCATAACTAAAGTGATTGTCACAATTTCTAGCCAAAGCTGATTTGTTACAACCATTTTGCACACATGCTTAAATGATTACACTTCTGGCCAAAGCTGTTTTGTCTTCATTTAAGTAGAACTTTAAATAAGTCTATTATTTTGATGTTAGTAATAGACATATCACAAGCTCTTCACACAATGATCCTTATATTAATGATCCTTAATTAAGTTTTATGATCATTTCGTCTGCCTTATTCTTAGTACCCATAACTTTTACTCACTATAGTTTTCATCTATAAATCTATATCTCATCCACTCTAATTCCTAAATCTAATATGTTTTGCTTAAAGTTTCTATTAGAATTAGCTCTTAAATTAAAATCCTTGGTTATCTCTTAAGACACGATAATCCTACTGCTCTCTTCTGATAAAGCACTACAGAAGAAAAGTAGAGCATGATGATTAGGATAAATCGAACATGATGTCTCTTATGATAATCAAGAATAAGTGCTGTCACTAAAGGGTTATTCCAGATTAAGTCTTTCCTAAGACTAATCTATAATTGTGGAATAATCACTAGAACTCCTAAGATGCATGCCTTCATTTAAATTATAAATTATACAGCTAAGTGGTATATGTGAATACATAATAATGTACAATACCATGACCCATAAAGTTAAGGACTTACGCATGGAAATAAGTACATTTTCAGTACATTACATACTAAGATTTTCACTTGTACAATTTGATGCCTTATAAATCAACTATAACACTCAAAAGTACCAAAGTATAACGAGTGTGTTGATAAGCAACATATGTACAAAGAAATAAATGTTTGAAACTGGAAAATAAGATGTTATTCACCTTACAACCACTAATAGTTTAAAAGAGGATTGTTCTAAGGTCCATAGACAAATTACAAGTGTTAATCCCAACTCTAAGGTTCTTCAAGTGAAAATCTCACTGCATAATTATGCCATTAGACTAGGCATAAGCAACGAGACCTTTTGGACATATGTCCTACTGTCAAGGATTAGATCTTCCTGAGAGAAAGAATCGGGTCGTGTATGCCATCTTTCTCATGACCTTTTGGAGACTTTGGAATAGGCGCAACGAGAAGGTTTTTAGGCTGAAAAACACTTCAAATGGTTAAAAGGTATAAAATGGTTACTGGAGACCTGGAAAAATGGAACCGTTGATAGGCTAGAGATGAATGCAGCTACATTGCTTTGAATTTTATGCTGTACTGTTTGTATTTTTTATCTATTTGGTTCGCCTTAGCAGCTTGCTAAGTCTAGTAGTCTCTTTTTTGTGGTAGTGGCTGGCCATAAAATTTAAATTCAAATTCAAATTCTACATGTCTTAACAACTTCTGCATGACTTCTGATCATCCTTAATGATTATATTAACAAAGTTTTGGTATTTTGACCCACTTTCTTTGTAGCTACCCCCTTCGTTTCAACATAAATTTTCACTATAGTCTAGGAAAAAGGCCCACAATGTTCTTTGTAACTACCGCCTTAGTTCCAAAATAAATTTTCACTAGAGTCTAGACAAAAGGCCCACAATTTTCACTCAGTAGTATCCGATATATAGTTTTCGTATAAATTTTTTTAGGTATATACGTTTTCAACCCCCTGGTTTTTAAATGCCGTTCAAAAAAAGGTTATAATGTTAAATTATTATTTAACCGAGATATGTAAGTCTCATGTCAACGATGGACCACACCTATGCTACGATAAGAAAACTAACAGACGTACTATACAATTAGATTATCCTTTTGAATCGTTTTACTTTAACAATTAGATTATCTCGTTTTATTTTATCAATTAGATTATCACTTTCACTTATTTTGCCTTTTATTGTAAATTTTGCCGTCGCATCGCGTGGGAATCCTACTATACCAATAAGAGAACTACTAGAAATGAGTACCGCAATGCAAAATGTTGCTCCTGTTGCATCCCATAGACACCCTACTCTACCAATAAGAAAACTATCAGAAACGAGTAGCGCAATGCAAAGTGTCGCTCCCGCCGCATCGCGCGGGCACCCTACTAGTAGTTTGTTAATATCAGTGAATTGTAATGGAAAATGAATTTTATGTTCTTAAACATGTATACTTAATTGTATTACTTGCTGATACGTGTGTGAATTTTGGTGGGGCCCATGCATCTGCGCATCTTCTCCATGCGTCTTCTTCTCCCAAGACGCATCTCATGCATCATGCCTCTCGCTAAAGACGCATGAGGTGGTTATTTTTTAAAGTCATAGTGGTCACTGGCTATTTTCGTAATTTCGTCGAATGAAAATATAATGTTTATTTAAATTGGGTCCACCAAATTCCTAAATGCAGCCGCACTTCCTACGTGCCTTTTCAAAATGCATATCCCTTCCAATACAATATTTAATCCATGATGTTCCATGTCGTCTAAACACATCCTTAAATGTAATGCATCGGGTTTGTTCTTACAAGGAAGTGAATATAATAGTTGAGTAACTTGATATTTTAAAATATTGGAATTTCACTAGTCGCATGAATATAGTGAAAATTTGCACCCATAGTAGTATTGGGGAAGGGGACCCCATAATGAACATAATAGTTATGATGGACATTGTACGATGTTGTATGCATCGACATATATGGGTTAGGCCCACCAAAAGGCAGGCACCCGTTATGTTTTCATAGAACCCGTTATGTTTAGTTGTTTAATTTAAGTGCTATGCATGTCTCTAAGTGTAATGTGACATGACTTGGTTTGTAAACAAAGTGGTTTGCATTTAAAAAATTGATAATTGACTAAATTGGTTGAAATATTTGAATTCATTTTAATTTGATTTGGTATCATAGATATACGCATTTATACGGCTAATTTTGGTTTAGTTATTACAGATATACGAGTTTATATGGTTAATTTTGGTTTAGTTATGTTTTAATTTCTTAATTTGCTCATAATTTTTTTAAGTTGTATGTGTTGTAGTGTTTGGGTACCAAAAGGCTAAGTTGTAGTTTAGGAGTATCAAAAATAAAAAAAAATTATATTAAATGTGTTTCCCCTAAAGTGGTTGGAAGTTCTAACAGCATTGTGTACGTCGATTTAGAAGTAGGTTTAGTAAATAAGTGAGTCAACCATTAAAAAAAATACTTCTTCGTATTAAGTATATTGTGCGGAGGTGTCTCTCTCTCTCAAGGAAAACGGAACCCAAAAAGAAATCACCGGAATTCGTCAGGTAGCTCGACGATGAGGATAGAAACAAATTAGTGTGTGAGGTTTTAGCTATTTGCTTAGTGATTGCAAGTCTGGGCATAACCTTCCATCCTAATAGGTTGATTGAATCATCCATTCGTCGCCTGGGTTTTCTCGGTGCTCATCCTTCTTCCGTTTTGAACAGTTCTTTTTTCCATATTGTTTCTTTCTTTCGGGGGTACCTCTTTTGTTCAAGTCTTGATCTCGATTGCCTAGCGGGTCTGTTATTGGTCGCGGCTATCTGAGATAGTTAAGCTAGACCGATACGAATTCCGTTAACCTTTCATAGATCTGTGATTGTGGACAAGAGATGGGCGATCAATACCAGAGGTTCAGTGGGGGGGGGGGGGGCAATAACTTCATTCTTTGTATCTAATTTGCCTGACGGGACAACAAAGTCCCTCATGTGGAAAGCTTTCCAACCACATGGGAGAGTGAAGGATACCTACGTAGCAAGGAAAAGGGACGCGAGGGGCAACTGGTTCGGTTTCGTTCGATATGAAGGGGTCCACAACATGGCAGAGGCACTGAAAGGCATGAATAGTGTGAAGATATTCGAAGCAAAGGTGTCGGTGAAAGTTGCCAGGTTTGGGAAGGATGATCGCAGGAATCCAAAACAATACAATTATGGATATGGGATGAACCAGATACCTAGGGTACATGTTGATCAGTCACTGAGACATATGGGTCAGAATGTTAGCAACATGCAGCGTAAACATCCAAGTTATGGAGTGAATCTGGAAAAAGGCAGGGATGGGAGAACATATGCGGAGGCGGTCGGTGTGGGTGAGTCTCATAAACCAAAGCAGAGGATCGCAGTGCATGCAAAAGAAAGAATTGCTCTATATCCAGACCATTGCATGATGAGGTCGGTGATTATAGAGCTCATTGACATTAACGGTCTTTCAAAGGTCAATTCAATGTTGAGTAAAGGGGGATACACATAGAACTCGGTGTCATATCTGGGTGGACTAAAGTGTTTTTTTGTATTCAAAGTCAAACAAAGGGCGGTGGAGTTTATTGAAAGAAAGTCGGACATGTGGGGTGATCTGTGCTCTTCGGCAGTTCTATGGGCAGGACAAGACATTCCTGTGGATAGGCTTGCATGGTTAAAAATCACAGGAATACCCATACAATTGTGGGATAATGGGTTTTTGATCAGATTGGAAAAAAATTCGGTCGGGTAGTAGAAGAATCAACATTCTCATGGAATTCGGTTGACAACTCCGATAGCTTTTGCGGTGTCCTAACGTCAATAGGGAAAAGAATTGAGGAGGAGATTGAAGTCGTTTGGGGTGATAGAAGTTATATCGTGTGGGTATCGGGAGTCTAAAATAAGTGTTTTGGTGATTACTTGGAATGTCTGTCATCGGCACAAGGAACGTCGGATCAGTCGTTGGCAGCAGAGGTTAATGCGGACGATGAAATGGAAGACGGCGAGATTAGACACCAGGAGGCGGCCAAATTGATGATGAAACGGCACCATCTGCCACGTCCCCAGGAAAGTCGGCGGGGGTTCAATTATCACATAGGGAAGAACAAAGGTTGTATGGGGAAGGAAGCTCTAATGGGGTAGGAAACGAAGGTCCAGAGGAGATGGAGAGTCTGCATGAGGATTTATGTTCAGTAGTCAAGGAACATGAGGGGACATATGGGGTTCACATCCCAACATCTGAGTGTCAGACTCCTGCACGTGGGGCGACTGGGTTGTCGGATGAAATTGACCATGGGCCTGGAGGTTATAATTTAAATGAGCCCAGTTCTAACATGGGCCTTGGTCAAAATTGTAGATCCAGAAAACGGTCCAGGCAGGATAGAAGCCCAGAATATGAAGAACCAAATGGCACGAAGGAATAAGGGCAGGAGAATGTTAATTTCAAGGATAATAATTGCTCTATTGATTTGAACGATTCTACGGCCGGTGGATCTAGGGCTGGGGTAGGACTTTTCTCCCAGATGGGCGATACCGTGGATAGCAGAATCGGCGAGGAAACGGATCCGGCTCCCTTAGCAAATCAAGATGTAAGCACGGATTCGAGTCTAGCAGGTCTGCAACAACTTGATGTTCAAACAGAGACGAGAGAGACAATCAGGGTCGGATCGGCGGTGGGGTTTCGAGTTGATGGATTCCATGACCTGGTAAGTGATGTTATTTTGGGAGAGGAGGGAGGATTGAGTAAATCATGAATTTTTTATCTATCAATTTGAGGGGGGTCAGAGACCATAGAAAAGAGGAATGGATTAGGGGTTTAAAAACAACGCATGGTGTCAACTTCGTGGCAATACAAGAAACGAAAGCAAGGGGGTGAGTATGCAGACTGTTAGACGATATTGGGGAAGGTTCTCTTTGGATTTTGAGGTAGTCGATGCCGACGGTCTCTCTGGTGGGTTAATCTCGGCCTGGAATCCTTTGGTTTTCAATAAAGAAAGTGTGTACAAGCATCAGAGGTTCTTGGTGATCTCGGGGTCATTAAGAGCCTCTGGGCAGAGGCTTAACATTATGAATATTTATGCTCAGAATGATCCGGTGGAACGTAGAGGTCTGTGGGGTGATATAATCGGAATCAAACAACAGTTCGAGGGGATGTGGGTATTACTTGGGGACTTCAATGAGGTCAGAAAACCGGAGGAAATACTAAATTCAGAATTTGTCGCTCTGAATGCTCGTTATTTTAACGAGTTTATCGATACGGCGGACCTTGTGGAATTTCAAATGGGGGGAAGAAAGTATACATATTAGTTGAGCGATGGGACAAAAAGAAGTAAGCTTGACAGGTACCTCGTTGATAGGGATTTTATGAATACATGGCCTTCGGCCTCGGTCGTCGCGTTATCAAATTATGTTTCGGACCATTGCCCTATACTTTTAAGCTTGGTTCCGGTTGATTTTGGCCCCATTCCAACGAGGATTTTTAATTCATGGCTTGAGCTACCGGGTTTTCTAGATTTCGTGAAACTATCCGGGGCGGTGTTTCAGTTTAACGGCCCGGCTGGGTTGAAATTAGCCACAAAGCTGAAATAGATGAAGTTTCGTATGAAAAAACTGGGTAAAAGAATATAAGGAGGCAAAGGAAGGGGTACTCTCGGCTAAGGTAGAACAGCTTGAGATGTTGGAACTACTAGCAGAATCAAGGGAGTTGTCGGATAATGAGCTTGAACTTAGGGCGGACTGTAAAGGTTATGTCACACCCCCAAAAGTACCACCTAGGGAGTGCCGCTGTTAAGCATGTGACGTACTAACAATGAGCCACTAATTACATTGAACTCATAGTTTCAAAATAAAGTTCTCAATTAAATAATAAAACCCAACATAAGTTTATACGAAAATCCATATGTTCAGGGGAAGCTAATAACAAACCATAACTATGTTGTTCAAAAACCAATGTAAATTAATAATCAAGTAATCATATGAGTTCCCTCAGTCGACCCATGACAACTCCCGCTCCTCCAGACAGCAAGTATCCATAAACAAGAGACCTAACGACCTGCGAGCATGCAACAAATGTATCAGACAAAGCTGGCGAGTTCACGGTTTAAGAAAACGTTTGTTACCAGATGTATAAAACAATTCATTAACAAATGCAAGTAATATTGATAATATCTCATTTCTGAACAAGACGGCTCCTGATGTATGTTTTGCCCTTTCCCCAGTGCTCCTATCAAAGCACTAGGCCCGACTGGGTCATTAGTTCACAACCGTCCTCCCCGGTACGGCGTGAGGGTGCTAAACCTAAGTAGCGCTACCAACTAATACCCGTTACCTCCCCGGTAACAATGAATGGGACTTAAAAGTGATAGGATGAGAATATTATTCAATATACCAGTTTTACCCAAAAGACTTATCCCTCTCTGGGATACCCACTGACTGTCCCAACCACCGGGACGCATGCTCAAAAGTAGTGAACTCACCTTCGGTTTGCTCGGTTAGACTAGTTATCCGTTTAACACAATGATCAACCAAGCCCTATGATAGTTACACATAACAATCAGTTTGATATGCACCATTATTTACACGTCTTTGCACGTATGTCATCAAACAAAGTCACGTTTATGCCATAATCAATGCCGGGTGATTTAATTATCCTACCCGTGAATATATGCTTATAACTAGAAATCATACGACATAGTTTTCCGTAGCACTATGTATTCCATTATTTCATAGGTTTATACATGTACATACCATATAGTTATTCAAGTTAACCTACCGTTGTACGAGTTATCGGTCCAACCCAACCGATTGTAATACGCTCGGCCCAACCGATTACCGGCCCACTCCATGCATGCTTAGTAGCGCGGCCCAATTCTAATCAGAATGAATTCGGCCCAGCCCCCTTCTTACATGTTAACATTCCATTTAATTTTCCCAACTACAATAACCCATCCAATAATTCTAACAATTCATATAAACAATTACCAGCCCAAACAATACATGTAATCTGCTAAAATATTCGGTCCAATCAAAAGTCCCATTTCACGTGTCCAATATTCATAATAGTGATCAATTAACACTAAGTCTTGCAATCTACTTAACAAATAAATCACTTCTCATATGAACTTCAAACATGCTGACGTACAACTTGACCATTTGACACTTGGTTCCCATCATCAGATTAACACTAAATTCACTAATCAAGGTCCTGAAATTCAAGCACATGATTACCATTCGACAACCTAACACAGCATTCTAACCCAACTAATCACTTTATTTATATTACCCACTAAACCACATCCGGCCATTCAACGATTTTTTACATATACTTATTCCAGTGTCATGAGCATTTTACGATCAACATACCAAGATTATATGATATCCTTACTTATCGATACACAAACATAAACATGCTGTGCCTACACATTGTTTACCACATGAATATGTCTATTCAAAACACCTAGATATCACAACATACCAATTAATTCTTATGTATACATATCTAACAACATTACTGATGTTACTAGTTTTTGGTCATACAACATGCATAGAATATCACACAATAGTTTCACTTAGATGTACAATCATCAAATAACCAACTAATTTCAATAAACATATAAAACACTAACCGATCGACTGATGAGAGTATGATGGTGATGATCACGACAAAAGGGGAGGGTGTATCTTCTAGAGCTGTTGCCGTCACTCAACTTAGGGGTCTAGGGTTTGCTATAATATAATTTGGAAATGTGGGGGAGGTTACGTATATGAGTTACCCCTTTATAAATAAGTTACATCCTAAATCATTGCTAGTGGGTGGGCCAATCCTCACATGGATTTAGATTTCCCATAGCAGGCTAACTAGTAGATATGGGCAGGACCACATGGGTGTGATCACATACTATTTGGAATAGTCCAACAATTTACTCGATTTAACACAACTTACATTTACGTTTAACATGGAAGAAGATGTTTGCGAGGAATAAAGAGAAATTAAGATCAAGAATCGGTACGACACTAACCTTGGAAGTCGGGTTGTCATATCATCCCCAACTTGAAAGAAATTTCGTCCCAAAATTTGACAAGTAAGCACGAGGAATGAAGTGGGGAATCAAGATTGTTGCGGATTTTCCTCAGGTGTCACATCATCCCCAACTTGAAGAGGAATTTCGTCCCGAAATTTGCGAGCTTTACCAGATTTAGACTTGTCTTTAGGAAAGAGTTGAGGATATTTAAGCTTCATTTGGTCCTCGCGCTCCCACGTGAACTCAGGTCCACGTCTTGAGTTCCAACGAACTTTGACGATCGGGATACGACTATGCTTACGTACTTTGACCTCCCGATCCATGATCTCAACGGGCTCTTCGACAAACTGCAACTTGTCGTCGATCTTTAGCTCTTGGAATGGTACAACTAGTGTTTCATCAACCAAACACTTCTTCAACTGTGAAACGTGAAAGACATCGTGAACATTTCCCAGTTCAGCAGGCAACTCAAGCTTGTAAGCGACCTTACCGATCCGCTCCAGAATTCTAAATGGCCCAACGTAACGTGGGTTGAGCTTGCCACACTTTCCGAAACGTACAACCCCCTTCCATGGTGAAACTTTCAACATAACACGGTCACCCACTGCAAACTCTAACGGCTTGCTACGCTTGTCAGCATAGCTCTTCTGCCGATCACGCGCTGCTGCCATGCGGTTCCTGATCTGAACAATCTTTTCCGAAGTTTCCAATACCACCTCAGGGCCCGTGATTTGACTATCACACACTTCAGCCCAACAAAGAGGAGAACGGCATTTCCGTCCGTACAATGCTTCGAACGGAGCTGCCTTGATACTAGTGTGGTAGCTGTTATTGTAGGAGAACTCTATCAACGGAAAATTTTTCTCCCATCCTTTCCCAAAATCAATCACACATGCCTGACGGGTGGTCCGTAGGACAACCCTTAAATGAGCTAAATACGTGCATATCCCATATTTTACACGGTTATGTATCGTGAATGTGATAACTACGAGTATTGGTAATTTTACAGGTTAATTGCTTAATTCGGTTAAATTGGAATGCTTAGTGATGAACGGAACAAGCAAGGAAGAATAATCAAGTGAATCACATTATTCGAGAGAGGTTTCGGGTCAAAAGATAGTTCGAGTATGCGTAGATTACGGTTGAATGTACATGGGCTCACTGATATGGGGGATCGATATATACACGCACATGTGGAGCTGCATGTGACTTTGGGAATTCTCAAATAATAGTCAACATCATCCATATATGTGAAACCTTATTGGACCAAAAGGGTGACATGACTTATTGGATGCACATGTGGGCTTGGGCATTACTAAAATTGATAAGCAGCCATCACATGGACTAGAGAAAAGAAAAAGAGGGCTCTCGAATATATATATAGGCACGAATAGGGGACAAGACACGTGTAGGGCACATCTTATTTGAGGGATCACACATATTTGCAGCGGACATATAACACTTGGGCCCAGCATCAAAGATCACAACACTTCATCATCAATCACGTGCATTTCAAAGAACATTGGGCTTTGTTTTAAACATAAAACCAAAACATCATCATGCATATTGAGCCGCCAATACAAGTGGTGGACGACACATATGGGCTTGATTTTTGGGCGGATGACTTCTTGGGGAACACATGCTGGACGCTCCTTTTTGGGGAAAAGATGGATCAATCACTTTTGGGCCATGTTCACAAGAAGGATTGAAAGGAAGCAACATTAATAGACATCATTATCTTAGTGGACATCTTGGACTTTGTGAAAGACATCATCACATCATAGCCAGTATTCACGTGAGGAGGTTTGGTTCGAGAGGCACAAGGTCAACAACATAATCATCACATCAACAACATACATCAAGTGACTTAGTGGGTTTTTGGTCAACCTACATCATCAATATTATGGAGCATATATTGGCGGCAGACATAGGGACTTGGGAGGTTTTGTAACTTGCACATTAAATTCGCTTTTGATGGTGTTTTTATAGTCTTTTCACTTGTTTTCGGTTACCAACGACTTGTTTGGGGGGTGAACGGATTGGGGAGCAACTTTTGGAGACTTGGTGGAGGATGGTTGTTCAAGCCATGAATGGCTAAACTCTTTATGGTCATCTTTAGTTGAAGGTTTGTAGAGACAATTGTGCTTGATTTCATATTTCTAGAATGGTAAATTGAATTTATGTTTTATTTATCATGGTGTGTTCTTATTTGCTTGTAAATTGTTGATGCTTATGATTATTCTATTTTGAAACCATACGTTCTTGGTGCCGTTGGCAATCGAGATATCATGGGTAGAACTAGGATCGGGTAAGGGTCAATTGGTCATCGGGTAACAACCTCACGTTCTAGGAATCTGAGTACTTAGTTCCCTTTCATCACAACAAGTAATTGCACATGAACTATGTCTATGTAGTTCTTTCTAGTAAATGATAGCACAAATGTTGAAGCAAACCGGAAACTAAAGATGGTCACTCGTCTCTAATTTGTTTACAACCAAAACACTTCCATTTTGCAATTAGAATAGTAGTCTTAGTTTTAAAAATCAACCAATCAAACCCACTCTTGAATTTATTTTTCTTTCAATTTAGTTTACTTTAGTGAAGTTAGACATACATCGAGATAGCACATATTCCACAAACTCCCTGTGTTCGATACCCACTTACCACTATCTATAGTTGTTATTGGGATTAAATTTGATTGTGACCATGACATCACGTCAAATTTTGGCGCCATTGCCGGGGAGTAGTGCGCAACGTGTGTTATCTTGTGTATTAGTTTCAAAAAAAAAACCAAAAAGATTTCTTTTATGTTCATGATTTACACTTGGTAGTTGAGTTGTGTTATGCAGGATGACAGGGCATTACACAAATTTCAGCTTATTTACGTGTAGATTGTGCGGGGGTCCACGACATCCATGTATTGGTTGCCATGAGGCTCACTACAGGAGGGCACATGGAAAACCAGTGTCTTATGTTTCACAGCTTCCACCTCTATCATACGTTGACGATTATGAATCAGAAATGGAGGATGACTATTATTCATATGGATACGATCGGGACGAGGAAGTTTATTCTGAGGAAAGGATGGATGGTCTATGTTTTTGTTGCGGTCGCGATCACACTTATGATTATGATGTGTGCACGGTGTATTCGGAAAACCCGAAGTATTGGGATAAAAAGATGATGGAAGCACGCATCTATAGACCGTATCAGGGATATCGACAATATCATCCCGAAGAATATTCTGAGCCCGAGGGTGTTTATGTTTATGAGACCGAGGAGGAAAAAGAGCTTGCTGTATTGGAAGTAACTTTGTCCAAACTCGAGCAATATTTAGCAACACCCAACCTGTCCGATGAAGACCGAATCTCGGTCCGTGAACCAAACGATTTGTGCATAGACTGCCATAACTCAGAAGTAAAACGCGGATCTCGGTCCGTAATGATAGAAGTTGGCACCCCGTGCCTAGAGACAACCTTTTTAAGGTAGACGGCTGCAAGCTGTGAATACTTGTCTGTTTCCTTGATTGCCAGGAAATGTGCTGACTTCGTGAGACGGTCGACAATCACCCAAATAGTATCATTTCCAGCCTGAGTCCTCGGTAACCCTGTAACGAAATCCATGGCGATCTGCTCCCACTTCCACATGGGTATCTCTGGCTGCTGTAATAGACCCGAAGGTTTCTGGTACTCTGCTTTGACTCTAGCACAAGTCAAGCACTTACTCACGTATGTGGCAATGATAGCTTTCATATTCGGCCACCAATACAAAACTTTAAGATCCTGATACATCTTATCCGATCCCGGATGAATAGAGTATCGTGACTTGTGCGCTTCATCCATCACAAGTTCTCGGAGATCACCAAATAGGGGAATCCATACTCTTTCCATAATATAATAGATGCCATCAGATCTCTGCTCGAGCTGATTTTTCATACCTCGCAAACCCTCAGCTTCAATGTTTTCTTCTTTTAAGGCCTCGATCTGAGCTGAACGAATCTGAGCGGGTAAACCAGAATGAATGGTGAGCTGTAAGGCACGAACACGTTTAGGCTTTGACTCCTTTCGGCTAAGTGCATCAGCTACGACGTTAGCTTTACCCGGATGATACTTGATACCACACTCATAATCGTTCAAAAGTTCTATCCAACGCCGTTGCCGCATATTCAATTCTTTCTGGTCGAAGATATGCTGGAGACTCCTGTGATCGGTGTAGATGGTGCATTTGGTACCGTACAGATAATGCCTCCAAATCTTCAATGCGAAAACCACAGCCCCTAACTCCAAGTCATGAGTCGTATAATTCCTTTCGTGTACCTTCAGCTGACGAGAGGCATATGCTATCACTTTCTCGCGTTGCATCAACACGCAACCGAGACCCTGAATCGACGCATCACAGTAAACCATAAAATCCTCCGTACCCTCTGGTAGAGACAAGATTGGGGCGCTGCATAATTTCTGCTTCAATAGCTGAAAAGCATCCTCCTGTTTCGTTCCCCAAGTATAAACCACATTCTTCTGTGTCAAGGAGGTGAGTGGCTGAGCAATCTTCGAGAAATCCTGAATAAATCGACGGTAGTACCCTGCAAGACCCAGGAATTGTCGCACCTCTGAAGGATTCTTCGGTGCCGCCCAACTCCTAATAGCATCGATCTTGGCAGGATCTACATGTATCCCCATCTCGTTGACAAAATGCCCAAGAAAGTGTACTTCCCGAATCCAGAAATCACACTTAGAAAGTTTTGCGTAAAGCTGCTCCTTCCTCAGGAGTTCCAAAATAAGACGTAGATGCCGCTCATGGTCCTCCTTACTCTTGGAGTAAATCAAGATGTCGTCGATGAAAACAATAACGAAGTCATCTAGATACTGCTTGCACACGCGGTTCATGAGATCCATGAAGACCGCTGGTGCATTGGTAAACCCAAACGGCATAACCAAAAACTCGTAGTGGCCATACCGTGTTCGAAAAGTTGTTCTGGGAATATCCTCTTCTCTAACCCGCACCTGATGGTAACCCGACCTTAAGTCGATTTTGGAATAGAAACTTGACCCTTGTAGCTGATCAAACAGGTCGTTGATACGGGGCAAAGGATAACGGTTCTTGACCGTCACCTTGTTGAGCTCGCGATAATCTATGCACATCCAAAAAGACCATCCTTCTTCTTCACAAACAGTACTGGGGCTCCCCACGGTGAAGAGCTAGGTTGGATAAAACCCCTATCCAACAGCTCTTGGAGTTGGTTTGACAACTCCTGCAGCTCCCCGGGCGCAAGACGGTAAGGAGCACGAGCAATCGGGGCTGCTCCTGGAGCGAGGTCAATCTGGAATTCCACCTGTCGATGTGGAGGTAAACCAGGGAGTTCTTCAGGGAACACATCAGGAAACTCACGAACAACTGGAAGATCCTCGATCTTCCTCTCATCAGACTGTGAATCAGTAACAAGGGCTAAAATGGCTGGATAGCCCTTACGCAGGCACTTCTGAGCCTTCATTGCTGAAATAATGCTGACCGGGGTTCCACTACAATGACCCTGAACCGATAAGAATTCTCCATTAGGGAGAGGAACACGCACTATTTTCTCCTTACAGAGAATTTCCGCCTGATGCTTGGACAACCAGTCCATGCCGATAACCACATCAAAGCTGCCAAGAGTGATAGGGAGTAGATCAATGTCGAACACTTGACCCATGAGATCGAGTTTGCACCCAACAAGAACGTGTGAAGCTTCAATTGTTTTACCATCAGCTATCTCTACTATGTGTTTAGTTACAAGTGGTGTAGGACTCAATCCTAACTGACGACTGAACCCCAAAGATACATAACTCCAATCGGCACCGGAGTCAAATAAAATAGAAGCAAATATACCGTTCACTGAAAACGTACCAGTAACTAAATTGCCATCATTTCGTGCCTCCCCACCTCCAATAGTAAACCCGCGCCCACACACACCGTTTCCCCCGTTATTTCCGTTGTTATTCCCAGCATTGTTATTCCCATTGTTATTACCACCCACATTCTGATTCAGCTGAGGGCAGTCTCGCTTGATGTGACCCTCAGCTCTACATTGAAAACAACCCTTCCGAGTACCCTGGTTCTGCTGAGGCTGTTGCCTACCCTGCTGCTGTGACGGCTGCTGCTGGTTCGGAAGTGAAACCCTACAATCCCTAACCATGTGCCCTGCTCTGTTACACCTGTGACAAACCCGGGCACATTGCCCCCGATGATGATTGTTGCACTTGCTGCACAGTGGTAGTTTTCCCGCATAAGATCCCTGCCCTGAATTGTTACCCTGATTCTGATTCACCGAAGATGACTGGCTGAAACTGCGATTGCTGCCGGTGTCTGCCCTCTTCTATGACTGCACTGAATTGGACGCCTTGTCCACTTCGTTCCACTGACCCTTGCTGTCAGTAGCAGGAGTTGTGGCTGTAGTAGCGGCAGCAGTAGTACTAGAAACACGTGGCGGTAATGAATTACTCTCCACCTCTTGATCAACTATCTTGTGAGTCAAACGGACAATCTGAGTTAAGTTATTGAGGTTTTCTGTAGTAACCAAACCCTTCACTCGTGGAGGTAATCCCTTGATGAACAACTCAATTCTTCGAGACATAGGTCGGGACAAATTCGGACACAAGTCAGCCAACTCATACGACCGCTTCACGTATGCTTCAACCTCAGATCCCACCATTTTCAGATCATAATACTCGTTCTCTAGTTTCTGAATCTTATAACGAGGACAATATTCCTCCCTCATCAACTCCTTAAAGTCGTCCCACGTAGTGGCGTTCGCCGCCTCGATGCCCAACAACTGAACCTGGGCATTCCACCATGTCAGGGCACCATCCTCGAGCTTGCCCGAAGCATACTTCACTCTGTCCCCAGCAGGACAGTTACACATCGCGAATACGGACTCCGCCTTTTCGAACCAACGCAGGAGTCCTACAGCCCCTTCAGTCCCACTGAAGGTCTGCGGCTTACAATCCATAAAGGTTTTGAACGTGCAAACAGGTGGATGGTGCGGATTCTGCTGCACCTGTTGACCTATTAACGAGGGGACATATAGCAAACAAGTTAGACTCAAGCATAGGACACAAAGATTAAGAGTGTTTGGTACATGTCGTACAAGCCTGATAAGCCGCTAAGGCTTCAGCCACACGAGTGTTGATTAAATCGGTTAACTCAGCTTGAGTCATAGCAATGTGGCCACGTCCACCACCGCGGCCTCCACCACGTCCACCGTTACGTCCGCCACGCCCGTTCATGACTCTATATATAAGAAAAGGAAGGATTTAGCATGCAAGTACAAGTAGGAGTCAAGCATTACTATAACCACCTATAGACTACTGAGTTCTATCATAGCATCAACTAGCAGAGCAGAATCCTTTTTCACACTTGTCAAGTTTCACTGGGACTCACATGCACCCCACATTATTATTATGTGTGCACCCACAATAATAATCCAATTTGCATGTTCATCTCAACTCCACCCAATTCATGTTAGAAAGGTTCCCCGAATTCAAGCATCACAACAAATGACATCACAACATAGAGCATGTAAGTCCAAAAAGTGTTCCACTCTGAAAACATGTAACATGGGTTGGTAACCTAGAAACTCATACTGTAGTGCCAAGTGTGCATTTACAGGTGATGTTAATCATAAGTAAGCACTAGATATACTATGCAATAGTAAACAAGAGACGAACCTTGCAGTCTGGAGCTGAGTGTCATGGTCGATGTCGGATCAGTTCAGTTATAGTCTGGTTTTATAAAAACGTTTTAAAACCAAGTTCACTATAACCAGTGGCTCTGATACCAAACTGTCACACCCCCAAAAGTACCACCTAGGGAGTGCCCCTGTTAAGCGTGTGACGTATTGACAATGAGCCACTAATTACATTGAACTCACAGTTTCAAAATAAAGTTCTCAATAAAATAATAAAACCCATCATAAGTTTATACGAAAATCCATATGTTCAGCGGAAGCTAATAACAAACCATAAATATGTTGTTCAAAAACCAATGTAAATTAATAATCAAGTAATCATATGAGTTCCTTCAGTCGACCCATGACATCTCACGCTCCTCCAGACAGCAAGTATCCATAAACAAGAGACCTAACGACCTGCGAGCATGCAACAAATGTATCAGACAAAGCTGGCGAGTTCACAGTTTAAGAAAACGTTTGTTACGAGATGTATAAAACAGTTCATTAACAAATGCAAGTAATATTGATAATATCTCATTTCTGAACAAGACGGCTCCTGATGTATGTTTTGCCCTTTCCCCAGTGCTCCTATCAAAGCACTGGGCCCGACTGGGTCATTAGTTCACAACCGTCCTCCCCGGTATGGCGTGAGGGTGCCAAACCTAAGTAGCGCTACCAACTAATACCCGTTACCTCCCCAGTAACAATGAATGGGACTTAAAAGTGATAGGATGAGAATATTATTCAATATACCAGTTTTATCCAAAAGACTTATCCCTCCCCGGGATACCCACTGACTGTCCCAACCACCGGGACGCATGCTCAAAAGTAGTGAACTCACCTTCGGTTTGCTCGGTTAGACTAGTTATCCGTTTAACACAATGATCAACCAAGCCCTATGATAGTTACACATAACAATCAGTTTGATATGCACCATTATTTACACGTCTTTGCACATATGTCATCAAACAAAGTCACGTTTATACCATAATCCATACCGGGTGATTTAATTATCCTACCCGTGAATATATGCTTATAACTAGAAATCATACGACATAGTTTTCCGTAGCACTATGTATTCCATTATTTCACAGGTTTATACATGTACATACCATATAGTTATTCAAGTTAACCTACCGTTGTACGAGTTATCGGCCCAACCCAACCGATTGTAATACGCTCGGCCCAACCGATTACCGGCCCACTCCATGCATGCTTAGTAGCGCGGCCCAATTCTAATCTGAATGAATTCGGCCCAGCCCCCTTCTCACATGTTAACATTCCATTTAATTTGCCCAACTACAATAACCCATCCAATAATTCTAACAATTCATATAAACAATTACCAGCCCAAACAATACATGTAATCTGCTAAAATATTCGGTCCAATCAAAAGTCCCATTTCACGTGTCCAATATTCATAATAGTGATCAATTAACACTAACTCTTGCAATCGACTTAACAAATAAATCACTTCTCATATGAACTTCAAACATGCTGACGTACAACTCGACCATTTGACACTTGGTTCCCATCATCAGATTAACACTAAATTCACTAATCAAGGTCCTGAAATTCAAGCACATGATTACCATTTGACAACCTAACACAGCATTCTAACCCAACTAATCACTTTATTTGTATTACCCACTAAACCACATCCGGCCATTCAACGATTTGTTACATATACTTATTCCAATGTCATGAGCATTTTACGATCAACATACCAAGATTATATGATATCCTTATTTATCGATACACAAACACAAACATGCTGTGCCTACACATTGTTTACCACATGAATATGTATATTCAAAACACCTAGATATCACAACATACCAATTAATTCTTATGTATACATATCTAACAACATTACTGATGTTACTAGTTTTTGGTTATACAACATGCATAGAATATCACACAATAGTTTCACTTAGATGTACAATCATCAAATAACCAACTAATTTCAATAAACATATAAAACACTAACCGATCGACTGATGAGAGTATGATGGTGATGATCACGACAAAAGGGGAGGGTGTATCTTCTAGAGCTGCTGCCGTCACTCAACTTAGGGGTCTAGGGTTTGCTATAATATAATTTGGAAATGTGGGGGAGGTTACGTATATGAGTTACCCCTTTATAAATAAGTTACATCCTAAATCATTGCTAGTGGGTGGGCCAATCCTCACATGGATTTAGATTTCCCATAGCAGGCTAACTAGTAGATATGGGCTGGACCACATGGGTGTGATCGCATACTATTTGGAATAGTCCAACAATTTACTCGATTTAACACAACTTACATTTACGTTTAACATGGAAGAAGATGTTTGCGAGGAATAAAGAGAAATTAAGATCAAGAAACGGTACGACACTAACCTTGGAAGTCAGGTTGTCACAGGTTACATTCTTGAAGAAAACAGATTACGAAGTATGGATTTGCAACAAAAGGCTAGGGTAAGATGGGCGACGGATGGGGATGAAAATACTAGGTATTTTCATGGGGTCGTAAACGCAAATGTAAGTAACAACCGGATTAATGGACTAAGAATAGATGGGGAATGGGTCACTAACCCGTCTGTGATTAAAGACCATATCGCGTCCTTTTTTGCAAATAGGTTCGATGAGCCCAGGAATGAGAGACCGATTTTGGTTTGCCCGAATCTACGAACCTTGTCGGGCTTGGATGCCGAATCTCTAGTCTTACCTTTCTCTATGGAGGAAATTACATCTGCCGTATGGGAGTGTGCTGGTGATCGTGCGCCAGGTCCGGATGGTATAAATTTCCGTTTTCTAAAAAAATGCTGGGAGGTGTTTAAGGTGGATTTCTTGAAAGTTTTTGAGGAATTTTATACAACAGAGGCTCTAAACCAAGGGTGTACGTCCTCCTTTTTGGCGTTGATTCCTAAATGTTCGGATCCAGGTGGCCTGGAAGATTATAGGCCGATCAGTTTAATTGGGTGTATCAATAAAGTTATTTCTTAGGTATTAGTATCTCGGCTGAAGACGGTTATCTCCAAGCTCGTGTCGGAAGAGCAAACGGCTTTCTTGTCAAATAGGAGCATCTTGGACGGCCCACCCATTCTAAATGAGGTCTTGGCATGGATGAAGAGGAATAAGAAGGAGGGTATGATATTTAAAGTGGACATCGAGAAGGCTTACGACTCACTAAATTGGGTTTTTCTCGATTCCATATGGGGCCAAATGAATTTTTCAACAAGATGGAGAAAATAGATTATGGCGATTGTATCGTCTGCTCGGGCTTCGGTTCTCGTAAATGGGTCTCCTACACATGAATTTCCATGTCATCGGGGATTGAGGCAAGGGGACCCGCTCTCTTCGTTTTTGTTTGTATTGGCGATGGAGGCGTTAACGGGGGTCATGAAGGAGGCGTGTTCGGTTGGTCTATTCAAAGGGGTTCGATGTAACCATGAGGGCCCACTTCTTTCTCACTTCCTCTACGCCGATGATTTTGTTTTCATAGGGGAGTGGTCATTGAATAATGCCCGGTGCCTCCAAAGATTATTGAGATGTTTCTATTTAGCTTCGGGACTTAGGGTCAATAATATGAAGAGTAGCGTCTTCGGTATTGGGGTAACCACTGGTCGGGTGCAAGAGATAGCGGATGTACTTAAATGTGAGGAAAAATTACAAGTTTTGTCCTTTATCTTTATAGTACTTTACAGGCGGTGTCCTTTTTTTCAAATGTTGAAAGGCGGTGTCCTTTAATAGGTATTTTGTTACAAGTTTTGTCCTTTCCACCCAACTTGGTTAAAAAACTCAGTTAATTTGTGGCACATGATAAGCACATGAGGGTAATTATGTCTTTTCCACCCCACCACTTAAATGCAGGTACTGCTTGATCCTGATCCTGCTGATCCGATCCTTGTTCTTCTTCTGTTTTCCATCAATTCACAACAACAAATCAATCATGAAGGGGTAAGGTCCCAAAAACCTCATAATAAGTACTGGGGACCAAACCACAAGCATCCTTTTTAGCCTTGTACTATGCGCGGCCGCGTACGGGTCTCACAAAATAAAGACTTAAAGAACAGTCAACACTTGCACACCCAAAGGAAATCATAAATCCTTGCGCCTCTCCTACAAAGCAAAGGATAAAAAATCCTACATTAAACACTTCCGCTCAATATCAAGACTTTGATATTATTTACCCAGACTCGGGGTGTATCAAATCAACTGTTTCCACAAGGTAAGGTGCCACACCAGATTACCATAGTAATCTTCTAGAAGAAATACCATCGTGCACCACTAAGACGGTTATAACCGTCTGGACACGTGTCAGCTCCCTAGACGCCCCTGAAATCATAATGGCAACATGCAATTGGAGAGTAATCTCCACTTAAACACTTTACACGTGGCAAATCCCCAGCCATCGATCTAAACCACGATCCGTGTGCTCTCACATCGGATCAAGGAGCTGGATGGAAGGAAATGCTACCGCTTACGGTGTTAGCATCTTCCGTTAACTTTTCACTAACGGGTTTTCCCGCCCAAAGACTCCCGGCTATAAATATGAGAACTATTCAGGTATGAAAGGCAAGTTACACACACTTCTCAAATACATCTTCTTCTTCATTACCCATACTTATTCTCACACCGGAGTCGAGTCAAGGAGAGAACCCTCTTCTCCCCTTGGCGAGGCTAACGGTGCCCTTTTTTGCAGAGTTATCGGAGAAGGAGATCAGCTGTACCTGGATCAATCGAGAGGAAACCAACCTTTTATGCGGATTCAAACCCCCTAGATATCTCGGTTCCGACCATTTATCTAGTGTTTCTTCATTGGCGCCCACCGATTCTTCTGTCTTATCAGTTTTTATCTCGTTTCGATTCAGTCCTTTTCATTCTCTGTTTTTAACATGGCAGAAAATTCATCATCTCATCGGCAAACCGGTCTTCGACCGAACGTCGAAAACAATGTTCAAGTAGAAGGAATCCCAGAGGATGCCTCGGATGACAACGAGGTTCAATCCAACCGAGTAAACGACCCTGTCACTCCAGGGATGCTACCAGCAAACCCTGCTCAATCAATTCTGCCACCAGGAGAAACTCCAATTTCCTGGTACGTTAGGTCTCAAGGGGCACTAAACGCAGTGTACACACAGCTGTGTGCTCAAACTGCTCCCTTAACTCAATCTCGTAGACCAGGATCACGTGTTAACGCTTCCCAACGGGAAGATTCAACTTACAAGAATTCAGAAGTTTATGCCAGATCCACATCAAAACATGAATACACTCAGACAGGAAGCCATCAGAGAGAAAATCATGGTAGACCACACCTTCACCGAAGACAATCGGTTCATGACAGGTTGGGTTCCCAACGGGACACCCACACTGACGAGTCCGATCCAACATACCGTTTAAATGCAAATACCAGTGTGTTCAATCGATTGCAGCCAAACTACAATAAATGCAGGCCTCGAGCGGTTTATAACCCTGAGGCAGAACACAACTACGATTTGATTTACCGCCCTGCGGAAGCAGCGGAAAATTCAAAGTTCATCATGGAAATAGCTTTGGCTCCACTTGAGAAAGCTAAATTACCATCCAACGTAGGAAAATCTAACAGGCTGACAGACCCCGATGACCACTTAAGGGTATTTACCAGCGTAGGTCTGGTTGGGGGCTGGACCCTCCCGCTATGGTGCCATCTGTTCGTCCAGACCCTGACCGGCGCAGCGAGAATCTGGTGTGATAACCTACCAATCAGACAGATTGAATCATGGAAGGATCTGCGCGAAAAGTTTTTGACACACTTTAGCCAGCAACGACGTTCCATTCGCGATACATCCGACGTCATGAACATTTGGCGCAGGGATGATGAAAATCTGGAGGATTTCATCACCAGATACAATAAAGAGGTTTTGGAGATCGGTGGAGTTCATGAACAACTAATCCGTGCTCAATTCAAGTACGCGGTTAGATGCGATGACATGATTAAAGTCTTATCGGGAACAGAGGGCCTTCCGAAAAGTTAGGAGAAGGTAATGGCGGCGGCCAAGGTTTATGCGCAAACTGAAAAGAACCTTACCACAAACAGGCCACCGCCACCACATAATAGACCCACGGACTTAAGCTCAACCGGCGAAAGAAGATTTAAGAAATCATGGCGTGAGTCTGGCTCAGGAAGTCGATCATCTGAAGATGCTCGCACAACAATCAACAAGCTTACCGCCCAGAGGGAGAACAAACAGGACAATAGGGAGAGGCAGTGGACTCCCCTAACAAAGACCCCGGCGGAGGTTTTGAGTACTGAAGACTATCAATTCAAACCTCCGATCCCAATGAAAAATAAGCGTGGACAAGACCCGGCACAATACTGCGAATATCACAAAGACAACGGGCATACCACACATTTGCTCCAAAATGTGCGCAAAGAGATTAAACAAATAACCCGGGGTGACGAGGGCCCAAGCAAGAGGGCAAAAACTTAAGGAACAAACTCTACGAATTTCCTGCGGGAAAACATGACCTATCAAGCAAAGCAGGAATATTAGAGAGTAAGTTAAGTTTCACATAATTATATTAGTAAAACTTTGTAAAAGCCTCTGTGCTCTATCCTTAAATAAAATTGCAAAGTTTCTATTATTTCTGTGTTTACAAAGTGCATGCAATTTCTTTTAGTAAGCGCAAAAACATTATGGTAGTTATAAAATAAGCTTCATGAACGGTCAGTGATCACGTCACAAACGACCATCAGTTCACACATGAGCTTCATACCAACATTCATTCGCCTTACTCAATAAAAGTAATCGTACTCATGCAAAATATTGTAAACAAACAAATAGAAACATCATACTATTCTCAGCGTACAAATACGCCCTAAAAACTTTCAAACACGTCAGTGTTTAAGTTACTTGCGCAACAGCGCACCAACAGAAATAGGGATTTACATCCCAAATATTACAGGAAAATTGTTCAATACATTTTTCAACCTATGCCAAATCTTCACCCTCATCCGGAAAGATTTCCCTTAGTTGCGCTACGTGATCATCAGATTGCAGCGCAACATTTATCAGATCCATAACCGGAAGTTGCAAGTTGTTAAAATCTGTCTTCAAAGCAGCAAGCGCGACACCAGTATTCACGCCAAAAGTGGCAGATTTACTATCTTTCCAATCAACCTTTAAAGCGCTGTTTACATGATGGGAGCATTCAGCATATCCTTGCGCATACCCATCTCTTCGCGCAGCAACCACTAAACGAGCAACGGTTTTATCCAACTCTTCAGAGTTCAACACAGATTCAGCAACCTATGAAAGCAAGTAAAGATGGGTAAACAAGAAAGCGCATAAACAGTCCCGCAACAAAAAGGAACAAACAACTTACACAAGCAATTCCACGATCTTTTAACCACGCCATATCACTCTTCAAAGGTTCAAGCTCGCTCTCCGCCGTAGCCCACGCCGTTTCAGAATTTTCCAATTTTTCTTCAGTTTCGGTACTCTGGTTGTTGCGGTGCGCAAGCACTTTTGACCTACTTCACTTCAACTGCTCCATTCGCGACCAGAAAAAGTTTCTGCCGACAGGTCCTTGCGCACCGTAAGGCTTAAACCTTACGGTGCGCAAGGGGTCTTCAAAAGCAAACTTTATTTTTGGATTCCTCTCGTCGAGCTACCCCAAAAGCATATATTATGGCTCCCGTAACTCATTTTCTAGCTTCGGATATGTCCAGATGAAGTTCTGACTGTTTCTGGCGCGTATTTATATTCTTTTCTTCATTTCTTCTTTATTCGAATTCCGTTTTATTCGCCGTTTTTGCTCCCTTTACACCAGGACCTGGCAAAACACAAAATAAAATAAAACAAACTTAAAACTAAATAAAAACCATACAATAATTATACATTTCACACAGGACAAATATGTGTATTTTACTACACATCAAATATCCCACACTTAAACATTTGCTTGTCCCTAAGCAAAATTTCAAACAACTGTACATACTGAAATTTAAAATGATTATTTTACAAAGAAAAATTAAACACACATAAAATTAATGTACATAAATGATTTAAAATTAGCTAATAATGATAGAGATGAGAAAACTAAATGTGATTTTTCAAAAATAGAGTTTTATCTTCAATTACTCACTTACTTGCATCTTTTATTTACTTCCCTCGGCTCACTTGTGTAAACTAGTGAATGGTGCACTAGTAATTTTTCTGTGATCACTCAAAAGCCAGGCCATATAGTATCATTGTCATAAGCTTGTAATGAAATCTTATCTCTACCAATTAACATATAAAAATCATATAAATCAAGAGGACTTTTATTGTGGGTTGTAACTTGGCTAGGGTTTAAAGGTAGGAAAATGTGGATATTTACTGGGTGAAGTGTTTCAATCCGGTCTAGCAAATTTTCCTAGCAAACCTCACACAATTTTTTTTATAAGATATACACACTCACAAACCAAGTGACTCTTTTAAGGTCAGATCGTCAAGACCGGTTTTATCCTTGATGTAGATTAAATCTTCCTGTATCCTGTAGTGAACATTACTTCCAACTCTAATGGATCGTTCAGCATCAAGCCTAATAGCACCCATCCTGATTAGAAGCGTGTATTCATATTGAGATTCAGTTTGACTTTTTCGACATCTTCCTGTGTGAGACCAGTTTACACATCCAATGCATTTATCATATCGTTTTGCTCTTCTTTTCATAGCACTTTTGGATGTCCCATAAACTTGGTGGCATTTGTTCTTGTTGTCGCCATTTTTTTTCTGACTTATTCACTTAGATGAAATATTTTCTCTCTAAGCTCCGTGGGTAAACTTGGTTTTGCGAATTGTAAACAACAAAGTAAATTTAAATCGAATGAATGCATGTCCAGTTCTTTTAGGTCTGCCGGTAAAAGACCAAACTAACTTCCTATGAAAGGAAAATTATACTATACCAGAATTCATACATGGGTTGAAAAGGTAGAACAAAAGGTTTAATATGGTGGGTTTATAACAAACGAAAAAGGAAAAAGGCTCAACTTGGTTTTCTATTGGATAATATTTTGGGTTTTTTTTTTAAGTTTTAACAAATGGGTAAACACATGGGTGTATCCTAATGCCTCTATCATTTTTATACAATTTTATAGTTAATGAATTCAACAAGTATATTCAAGACAAGTTCTGAAATGTATACTATTATGCGGCACACTCAATCAAATGAAGTCTTAAGCATATGATGAATGCTTTTAGAAAGACTCAAAACTCACTGAAATTGGGTGTGTATTTAAGATGCAAATTTATGAATAATTAGAAAACAAAATTTCTATTTATGAAAAAACAATTAAAATTTTCTCATATGTATAATTATTAGATAAAAATAATATCAAATATGCACAAAAGTAAAACAATAATTATAATTTTTTTTATAAACTTTATGACTTTAACGATAGTTTCCCATCCCCACACTTAAATTCTACATTGCCCTCAATGTAGGATGGAAACCGACTCAAAAACACTAAGATAAATAAGAAATAAAATACTAAAGACAAATTTGGAAAGGACTTAGCTGGTTATGATGATAATCTGTGCCAGCTATGTATGTTCCTTATCCAAACTTGAATATGACCGTATAGCATTTCTTTCGCGGTCGCCTTTTACACCTTGGTTGCTTTTTCATAAGATTGCAGTTCCGAGATTTCCACCCGAATGGAGATTGAGTACGGGCGGATTAAGCAAACCTGCACATGACACAACAAACAGTCCTAGGCGTAAAACTTACTCAATGACAAAAACTAACTCAAACCACACAAACGATAAAGATAAAATAAACACTACAAAAAAATCACACCAACTACATAACTATGTGTCATCCCAAAACCTCAATCAGGAGGTTTCTCCTTTATCCAACCCCAGTCTAGCTTATTCAATTTCACCCGCTTCTTGTTATTATTTGAAATTTTAAATTTGGAATTTTTAAACCTTTTATCATTTTCAAATAGGTCACGCCACCAATACTTAAATTTACCTGGACCAAACCTGATTCGTGCCATATAAGGAGGATGATGGTTGTCTCTGCACTTGAGCTTTCGTTTGCACCATCTTTGCATCCTCAAGACATGTTGGTCCAAGTTTCTTCGTGTCTTCTCCCGTGTTTTTAATTGTGGTGGTGATCCAGCTTCTAGCTTTTCCACGGGCCAACTTTCAAACTCCTCAGCCACTTGATGTCTGTCGTTATGGACATGCAAAAACCTAATTAACCTAGGTAGCTAGGGTAAGCAGGGTATCGAATCCAGAGGAGTCTGTGGTTAATGCTAATTATTATTTATTTGTAAATATTTGAATTACTTTGAGAACTTGCTAGAAAACTATAAACAATAACTTTGAGATTGTAAAAACAATGATAGAAAAAGATGTGGTCACTCCGGGATTCAGATTCTGTAATTACTAATAACCTAGTTCTGATTTTATTGGATGCTATTGATTGAATAGTAAATCTGTCACATCTACCAATTACCTACTCAGTTCAAAATCTTAATATTAATTGATCAGAGAAATATTAAAACAAACATTCATAGGAATCATTCAATCAACAAAAGCATAATTGGATTCAAAACATGATTATAACTCTGACTGTCACTCAGGATGTGTCTGTCACACAAATTATATAATCACGCAAATAGTTGGTTGTCACCCGACTACAAATCCAAATCTCAATACAAAACAGAAACTAGAATTAAAAGTGTCTTACACAATCATTCACCCGAAGTGCCCACGAGAAATTTAGCCGCTCATGACGGTCGAACAATCCTGAGAAGCTTGAAAGAATGACGAATTCATGATTGAGTCGATGTGTTGCGTGGATGATTGATGATGTTCGATCCCCACTGTTGCCGTCAAGATGATGTTGATGATTATGATGTTTTTTTTTTCTCAAAAGTCAAAACCCTCAATAGTAAATGTGCATATGTCGGGCCAATGCATGCGTGTATATTCTAATGATGGATGTTGTGTGCGGCCCAATCCAAGTAACACATGTATGCTAGCCCAGTCACAAGTCTGCGTGATGGATGATGAATATTATTGTTTTGTTGACTTTTGTGCTCCCTCAAAACAAATTAGTCAATCCCCTCACATGTGCACATGATGTTGTTGTTTCTTTTTTAATGTTTGCCATCTAAGTCCCTGTGTGTGTATTGAATTCCACCCAAAAACCAAAGAAGCATCATGATGAGATATGTTGACTTTCAATTAAAAATTCTCCAATCAAAGTTGTCGGCCCATATGTTGTATAACTTCCATAGCCTACGGTTTTAAAACCGTAGGTTACGTTCCCATGCTTCTGTTGCATTTCTTTTTATTTACTGAACATGACCGTAGGTTACCATATTCCATGCGTAGCCTATGGTGTGATTGCAACTTCCAGTAAATGACTAATAGGTCCCTGGATTCTATTCTCTCTTGTTTCTCGCAACTCCAAGCTATAACATTCGGCCCGAAACCAATCCTGACAACACCATTCACTATGTTTATCGACTTCGACCGTTCCGCTTCATCTCTAATCACTCTAACTTCACCATATTACGTGTTTAACCTGAAAAATCGCAAACCTTCGTAGTTAACACATTCAACACGCACAGTCACGTAAACGACAATAAGATACGCAATTTAAACACTTTAACACACGGATCTCACACTCTCCATCACCACTTTCTCTTCTTCTTCGTTTGGTATTTGTTTGATTTCCATGATCGGTTCACCTTCAAGTAATTTCTCTAAATAGGCAAGATCACCGATTGGGTCAAATTCTGCATTTTCAATAGTTGGCAAACCTACCAACTCATCACCAAACTCTTTTTCCCAAGATGGTTCATGGTCTTTTTCATCCTCCATGTTGTCAAGTGGCTTTTCTTCAACTTCTTCAATTAGAGCTGCCGAGTATCGAGGCATCTCTAATTCAATCTCTTCTACTACCCCCTCATCTTCATCACTCCAAAAGTCATCATCGATATTCCATGGTGTAGGACACCAATGGTTGGAATTAACGACTTGCTAAACCGGAGGTGGGACTACAACGTCCATTATCGTCTCTGGTTCTTTTTCTGATAACTCTGGCTCACCGGGTAGCTCCTCTTCAATCTCTTCTTTTATTAATCTCCTATATTCAGCTAGTTTCGCATCTATTTCCGCTTCATCACAGGAAAAATCAATTATGAATTTAACATTTTTCTCTTCCTGCTGTACCTTATTATCTTCACCAATACCCTCAGCATCCTTCAATGTTGTCTCTATATTGGTAAGCTCTGTGGCATCTACCGACTCGTCATTCATGTCTTGATTTAAAGTCCAATCATCCTTGTCGGCCCAATATATCCCCTTTGTAACCGAAGGCATTGACCATCGTAAAGAGTTCGGACAATCTTTAGACCTGTGCGGTCCAGCACATTTCCCACAAAATGGATTTATGATTTGATCGTTGTTTTTCATCTTTTCTAACATTTGTTCTAGTTCTTCGCAGTTTTGCTTCAGTAATGATGCTGTCTGAGCGACGACTTGACATGATTCCACAAAAGGTGGGTACTTGCTTTCGTTGCATGGTTGATATGGTGAAGAATAATAGTTTTGATATGGTTGTGGTTGTGAATATAAGTTAGAAGAGTAATTTGTGGAACACTCCGATGAATTTGGACAATATTAGGTAAAATGAGGCCCTCCACAGATCAAACACATTATAAAAATACACAAAACAAACAAACAAACAAACTTTAATCTATGAAAACAAGTAAAAAAAACTAAATAGACGACTCGGGTAGTTCTCTAAAGTTTGCCAGTGTCCCCGGCAACGACGCCAAAAACTTGATGTGCGGCTCACAGCCTGTTTTTATGTTCGAAGACTTTGATGTTTTATGAATCGTTTTATTCAAAAGCCTTGGTATGTAAAAATCTTGATGTGGGGTTGTTTATTCAGATGCTAAAAAGTTGGACATGCTTTGGTGTCACACCCCGATATTTCACGTATTACAGGTGGGCCCGGTGGGGAGTATCGTGACGTAGTTGATATCATCATAGTCAAACAACACAATTCAAATGCACAGCGGAAGCAAAAGATAAATATATTACAATCCGATATAGAGCAATATCAAAGTATTACAAACGGAATGTAAAGGATCCACAGGCGGATCAATAAAAGAAACATAGTTCAACAGACTTTAAGGCATCCAAGCTTGCGAGACTTATTGTGGACGCTAGAAGACAGCCAACCTAGTACGAGTAGTACCTGCACTTAACCTTTTGGAAAATACGTCAGTTTACACTGGTAAATACAATTTAACTGACTCATTTTAAAAAGGTTTGAAAATTGATTTGAATGCACGTGGCACAAACATTTTATAACTTGGGATAATTATGTGAATATAATCTTGTAAACGAATTACATGTTACTTATGCGTTCAGTAGCCCGATCCGTAGACCGGGTTAAAGATTAATAGACACGCCACATTCTTTGGTTAGGCACTGACGGGTGTACGCCTACACCCCGTGCGTAGGTCGTGGCCATCTCGTAAGATGATGCCAAGGATATCCGGGACATGGTCATTAACCCCCCAAAGGCTTTAAGCAAACAAAACATTTCAAAACGTAGCATATCAAGGATTTAACCACTATTCGATTAAAGATTCAATGCCGGACCAAGCGGTATTTTATATACCGTACCCCAAGCCCGTATAGGGAAAACTGATCTTTATGAATTAGTTATGGATTTTATTTAAAACAAACCCGTTTGACTTTTATTTGACCCGACAACTAAACTAAGTAAACGTGGTAATTAGGAGGTGCCCTCTTGAGGGTTAATCACCTACCTAATTACGGTCACGTAGCCATGTTCGTTGCGAACTATGGCTCAACCATTTAAAAGTCAAAGCGTTCGACGCAACCGCTTGACTTTTCGGTTTTTAAATGCTAAACCATTAACTAAGCACGAAAGGGGACTTACGAAGGGTCCAAAGGACTGAAGGAGGTTCTCCAAAAAGAGTTCAAGATCCTCACAATTCAGAGAGTGTATCAGATTTGAAGGAGAAGTGTGAATAAAACAATTGAACTCATCTCCTATTTATACCTTTCGGGACCTCGTAGGATCGCGACAAGTGTCGGGGAGTTAAGATCAGATCATGACAAGTGTAGACCGGTTTTAACATACCATGTGCAGCCCCTAGTATCGAGTTTGGGGGTATTGGAAACCATCTAGAACAATTTCCAGCAAGAAACAGGCTGTTACCAGCTGTTTCTGCATCTGATCAGGCCACACGGCCCGCGTAGGTGACTCAGCAGGCTTACGCGGCCCGCCTGCATGTCCCAGGTCAGCAAAACAACTTTCATAATTGGCAGATTTGGTCCCTGTTTGCATATAAACGTGTTTCTGACACATCCACGGTCCGTTAACCTCATTTCAAGGCTCTATTATGAGGTCCACATATAGGGGATATGAAACATGTTTAAAAAACATGTCGGATGTCGGTTCGTTTAGCCGTACGGTCACGTTGTGCGTCGAATTACGACGAAACACGAACGGACGCGAAAAACGGTCCAAACTACGTGACGAATGGAATTTTATCAAGGCGATCACTAAAATAAAATATTTTAGTGCTTACATAAATTTTTGGGTGTCCAGAGATATTCAGAATGTGAGATATGCGCGAAAGTGCAAACTTGTGCACTTTTTGACACTTTTAGTCCCTGTATGACATAAAAGTTTATTTTTGCGCACCAAACACCTCCAAGCCTGTCTCTAAGCTATATGAAGGATAAATAGGGTATGTTTAACTCCTGGTTATTTTCCGGAAGGTCCGTTACCATACGATTCGACCTACTTTTGCAGTTGACGCAATTAGTCCTTTAATTGCGCATTGTAGCGCGAAATGTCATTTAATGATATCCAAGCCTCCTACGGCCCATAATGGGCATTACCAACCATATACTTAAATATTACTACGCTCTCATTCGCCTAGATGGTCACCGAAAGGCGTAGATTCAAAAGTTGACGCTTTAGGCCCCTCTATTGCGCAAACTTGCGCATCTCATCATTTATTAGCATTGAAGCCTCATCTAATCCATATTAAGCATTCTTGGAAGTATTATTAACACCACGATGCTTCGGGTTCACTAAAAGGTCATTCAGAGATATAATTAAACATATTGACACTTTTAGTCCCTCTAACTTGCAAAGTTGCGCGTAACTTTACTTATAGGCATAAAACCTTAGACGGCCATTATTTGGCATTCCCGAGAGTATAATTAAATATTATTAAGCTCCCGGTTGGTTAGAAGGTCACTCCGAGGTAAGAATTAACATGTTGACGCTTTTAACCCCTTTATTGTGCAAACTTTCAAATAATTACGCAAACGGCTACACTTATTCATCAAGTGGCGCATTTATGAATATAAACATCATAAGAAACTTATTTTTAGGTATGTTATCACTTCCAGTCCTTTCATAATCAAAGTTTTCGATTTTTCGAAAAATTAGTCCCTAAATTTCAGTGTTTAACTGCATTAGGGTTTATTACACGTGTCAATACATCATTGGACGTGATTTTTACGAGGTGTTACATCCTCACCCCCTTAAAAGAAATCTCGACCTCGAGATTTGCTAAAATGCTGGAAGTACTTTTTGTCACTTAACGGACTTAACTTCTATAGCATATCTGGAGCCTCTCCAAGCTCCCAAAGTGACCTTTATATTTGGTACATGTATCCTTTTGGAGCTTCTTAACCTGTCGATCCTCAGTCGATATAGGTTGCTCATCATATCATTAATCTGTATGTTATTATGTGATAGTGCTTCTCGACTTATTGGTGAAAACACAGCCTTAAGTCATTAGTGTGCAATGTATTGCGAGCTCCGCCAAGCTCCTTAAATAGGTTGTAGCTTATAAGCTATTTGATCTTGGTACATTCGATTCCTTCGAATGATTCTATATATTCAGAGATCAACTAGCCTAATAATTAACAAATTGGTACACCCTTCCAGGGTGATATCTTTGTTAAACCTTATTCCTTAACAAGAACTTAGGAGGTTTGCTATTTTCATTAATCCATGATTTTCTGCCGAATACTGGCCACGTACAGATGATTATGGATTTGTTTGATCTTATTCGTTGTTTCCAAGGCAACTTTCAGATCCTGATAATTGGACTTACCAATCTTCTGTCTACTAGTAGATGTTTAACATTTCATCTATACAAAGTCTTCAAAGGAGCAGCCTTGATACTTATATAACAACTATTATAGAAAAGCTTAATTTAAGGTGGGATGGTTATTCCAACCATTGCTTAAAACTAATCTTAAGGAATAGCTAATCCTTACAGTTATTCGAACAAATCGACGATCCTGGGCAGCTGATAGAAATTCTTAATTGTTGCCTAATTAGGGTTGCGGTAATCAAATGCATACGCAAAATGAACCGTCTTTCTTAATTAACTATACCGAATTCTCAGAAGATTGAGTTAGGCTATACGAACCCTTTATTCAAAACTTACTTAATCAGGGTTTCGATTCTTCCAATGATGGTACTAGCTGTCTTGGAGATTTCATAATAGTACAGCCCTAAATAGGATATAAATCTTAACTCTACTTGTCTCACAGGAGGTAAACAGGGTAATCTTAGGAGAAGATAATCAAAATACAAGGAGGTTGCAGAGATTTTCCAAATCTCTGGCTCCAGTTTATCCATCATTGCCCGTGTCAAATAAGTGACACCTTTATGTTATAAGTCCACGAATTCCTTAATCGGGAACATTTACTTAGAAACTTCTAATCTGGATATCTTCTTTGAATACCATTAGCTGACTTTAGTACCATATGACCATCGTAATATCTTTGTGGTCCCATGCATTAAACCTCCATATTGATCAGGCATGGAAGCAATCTTTGGAACTTATTAAGATACATCAATCCTCATATGGCGCTTTTATCATACTGTCCGGTTTTCGCAATCGATAGAGATTGAAGAGATATCAACTATATATATGCTGACGCACTTCCTCTATAGAGAGGATACTTCTAGAATTCTATGATTTGAAGTTTCTGATAGGAACAGAAGGAATGGTTCTTATGATTTTACCTGTAAGTTTTACCTTACACTTAATATCTGAGGTTCTTACGGAAAAAAATTTCCTAAAAGTTTGCTAAGTTGTAGTCTTATGAGAGACTTAGCAGCACCTAAACCCAAACATAACTCTTAACAATAAAATTACAATAAGGGATTTATCTGATATTATTAATGTGAGCTGCCTCTAATCCTTCATCAGGAGGGTTAAACACCTCCATTCTTAATCCCTTTTAAACTTAGTTGCGAAATCTTTGACAAATTCTAGGGCAATCTCAGCTTCGATTAGTTATTTCATAATATATATAACGTGAGTAGCTGAGGTAGATCCATAATGGATTTATAACAAGCAGGCTTTGAACCTTAATGTGCCTTCTTATTGCCGATGCTAACCACCAATAATTATTTGCATGAAGTTTAGATTTTGGGTAAATAGGGTATTATCTCAGCCAATGAATTAAAATTTGCGACATACTGTCGACAGTCTAGAACTTTTATGGCGAGAGTCAGAAATTTCTTATTTCATTTTTTTTCATTTTGTGATGTGGATAATAGGTTTTTCTAATAAGGTTCCTAAAAACTTGGACCATCCATATTGCATAAGGGGATCTTTCTTGTGGACTTCAATAATGTCCTCACTAATCAAGAGTATTGTCATCGAATGGCTGTGATGTATACCTTACCATGTCCTTTCCAGCATAACCATCGATATACCTAATGGTTTCTACTAGGGCTGTAAACGAACCGAACGTTCAGCGAACAGTTCATGAACCGTTCGGCGGGAAGTTCGTTTATGTTCGTTCGATTAGCTTAATGAACGAACACGAACAAAAAATTTTGTTCGGTTAGCTTAGCGAACGAACACGAACACAGGTCTCGTTCGTTCGACTGCGTTCGTGAACGTTCGGTAATATGTTCAGTTAGGTTCGTTCGTGTTCGTTTGATTATATTAAAAAATAATAAACAATAAACCTTTTATCTAAACATATTGAAAACTTGAAACCCTATTTTTTTTCTAAGTTAGCTAAAATTTGGACATTCTAAGACATTTTTTGGGATAATTATGTCTAAGAGCATTCACAACCAAATATTGTACTCCATCTTTACAATTGTACTAAAAATCATTAACTTTTCTCTATTCTTTTCAATTAAATAATATATTTTATACTTTTACCATTACCTTTTCTCTCTTCTCCACTCACATCCACTTTCAAAAAATATTAAAAGTTATAGAGGTGAACAATATCTTCTTCAAATTTACTGATGAACAGTAACTTTTTCTGCCTTTTCTCTCTCATCCCCTCACAACAATTTACAACCACTCTTACAAATATAAAGGTTACACTCACATACATATAGAGGATCCATTGCAAGTGCTCTAAGTTAGTTAAATTTGATTCATCGTTTGGTGTTGTAGTAGACTTCTTGTGTTTTGATTTATCGTTTGATGGTTGTATTTAACTACTTATATCCAATGTTTAAGGATACCAATGTTTTTATTTATTTTTTTATTTTCAAGTTAAATGTTCGTTTGCGTTCGTTTTTATTTGTTTGCGTTCGTTTGTGTTCGAGACCAGTGTTCACGAACTGTTCGTGAACAACTGAATTTCCTTAACGAACGAACACGAACAAAAACTTATGTTCAGTATGCGTTCGTGAACAGTTCACGAACATGTTAATTTCCTTAACGAACGAACATGGACATGGCCTTGTTCGTGTTCGTTCGGTTCGTTTACAGCCCTAGTTTCTACTATATCCCAAAAAATTTCCTGAAATTGGTGGCCCCTTTTTACTATTGAAGTCTCTTGACTTCTAAGAGGCGAAGTACTTTTAAGTACATCCTAAGAGGAAAGGGCTTCTTGCCATATATGATTTTGTTTGGGTTATTCTTCGCATCTGAAGTATGAATATAGCTCTTCTTATGAGCAGTGACATGTGTTTTAAAGCAAACATCATTCGGCTTCTCAAGCCTTTTCATGACTTTTCTCATAGCCCTTCCAACAGCTGCGTTAATCACAGTTTTGGAGATTAACTCCATTAACATTGAGGTTCACATTGGATGCATTATTATCACTTGTCGCATCTCCAGCATCACGTCTGTTGTCTGTCTCTTCTAAGTTTTTCCATACTCGAATCTTTGGTTTTAAACACCAAATTTAACAAGTGCTTGGGCATTCCATACCCAGTACCTCCTTGAATGGTCAAAGGCTCACCATAAGGAGTTTTAATAATTACTTGCTTCTCATCACATAAGGTATGGGCTTGGTTACAGGATGACCAACCCTTCTTTTATTATTATCGAGTCCCTCTATTTTAATGGAACAAAGACAGTGGAAAAGAGTAATCCCTAATGGATATAAAACATCCATCTAATACTGCTGAAGCAGTCTCTGTGGTACTATCGGCCAATTCTACTTTATACTTAACGCTTAGAGTTTTAACAGGCAGACTTAATGATTTACAAAATTTGTTATCCACGAGAGACTTATCTGAACCTGAATCAAATAATACTCTAGCATGAGCGTTATTGATAAATAAGTACCTGTTGTGACATTGTTATCCTGAACAGTCTCTTGAGTATCCATTTGAGAGCTTCCAACTTTGATCTTCTTAGCCTCCTCAGGCTTTTTAGCGTAATTAGGGCAGTTTGTCTTAATGTGCCCTTTCTCATTGCAACCATAGCAGGTTGCGTCTCCCATTCTCTTGCAATCCAAGGTCTTATGCTCCTTGGACTTGCAGATTCCACAGGGTAAAGGCTGAGATTCATATCTGCATTTCCCGAGGTGGTATTACCTACAGGTTTTGCATCTGGTCTTTTCACCGATCTGCTGTTTGTCCTTCAAATCCTTGCATTCATGGGTCTTGGGATCCGTCTCCTTACAGATGACACATCCCCCGGTCTGATCATAGAAACATTTTCCGAAGTGTTTCTTCCCGCAGGTTTTACATTTGGGTTTTGCCTCCTTTGGTTTGGACTGGTTATAGCTTGAACCGGTCTTACCCTTTTTGTAACCCTTATTTGGGGTATTATCGCACTTTCGCTTATGCTCCTTTAATATATGGTCCACGACTTTGTTTACGGCTATATCTATCATAGCCTGCAACCTGGTGCTTGTTAAGTTTAGTCTTGCATCATCATTTTGATCAGTTGGATGATTGTGAGCTTCAGAGGGGTCAGCCATGGTGAAGCTTTGAAGACTACAAACCAAGTAGTAATAATTGGTTTAATTATATAGTGAATTTTCGAATTTGATGAATAAATAGCCATGGTGTAATTAACCATATAGGCTAATAGATAGTATTTAATTTATTTGATTATGTTTTGCCTAAGTTTTTAAATAAACCATCTTTGGCATTTAAACGGAATATAATCCTTCATATTTACTAGACAGGGGACATAAGTCACGACTGTCAATGTCATACTGACATCTTATATAGCACAACGGCTTGTTCCAAAGAACTTTTCGATGGCACAGATGCCTTGTCACTAGGGAAATTTTAAAACATAATCAATGATTCCTTTGGATCGGAAAATTTCATAATTCATTGCCTTGACAAGAAGTTATGAAATAAAACTATCTTTTTCATGTATACATCTTTGCCCGTAGGTATACATCCCAGATGGATGTTTAGATGTGTACATCATGTTCGACGTTTATTAGCCATGATTCCTATTGATCATTTAGGCTAAATAAGGGGTTTGGAAGTTCCTAATATAAAGACAACAAGCGGGATTTTATCGCATCACTGTTGTCGGGAGTGTTAACACGTTTTTAAGTGTTAATAAGGATCTGAATCTCTTTTAAACAGGTTTTACCATCTTAGCTAGGTCTTCAATGACGTTCAAGCTAGGTCAAACCTTTTAAGATTCTCTTTTAATATTTATACTGGCAGGAAAGGAGTGATTTTTTTTTATTCAGGATTTTTATCATAATTATCCTGGATTTAATTAAAATATAACTATAGCACAAAAAGTCAATTCACAAGGGCAACTTTAAATTATAACCCATGATTTTGTAGAATCAAGGTATTTAGGCTTGAACGTGTTCACGCCTTTTCTTGACAGGGAGTTGTAGGCTACGACTGTCTTTAGTCTCAAAGGACGTTAATTATAGCCCGTAGGCATTACATCCCTAACGGATGTTTGAATCACAAAATAAGAAAGGATTTCGGGAGAATCCAGTATGAGGATGATTTATGTGACTTTATCGAACCACGTCTGCTAGAAAAGTTAATACGTTATAGATGTTAACAAGGATGTGAATCTCTTGAATAGGTCCTATCATCTTGGCCTCGTCATATAGGCTAGGTTTACCTTTAAGATTCCTTTTTAATAATTAACGCAGAACAATCCTAACTCGGGATGTTAATAAGGACCTGAACCTAAATTGAGGAACTGCCATCTTGGCCGGGTCTTAATAATGACACGAGGCTAGGTCTTGTCCTTTTTAGATTTTGTCATTTTATTATAATGGTAGATCTTATAAAAGGAATGATATTTTTAAACAAGTATATGGTTGCCCTAAACGGGACATCTTAAGAAAATGACTTGCCCATGCAAGGGCTAATAAAAAAAATAACAAAGAAGCAATTAAAAGACAATGAAACGAATTAGGATTAGTCCTATGTTCTTGTCTAGACTCGAGAATGTGCAACTGTGTAACTGAGATTGAACATAAAAGCTAGTGTTCAATTTACTCAGTGTTGGCTCTGATACCAACCTGTCACACCCCGATATTTCCACGTATTACCGGTGGGCCCGGTGGGGAGTATCGTGACGTAGTTGATATCATCATAGTCAAACAACACAATTCAAATGCACAGCGGAAGCAAAAGATAAATATATTACAATCCGATATAGAGCAATATCAAAGTATTACAAACGGAATGTAAATGATCCACAGGCAGATCAATAAAAGAAACATAGTTCAACAGACTTTAAGGCATCCAAGCTTGCGAGACTTATTGTGGACGCTAGAAGACAGCCAGCCTAGTACGAGTAGTACCTGCACTTAACCTTTTGGAAAATACGTCAGTTTACACTGGTAAATACAATTTAACTGACTCATTTTAAAAAGGTTTGAAAATTGATTTGAATGCACGTGGCACAAACATTTTATAACTTGGGATAATTATGTGAATATAATCTTGTAAACGAATTACATGTTACTTATGCGTTCAGTAGCCCGATCCGTAGACCGGGTTAAAGATTAATAGACACACCACATTCTTTGGTTAGGCACTGACGGGTGTACGCCTACACCCCGTGCGTAGGTCGTGGCCATCTCGTAAGATGATGCCAAGGATATCCGGGACATGGTCATTAACCCCCCAAAGGCTTTAAGCAAACAAAACATTTCAAAATGTAGCATATCAAGGATTTAACCACTATTCGATTAAAGATTCAATGCCGGACCAAGCGGTATTTTATATACCGTACCCCAAGTCCGTATAGGGAAAATAAGTTAAAAAGTATTTACCTGAGCTAAATATAAATTCAATCCCAGCCGTATACCACCAAGCAAGTACAGTTAGCTTTTACTGGGCTCCTAAATCTGGAACGAAGGTTTTTAATAACCTATTAGATTCCTGACGGGTCTTTAATTAAGCCTAAGCTTAGACCGGTTAACTATCAAAAGGAAGACACGGTTCAAACGCATGATAAAGCGAAGACCGGTTTAGAATGTGGTTTTGACCCGACAAGCTTGCATGCTTGTTTAATATGGGTAACTTAAACACATTCTGGATTTTGAGACAAAAATGATACGGTTTGACCCGTTTCGGCTAATATATGCAAACTAGTTACATAAGCCGATCCGAACGCGAAAAGTGCGTAACGAGTAACCATAAGAGTCATATACAAGTTTCCTAAGTTAATATGCCTTAAACATGTTGTAATATCAGTAAGGTATCTTCTATTATGCCCAAAACGAGTTTAATCTCAAAATAAGCCCTGTAAGGGTATTTTGGTCATTTTAAAGATTATAAAAGAGTTTATTTATAAATCCGAGTTACAGGTCTGATTTTTCTAGTAAATAAACTTAATTTACTAAGTTATATCAGTAGGGTATGACCTATATGTGAAATTTATCATTTAAAACCAAACTATGCACCTTAGGGGTATTTTGGTAATTTCACTTAGGCTTAAAAGGTCAAAACTGGAAACCTGAGTTTAAAAAATTTTACTTACTGTTAACATATATAAATATACTAAAAATATCAGTAGGTATCAACCTTATATGTTTAATATGATTTTAGTACATACTATGAGTTAAAAATGCTTAAAAAGGCGATTTGGATCCATTTCCGGGTTTTCAAAGGGAAGCTGATATTTTTATAATTACAGAAGGCTCAAAATATTTTATTTATCAAATAAAATCAGTAGAAAAAGGTTTGGGGTCAAAAGGATTTGTAAAACTCATTTTATGGCTTAAAAGGGCAAAATCGGCATTAACCGAATTAAACTTAGAGACCTATGTTATGCTCAGCCAAAAATTAAATAAAAATCTTCAAAAATCTCTAAATATTATATTACATCAGTGGGTAAAAAGTTTGATATCAAAAAGTGGGTTTAGATAGGCTATATGCTAATTATGCCATTTATTTAATAAGAAGCTTTCTAATCACGCTAATGAGCATAACTCTTAATCTAGACCTCGAACTGATGTCAAATTTTAGGTGCAAGTTTATAAATCAGTAACTAAGGTTTCTACTCTTTTACTTTTTCAAAAATCACATTTTATAGTCACAAGGGCATAATAGTCGACATTTAAGCACTTAACGGAAACATGTATATGAATCGGATAACTAAAGAACCAAGTTTTATAATCCCAGAGAGTTATACTTACATGAAACCTGATCCAAATAAGGCTCTAAGGTATTTCTAAAACATGCATAAACAGGTCAGAACTGAAAGTCAAAGCAGAAGTCAAACTATGCGACTTTCGATCCCGAACCGAGCCTAAACTTGAAATTGTCGGGTTGAACATGCTTAGACATGTTCAACTAATTTTTTCCAAGTTATTAAAGTGAGAAAACTGATCTTTATGAATTAGTTATGGATTTTATTTAAAACAAACCCGTTTGAATTTTATTTGACCCGACAACTAAACTAAGTAAACGTGGTAATTAGGAGGTGCCCTCTTGAGGGTTAATCACCTACCTAATTACGGTCACGTAGCCATGTTCGTTGCGAACTATGGCTCAACCATTTAAAAGTCAAAGCGTTAGACGCAACCACTTGACTTTTCGGTTTTTAAACGCTAAACCATTAACTAAGCACGAAAGGGGACTTACGAAGGGTCCAAAGGACTGAAGGAGGTTCTCTAAAAAGAGTTCAAGATCCTCACAATTCAGAGAGTGTATCAGATTTAAAGGAGAAGTGTGAATAAAAAAATTGAACTCATCTCCTATTTATACCTTTCGGGACCTCGTAGGATCACGACAAGTGTCGGGGAGTTAAGATCAGATCATGACAAGTGTAGACCGGTTTTAACATACCATGTGCAGCCCCTAGTATCGAGTTTGGGGGTATTGGAAACCATCTAGAACAATTGCCAGCAAGAAACAGGCTGTTACCAGCTATTTCTGCATCTAATCAGGCCACGCGGCCCACGTAGGTGACTCAGCAGGCTTACGCGGCCCGCCTGCATGTCCCAGGTCAGCAAAACAACTTTCATAATTGGCAGATTTGGTCCCTGTTTGCATATAAACGTGTTTCTGACACATCCATGGTCCGTTAACCTCATTTCAAGGCTCTATTATGAGGTCCACATATAGGGGATATGAAACATGTTTAAAAAACATGTCGGATGTCGGTTCGTTTGGCCGTACGGTCACGTTGTGCGTCGAATTACGACGAAACACGAACGGACGCGAAAAACGGTCCAAACTACGTGACGAATGGAATTTTATCATGGCGATCACTAAAATAAAATATTTTAGTGCTTACATAAATTTTTGGGTGTCCGGAGATATTCAGAATGTGAGATATGCGCGAAAGTGCAAACTTGTGCACTTTTTGACACTTTTAGTCCCTGTATGACATAAAAGTTTATTTTTGTGCACCAAACACCTCCAAGCCTGTCTCTAAGCTATATGAAGGATAAATAGGATATGTTTAACTCCTGGTCATATTCCGGTAGGTCCGTTACCTTACGATTCGACCTACTTTTGCAGTTGATGCAATTAGTCCTTTAATTGCGCATTGTAGCGCGAAATGTCATTTAATGATATCCAAGCATCCTATGGCCCATAATGGGCATTACCAAGCATATACTTAAATATTACTACGCTCTCGTTCGCCTAGATGGTCACCGAAAGGCGTAGATTCAAAAGTTGACGCTTTAGGCCCCTCTATTGCGCAAACTTGCGCATCTCATCATTTATTAGCATTGAAGCCTCATCTAATCCATATTAGGCATTCTTGGAAGTATTATTAACACCACGATGCTTCGGGTTCACTAAAAGGTCATTCAGAGATATAATTAAACATATTGACACTTTTAGTCCCTCTAACTTGCAAAGTTGCGCGTAACTTTACTTATAGGCATAAAACCTTAGACGGCCATTATTTGGCATTCCCGAGAGTATAATTAAATATTATTAAGCTCCCGGTTGGTTAGAAGGTCACTCAGAGGTAAGAATTAACATGTTGACGCTTTTAACCCCTTTATTGCGCAAACTTTCAAATAATTACGCAAACGGCTACACTTATTCATCAAGTGGCACATTTATGAATATAAACATCATAAGAAACTTATTTTTAGGTATGTTATCACTTCCAGTCCTTTCATAATCAAAGTTTTCGATTTTTCAAAAAATTAGTCCCTAAATTTCAGTGTTTGACTGCATTAGGGTTTATTACACGTGTCAATACATCATTGGACGTGATTTTTACGAGGTGTTACATTTGGCCTAATAGGTGTCGGTACTCTCATTGGGATTGTCCTCGGGTAGGCAACGGGTCCTTATAATTGGATTTGTACGAATACCAGCCTAGATAGGAGTTCCCAATTTAACGGTACTTAACCCTTCCAGTTACTACATGTCCGAGCATATGATATTTCGTTTTATTTTCAAAAAAAGTTTTAAATGGAATTGCTACTACACCACACACAATCGGCAAGTGCACCGGTCGCGGTGTAGTGTAGATGGCAAGACCGGATATCAATCCGTGGACACTATATACAAACTTTAGATAATAAACCTCTATCGACTATAAAGTTAAATTTGGAAGTTTGATTTAAATTGATTTTTGATTTTTAAATAATAACTTACGAGAATGAAGAAAGCAAAACAAGAAAAGTGAAGCACGCGGAGGGGTGGGTGGAAGCTTTTCATGTACCACAGATGGCAGTTCTGTGGGAACAGGGGAAACAGGAACCTCTGGAAAAACAACAAAATCTGTAAAAATTTAACGCACATAAAGAAAACAAGAAAAAGCAACACTTACCAGGAACAGATTCTGAAATAAAAGAATCAAGATTCCCTTTTCTGGTAATTTTCTTCCTCTGAATCTTCTTAGAGGGCTGACCCTCCACATCAGTATCAGCTTGTTTTCTTTTACCAGCTTTCCTGTGCACCAAGTGTTCAGGACTAGAATCCAAATCGATAGGATCACTTGGGTTGGATGGGGGAATATCAGCAGAATCCCTCGGTTCAGGTTTCGGTTCTCGTACAATTACTGCAGGGGTAAGACCCTCCAAAGAATCAGAAACCACCACATAATCACACCTGGAGTCAGAGGAACGGCGCATACCTTTCTTCTCTCCAACATTCTTTGCCTTCAAAGTTTGAACTTTAACAGTCTCACCCTTCTTCGGCGCAGAGGTAGAGGTCGTTGCGCGTTTCTTCTTTTCAGGGCCTATGCCCAAATTCAACAACTCACCTACAAAAGCGCAAAAGAACAATTTACCCACAAGCGCAAAAAGGAAAACAGAAACAGATATAGCTTACCAGCACAGCAGCCGGTTGGGCAGACAAATTCGCATCTCGCGGGAGAACAAAGTTTCTTACAATACGATGGTACCAAAGTTCCTCATCAGGTTTCTTCTTGATAGTACCCATCTTTCCATCCTCCCTCTTAAAGGCAACAACATACAGTGAAACAACTGTAATCAAAGGAGAGCAAGTAAAAAAAAAGGAGAGAGATGGAAAACTCCCAATCTTACCATAACCATCCTCGGTGTATACCGGTTTGTCATCACGCTCCATTTTCCAATTCAAACTCATGCCGGCTCCGACGAGGGCTTTCTCCGGCAAAGCAATATTGGGAACATCTTTCAGATCTTGATACCAGTTCTCATCAACAGTGGTCTGAATCGTTTCAATCGGAACATCTTCCTTCCCCCTTAAAACCATCCTCACCGGAATCACTCCGGCCTTGATAAAAAGAATTTTTGTTTCCAATCGTGAAAGGATTTTGGGGGTTGCTGTAGAATCTTCTTTGCAGACGCCCTCTGAACGAACGAGTAAAACCCTTGGGTACAGTGCATCTGGTGAAAAACCCTAAATCGAGAAACGGTTGGTTCAACATGCATTGTTCGACACACAAATTCAAAATGTCGAACCCTAACCATACCAATAGGGTGAAGTTGGGAGATATGCAACTTACAATACTCAAGGAATTCAAGAAAAAATTTAGTAACAGGCAAACGAAAGTTGCCTTCACAGAAAAAATCCCAAAAAAGGGTAATATACCCAGCCGGAGCATCCGCTGCAGTCTGCCCTTCTTCAGGGTATAGAGCACCCCAGCTCTCCGGAAATTTGAAATTCCGAACCAAACCATCAAAGGTCGCTCTAGGCCACTTTAACGGTGGAAGTTCAGTCGACATTTCTTCAGTAGGATCTTCTTGGTATCCTCCGGTTGACATAAGACGAAACTTTTTCTTAGAAGAAAGGAAAAAGAACGTTTTCAACAAAACAATGATTACACAGAGGAGGATACTCAAACGTTATATATACTCACCGCAATAAATAGCATCGGTAACCGCTATAGCACCTTTTCTGGATATCACAGTTATCCAAGCAACAGAGTGAGTGAAAACCAACACCAACGCGCTTACACGCGCGCGTGCAAGACACGGACAGTAAGGAACAACTGACAGTGACAGCCTGTCACTCAGTTTTACTGTACCAATCACATTTAAAGTCAAAGATTTTCAAAAATCGTTACAGTAAACAAAATGAATTTTCCCATAGAAGTTTCCACATTTTCGAGCCAAAAAAACTTTCCCTCTTATAAAGTCCAGCGCTCCACTTACTTGCGTAAGTGCAACACTAGACTGGGGGGACTTGAAGGGGTAAGGTCCCAAAAACCTCATAATAAGTACTGGGGCCCAAACCACAAGCATCCTTTTTAGCCTTGTACTCTGCGCGGCCGCGCACGGGTCTCACAAAATAAAGACTTAAAGAACAGTCAACAGTCAACACTTGCGCGCCCAAAGGAAATCATAAATCCTTGCGCCTCTCCTACAAAGCAAAGGATAAAAAATCCTACATTAAACACTTCCGCTCAATATCAAGACTTTGATATTATTTACCCAGACTCGGGGTGTATCAAATCAACTGTTTCCACACGGTAAGGTACCACACCAGATTACCACAATAATCTTCTAGAAGAAATACCATCATGTACCACTAAGACGGTTATAACCGTCTGGACACGTGTCAGCTCCCCAGACGCCCCTGAAATCACAATGGCAACATGCAATTGGAGAGTAATCTCCACTTAAACACTTTACACGTGGCAAATCCCCAGCCATCGATCTAAACCACGATCCGTGTGCTCTCACATCGGATCAAGGAGCTGGATGGAAGGAAATGCAACCGCTTACGGTGTTAGCATCTTCCGTCAACTTTTCACTAACGGGTTTTCCCGCCTAAAGACTCCCGGCTATAAATATGAGAACTATTCAGGTATGAAAGGCAAGTTACACACACTTCTCAAATACATCTTCTTCTTCATTACCCATACTTATTCTCACACCGGAGTCGGGTCAAGGAGAGAACCCTCTTCTCCCCTTGGCGAGGCTAACGGTGCCCTTTTTTGCAGAGTTATCGGAGAAGGAGATCAGCTGTACCTGGATCAATCGAGAGGAAACCAACCTTTTATGCGGATTCAAACCCCCTACATATCTCGGTTCCGACCATTTATCTAGTGTTTCTTCAAATCAAAACACAACAAACTACACTAATCGGTCAATTTGAAACCCTAGATCACTCGTTACAAGCACAGGAAATGAAATAATACCAGAATCGTTAACTATCATTAACTTTAGTTGAATTCAATGAGTTTTAATGTCGAAACGGATGCATACGTACCTGGATCTGGTTTCGATTTAGGAATTTTAATGTCGAAACGGATGAAACCCTAGATCACTCGTTACAAGCACAGGAAATGAAGCACCACCATTTTAATGTTGTTTTGGATCTAGGTGGCCGGCGATCTGCTGTGAGCTTGATCTGTTGTGGAATCGAATCTCCTACTCACCTGCACCACCATCATCAAAAATGTTCAAAATCACACACCATACCTTCAAGTCAACCCTTTCATTCCCATGCACAATCGAAACTACAAACAGATCCAAACAAGGTAATCTCTACACACTCGAATTTGAATCTTGCACCGGTTGATAATGATGGTGGTTGATGTGTGGGCGGCGGCGAATGGTGGTGGTTGATGTGTGGGCGGCGGCGGCCGCATACAGATCCGCATACAGATCGAAACCGCATACAGATCCAAACAAGATGATGATGGTGGTTGTTGTGTGGGCGGCGGCGGATGGTTGTTGTTGTGGTGGTGGTGGTGGTGGTGGGAGGTGGGAGATGATGGTTGTCGTGACAAAATACTACTGGCAGATCCAAACAAGATGATGATGGTGGTTGATCTGTGTGTTTGTAGAGAGAGAGAGATATTTTAATTTTTTTAAATAGATATTAGTTTTTTAAATTCTTTTTGTTTTATTTTATTAAAAAGATTTATAAATAAATAGGTAGAAAGACTAAACTACCCCTGTTTGACCAGACTTAACAAAAAAACCTAACTGGGTTAGGGCTAAAGGACAAGACGTGTAACAAAATACCTACTAAAGGACACCGCCTGTCAACATTTGAAACAAAAGGACACCGCCTGTAAAGTACTATAAAGATAAAGGACAAAACTTGTAATTTTTCCTAAATGTAAAGTGGGGGATCTTCCATTTAAGTACCTTGGCTTGTTTGTGGGAGCAAATATGAATCTGTGCAAAAATTGGGATTCGGTGGTGGAGACGTTTAAAAAAAGACTTTATATTTGGAAAGCTAATATTATCTCTTTTGGTGGTAAGATTATGCTAACCAAATCGGTACTTAATTCGCTTGCCCACTTATTTCTTCTCACTTTATAAGGCACCGGGTCAAGTCATCAAACGGTTGGAGGCCATTCGGAGAGATTTCCTTTGGGGTGCAACACCGGAGCAAGGCAAAATCAAATGGGTAAAATGGCGTAATGCCATGACACCGAAAGATCTGGGTGGGTTGGGAATGGGTTCGCTTAGAGATGCTAACACCGCCATGTTATCTAAATGGTGGTGGAGATTTACGGTTGACCAAAAAAGCTTGTGGAGGAAAGTCATATGGGCAATACATGCTAACTCGAGATCGTGGAATTATATTCCTGCCAAAGTATCCATCGTGGGGCCATGGAAGCAAGTGGCGAAGACCAGGGAAATTTTAAAAACAGGGGAATTGATATTCAAAGGTTAATAAAAACTAAGCCGGGTGCGGGAGATCATGTTCGTTGCTGGATTGACTGGTGGATCTCGACGGAACCGCTATGCTTTATTTTTCCGAATCTTTTCATGCTGGAGAAGAATAAACAGGTAGCATTGGCGGATCGTTGTGGTTCATTGAATGGTGTGCTGTGGACAAACTATGTGTGGGTTCGTCAACCGGAAACGACAGCTGAACTGGATGAGCTGGGGCAGTTAACCGAACTGATCGCTGACTTGGCTAGATTTTTGGGTGGGGACGGTTGGGTATGGAACCAAGGATCGTCTGAGATGTTCTCAGTTAAGGGCATAAAAAGTCTATTGCAGGAAACGTCGTTCTCGGATTTGGGCACGGGTTTTACTTGGAATAATTGGGCACCTCTTAAGGTAAATTTTCTTGCTTGGCGACTAGCTCTTAATCGGCTGCCTACTTTGGATAACTTGGAAAGATGGAGTGTACAAGTTGGTTCCGGTATGTGTAAATTATGAGGCCAGCACCAGGAAACAGCGGAGCATCTATTCGTATCGTGTGGCGTGGCGCAATCAGTTTGGGAGTTCATTGGTTCATGGTGTAGATTGCCCAGCTTGTTTTTCTTTGGGGTGGAGGACATTATTAAGTTTCATAAACATGTGAGGGGAACTGGGAAATGGAGGAAAGTCCTGCATATGGTTTTCAAAACTACCCTTTGGTGTATTTGGGGTTGCAGGAACAAGACAATATTTAAGGGGATACAACCTAAAGTGGAGAACATAAAGGAAGAAATAAGAGTTTTGGGTTATCTTTGGTGTAAAAATAGGTCAAAACTGTTGGGCTCACTTGGCAAGATTGGTGTAATTTCGATTTGGGATGTATGGGTGTGTAATTGTAACTGAACATGGTGCCGTGTCGGGTTAACATAATGTTAATCCAACGGTTTTTGCTTTTTACTTTAATAAAATTGAATATGTTGGCCGTTCAAAAAAAAACATTAAAAAAACTTAACGGCTATTTTTTTTATCATGAATTTGAACTTGTCGGGGTTTTATTGTTTAACTGGATTTTTCTTTGACTGTTTATTTTAACCTATTTGTTACAGTTTGTATTGTGATCAACTAAGGTGATGTTTGTTTTTGCTTATAACATCTGCAAAATGCTTATGTCTGCAGGCGGGCAGACATAAGATGTTGAAGACTGTTTGTTTTTTTTTTTTAAAGATCTACAAATAGCTTATTTCATCTTAAAAAAAAAGCTCAGAATCTTTGCTTCAAACATCTTCACAAAACCTAATCCAAACACCTCACACCACAAAAACTTCTCCCCTGCCACCACCACCTCCGCCACCACCACCTCCACCACCACCATCGTAGAGAGAGAGACCTGTAGAGAGAGAAAGAGCGTCCTGTAGAGACCTGTAGAGAGAGAGAGACCTGTAGAGAGAGAGAGAGCGTAGAGAGAGAGACCTGTAGAGAGAGAGAGCGTCGGTTGGTGGCCGGCTGGTCACCTTCGAACGCCATCAAACGCCGCCACCACTGTTGCGTGTCGCTTCTGCTGCGTCATCACCATCAAACGCCGCCACCACTGTTGGTGGCCGGCTGGTCACCTTCGAGCAAGGGAGAACGAGATCGAGTGGGTGATGGCGGAGGTGGTGCGGTGGTGGTGGCAGAGGTGGTGCGGTGGTGGTGGTGGTGGTTGTAGAGAGAGTTTCTAGAGAGAGAGAGCAGAGAGAGAGCTTCTAGAGAGAGAGCAGAGAGAGAGCTTGGGTGTGTTTTGTGTGGTTGAAATTGTTTATGAAGAAAAAAAAACAAACCCTCTTCTCCTTGCAGACTGCAGACATTTGGGCCACATCTTCTCTTGCAGATGCCTGCAGATGTGGTTAGCAGACTACAGACATTTTACATCTGAAAAAACAAACAGCACCTAAGTCAATTAAAGATGTTTTTTTTTGGGTGGACTCAATTTGACCCATCTATTTTTCTCCCTAAAGAAAATTATCGAATACACTGTTGGTGTTATTGTACTCGTCGTCATGGACACAAGCTTAGGGATGGCATGTGAACGGATTTGAAATGGGTTTCGGTAATCCCGTTATCATACCCGGTTGTAAAACCGTGTCCCATATCTGGCCCAATACCTTTTGTGTATTGAGCAAACCTGTGAGTATCGGGTAAACCCGTTTGTTAAAAATAGCTGTTGAGATTTAAAAAAAAAGTATTTTCTCACCGTGTTAATTTCTATGTAATAGCATGTTTTTCAACAACCATTACAAATTGAAGTATGATAAATTATAAATATATATCATCACTATAAAAGTTTGAACATCTAAAATATGCGTCCCAGTGGACATATTATGGTGGTAATGTGTTTCCCTTTTATCTAAAGAGTAAATTACAAAGTTCGTCCTTTATGTATGTCATTTATTACAAAGTATGTCCTTTATCTTTAATAAGCTCAGAAAACATACTTAATGTTTGCAAACCCTTACACATTATGTCCTTTAGCCATAACTCTGTTATTTTTCATGGTTAAATCAGGCCAAGGGTACCCCACATAAGGGTATTTTGGTAATTTTACTAATTTATTAAAAATATCTCTAATAAAGAAAATAAAAAAAGAAATTTAAATAATTAAACATATATTAAAATTAATCCTCTCATTTTCTTTCTCTCTCTCTCTCTCTCTTAACTCTCTTTTTCTCTCCCTCTCTCTAACTTCCTGATCGGCTGATCTCACCACCAATCTAACACCACCACTACCACCACTCTAGAATTAATCCACAAAGTAAAACACCAGTCGCTAACATCATCATCTACCCTTGACAACAATAAAATCCAGCCGACAATCTTCTTCAGCGATTCCATCTTCAAAGAAACCCCAAATTACATAAAACAACTGCTAATATCAGCTTCCTTTCTTCTCTTTCTCCAAAACCCCTGTTCCGATCGGAGCTTCTCCGGCGACATATCTCAGAAAACAACAGAGATAAACAATTTAGAAATTATCGGAGATGATATTCTTCGTGATGTTCAGTTCAGCTTCTCCGGCAGCCGTTGTCCATCGCCGTCGATGAAGAGATCAATCTCGCCGTCAAGCGGTTTCAATCCGGAAACAACACGACGGACGTTAGTTTCGGTAACGGAGGTGTAACGGAAACCGTAACTGAAACCCTAGGTAACGGCGGTGAAACTGTAACTGAAGCTGAAACTTTTATTGTAACTGATGTAAGGTTCTTCGTCGCTGATGTTCTTCGTCAATCAGAAGGTCAATATCCATTGGCTGACGGCGGTGGTGGCTACCGTCATAAGCGTAGTGGGTGGTCGGTTAGGGTTTGGAGATGAAGGTGGAGTGAATGCAGATTGAGGATGCGGAACAGTTCGCCGGAAACACGTTTGAAGATCTGAGAAAGTTGTTTCAGGTCTGTCGTAAACCGTCGACCGTACCGTACATCAGATAAGTTTGTTTGGGGTTAGTAGCTTAAATGTAGATTAGGGTTTGAATTTGGATTGTGGTTTGATAAGGAGCAGTGTTGGCATCTTGATTTTATGTCCGTTGGTGGGGGGTTTTGCAGAAGTGGAGGTGCGGTGGTGGAGGTTCGGTGGTGATGATGGAAGTATGGTGGTTGACGGTGGTGGAGGTGCGGTGGTGATAGTGCAGGTGTGGTGGCAGGTGGGTGGTGGTGTTGGTGGTTGCAGGTGTGGTGTGATGGCAAGTGGGTGTTGGTGGATGTTGGTGTTTTTATATATGTTTTAATAAATTAGTAAAATTACCAAAATACCCTTTATGTGGGGTACCCTTGGCCTGATTTAACCATGAAAAATAACAGAGTTATGGCTAAAGGACATAATGTGTAAGGGTTTGCAAACATTAAGTATGTTTTCTGAGCTTATTAAAGATAAAGGACATACTTTGTAATAAATGACATACATAAAGGACGAACTTTGTAATTGTAAGACCCTAAATCGTAAATGACAAAAGTCGCAGCGGAAATTCGTACCATAAAAAAATTTCGCTCGTTACAAACACCTTGTCGCGCTTAAATTCATTATTAAGGTTTATTTCTTTTTCACTAAATACATTTATTATACTTATTTACATTAAGAAACATAACCTAGCTTCATTCAGTTACGTACTCAACACTACCGTACAATCTATCCTGTGACTCGACCTTTGATCGCTCCTTCATCATAAGATAATCCGGCTCGAACAACCTGCACTCACCCACATATGCAAGTTATTAGTATATTATCAATATAAACGATACTTATCCTTGGACTATTCCCGTTCCATTATTACTTATCATTAAACATTCCCTCTGAGTTCCTCACCTCTGGTGCATCTTCGATACAGCACCTGCATTACACCTAGAACTCCATGTATACGCATAACAACGTAAAACTTAATCTTACTGAATGACTTACATACATATCTAGACTTCATACATATTATCTACTCATATACATACGTACACACTTGCATACCAATCAACATGCCTACTTACATATGAATACCTCTACATCATTATATACGTATTTACATATTCACTTACCTACATCACTAATTACACTCATGACATTATACATCTATATATATATACATACCTTCCTACTTGCAACATAACAAACTCATACACACCTACTCACATACAACCTTCATAATTCCGCATATTCTTGTTCACATACTTATAAACATACCCACGTAGATGCGTACATTCTTTCATACTTTTCTACGAACGTGTATAGAGATATACAAACATACATACATACTTATCTACACGTATAATTACCCTAATGATCGTAAAACATACTTTAAATTAGTCCCCCGTAGCTTAAAACACGTTTAAACGAGATTCCCGGACCAAACACGCGGAAAAAATAATTTTCGGAGAAAGTTGACCCGTCGCGTCGCGCGACCCCCCGTCGCGTGGCGCGACGCCCCCAAAACGACAGACAGTCTGCAGCTGGTTGCTGCATGTTTCCAGCACGATCCGATTTCACGGAAACAAGCATAACTCTTTCGTTTTTGGTCCGTTTTACCCGATTCTTTTTCCTACGTGATCGTAATTTAATTCTCCCTCCCATGGAGTGAAAATACAATATTGGGGTTACCGAAATTCATGACTATTAAGCCTTCGGCTCGTTACCCTTTTACCCACTTTTGCCCCTTTCATGCATTTATCATCATAACTTGTTTGTTCGACCTTAACTTCATATGAACCTAATAATTTCAAGGTCACCTATCATAAAAGATTCATTTCCGGATACCTTACACCTTATTCCACCCAGTATCGCTCAAAAGCTCATTTTGACCCGTTAAGGGTATATGCGCATAAAAAGTCCATGACTTACAAAAACCCTACTTCTCATTATCATACTTGTCTAAAACATTACAGTAGTCGCATAACTTGTTTCCTAGACTACTTTTAAGATTGTTTGCTCAATATACCCATCAAGGGCGTTTTAGTCAACTTTAATCCTATCATTCACGACGTAAGACTTCAGCACATATTTGACTTCAATCATCCTGTTTAATTAATTAAAACACTATATTACTTAAACAAACTAAGAAGTGATTACGGAAATCACTTACCTTGTGCATCCGTGTTCGTATCTACTCCTTGCCTCCTCTTGACCCGTTAGCCATCCATGCTTCGAGTCCGTCACGACATGATTCTTATTCTTTCGTGTCACCAATTTACATTCTCGTTAGCATACGACATAGTACATGTTAACTATCATATCAATCACATATTTCACTTCTTACTTTCTTTAGTCACATCTAAACAAACATAATTCATATAGTCACATCCATATTCGTTTAAGCTCATGTAACTCATCATGCCAGTAAATTTAACACGTATTGCTGTAACATGTACCATACTACTTCCTACAGTCCTACCCTTACGACAATGGGTCAAATCATATTTCTTATACTTAGTTGACTTTCAAGAGTCAACTATTAACCATATTTAACTATCGACTTATCACCATATACTCGTAACTTCATAATCGACCCTACGGATGACACTAGATACATTTTCTCATACACTTGGTGTGCGTACCACCTTGTAAGCCTAACGTACAACTAATTCATGCATACATCTTCTAAACTCATACCTAACTCATCAAATCCTACTCCTAATCAACATGTATCATTCACATATAAACACCCAACATATTAACATCGCATTTCTTTCCATTCAACTCACAAGAATTCATCATATCCATCATAATACATCAACAATCAACAAGAATTGCACATGGATGATCATTCAAGTCATCATCTTCACCAAAACAAATGGGTTTCACCTCTAAACATAAAATTAACCTAAACCTTTCATAGTCTATGTTCTATATCATGATACTAACACATACTCATACTCAATTTCATCCCGATTCACGGATTAAAACATAACCCACTTCATACAAGATCACCAATCTTAGTTTTGAGACATACCTTATGATCCCCTTGTGAAGGTGATCATTAATCCATGTTCATTCATGAATTTGAGCTTCGATTTATCCTTCAATTTGATCATATAAGGTCGAGCTAGGGTTTGGCTCAAATGGAAGCTCCTGATCGATCTAGAACACACACGAATGTGTGTTTGTGTGTGTTGTTATTTAATAAATCATCTTTCATCTTATTTCATTTAGCCCCCTCGTGTTTGCCACTAAACATAATTGGCACAACCTTCATCTTTTAATAGCTTTTACCATACACTTAACTAGGTTAAATAGTCTAGTTATTTATTTCATGATATATCTTATAAAAGCATTTTACGAATATAATCATTCGGATTTTGGGGCGTTACAGTAATTTACTCTTATCTAAAAGGTTGATGGTTGAAATCATACAAAATACTAGTATATGAGTATATAAGAGTAAACAGTTTGTCTCCAAAAAAAACTCTAGAATATATAAAAATTCATGATGATGTAAATAACGAAAACAAGTTAATACTTCATATCATAAATTATTAAAAAAATTATTAAACATATATTCCAATAGAAAAAAAGTCTATTTTTCACATAAGACCATTCATGGTTGGTTATAAATGGTTAGTGAGTGTAAAAGTGAGTGTTACGTTAGTGCCACATAGATACTGAGGCTCTCACTAACTAACCGATGGCGTATGTGTAATGGTAATGGTAGTGAGTGAAAAAGTGTGTGTGATGTGTAGTTATTTGGTTGACTTAAAAAAAAACTATAAAAAGGATTAACTTTCTCTCTTTGGCCCTTTTAATGGTGTGTGTGTGTGTGGGGGGGGGGTGGGGGGGGGGGGGGTTGGGGGGTATTCGCTGATGTGGAGTGGGACTAGCGCCCACTACATATGGTTTAGCGAAAGTACTAGAATGAATCGTTACTAGACTAGAGGTAACGGTTTATAAAAAAAAATTATGTTATATGATTCAAGTAAATGGGTATAAGTTTTCGGGTAATCGTGTCTGGTATCACATAATCCCATACACGCGAGATTTTTAAAAGTAATCTCATACCCGATCTCATACATGAATCCCAGTGCCACTACCCGTCTCAAATATTTTAGGTTTATCCATTAGATTTGGTTCGATTACCATCTCAGAGCACACCTAACAAACTTTTTGTAAGTAGGTGAGGTGTTTTTTTTTAATTCGAATTGTTGATAAATATAACCAGAAAACTTGTTAAGTTACATCAAAACAGAAGGTAGACGGGCAACAAGCTGCGCCGCCAACCCTTTCTGAATTGCAAACCCCAACCTCCCGAACACAAACCCCTGCCCCCTTGGGGTCGAACAATTGCTGTGGATAACCCGTTGAACCCTCGTCAAGAAATTGATGGCTTCTGGCGCTAGGGAGCCAAAAGTATCAAAGGCAAAAGGGATAAAGACATGTTGGTTCTCTGTGCAAGCTTTAGCGTGCTTATCCACTTTCTTTGATTCTGCCTTTCTTGCTGCTAGTCCAGCTACAAACCCGTTTTCCCTTAGACCAACCAAAGGGGAAACCCCCGTGAGGTCTACACAAGCATGTTTCCCCCCAGCCCAGCCAAAGACGAGCAGTTTCCCCCCAGCCCAACCAAAGGTGTTAGCTTCATTTTGTTTTTCTTTGGATGATTATTTATGAAAGGGACAACTCGATTTTCCTATGTTGTCTCTGCTGCTTGTTGCTTTAGTGCTTTACAATGAATGCACGCGTACACGGTATTTTACATGTAGATATGTAATAACTTTTTAATCTTTAAATGAAAAGCGTATATACATAAAAAAAAATAAAAAAAAAACATTCAATAGGCATTAATGAACAATCAGGCAATACTTAGTAACAAATGGATAAAGTGGCAAAGTTTAAACTTGTCGGATTGAATAGTTGAATGTCGAATTATGATTACTCGAACACACTATTGAGTCTACTGTTAATCAATTATTTAATGCCGATGATGACCACCTGATCGCCCGAAATTGAGATGAACATAGAACACCCTTCGCCATTCATTCAATCAATTATTGAATAATCAACCCATGTTACTCGAACACACTCTGTCACTTAGTCAACAATTATCAATCGATTTGAACAGCGAAAACACTTGAAACATGAGTCTGAACATGGGAATGCCCCTAACCGATTGCTGATGAGAAGGTGAAGTGCATCGACAGAATCATCCTTGCCCCTTGTGATTGCAAGGTTTTTTTTTTTTTTTCAATTGCTGCTAGTTTGCTTTTAATTATTAGTTTTAACATTTCAAGTGTTTAATCGGCTTAAATTAGTTTAAATGGGTCAAATGACAAGGTTCAAATTGGCTCAACTAAAAAGATTACTGAGTTTGCTTAACTGGGTTAGTTTTTTAAAAAGATTAACGGGTTTCAAATCTTGTAGATTTTTGGTTAGAAAATAACTTTATATATAAATACGAAAATATGTATTAAGCACCTTCTACATGTTAGTACATATGACAATTAGTTTTCTTAAGGATAATGACTCCTCCTAGATTACTTTTAGTGGGTACAAGCAGCGGCGGACCCACATAAAGCGGATCAGGGTCCCCGTACCCCAATATTTTTAAAAATATTATCAGATCTGGTATATTAAATTTTATAATGACCACATAAATACAATTCGGTTGACACCGTAGAAAAAATGAAAGCTGGTGTAGTGGAGCTCTTTACCAACAAGAGATCATGGGTTCAATCTTTGTATTTTTCTGGTTTTTTTTAAATCTCATTCAAACCTCGCTCTAACTCGACCCGAACGAGGACCGACCAGAAAATTTTAACGTTTTGTTATGAAAATTTTGAACACCGAAAAAATAGACCTCACTGGAAAGAAAATCCTGGGTCCACCACTGGGTACAAGTCACCTCTTTTTTTAACAGCCAACAAATCAATCCCGAGTATTCTCGGGCATCTACTGAACAAACGGAGTACCCCGAGAGTAATTCGAGTCGTCGACCACCAACTTCAAATTATTAGAGTAAATTTACTATAGGATAAATTACACTTTTCGTCCTTTATGTTTGTACCAGATTGCAACGGATAGCCTTTAACTTTAATAATTACAGTCACAGTCCTTTATTTGCAAAACTTGTTACACCATAGGTCCTTTAACACTAACTAGGTTAAAATTTTGAGTCAAATCTAATTAGACAAGGGTATTCCGGTCATATCATATTTTATTTAAATGATTTTTAATAAATAAAATCAAAAAATAACATATATATATATGATGCCCCTTATTTCATTCTGTCAGTCATCACTCCCCAAGTCCCCCACCGCCACCGCCTAAGACATGAACACCGCCATCATCGGAGCTACACCATCGACGTTCTCTCTCTATCTAAACTCATAACACCGCCACTCTCTCTTTCTCTCTGAACTCATAACACCACCACCGCCTAAGTCCACCACCACAACCGGATGTACAAACACCTCCAGGGTCGTCGCCTGTCCTCGTTAACACCACCACAACCGGATCTACAAACACCCCAAACCGTTGGAAGAGAGATATATGTACAGATCTAGTGTTTTTCATCAAACCGTAGCCCCAAATCTGGTGGATTTTGATTCCGGTGAGAGACAGAGAGAGAGAAGTGATTTCAGATCTGATGGCCGGAAAAAAACGACGGTGGTTGTTGGCCATCTACTCACGGATCTAGTGTTTTTCGGAGGTTTTTTTCTGGGTTCATGTTGTTGATCTTATTTGTTGTATGTTTACAAGGCTTCCGGGGAGACATATGTCAGATTCAAGGTTCTTTACTGCGGAATCTGTCATTCAGATCTTCACTTTGTCAAGAACGAATGGGGATTTACCAACTACCCGGTTACTAAGTTTGGTGGGATGATGCACCAAACTTGGGGACAAAGTTTCAAGTTTGGTTAATAAGAAGTTTCAAAATTGGGGACAAAGTTTGGTGGGATGATGCACATCATGTCAAAGTTGTGCTTCTGACTATGAGTAGTATTGCGAGAAGCAGGTATTAACTTTTGGGGCTGAAGTTACTGTTTTTAGCACCATAATTGTTTGTTTTTTTTAACCACCACCTCCCAAAATGTTTGGTTGCAGATCTGCAACGGGTTTGCAAAGGGCTAGGGGCAGTGGGTGTGACGTGGTGGTGGCCCGACTGGTGAACGGTGGTCGGAGTGGTGGCGGCAGGATGAGGTGGTGGTGGCAACATGTGGTGGTTAGGGTTAGGATTCACGAGGAAGATGAACTGTATGCAATTTTTGGGTTTTATTTATTAAATACTTAAATAAAAATATGAATTGACTAAAATACCCTTAAATGAATAAACTTAACTGAAATTTTTAACATGGTTAGTACTAAAGGACGTATAGTGTAACATGTTTTGCAAATAAAGGACTGTGACTGTAATTATTAAAGTTAAAGGCTATCCGTTGTAATCTGGTACAAACATAAAGGACGAAAAGTGTAATTTATCCTTTACTATAATATATTGTGGTTTTTGATTATTGGGTATAAAGTTGTTATTTTCTTCGTGTCTAACATTACGTTTAGACAGGACGTGCATTGTAGGTTGTTCTTGATTAGATTATTTTTTATTTTTTGTCTTTATTGTTTACGTCAGTGGCGGACCCAGGAATTTTTCCATGGGGGTGCGGAACCATTTTAAAAATTTTAGGCTCCAAGGTATATAAGTAAAAAATCGGTTAGTATCGGGTCGGGTCGGGTCATGTAAAACAAAAGAACATCGAACTAAATTTATATAATCATCAAAAATATGTCAAACCTTGTTACAAACATAATTAAAACGACACCCTACGGATTTTCATTTTTTGAAATCTATCCGAAACATGGCTCCATAACATATTACATAATATATCAACTATTCAAGTCCTAGAAATAATAATGTAAATAACCCTAAAAATCATCTAAACAACATATACACCATAAAAAGAAAAAGCCAAACATTCTTCACTAACAAATATAACCCACCAGATCTACCGTGTGGTGTATGCAGCTATAAAAAAAGGCAAAATATCATCACTAACAAAATATAACCCACCATATAACATAATGAAAAACAAAACGAAGCACATGTCTACTGTCATGGTTAGTATGCGGCTAATATCAACAAAAAAATAACCAAAATTCATAAAAAATAACAAAGAAATTTACCCATGTTCGATCGGCGGTGGTATGGTGGCTGATTACGGTGGTATAGAGAGAGCGGGAGAGAATATGTAAGGGTTTTGGGCTTGTTTATTTTATTTTAGTTTGAAATATTGTTGATTTGTTGGGTTTGTTTATTGGGCTAAGAGTTAGTAGTGGGCTAGTTAAAGATATTGGGTATTTGGGTTTAGTTATTTAGATATTAAAAGTTATATAATTTAGGTAGTATTTAAAAAAAATAAGAGTTTACTAAAAAAAAATATATAAATTGATAACTCTTTTTACCTAAGGGGTGCAGACGAAAAATTTCAAGAGGTGCGGACAGAAATTCCAAGGGGTGTGGACGAAAAATTCCAAGGGGTGCGGACGAGATTTTCGACGGAACTTAGCACTAAATTTTTTTTTTCCCGGGGGTGCGCCCGCCCACCCTGGCTTTGTCTTAGGTCCGCCCATGGTTTACGTGCATTGTTCATTTGTTCGCCGAAAGAATGATTATTCTTAACACTATATATTCCAAAATAGATTTTATAAATATTCTATATGAAACAAAACTAATAATTGGATGACTGTCACGGAAGAGACTCCCTTAGAATTTTAATTTATATAATATTTTTATTTATGTTCATTTTAATGCATAAAATGATTAAACAATTGATATGTTTGACTTACCTCTCAACTCTTGTAAGTTAAACTTAAACATGTAAGAAAATAATCGATTATACGAAGAAAATAACAATTTTACATTTATTTCATTTGCAAAGGGTGTAATATTAAATCGTATGTTTCGGTAAATTCATTTTCTTTTCTATTTAGCTAGTATTATGTTTTTCACTGTTTTGAGAATTATGCCGAGTTGAATTAGTTCTCATGCTTCAAGTCAATGTGTTCTCATTTTATCATTTTCCTATTTTAGCTAGTACAGTATTATGTTTTTCACTGCTTTGAGAATTATGATAAGTTGAATTAGTTCTCATGGTTCAAGTCAAAGTCGTTCTGCCGTTCAAAAAAAAAAAAAAAAAAGTCAAAGTCGTTCTCATTAATTTTACCATTTTTCTATATACATGCATGCATGTATATATTGACTTTTTAAAATAAAAAAAGAAAATTCCAAGATAGCTTTACACATGTTTCTAACGTTGTCAGTTTCGCTTTAAATATTTTTTTTAAGGGTTATTAGATTTTATCACCCTTAACTATTGGTCATTGGCCGCTGCCACCCCCAACTATCACTTTGACGTCCGCCACCCCCAACTTAACACTTAGTGTGTTCTGTCACCAAATCACTAACTTTTGATCCTATTAATATACTTTTGGGGGTGTCCTAAGATCCCTAAAACCTTCCCAAGATCCTTATGACACCCCAAAAAGTGTAGTAACATGATCAAAAGTTAGTGATCATTTAACGACATGGTGACAAAACACACTAAGTGTTAAGTTAGGGGTGACGGGCGTCAAAGTGTTAGTTGAGGGTGGCAGTGGCCAATAGCCAATAGTTGTGGGTGATAAAATCTAATAACCCTTTTTTTTTAATGTACATCTTGCAGAGTTTAAACCCTACACCTATAGGATAGAGGAGAAATACCTTATCACCACAACATATATATATATATATATATATATATATATATATATATAAATTGTATCTAGAAAAATAAATCATTTATCTTTTAATTTAATATTTTCATTGTTTATATTTCTCTTTTCATATTGGCCGTAGGCGAGTATGATTTTAAACTATTTATGAGACCAATCAGACAAATCAAGATCAGAACTATAAACGCTAAAAATTTAAATTACCAAATTGAATATATATGAAATGTAGTTACTAAAATGGGCGTAAAGCCCAAGTAAAAACTCCTACATGATAACACATGCCATAATTATAGTATTTATAAATAGGGTAAAGATCAAATAGAAAGTTTATTTTGGCAAGTCTAGGAAGCAATAGGATTAGGACATGTGGCAACACTTAAAATAAAGAAAAAGGGTATTTTAGTCAATCCAACCCTTTCTTCTTCCTTTTCAAAACCCAGTAACTTCAAAACCCACCATTTTCAAAACCCACAATCTTCAACCATTTCTTCACTTTCTATCTCAATAATCACTACATTATAGTGCGATTTTCATCACCAATCAATGATTCAAACACCCGATCAACGTGTTCTTCAGCTTTTTTTGAAGAAAACCCAGTTTAATTTCATTAAAAAATCTCGTTTTTTCCGGTGATTTTGGAGATAATCACTCGATTCGTTCGATTCAAGCGTTGATAAGTGTTTCTATCATTCAAATTTCGTCAATTGATGAAGAAACCGGCTTCGATCCATGTAAGAACTTCTTTAATTTCATTTTCACGATCTGGGTTTTTATTTAGTCATTGCGTTTTACGATCTTGGCGGGGGTCCAGGGGCGGCAGCCCCTGGCGGGGTCCAAGGGGCAGAGCCCCTGGCTGGGGTTGAGCTAAAAACGCATCAGAAAATTTAATTTTCCAGAAATTGGCTCATTTCTAAGACAGTAATTCGTAGACAATTCAGACAGTTCACGGACAATTCACAAACAGTTCACAAACAGTTTTATGTGTCCATTGCGTTTTAGAAATAAGAGAGTTTTATGTGTTTTCTGGCTATTGCGTTTTAGAAAAAACACATTTTTAAGTATCTTTAGTCATTGCGTTTTAGGTAAAACACATTTTTGAAGTGTTTTTAGTCATTGCGTTTTAGGTAAAACACATTTTTAGGTGTTTTCAGTCCATTGCGTTTTACAGAGAACACTTTCTTTTGTTTTTTTAGGTCATTGCGTTTTAGAAATGAGACATTTTTAAGTGTTTTCTGGCCATTGCGTTTTACAAATAAAACATTTCTTTGTGTTTTCTAGCCATTGCGTTTTACAAATAAGACATTTCTTTATGTTTTCTGGCCATTGCGGTTTACAAATAAGTCATTTCTTTGTGTTTTTGGTGCATTGCGTTTTAGAAAAATGTCATTTTTTAGGTTTTTTTTTCATTGCGTTTTACGTAACTGGTGGTTTTTCTATTGCGTTTTACACAACTGGGTTTAAATTTTTTTTTTTAAATATAGCAATAGTATACTCGTTTTAAAGATAAAAAACGCTCGTTTTTTTGGTGCAATTTTTATAAAAAAATAATGTCGTATGAAAGAGTTATTAACGTTTAAAAAATAGGGGGGGGGGATTGGAGGAGAGAGAAACTATTGGCTTGAATTGACTAGAATGCACTTGAACAAACTCACGCGCCTCTTTTCTTCTTTTCAATTTCCCTGATTTAAACTTAGCCCTTGATTAACTTAATGGATGGTCAAGATCACTTCCTAGCCTTCCTAGCCAAATAAACTTCCTATTGTATCTCCACCCTTTATAAATAAATAAAAAACTAAAAACCATATTAATAGCATAACCACTTTAACAGGTCATACTAAAAAGACATCAATACTAAACTAAAAAGACTACTATTTAATTATATTTATGCTTTCCCTAAAATAATATTTCAAAAACCAGAAATGAAATGATGGTCATTACCAAAGGCCTTTTGGTCGGCTTCATGACTTTCGTTTGTTGGTTAAGAGTCTCTTCTAAAGCAATTTGCTTTAGATTGAATCAAAAAGTTCCTTCAATTATGGGCAGGGACAACCCTAAGACCATGTGTAGTGGTAGTGGGTTATAATGCCCCCATCATGGGGCATTATCCGACACGTGACGTCCTAGTCAGCAATGGGGCATTATAGCAAAAGTGGCGTAGTGGGGAAGAATTATAATGCCCATATTATTTTTAATGAGAAAAAAAAAGAGTCAAATGGTTGTCAGGTTTGTGGGCAAAACTGATTGGAGGACCAAAGTGAAAAGTGTGGGTGGGCAAAAAAAGTCAAATGGATGTCAGACAATGAAAACCATTTCAGCGTTTTAATGAAAACGCCCACATGCAAAATTTCCAAATATAACGCCCAAAAACGCCCGGTGTAGTGGGGGGACGGCGTTTTGGGGCGTTTTTTTTGAATTTTTTTTAAAAAACACGCCTCACTACGGATGGTCTAATGGCTTAAGAATTGAGACAATTGCCTAAGGCCCCTACTATTTGAGGGTCCCAAATTTTAAACCCCTTCTTATTTATATATGTTAGTTATTTAGTTATGCGTCAATGACTACCAGCTCAGCTGGTAAGAGGTGTGAAGATTTACCCACAGGTCACGTGTTCGATCCCGGGCCAGTTGGGTTCCTACACCGGGCTTAGGCCAGACCAAACGAGAGGTACCGCATTGCGGGCCAGCGGATTCGAACCTGAGCGGGTACGCCTAGAGGCGGCCAAGGTAACCGGTTGATCCACTCATCCAAAAAAAAGTTATATATTATGTATGCTAAGTACTGAAATATGACAAACCCACTTTATAGAAATCTCTATTTCTCATTTTTTAAGTCTCAAAGTTCACGGTATGATTATGCATTTAAGTTATATTTTTGTCAATGTCTTATGAATTTATAATTAAATATTTATCTATTTGTGATAGTTTGAATTAACTACGTATCTTGTTTAGGCCGGAGGGTATGGAGGCGCCACCAGGGCCACCTCACCCTCTATAGCGCCTCACGGCGCCATACCTCCACACCCTCAAATCCAAGAAGGGGCGCTATAGAAGAGGCTCCATCATGGTAACGAGGAAGAAGGGCTTTATCAGGTGGGGCCCACATCTTTGCAAACAATTTTTTTTTTAATTTGGTTTAATAGGGGGCGTTATCCCACACTCTGCAATTTAAGAGAAAGCGTGATAAAGCCCTTTGGCTTATGTGGATCATAGGTGGTACTGACGTGTCTTGATAAAGTCCCTAGAGGCTCCATCCCACACCCTCCAGCCTTACTTTACTTATGTGAATTTATTTGTGTGAAGAGTCTGAATCATGGTTTGGAAATTACAATTCTATTAAACAAACGATTTTGTTAGTTGATTTATGTGAATGATTAGTTTATTTTCCATCCCCAAATTATACATATTATATTATACATTATACATATTATTACTAAGTGGTCATGAAGAGTAATTTTGAGAATTCGTTACACAAATAATTTTTATTTATTAGTATTTGTTTTATTATTTTTAGTAGTATTATTATTTTTAGTATTCAACTTCATCTTTTAATCATAACTTGTGTTCGTCAACCTTTTTAAAAATTCTAAATTTGCATCTATATTTATTCCAAGTTATTTTCCCGCACGTTCTCATGATACGTTACCATGGCATTGGATCGATTATCAACTAAACAACAATAGTATAGGTATCGATTTTCATTTTTATTGTTTTCGATCAATGTATGGGTTTCTCTTTCGATTACTATAGTGAGATACTGATACCGTAACTAACTGAACATATACCAACTGAATCCCACCGCAAAGCGCGGGGAAAATCACTAGTTATATTATACATTATACATTATACATTGATTTTAAAGTCATGATGAATAGTAATGATTATTAATTTGGTACTTGCTTTAATTGTTTAATAATATATTATTCATTGATACATATTATTTAAGTATTTGTTTTAATTGTTTAATAATATAACATATGATTTTAAGGTTTTGATGTACACTAATGATTATGTTTAGATATTTTTTGAATTGTTTAATAATATATTATTCATTATCTAATTTGATTAGTGATTATAAATTTTGAGGTATTTGTTTTAACTTGTGAACGTTAACTTTTTAAAGAATTTAACTCTACAATTATGTTTATTTTTTTCAACGATATAAATTATATTGAAAATGGATGTTGTGTCGTTCTAATACCAAACTGAATTGAAATCGTCGATTAATAGTAATTTATTGTTTTAACCGGTGACGTACCGATGTCGTAACTAACTGAACTGATTTCAACTGAACGGCATCAATATCGGCATCCGTTTTCATTGCTCCTTCGATATAAAGCGTGTCGAAATCTTTTTGAAAATATCAGGACGTTATTTTTTATTTTTTATTTCTCCTTCGATTGTTATAGCGAGTGCGAGCACTATAATGCACGGAACCGATACCGATCAAATTTTCGTCGCGTAGCGCGGGAGAATTTCACTAGTTCAGATAAAGAAAACGGGTTTAGTAAAATTAAATTTTGAAGATGGCCATAATTTTAATTTTGCCTTGGGCCAACCTTGGTTTGGGCTTCGTCCTAAACGGGTGGACTGAGTCACCACGCTTTATTCTTCCTAAAAAAAGTGATCCATTTGTCAGGGTGATATCGGGTGTCACGTAGGGGGTGTAAACAAGGCCAGAGGCTCGAGAGCTACTCGTTATCGGCTCGGTTAAAAGCTCGAACGAGTCGAGCTTTAACGAGCCCGAGCCCGAGCTCGAGCCCGAATCACAGCTCGTTTAGCTATCGAGCCCGAGCTCGAGTTTGGAACACAAAGCTCGTTTAGGCTCGTGAGCCTAAACAAAAATTTATTTATTTTTTATATAATATATTAATATAATGATGATAACATTGGCGAGTCAAGCTCGAGCCGAGCTTTAGCTCATTCAAGCTATATTGAAGCAAGCTCGAGCCAAGCTTTTAGCTCGTTTGAGGTTGTTATCAAAATAGCCCTAGTCGAGCTAGAGCTTTGGGTTTTACTTGCGAGCCGAGCTCGAGCTCAAATAAGTAGGCTCGAACCAAACCGAGCTCGAGCTTCATAAAAACATGACGAGCCGAGCTCGAGTCTAGTCGAGCCTAGTGAGAAATATTAACAAATACAGAGTTATATGAAAGAAACGAGCAAAGTTAAGAAAATGAAAGGCATACGCCTTGGTTACAATCCTAAATCATCAGTTGCTGACCTTAGCAAGAGAATCTTAAGATTCTCAATCTCTTTTGAGTATAATCCCTCATTCGTTTGTATACCAAATTTCTTGACAAACTTATTCTAATCGAAAGTTTGTTGATCCAGAATTTCAAATGATTTTTTTTTATTGAAATAGTTTCTACTCGTTTTTATAAGGAAAAGCGCTGGAAAAAAATTTTGTTAACGTGGTTTGACTGACATGTTGGTTCAGTTCTGTTTTGAACATAATGTAAAACATGAAAACATACCTTTGATTGCATCAGACAGGCCAGCAGTAGTGTTTGACATGATTGTCAGCTTGATATGGTTCCTCCTTAGGGTGCAATCTAATAATGGTGATGAGAGAACCGATAAAGGGTAATCGGCTATGGAGAGGAGGTCGATTGATGTTATGAGTAATTAGGTTATTTCATTGTCTAACCTTTTAAACCTCTACATTAGTCTCCTTAGATATGCACAATTACTTAATAAGGGTAATTAGGCCCATCAACAATTACCAACTAATTATTTAATAGGTTGTTATATATTTTGATCTATATAATGTAAATGATTATAATGGCTGCTAGATTAAATATTATACCATAATATATTTAATCTTACATTCTCCCACTTAGCCGAGTAATCATTTACTATGAGTATTAGATAAGCCTGATCAGGAGTTAACACTCATTTTAGCCTTAAACAAGTACTATAGCAGAGAAATACAGCCGTTGAATCATTATGCGACTCAGGACCCCCATTAGTCATACTATAGCCTTAATTTAAAACCTAATCGTTATGATCAAAATACGCATAAGCACTTTGTTTGATTTGTAACTATATTTGTCTATATGCCATTATGCTAGCGTGACATATTCTTAGAGACATACAAAATCAAACTGATGAGGAAAAATTAACTAATAGTTAGTCATTCATAGTACGATATGCAGTTGCGCATGGCCTTTAATTAATACCCGTCTATGAGCTCTCTTAATAAGACTTATGGGTAATAGCCCTTCAGTTATAGGATCCTTAAGCATATCATGAATGTATTCGATACAAAACTTAGTTTCCTTAATTCGTTCATAAACGAATAATTAATTGCGTATCGAAATTTAATGCAACACCTATTGAACTGTTACTGTTCAAGGAGTCATGGTAGCTGACTTTATCACACTAAGTCTTCAAAACATTAATTATATGGAGTTAATAAACTTATGAGTCCACTGATAAATTTCTAACAACATTTAGTGACTATATTATGTCGTTATAACTTAGGTTGTTATTATCAGTTTATTATGACTCTTCCATAAGATAGGTTTTGTCTGCTGACATAAAGATGTACCCAGAATTACATTCTTGCATCTTTGAATATCACAAAGCTAAAGTAATAAACCGGTTTTAATTCTCACTTCTTCTTTAAGGTATAGTCTCTCGTTTCCTTTAAAGATATTGTAGTACTCCGTTAGATGCTTCACATTAATCTAGACATATCTAGTGTGTTGCAATGTGAGTAATATATAAACGAGTATAGACTTGAACTTTCATAAGACTTCTAATTAATGAAGCGTAAGGAAATAATCTCATTTATCCTCTAAAAGAGAGCATTAATGTTTGTTACATATGTAAGGACCCATTTGAGGTTAAACTTATGGAACGAAACTAATGTCCCATTGGGTCTATCTCGGTGTGTTATGATATCTATTACATAAGAGATATCTCTGAGATCTATTATATCAAAGTTTGTGTTAACAATGCTTTGACTTATGTAACATATACTTGTCAAAAGAATATCATCTATATAGACAAGTTTATCTTAGTTGCTCCCACTCATTTTGAGGTAGGTACATTAATCCACTTGGTTGTTGATGAAAATAATTACGTTAGCTTTTCATCACATTATGATGTTTGCATTAACCCATACATGGATATTATTGGCTTACAAATAAAGTGTTATTTAACCTTCAGTTTGAAACTTTAGGTTGTTATCTAATGAACATGTAAATGTGTCAGCCATTTGTTATGGAAAATTGTTTATAATGTTCATCTAATGTAGCTTTAAACTATTATAAGCTATTAGAACAGTGATGATCCTCAAAAAAATCTTCTGTAAGATAGGTAAGAAAGACTCTTTGATAATTCATCTCTTTCTGAGTGTAACCTTTGACAATCAATCATGCTCATTTGTGTCTTAACGTTTATATTAGGATCTGGTTCAGTTATGAACACTCTTAGGTAATTCAATCAAATCCCAAACGTTATTCGAACACATAAAATCAGTTTTACTAGAAAACTGTTTTCTTCCATTTAGAAGATTAATTGACGCTAATGGCTTAATTAGAAGAGATAGGATCAGTAAACATTTCCAAAATCCATTTCAACTTCAATTAGGGAGGTTATGTAATCATCAAAGTTAGTAGGTTTTTAAACCTAGATGACCTCCTGAGTTGATTATTGGGTTTTAAAAGTTTCAGTTTTATGGATTACCTCTTGGTTAGGTTGCTATCATTTTCAGGATTCTAAGTTTGTAAGAGTTGGCGCAGTATGGTGTACAAGAGGTGTAATCGGAGTTAAATTCGGAGTGAAATTTAATGACACTCTTCCCCCCGCCTCTTGTATTCCTTGCAAGTCATAATAAGGACTTTGACTGCTCCCACCGACCTTAGAAATCTTTAGGAACTCAGCATGCTTAGGGTCAATATGTAACGACCAACAAATTCTAATAGAGAAACACAAATTAATGACGTTAGTCGTTGTGATTTCTCTTGTTGAGGATTATGTTAGTTCAGGTAAGAAATCTAAGTGTGCCCACAATTAAGCAACAATGAAACTTTTGTAAGAGTAGCATTAGATTTAAGGAGATAAGTTTTGATAGAACAGTGTCGTGATGGAGCGGTGTCTTGTACAAGAGGTGCAAATTGAGGTAATGTAAAATTTTCACTCCCCACCTCTTGCAACTATTGCAAGTTGTTATAAAACACTTAATGCTCCCACTGATCTTTAATATCTCTAGAATGCTACAAGAAAAGTTTCAATGAGCTACGTGACGTGGGAACCTATCACATATACGTTAGACTTTATTTGATTTCTTTAATATCCAGATATCAAAAGAAACTTTAGGGACATGTCTAATAGAAATCTTATTAAATATATATATATATATATATATATATATATATATATATATATGAATAGGTTTCTTCTAAGACCGTGGGCCATATGCGACAAAATTTAGATACAAGTTGATAATCTTTCAAATGATAAATGAATTATGTCTGAATATTCCATTTGGAACAAGTTCCACGAATGTCAATGAATGACTTATGATGGACCCATACTTATTCCTTAAGCCAAATCATATTTTAGGGCTTTAATGTCATGATTTAAAATCACTTAGAATGAGATTAGATAAAAAATCATCCTCATTAACCATGTCATGATTTCTCATGAATTTCAGTTATAATGGATGAAATTTATAAGTCTCATTTTCCTTTTGTCAAATTCTCATTTGCATGATGACAAAAGTTGTGAAAGTGTAAGGTATCATCTAGTTCCATCTCAGTAATGTTTCAATCCAGATATTTAGAACAAATAAGATGAGAGTTTAAGGTAAGTGTGACTTTATGTTGACTATGCAAACCTCACAACGTTCATAACTTTGCTTAATTATGATACTATATTCTGATTAATCTTCAGAATATATAAGGTATCGAAAAGCGTTGTTAGAAGACTGCTTATTATGGTTCTTATAGCCTTAACATTTAATTTTGTCACTAACTCTCATGTTAATTATTTGTTTGACTTCTGGTAAGGAAACGTTTAGAACTAGAGTCAACTAATCATGTGTTAATAGGAATATTTAAAAATTAGCAGACTTAGATATCATTAGGAAGCGACTACCTAATTAACTTATCCAACTGTTCTTCTAAATAATAGATAGTCTCGTTGCTTATGCCTAGTCTAATGGCATAATTATGCAGTGAGATTTTCCCTTGAAGAACCTTAGAGTTGGAATTTTTTCTTGTAATTTGTCTATGGACATTAGAACAATCTTCTTTTAAAGTTTTAAATGGTTCTAAGGTGAGTAACAACTTATTTTCCAGCTTCAAACATTTATTTCTTTGTACATATGTAGCTTATCAACACACTCATTATACTTTGGTACTTTTGAGTGTTATAGTTGATTTATAAGGCATCAAATTGTACAAGTGAAAATCTTAGTATGTAATGTACTGGAAAATGTACTTATTTCCATGCGTAAGCCCTTAACCTTATGGGTCATGGTATTGTACATTATTATGTATTCACATATACCACTTAACTGTATAATTTATAATTTTAAATGAAGACATGCACCTTAGGAGTTCTTGTGATTATTCCACAATTATAGATTAGTCTTAGGAAAGACTTAATCTGGAATAACCTTTTAGTGACAGCACTTATTCTTGATTATCATAAGAGACATCATGTTCGATTTGTCCTGTTCATCATGCTCTAATTATCTTCTGTAGTACCTTTACCAGAAGAGAGCAATAGGATTATCGTGTCTTAAGAGATAATCAAGGATTTAATTTAAGAGCTAATTCTTATAGAAACTTTAAATAAAGCAAAACATTTTAGGTTTAAGAATTACAGTGGGTGAGATATTGATTTATAGAAGAAAGTTATAGTGAGAAAAGTTATGGGTACTTAAAATAAGGCAGACGAAATGATCATAAAAAAATAATGAAGGATCACCAATATAAGGATCATTATGTGAAGAGGTTGTGATATGTCTATTACTAACATCAAAATAATAGACTTATTTAAAGTTCTACTTAAATGAAGACAAATCAGCTTTGGCCAGAAGTGTAATCATTTAAGCATGTGTGCAAAGTGGTTGTAACAAATCAGCTTTGGCCAGAAATTGAGGCAATCACTTTAGTTATGCACTTGTTAAGTATGCCATCTATGAAGGAATTAAATCGGCTTTGGCTAGATATTAAGACATTCATGTTTATGATGCACACTTAACATAGCTTTCGTAATACTTGAACGATAAGTAGATGTATCAAATCAGCTTTGGCCAGAAATGATACATCAGAAGCTCATTCAAGTAAAGTCATTTTGGTTTTGTAAAACATTATTTGATCCTTACTAATTAACTAAGTATTTATAAAACCAATCATTTAATAGCAAACTACCTGTTAGCGCGGATCGAACTCCGCGGTGAGTTCGCTGGGGGGTGCAGGGGGACAGCGTGCCCCCGCACGGGGTTCAATAAAGTAACAAGATTTCGAATAAGTCTTGAAATTTTATGAACACTCATGATTTCGGATGAATCATGAATGTCTTGGATTCATCCGAGATGATGATTTCGAATCATTTCGGACTATCCGAAATGGACTATTTCAAATGATCTCGGATGTGTCCAAGATGCCTAAGTCGAGTCATTTCGGATGATTTCGGATACATTTCGGATGATTTCGGATGATGATGCTTAGTCCGAGATTCATCCGAAATGGTGATGTTTAGTCCGAAATGATCCGTGATGCTAAGTCTGAAATGTTCAAGCAGTTATTGATCCGTGATGGACGAGCATAAGTTCATCCGTAATGATCAGTCCTTGATGATTTCGGATTCATCCGAGATGTGTTCTTCAAGCCACAAAAGATCCTTAATTTAAGCAGTCATTAATTGATAAGGTTCAAAATCCGAAATTTGGGATTATGGGATTATGTTTCCTGTTTAAAAGTTAGTTATTTTTATCTGTTTATTTCAAAACTATATCCATTAATAAAATTAACAGATTTCGAAAATTGTTAAGTAGATAAAATAGATCAAAACAGGAAAAACACCCAATAATCCAAATTCATTCCAAAACTTAAGGAATTTTCGAATTTTCTTATTAACATGTGATGAACCCTAAGATAAAACATTCAAATATTCATCCGAAATGCATCCGTAATGATGAAACCCCAGATCCGAAATCATCCGTAATGATCCGTAATGATCCGAAATGATCCGTAATGATCAGGGATGATCCGTAATGATCCGAGATGCATTCGAGATGATGAAACCCAGATCCGTAATCATCCGAAATCATCCGTAATGAGGATTTCGGATGGCAAAAACGGAATTTTATTGGGTTTTCAAAGCTGTTTTCCAGTTTTTATACCAAATTTCGGATACAAAACAGAACTGACTAATCAACATACGCTCTGATACCACATGTTGGTTCAGTTCTGTTTTGAACATAATGTAAAATATGAAAACATACATTTGATTGCATCAGACATGCCAGCAATAGTGTTTGACATGATTGTCAGCTTGATCTGGTTCCTCCTTAGGGTGCAATCTAATGATGGTGATGGGAGAACCGATAAAGGGTAATCGGCTATGGAGAGGAGGTCGATTGATGTTATGAGTAATTAGGTTATTTCATTGTCTAACCTTTTAAACCTCTACATTAGTCTCCTTATATATGCACCCAGGAGGAAACCCTAATTAGTTAATAAGGGTAATTAGGCCCATCAACAATTACCAACTAATTATTTAATATGTTGTTATATATTTTGATCTATATAATGTAAATGATTATAATGGCTACTAAATTAAATATTATACCATAATATATTTAATCTTACATGACATAGATAAAAAGAGTACAATGTCTCGTACATTGTGGTGTAAATTCGTTTTAAATATAGTTTGCAAAATCATTATGCATTCAAGTTATATTTTTGTCAATGTCTTGTGAGTTTATAATTAACTATTTATCTGTTTGTGATAGTTTGAATTGATTACGTATCTTGTTTACTTTACTTGTGTGAATAGTCTGAATCATGGTTTGGAAATTACAATTCTGTTAAACGAACGATTTTGTTAGTTGATTTATGTGAATGATTAGTTTATTTTCCATCCCCAAGCCCAGATAAAGAAAAAGGGTTTAGTAAAACGAAATTTCGAAAATGGCCCGAATTTTAGTTTTGCCTTGAGCCAACCCTGGTTTGGGCTTCCTCCTAAACGGGTGGACCGAGTCACTACGCTTTATCTTCCTAAAAAAAGGTGATCTATTTGTCAGGGTGATATCGGATGTCACGAATCTTTGCTAATCAAAAAATTAAAAAAATATAAAAATAAAAGTAAAAAGATTGATGGTCACTCCCAATAAATGAACACTTGTGTCATACGTTTGTAGGCTAGTGTGGTCATACATCGTTGGGATTCAAATTTAAATAATATTAAACACTCACCTTTTTCAAAATAAACATCTTGAGCCAAACATGTTACCCACTACTGTTACCATTACCATTATTATTATATAGCATCCATTTCGAAATCAAAAATTATGTCCTTTGAGATCTGAGGTGTCCGACACTAAATCTTCTTACTCATTAACACTAATCTTAATTCACACCTTTCATTAGCCGTTAATGTCTGAACCCTCTGACCCATCTTCAAACCCCTTCAATCTTGCTTCTTTTTCTTGATTAACTCTCCATTAATGGAGTTTCTTTAACACAAGACTGATATAAAGCTCTCACCTTTTTTCATTTTTGGGTTTAAAGATTGTCACAGAGAAGAAAAGTTGTCTTCTTTTGCTCACTTTTGAGATGGGTTTGATGTATGGGACCAAACAGACCCACACCCACAAGATTTGGTCCGGGTCTGGGTTCGGGTCTGGCTCAGGGGTTTCAGCCAGATGGGTCACATTCTTCTGCTTTGCTAGCTTTTGTTTGGGGGTCATCTTCATTAACAGGTTTGTTGCAGGTTTGATGTTCTTGGGTTCTTGAAATCTTGAATCTTGCTGTGCATTTCACTTTTTTTTGTTTGATTTGTTGTTGATTGAATGTGTGATCTTCTTTACTGGTTAGTGGTCACAATCTTGGAAGATTGAAGGTATGTGATTTGGTGTAAACCTAACCTAACTCTAATGATTAGGTGATTTTGTGTCTGAATCAGTTAAGTCTACTCAGATGTTGAATGAAGTTGATTTGGTATGACTTTTGGGCTGAAAGTGAGATAGGAACCTAAAAAATTAAAACTTGTACTTTAGTTTCCACATATGACATATTGCCATCACATGATATTAGGGATTGTGATCAATCAAGTTAGATAGTTTCCTTAGTAGATTGATTCTCATAGCCACAAATATTCTATTTGGGAATCGTCTACGTGTTCTTTTGTGCTGATCTCCATTAGATGAGATCCACGTAACACTCTAGGCAAATCCCACATCGGCTTTAGACATGAGAGATGTTGGGTTCGTCAATTGGATGCATTGGTTGCGAATGAGATGAGAAATCCATAATTAAGCGTGCTTAGGTGAGGGCAATATGGGAAGTCTCAACACGGGCAACGAGAAAAAAAAAATAACTGAGCTTCTTGTGGACTATGGTGGTAGGTATTGAGGGGCCAGATGTTACAACAATTGCTTAGGAAATTTCGATGTTCTTCAATGATGAACACATATGACCACAACAGCTATGTAGACGTTTTTTGGGTTTGTAGGAACATTGTAGTAGCTTAGTTATGTACTAACTTTAGATGTTTGCTAATAGTCCTATGAGTTACACACCTTTTTCGTTTATTTAATGCGTCTACATAATGCGTTCATAACTCCAGGTCTTTTCAAGGCTTAAAATAACAATCAAGTTGGTGTTTATCTTTGGTCTAAGCCGCATATCATAGTGTTTATCTTTAGATATTCTCTGCTTAAAACAGGTTTCTGTAGTAACTCATTCCTCAATATTAGGAGATAAGCATTCGTTCGACCATGAGTATATATATCTTGAATATTCTCGAGTCTTAATCTTTTGTCATAGACAAGTCAAACTTGTCAAGGTTGACCGTAAGTATGTAGTCAAAGCAGTGTCAACACTAGATCCATCCATGTTGCAACAGTATGTTGTAACACAAGTCTTCCTTAGGTTATAAGTATATGTGTATTTTCATTGTTTTCAATCCTTATTTTAATGTTTACTTATTGCTCTAGATTTGGCATCACTCGAGTTCCTTTAGAAACAAACGACATCCCTTCACCTTTGGAGAAACAAAAAGAACTACTTCAGACTGATATCAACTGTGAGAAGAAGGCAAGTAATCAGTATAACTTTTTTTATAGATATATTGACTTATTTAAACCTCATTCATACCTCTAAATCTCATATTTTAATTGTTGCAGGATGATGCTTCTGTTGAAGCTCGAGATATATTCTCTCAAGTTTCGCGCACGCATGACGTCATCCTGTAACATTTTTGCTTCCATCTCAATTAAAAATATTCAAAAGTACTTTTTTTATCTTTGTAAATGTTATTTCTTTTACTCATTTATGCATAAAACTTTCAGGAATTTAGACAAGACAATATCATCACTGGAAACAAAGCTTGCGTCTGCTAGATCCGCTAAGAAACCGATATCTGAGGCATCAAATGAGGGCCGGAAGTTTTTCTTTGTTATGGGAATCATGACTGCGTTTAGCAGCCAAAAAAGAAGAGATTCCATTAGACAAACATGGATGCCTCAAGGTTTTAATTTATGTTTTAGTTTGGTGGTGCCCCTTCTGTCCAAAAAGCTCGCAGCTCAGAGCTCGCTCGGATTTAGCTCGGAAAAAGCTCGCTTGATATGGCTCGGTTTGAAAGTGAGCCGAGCCAGCTCGGTTAGAAAGTGAGCCAGCTCGGCTCGTAACGAGCCGAGTTGGCTCGGTTTGGCTCGCTTGGTAGCTCAGCTCGGCTTAGTTCGGATTATTTTCTTTATAATATATTTATTTTATATACATTATAATATATTACAAAAAACTTATTATTTATATGTATTTAGGCTTGTAATTTGATATCCATGGCATATTTGAATCTTAATTACCTTGCTAATGAACTAATATTGTATTTCATTGAAATTTAAAACTTATTTTCCGTTGTTGAACATGATTTTGGCTTGTAATGTATTAGGATAAACTTATTTTGAATATGTTTTTTTGAAGTACTGAATAATATTTTAGGCTACTGAATTTTGAGAGCTATATATTATATTTTTCTTTTTAAAATCGAGCCAAACCAAGCCGAGCCGAGCCAGCTCGGTTTAAAACCAAGCCGAGCCCGAGCTTAGATTTTCAGCTCGGTTTCAAATCCGAGCCGAGCCAGCTCGGTTTATAATCGAGCCGAGCCTGAGCTTACCCTGGCTCGGCTCGGCTCATGAACAGCCCTTTGTATATATTACATTCTATATTTATAAATTATATATATAATTCTTGCTTTTTGTTCATTTAGGCAAGGATCTATTGAGGTTGGAGAAAGAAAAGGGGATTATAATACGGTTCGTCATTGGACATAGGTGAGTTAATAAAACTAGTTTACTTCTCTTATTTTTAATGCAAAAGTTCCTCGACCAAATCTTGGTGTGTTAAAGTCCCTAAACTTGTCAGAAATACACGAGAAAGTCCCTCAACCCAATTTTGGTATAAATAAAGTCTCAAAATTTGTGTAGAATGCACATATTTGTGAAAAATTAAAATAATGACACCCCTTAAGTTGGTTAAATTTTGATGAAGTGACATTTTAACATTTTTGTATATGAAATGTTATACCATCTTATTTGGAGCAATTTAAAAGACAACAACAGGCCGTTATTTAAAAAAGAAGATTCACAACTACGCGCGTTTTAGACTAGTTTAGGGACTTCAACATACCAAAAACGTTTTGAGGTACTTTTTCGTGTATTTTGGACAAGTCCAAGAACTTTAATATACCAAAACTAGTTTTAGGGATTTTTGTATGCAAATTAAGAAAGTACATTGGTTTTTTATGGTATTATTATATAAAAGTTCGGGTTTTTTTTTTTTGTTCCGTTTATGACTCGAATTTCAAACTATATTCAGTGCAACGCAGAACGGGCTTTTGGATCACGCCATTGATGTTGAAGATGAACGGCATAAGGATTTTCTAAGACTGGTATGATACATATTTTGTAATCGTAAACATATCTATATGTTTTATTAATACAGAAGAAGACATTTAATTATTTATGTGTATAACACCATATTAATTTGGAACTGCAGAACCATGTAGAGGGATATCATGAGTTATCTTCTAAAACTCAAATCTATTTCTCAACAGTTGCTGCAAAGTGGGATGCTGATTTTTACATCAAAGTAGACGATGATGTTCACGTTAATCTTGGTTAGCACATCTTGTAATATAGCATAAAGATTACAAAATATAATATAATATAATATAAAATAAAATAAAATAAAGAGTAAAATGCCATTTTCGTCCCTGAGCTTTGGCCACTTTTGCAACTTTCGTTCAAAGGTTTGTTTTTCTGCATCTGGATCCAAATGGTTTGAAATCTTGCCATTTTCGTCCGGCTCGTTAACTCCATCCATTTTTCTCCGTTAAGTAAAGGGTAATTCTGTCTGTTTTTTCTAACTTAAAGGGCAATTCCGTCTCTTTCACTTTATGTAAAAAGTCTTTTTCACTTTATGTAAAAAGACGAATACCCCTGAAAAAGACCGAATTTCCCTTTAAGTTAACAAAAATACAGAAATACCCTTGACTTAACGGAGAAAACTGGATGGAGTTAACGAGCCGGATGAAAATGGCAAGATTTCAAACCTTTTGGATCCAGATGCGGAAAAACAAACCTTTGGATGAACATTGAATTAAACTTGGTAATCAACTTGTATTAGATTGTAATTGTGTGTGTGATACAATGTAGGAACAGCTATATATAGATGTTCTAGTTCTAATCTAGTAGCTGTGTGAACAGCCTTATTCATATTCAGTTCATACAACAGTGTGAACAGCTGTATTCATATTCAGTCTAATACATTGCAAAACTGGCCAAACCTCAGGTACGAAAATGGCATTTTACTCTTTAATAAAATATCAAAACAAGTTTAATGTAATCCCTTTACTTAACAAATTTGCGCAGGCATGATTGGCTCTACCTTGCTCCGTCATCGCGCAAAGCCGCGTGTTTATCTTGGTTGCATGAAATCAGGACCTGTTCTTGCACAAAAGTAAGATCATACATTCTACCCGTATTTATATATTTTTTTCAAATTTTATATATTATATTCCCTTACAGTTAAAACTTATTACAGAGGGGTGAAGTATCATGAACCTGAATACTGGAAATTTGGAGAAGATGGAAATAAATATTTCAGGCATGCAACCGGACAAATATATGCTTTATCCAAAGATTTGGCCACTTATATTTCAATTAATCGGTTAGCATTTCATGTCAATTTTATGATATGATGATACATGCATTTTCTTACTTTATTCTGATTATTGATGTAAATAATGTAATCTTTGTTATCAGTCACATACTTCATAAGTATGCAAATGAAGATGTTTCATTAGGCTCTTGGTTTATCGGTCTTGATGTTGAACATATTGATGATCGAAGCCTCTGCTGCCAAACACCCCCTGGTAATATTTATCCACCATATCTATCTTTTTTTCTTTGTATTTTTATAATTCTTTTAAGAGTTAATTATGTTTTTTTTTTGTTGAAAATAACCATTACAGTCCATTAGTTTAAAAATTGTGAAAATAGTACCAGTACTTTCACTTTTGCAACAATTATAGTCCAACTCACTTAACACCATCCATTTAACCCGTTAGTCAGACCACGTACTTGGACGAAAATGCACCTGCACGTGCCAAGCACGTGGTATGACTAACGGGTTAAATGGATGGTGTTAAGTGAGTTGGACTATAATTGTTGCAAAAGTGAAAGTACTGGTACTGTTTTCGCAATTTTTAAACTAATAGATTGTAATTGTTATTTTCAACAAACCACAGGGATGAAAAACGTAATTTACTCTTCTTTTAATATCCATTGATAGATTTAGTGAAATACACCAGGCAGATTGACCTAGTTAAATACATTAGTAATTCAAATGATGACCTATTATAATCCATACCGGCAATGTGACCAATGACACTCCTAACTTGCAGTTTCCATTGCCAAGGGCAATCCACGTCTAACAGAAAATCTTCATTTGGCCCTAATGAACAATTGATTGACTATTATCCTAATCATTATGTCGTAAATTGTTATGAAACTACATGAACGAAAATTAGGAGCAAACGGAGTTACTTCTCCGTTAGACTTGGACTTAGGGGTGTTCATCGAATCGAATAACAATTTTTCGAATTACGTAAATGCGATTTTTCGAATAATTTTTTTTCTTGAATTCAAATTTGATTAAAAACTGGTCAATTCAAATTTGAATTCGATTAAAATTGGAGTTTTACTAATAACCTTTGATTAAAGTCAATTTTGTTAATTTTGATCGAATAGATTGCGAGTGGAAAACACAAGCAGGGAACTTGTGCGCGGCTTCATTTGATTGGAGTTGCAGCGGCATATGCAAATCGGTTGAAAGAATGAAGGAAGTGCACAAGCTATGCGGGGAAGGTGAAGACGCAATCTGGCACACCAGTTTCTAACTAAACCACTCGTTGACTTCCCCTTTGACCAAAACGATATGATCACCAACAGCCTGGTCGCGGGTCGGGTGTAGACCATAAAAAGGAATGATTTTGCACATATAATGGTAGTTGATCATGATCATGTATTAATCTTATGACACATGTAAATCTAGTTATTGGGTGGAAATGCATTTCTTGAATGATCACATGTTTGAAAGTTACAACTTACAAACGTCCACTTGAAGATTCTCATACTTTCACATGATCTTTGATGATTTCTATGTATCAAAAAGGTGCCTAACAAAACAAATAACAAAAAATAAAAGGGTTTGAAGGGGGCCGGTGACTAATGGGCCAATACATCAAGCTCAACTATGAAAAATGGTTTTCAATATTTTTTTTCGTCGTTAAAAAAATTAAAACATTTTTCACGAATGGCGGAATGGGTAGAATCAGGGTCGGAACCAAGGGGATCATGGGTTTCTGGTCACAGTAACTAATCAACTCTTTATCTTAAAAAGTTATAAGAAAAACGAGATCTTCACCTTTTAGACTATGTATAATGGTTTAACTAAAAGTGAAAAAAGTACATGTCACGTCACTGTCACGTAAGTAGTGGGACTTTAAGTAACTAAACTCTCAAGAGTGTGTTAATGATTTAACTAAAACAAATATAAAAGAAAAAAAAGAAAATTTAAAAAGGAGTGTGACTTGCTCAAGAAAGGTTAATTACACAAAAAAGTACATGTCATGTCACTGTCACGTAAGCAGTAGGACTTTAAGTAACTAAACTCTCAAGAGTGTGTTAATGATTTAACTAAAACAAATATAAAAGAAAAAAAAGAAAATTTTAAAAGGAGTGTGACTTGCTCAAGAAAAGGTTAATTACACAAAAAAGTACATGTCATGTCACTGTCACGTAAGCAGTGGGACTTTAAGTAACTAAACTCTCAAGAGTGTGTTAATGATTTAACTAAAACAAATATAAAAGAAAAAAAAGAAAATTTAAAAAGGAGTGTGACTTGCTCAAGAAAGGTTAATTACACAACTCTCCCTCATGCCCATTATAGCCACGACACGACACGGTGTTTGGGGCTCATGGGTGTGGTGGCACCTCCTTAACGCACACTTAACATAGTCTTAAAAACAACTTATAATGCATCAAGAATAAAAGTTCTAACTACACCTTTAATCAAGTAGAATTGAAAATTATTTATAAAGAGTAAAGATACTTGTAGCTTTTATTAAAATAAACTATCAAAGAAAAATAATATACAATTTGTAGGTTTATCTTTTTTGTAACTCTTAGGTCGGAGGGTATGGAGGGCGACACCATGTCACCACACCGATACCCCCCCCCCCCCCGGCGCCACCACCCATACCCTGCAAGTTAAACCAGGGCGCCATGCTTCCTTCGTCACCATGTCAACGAACGATTTTTGATTTGATTGAGGGGAGATGGTCAGTTTAAAGGGGACGCTATAATTAAAGGGTGGCTTTATCTCACACCGTGCAAGTTAAGGGGAGGGGTCTTAAAGCCCCCTGTGTGACGTGGCGTTGACGTGGCGCTAAGGTGGCATGATAAAATCACTAGGGGCTTTATCCCACACCCTACATATTCCAACCTTAAAAGATAACAATTTTAAAATTATGGATTCCAAATATGAAACACTATAAATAGCTCGACACGTTGATTATTATATATATATATATATATATTGTTTCAAATACTAATAATTCATAATATTTAAAAATATATTTAAGAATATAAAGAACTTATATTATAAAAATCTAGGGAATCCAACCCAATCTTAACCTCAACGCACACCCACCGGTGACACCTCCCACAACGACTGCATCTACCAAGCACCAAACTACATAAAAAAATCTAACATTTAATTTTGTTTGATGCTTAATTTTAAGGCCATGAGGTATACTTTCACGCCCCTTAACTGCACGTAGGCACAACATCACCTACTTGACCCTCTTTCACTTCACCGCACACCAAGGAAATGATTTAACCCCATTAACGCCCCTTAAAATTAATTAAAATACATATATATAGCATGTTGTTGTGTGTGTGCAAATTTTTAATGCTTGATTCTATCTCTCTCTCTCCTAGTTAACTTCTTAACATGTAAAACTTTTAATGCCTCTTAACACCCTTCAAGAGCGGTTTAACATGTGTTAACAGATGCCAACTAGGATTAACACCTATGGGTGTTAGAGTATACCAGGTGGCCTAATAGCTTAGTTTGACACTAATGGAATTTTATATATTTTGGGTGACTTTTAATCTATTCAGTTTATTTCATTTTTGGATATGTTTATAAACGAACTTTAACTCGTATGCCTGTATAAATTATAATCAAGTTGATTCTATTAAATCAACCATAATATGAGTTCAAACTTATTAGGTTATCCTTATTTAAAGTGTAAGCATAACTCACTTTTTTAGTAAGATTGTCGTTTTATGTACCTTATCTTAATTTTGGTACCGAGTCTTATGTATGGTAACGCCTGACACGATTATTGATTTGTTCCTAACATAATAAATAAATAACACAACTAATAGGGCACGTAAATTGAAAACGACATAATTATATCTTTATATAGATGCTCTAACCACCAACTCAAATTAAGATTTAGACATAATTACATTGAGAGAGGCTCCTGAGTCCTCTTGTACGAAGAATAGGGGAGAAGATCAGCTATTGATCTTCCGAGATCAATGGTTCTAATGACGAAGTTTGAGATTTTCGATCCGAGGTCGAAAACGTATATACCTAAAAAAATTATAAAACCGGACAATACTGAGCGAAAAGTTCGGGGGTCGGGCGCCCCCCCCCCCCCCCGGCCCCTACAAAGTTGCGCTCCTGAATGACTCAAAACTAAGCAGTGACATTTTCGTAAATCTTAGAGTAAAATAAGTAAAACAATCGAATAAACAAATAGAGAAAGGGTATTCTGGTTATTTCTTATTTGAAATTTTCCCATTGATTTTAAAACTGCTATAATTTTTTCATACGTTAATATTAATTTAAAAAAATTACACCATATTAACGAGCATTTCATTCTCTTTAATTCGAGCAGTCTATTGCTATAGTTTTCTCAAAAAGTTACATGATTTGGATACCAATTACGTGATTACGTGATTTTGAATACCCAACACATGACTACGTGATTACGTGATTTTTAATGTAGGAGATTACGTGATTTCATTGTAGTATGTGAAACCACACTAAGTGATTAAGTAATTATGTAACAATAGTTGACTATGTATTATTCCGTGAATACGTGATTTTGAATACCCATTTCGTGATTACGTTATTTCATTATAGTATTTTATGTGAAACACACTGAGTGATTACGTAATAAGCATAATTGTAATAACACCAGTTATAACAAATCATATTGAATGTGTAATGAAAGTAATGGATTTGTATTGAAAATGTAATCACGTAATTGGTATTCAAAATCGCGTAGTCATATACTGGGTATTTAAAATCATGTAATGAACTAATTTATATTCAAAATCCTGCAATTAAATTTAAAGAAAAAAACTACACTACGTGAAAAAAGGGCTATGGCCACACTTTTGGTAAAACGACCCTGCCACACATTTGAAAAAATATGTGGCTAAAGGTCATTCATAACATTTTAAAACACTTTTAGCCACACGTTTTATTTTAAATGTGACTATTTATACCAGTTCAGAACCTTTAGCCACACTTTTAGAAAATAATGTGACATTTATTAGCCACAACTCGAAATGTGTGGCCAAATGTGATCTATGGCCACATATTTTTGTTTCATGGGACTAAAAACACATGTATTTGATATTTTTAGCCACACTTTAAGAAAGAACTGTGACATATATTAGCCACACTAGCAAAGTGTCGCCAAATTTTATCTATGATCATATTATTTATTTTCATGTGACCAATAACATATGTGTTCAAAAGCTTTAGCCACACTTTAAGAAAAAATTATGACATTTATTAGTCACATTAGAAAAGTGTGGCTAAATGTGATCTACGGCCACAGTATTTGTTTCATGTGACTAAAAACATATTTATTCGAAACATTTAGTCACATGACAATAAAAAAACAGCCACACTAGAAAAGTGTGGCCAAATGTGATCTACAACCACATTATATGTTTAATAATGTGGCTAAAATCCAATACATATGATCACATATATTATTTTGTGTAACCAAATGTTAGACAATAGTCACACCATCATCATTTTGTTTATTTTGTGTGACGAAATGTTATCAAATGTCACAGAAACAATGTGTGACCAAAGGTTAAACTTGTTACATCTTTAAAAATTCCCACCAAAATATTTTATCCTAAACTTAAACTTGACCCCAAAATATTCCATCCTAAAACTTCTCCAAAAAATAATTCATTCCAAAACTTAAATTTCCCCCCTAAAATATTTCCTCCAAAACTTAAATTTCCCCCCAAAATATCTCATTCAAAATTTCCCTCTCAAATAGTATTCTCATTTAAAAAAATCACATTATTTAATAAAAAAAATTATTACATCTTTAAAATTCAAAAATTAAATATTATAGATTGTAAACCATATTTGTTTTCTTCTAAATAACATGTTAATGTATGCATATTAGTTACGTTTATATACGTTTGTAATGTATGCATATTAGCATGGGTGTCAAATTTCTAGTACCGACTTGTTTTTTGTACCCATTTTTTTGGCGTTTTGAGTACTGGTACTTTCGATCGGTTCGTTACTTACTGAATTTTACTTTCAAATAAAAGTACCATACAGTATCGTACTAAACATTTTCGGTACCAGTACTTGTACCCATTTCGATATCAGTATTTTCGACACCGGAATGTTCGGTACAGGTACCGAGCTCATCCCTAATCATAGATGTGTTAATATACCATATTGAGCCTTAATGGATCATAATGGCCAATATTGGGTTATATATGTATTAATGAACTATGTTGAGCCTTAATGGATCACAACTGATAATAGTAGATCAAACATGCCTTAGTGGATCATATGGAGCCTAAATGGATCACAATGGCCAATAGTAGATCATACATGTTTTAATGAACCTTATTGAGCCTTAGTGGATCACAATGGCTAATAGTGGATCATACATGTCTTAAAAGACCATATGGGTCTTATTGGATCATAATGACAAATAGTGGATCATATATGTGTTAATAAACCATATTGGGATTTAATGGATCATAATGGACAATAGTAGATGATAGATGTCTTAATCGACCATATTGGGTCTTAATGGATCACAATGGCTACTCGTAGATCAAAATGTCTTAATGGGCTATATTGTGTCTAAATGAATAACGATGGCCAGTAATGGATCATACATGTCTTAATGGAAAAAAATTAGGCCTCAATAGATCACAATAGCCAATAATAGATCATAGATGTCTTAATCGACCATATTGGGCCTATACGGATCACAATGGACACTAGTAGATCAAACATGTCTTAATAGACAATATTGGGCCTAAATGGATCGCAATGGCCAATAGTAGATCATATATGTCTTAATGGACCGTATTAGGCCCCAATAGATCATAATAGCCAATAGTATATCATATGTGTTAATGGACCATATTGGGCCCTGATGAATCACACGGAAACTAGTAGATTAAACATGTATTAATGAGCCATATTGAGCCTTAATGGATCACAATGGTCAATAATAGATCACATATGTTTTAATGGACCATATTGGGCCTTAATGGACCACAACAACCAATAATAGATCATCTATGTCTTAATGAAGCATAGTGGGCCTTGATGGATCACAATGGACAATAGTTTACCATATATGTCTTAACAGACCATATTGGGCCTTAATGGATCACATTGGCCCATAATACGTCATGTATGTCTTAATTTACTAGATTTGTCCTTAAGAGACCACAAATGCCAATAGTACATCATGTATCCCTTAACTAGCCCTTTGGGCCTTAATTCGTTTGAGATTGTTCTCAAAATAGTTAGAGCCGAGCTCGAACTTTGGGCTTTACTCGTAAGTCGAACTCTAGCTTAAATAAGTAGACTCGAACCGAGCCAAGCTCGAGCTCTATCTCAATAAAAATATAACTAGCCAAGCTCAAGTAGTGGAAAGCTTGGGCTCCGCCCGACTTGTTTACAGTACCCAATATAAACATATTAGTTTTATATTAAAATTCTCTAATTTTAATAATACGCAACTATTATTTTTTTTACACTTTTCGTCTTTTATGTTTGTATCAGATTGCAATGGATGACCTTTAACTTTAATAATTACAGTCACAGTCCTTTTTTTGGAAAATCCATTACGCCTTACGTCCTTTAACACTAACATTATTAAATTTTTCAGTTAAGTTATATCATGTGCTTTACACATTTTACCTATTATTATTACATCTAAAGCTTCATTACCTTTAGGCTATGGGGTGTGGATGGAGCTCTATGGGCTTTATCAAGTCCACCTAAGCTCCACGTCAGCGCCACCTAGGATCCAACTCAACCATGGAGCCCTAAATTGCAGGGTGTGGATGAAGCCCTATATTAAAGAAAATTAAAAAAAAAAATCATTGGTGCAAAACAAGTGGGTCCCACCTATAGAGCCCGTTGCAGCTCGTTACCATGGTGGCGGAGCATCAATGGCGCCCCGGCTATGGCGCCGGCGGTGTGGTCAAAATTGGAGGGGGGCGCTATGGTGGTCTAGGTGGCGGAAGGGTGGCGCCCCACACCCTCTAGCCTTATCAATATCCTTTTCTTTTCTTTTAGGCGGCCAAATCTCAATCAAATTTTGAATTCCTGCCAGTACCACCGCATTCCTATCTATTCTATCATCAAAACCTAAAGCAGATCACTCTTTCCATCTTCACATTCCTGCTGTCATTTCTCTCACCTCCGAGAGTTCTCTTTCAGAGAAACCCTAAACTGCAAAATCGTGTCATTGTAGTATGAAAATTGATTTGGTTTTGCAAAGAGAGAGAGAGCGAGCAAATGAAAATTAGATGCTAAATCGTTGTTCTCTCTTCTGGTTTCTGCATCAATTCTTTACTCGCAATAGCATTTCTTGACCGGTAAGCCCTAATTTGATTTCCTAAAATTGATAAGCCTTAAATCGATAATCTGTAGCCCTAAATCTATCTATGTATGTTGTTCATAGTTTCATTGGTTACCATTGACTTACAGGAGCTTCAAATTTCGATCTCTTAATCTACCAGCTTTAATACGTTTGATATTTTGGCCGGTAAGACGTTAATGATTTGTGAGCATTGCTCGTGCTTTTAGCAGGTGATTTAGCTGTTCGTTTTACTGAATCTTGTAGATCTGAACCATTTGTGTCTGTTGGTGCCACCGATGATGTTGGAAGCTATAAAGTCGCTTGCTGTTTGCAACTGAACTGGTGCGCTTTGACTTTATCTATCAATTTAATTTCGTGTTTATCGTAGTTTTCATTTCTCTGTTTGCTTATTCACTTTTAGGTTTGAAGATTGGGTTTCTGTCTATAATGTTCTATAATAAAATGAAAAAAAAAGACTTTTATTATGAAGTAGCAAAAGTAATCTGAAGCAGGTTCAAATTGTGATGATTAACAATCAAACATTCAATTAGGAACTTTGTATTAAAACTAATGTTTTATTTATAGACGGAAGAATAGGTCATGGCTCTCTAACTACCATCTAAATATGTATGTGAGATAAGCATATTTAAACGCAGAAAAAGAGAAATGGATTTGTTCAGTTAACACTATATTTGAGCACTTTGGAGGTACTTATTTTTTTTTAAAGAACTGGCTTCTCGTAATAATGCCTTAAAAAGATTTAAAAAGGATAAAGTGGTGACATTTTTCACCCAGATTTTATTAGGCTATGGGGTGTGGTCATGATCTTCATGACCCCCATGACCCTCCACGTCAGTGCCATGTCACAAAAGCGAGAAACGCACAAAAGCGATGAGAACTAAAACCAGGCGCGAAGCTCAAAGCGCAAAAGTTGCGGGCTTTTCGTACCCAAGACGCATGATGGTCAGGCTATAATGTCGGGCCCAAACTAGAGGTCCACTGGGAACAAGAAGTGACATGCTTTAGATCTCCCCCATTAAGCTTGTAAGTTGTTCTTCAATCTCCATGTTATCTTACTAGAAATTGAGAAAACCATTCATTTTCTTACTCAAATATTTTATATAACTTTTGTGGTTGTAGAGGTGATGAAAGCATTGCCAATTGATCCATTTCATTTTAAGTGGTCATACAAAAATGGGTTTCCTGAAGAAATTTCAGGTTTAGAGTTTACTCTGCTTTGTTGCATTCTCTATTGTAATCACATTTATTTTTATAAAAGAAAAGAATGCTAAATGCGCGTTTCGGGTAATGGGTATTTTTGGTACATGATAAAATGGCTCAACTCAAGCTTGGCCAACTCGAAACACTTTTTTTTTTTCAAAAAAGATAGAAAAAAACGCATCTAAGTATAATCTAAGTGGTCATTTAACTAAGATATAGTAGTGTGTTATATTTTGAAAATACAAAAGAAATTATAATGTGAGCGACTTTTAAGTCAAAATTGATATAAGTGACGCGATGAACATCTTGAGATATAGATCATCATCATCATCATCCATCATACTCAGTATATCCCACCAATAGCAAAGCTAAGGTAGGGTCTGAGGAGGGTGAGATGTAGACAGCCTTACCTCTATCCCGTAGGAATAGAGAGGCTACTTCCAATGAGACCCCCGGCTCGATAGTAGTTTTGCATCAAGCCTTGGACATAAGGTACATAACATTCAGCAATTGAGACAAACGCCTATTAGTGTATGTACCCCCTTGTCTTTCGGCTATCAACGCCACCACATGATGCATGATTAACCATCCACCTCTTTTAACGTTATTTTCACGAAATTAGTAAAATAACGTTAAAATTAGTGCACTTTCACTTTTGCCCCCCAAGCACCCACACATATATAGATATAGTTGGTATTATTTTGTTGTGATGGCTGCATTTTTGTGGATTATTTGCATGTTTTGCAGAACTTTTGGACAATTCACTAGATGAGGTACTCGAATTATTTTTCTGTCCTTATTTATTTTGTATATGTGTTTATATGTATGCTATTCTTTTTCAGTTTTGTAACGGGGTATGTTAACAATGATATGCTCAGAAACAAGAAGGATGGAAATAGAATGTTGTTAATTGAAGGTGCATATCATAATTAATTGTTATAGTAATAGGACGTTTTTGCTTTTACGCCAATGGGTGGTAATACAGGCAGATTGGGTAACATTTTGGGCAGGGCTGATCGCTGACCTGATTTCTTTGCCGTTAATTGTTCTTGCCACTATTTAAGATAGATAATGGTGGCGGGATGGACCCAGATAAGATGCGACAATGCATGTCTCTCGGGTATTCTTTGAAAAGCATGGTTGCAGACACTATTGGACAATGTAAGTAAAGTTCTTGTAAACTTGATTGAAAGAAGCGCATTTATGTTTATAGGACGTTTATACTTGGTTTCAAGAAAGTTATACATTGTTGTGCTCATTTTTGTTATTTATTTCTTAACAGATGGTAATGGTTTCAAGACAAGTTCCATGAGGCTTGGGGCTGGCGTTATTGTTTTTTCACAATGCTCTGCGAAAGATGGAAAAAGGTTGGTAGTTTATTTATATTTAAACTGAATATATTAATACTCTAAAAATATCACCAGTTCCTACTTATAGTCACACATTAACACTCTAGATACATATTCTTAAAGGTGCCAATGTTGGTCTATTTACTTATGCGTAGGTCGATTCAAATTGAGTTTATAGTTCAAATGGGTTAAATGCAAAAGTTTCTGAAAGGTAACCGGTCAGTTGAGTTGAATGGTTAAAAGTAGCCCAAAAATCATTTTTAATGCATATAGCCCTTTAAATCAGCTTTTGAAAAGAGTTATATGATTATTGTTATAATATTTTGTTTTGTAATCATAACTAATGCGTTAACTTTAATAGAAATATATTATAGCATACTAATGCGTTAACTTTAGAAAATTCCTATTCTGTTTATGTATTAACATTTATTATTGTTTTTGCATCTAGGTTGGTCTAGTTATTGGCAAAGGGAATGAGATCATCAAAGGCGTGCAAGAAAGTTCTCGAGCATGTATTCAGGTTGATCCAGATTCTTTATCTATTTAAATCACTTTTATGGAGTTCTTTGAATTACATGATGCTCGCCACCATTTCCCAACTAGTTTATTGTTGATTCTTTTGATTCTAGAGCTGAATTGACAAACATTTGGTTATCATGCACCCAGATGATGTGGAAGACGTGTGTTCCAACTATGGACATGTCACATGTGAACACTTGGAGGATCATACGACATCAGATATGGCCCATGGATGGAAATTTGCAGCACTTCTATGTTCAAAAGCATTGAGTATATGGATTTAAGGAATAAAGAGTAGAAATAGTTCTTTTTTTATCCAACTTTTGTAGATACTTTTTTATTAAAAGTTTATGTCTTTAATTAGTATTTATATTGAAATTTATGTATGAATTTTGAGTTATTATTGTTAATATTATTTGGTTATTAGATTTTCTCATCTTCACTGCCGTTTTTATTTTAAAAAAATTGAAAGTAGAAAGTGTAATTACCCGAAAATGGCCACATAGAACCACAATAAATGTGTGTGTGACCAAATGTTAGAAACGACCACAATAATAGTAAATCATGTGACTATTGATACCATTTTGCTACAGCTAATAGAGTATTTACTTCATTAAAACAATTTTTTTGCCACAGTTTTCTTTTTAAATTTATGTGGCTAAAACGAACTTTTTAATGACTATATAACAGAAACGATCACACTTATAGTAAATTAATGTGGCTATATATAAGTAACAACCACAATTACAATTAATTCATGTGACAATTGATACCATTTAGCCACACTTAATGAACTATTTACTTGATTACATCAACCTTTTTGCCACAGTTTTAAAAAAATGATGTGGCTAAAACAAATATTTCAGTGACGATATAATAGAAACGGTCACACTTACAGTAAATTAATGTGGCTATATAATACAAACGACCACACTTAAAATAAATTCATGTGACCATTGATACCATTTAGCCACACTTAATAAACTATTTACTTGATTACATCAACTTTTTTGCCACAATTTTTAAAAAATGATGTGGCTAAAACAAATATTTAAGTGACGATATAATAGAAAAGGCCACACTTACAGTAACTTCATGTGGCTATATAATACAAATAACCACACTTACAATAAATTCATGTGACCATTGATACCATTTAGCCACACTTAATGAACCTTTTGCTTGATTACAACAACCTTTTTGTCACATTTTTTTTTAAAATTGATGTGGCTAAAACAAACTTATTAGTGACTATATTATAGAAATGGTCACACTAATAGTAAATTCATGTGGCCGTTGCTACCCCTTTAGCCACACTTACTGAACAAAATGATTAATTCCAGCAAGACCTTTTTCGCCACAGTTTTAGTTGCTATGGCCACACATAAGTGAATGTGGCCATATGATGCCTACGATGACTCAACCTTTGGTCACACTTAGGCTCATAAAAAAATATGTGGCCAAAGGTGTTTGGTCACACTTTTTTTGTGTGGCCGTATGCCTTTTTTGACGTAGTGCTATAGCAATAGCTGCTTGAATTAAAGAGAATAAAATGTTCGTTAATATGGTATAATTTAAAAAAAAAATATTAACGTATAAAACAATTATAGCCATTTGAAAATCAATAGAGGAAGTTGTTTCAAATGAGAAAGAAGTATATTACCCTCCAAGCCAAAATGATTTGTCCTCCCTCAATGTCTCGTAGGCTTCTTACAAATTTTTTGTCTTCTACGTGATCCACCATCTTATTTTTAATAACATTAGTTAATAGTTAATAACATTTAAGAATTGTTTTAATTTTTGTACCTTGTCATGCATACACCATCGTTATATTTTATTATAGTTACTTAAAATTATTAATATATAAAATAATAATAATATATAAAATAATAGTAATAATAATAACAACTTGATCCTTAAAAACTAAAACAAAATACAATATAAAAGTGTTTTGTTTATATAAGTTAAAAATTGACTTTCTTCTCTACTTTTTATTGTAGTTTCCACTTTATAGTATAGTCACCCTTTTCCCCTCGCTCCGACCATCCCAGTCAACAACTCTCAACTTATACCACCGGCCATCGTCGTTTTTTTCTAATCTTGAACACCTTTTTAACATGTTATGAATTATGATTATAACTTATAACTTACAAGTGTATGTTGTTTACATAAAAAACAATCAAAACTAATTAGTTTGTGTTCTATTTCTTCGTACCAACAAATGTGTATGTGATATAACCTACACATGACTAGACGCATATCTTTGTTGTATACATAAACGAAGAATCAAACTAATTTGTTCATATTTTTTCAGTACAAGAGTGAGAAACACAGATGCTACATTTATCTTTTTGTTTTAAACATCAATTCCGAGATTTTTAAGATAAATAAATCACACTACAATCTACAAGATTTTGTAGCCTTAACATATAATATGGCCTTATGTAAGGATCAAATACAATGAGGCTTAACATATAATATGGCCTTAACATAAGAAATGAATGAAACTTTTTTTTTTCATATATTAATTATGATGTTTAATTTTAAAATGTAAAAAAATATATAATCTACTCTAATAGAGTAATTATGTAATTACCCTAAATTAGTTATAGTTAGAGCATTCACATCCAAGGCATCATATTCTCAGTGTGGTGCTTTTAAAATATAAAAAATATAAAAAGTGGTTATGAGTGGAGGAGAGAGAAAGTGTTACTGGTCATCTGTATATTTGGGGGACACTGTTCACCCCCTATAATTTTTTTTAATATATTTTGAAAGTGGTCGTGAGTGGAGGAGAGAGAAAAGATAATAATAAAGGTATAAAAAATTATTATTTAATTGAAAACGTGAGAGAAAATGTAGTGTTTTTAGTGTAATTTCGGGTGAAAATATAGTGGGATGGATGTGAATGCTCTTACTCTACTAGTGTAAAAACAATATTTTTTTAGATTATATGATTAAAATACGTGCTTGACAAGATAGTGAAAAAAAAATCTTTCTTCAGTTTTCATGTTAAACTCAATTTGTATGTTAGTACGGAACCTAACTCTAAGTTCAACTATAGTAGTATAAATAATGGACAATTGATTGACGGACACTAATAAGTTTTGGGAATATACGGAAGAGTGATGTATAATGCCACTGAAGTTGATATTTTGTTTCTTTGAATTATATGTCACGGTTGTGATTTGTGAACCACATAAAACTTGTCAGGCTGGCCTTTTGTGTATGTTACATATAAATAGCAAAAAACGAATTATATAATTAAGGATCTAATTATATGGTTGAAAATGTTCCGTTTTGATTTTGTCTACTAATACTAGGAGACAATTGTATATTAAATCATCATAAGTTCATAAATAAATATTCAAGCGATATAGAATCACTTACATAATCATTGAAGCTTGCCATTTTTGCAAATTAACCGCCATACATTGTCAATGTGATCTCGAAAATGTACCATAATCAGCCTTGAGTTGTTGTAAAAAGTCGCAAGGTTCTCGAAAAGTCAAGAGTTGTAAAATAAACTACTATGTTCAGGGGCGATGCTTTAAAGGGGCCGGGAGGGGCGTCCGACCCCCCGAACTTTTCGGCCAGTAGTGTTATATACGTAGTTTTCGTATATAAATTTTTGGGTATATATCTTTCAGACCCCCCGGTTCTATAGAAAATTTTTGGGTATATACGTTTTCGACCCCCCTTAAAAAATTTCAAGCTTCGCCACTGACTATGTTAGAGGTACACCAAGATTTTTAAACGGGTCTAGTTGACTACTTGTATTCCGTAAGCTAGGAATCATGAAAACAAACCCACTTCGAAAATTTGTATTTATTTCCTAAAAAGTTACCCATTAACATTATACAAAACGTAAAGAAACAATTGATATCATAACAAAATGATAGTTTGTCAAGCATTATACAAACACTATGAATATTTATCGTCACTACTATATATTTATCATATCATATCTCCACTTAGGAAGTGGATACACTTGAAACGTAATTGCAATGATGAATTATATATATTGTTAAGAAGGCTTATGAACAGTAACTTTATTTTATAATAATATATAGCTTTTTATTATTCTATTATTTAATATTATAATAGCATATTCGCTTTTAATTTAACGTACGATATATTTATATATATTGTTCACGAAGGCTCATGAATAATAACTTTATTTTTATAATAATATATAGCTTTTTATTATTCTACTATTTAATATTATAATAGTATATTTACTTTTAATTTAACATATTTTTATAATAGTAAATTTTCTCCTTAAATCATATTTTCGTTTTCGATTAGTTTGATATTTCTTTAATAACTTATATTCATTAATTTTTTCTAGGAACATAATCAATGATTTCATTTTTATAATACTATATAATTTTTTAATATTTTAATATTTAATATTATAATAGTTTATTATTATATTTACTTTTAAGTTTTAAGATATCTTTTGTTTTATTTTACTTTTTTAAAACTATATTTCTTTTATCTTTTATTTTTTTGCTTTTAGTAGTTCATTTTCTATTTTTAATCATATTTTCATTATCAATTAATTTCAAATTTCTTTAATAATTTACGTTTGTTAATTTTTTCTAAAAAATTAGTTACGAGTTGTATTTAATTATTTCCCTCTACATTCCGGCAAAAGTTTTGTTAAAATGAAATTGTATTCAAAATAGAGTATTTATTTGGTGTCGTAAAACGGTATGATGATAAATTAAAACGATTATGACGGTTTTCCTTTCTAAACAACATGCTTCAATTTCAAATAACGTTTGTTTTACATTGTCATTTGCTTCGTTTCGCCGCAACGCGCGACGTCAATGAACCTAGTTCCAATTAAAACTCATATTCCTATTTCTGTATATATTATTTTTGAAGTTACATGTCTTTTTATAACTACTAAATCACAAACCTCTTCTAACCTACTTCTAAATTTACACTTTTTATCCACTTGTGTTATGTAACGGTGCTCATTATTTTTTTAACTTATAAATTAATACCATTTGTCTACATGTGTATCTATATGATTATAGATGTGTTATTCGTCCATATTATACGTTTTCACTTTCTTTTTTATATCTTACTAAGAATGTTGTTAGTACAATATGCTTGTTCTGTTGTTCTTTGAGTTATTCATATGTATGTTTTCATTTCACTCTTTATGTTTGGATATGTTTGTGTAGTAGGGGCCTCACTGGAAGCAACCCCTTTTACTCACGAGATAAAAGTTAAGTGTTCCTACATCTAGGTCTGCAAACAACCTGAACACACATGAATAAGGCCTTGTTCATGTTCATTGGTTAAGGAAATAAATGTGTTCATGAACTATTCATGAACACTTACCAAATGAGATTTTTTATTCGAGTTCGTTTATTAATGAAATGAATGTATTCCTGCTCGTTCGTTAATTTTAGGTAACAAACATTCATGAACACAAATGTACATAAATAAACACAAATAAGTGTTGGTGAATGGAATTGAACACAAACGAAAAACAAACACATATGTGATGATATAGGTGGCGATGAACGTTCTGAATTGTGAACCCTAAATTATTAGAAGGTATGTATCATTAAAAGGTACATAAATATGATCAACTATGTATGTAATATACAATACACTAATAGGGGAATGTTCAAATGAAGACCACTAGTTATTGTGAAAACTCAAAAACTAATTAAAAAAGCCAAAAAAACATACCATTTTTTTTGCATAGCAATTTTCGCAGCTTTTTACATATAAAAAAAATTTCAAAAAAAAAGAATTTTTTTTTGTAGTGCACAAGTGTATTATTACACATCTGTACTACAAATTTTTTTTTTCTGAAAATTTTTTTATATAAAAAAATCTGCGATTTTTATAAAAAAAATTGAATTTTTTTTTTGTGTTTTTTAGGCTTTTTTAGTTAGTTTTCAAGTTTTCACAATAAAAGTGGTTTTCATTTGAACCATCCACTACACTAATATTTATTAAACATTTTATCTGTGGAAATTATAAAGTATTTAAATAAAATATAAAGATAAAAAACCCTAGTGAACTATAAAAAAACGAACACTTTACCGAATGTTTAGAAACATAAACAAACAAAAGCCACATCTATTCATATCCGTTCATTTAACTAAACAAACACAATTTCTTATTCATGTTCGTTTGTTTAATAAACAAACAAACTTACCGTCGATTGGTTCACAAGTGTTGTTATGTAATTATTAACAAAATAAAAATAATCTGATTTCAAACCCTCTTTTTATAAGGTCTTTAAATCAAACTAGGGTTCTTGAAAGTTGAATGCAAACGTGGAAAACGAGAATTGATAACGAACGCGGTGAAATCGCACCAATAAATAATAAGCTCGTCAGTCAAACAAATCAGATAGATATTCACTGATCCCTCCCTCTACAGATTTCCATATCCCTCATCCGCCGTGCTTCTGGTGGTCACCGGCCGGAGAGATTTTCTCCCAATTTCCTCCACCACATAAAAAGCTCGACTCGAATCACAGTGCGGGCCCCACTGAAATCATCTCATACAATTCTTATCTTCACTCTCATCCTCTAATCTTTACTCTTTTGTCATCTTATCATTCACTAAAAAAAAAAATACACCAATATTCCTCTTCTTATCCCCCCTTTCCTCCACCCTTTCCTCTGTGAGCTTCATTTCACCGCCTTGTTCATCGATTGAACTCATAAAGTTTACATCTTTACTCGATTCGAACAAGGGTTTCTTCCCAATTAGGGTTTTCGTTTCATGGCGATAATTGGGGCGCTTTTGAGCATTATTCAAGGACCCAATTTGTGGAACGCGTTGCCGGATCTTATGGTGTTTGTGGCTCCTCTTTGGGTTGCGGTTTTGTTTGGGGTTTTGGTTGGGTGGGTGTGGCGACCCACTTGGGCTAATTCTGCACTCAATAATTTCACAATTCCGGCAACTAATTATCCCAGCTTTGATTCGTTGAAATCTCAACTGCCCAGTTGTTTTTTTTCGGTTTCGGATAATGGGTCAGTGGAGGATTGCTCATCTGGGTCATCTGGTTCTGATAGCAGGTGGTTAAAGTTGTTGACTTTTTGTGGTTTTGATTAATGTGGTTGTGTGTAATTGGTTAAAGATTGTGTTTAGTTTAGTAAAGTTGTTGACTTTTGTAGTTTTAAGTAATGTGGCTGTGTATAATTGGTTAAAGGTTGTGTTTTGTTGAGTGATTGAGTTTGTTTTTTATGTGTTTAGGTTGTCTAAATTGGATGGGGAGAATAAGAGTTTTGTTGGGGAAGGTGATTTGAAGCATTTGGGTAAGCTTGTTGCAGAGAAAGATGGAGGTCCTGCTTGGGTTAAGATGATGGATAGGTCTACTAATAATATGAGTTATCAAGCTTGGAAGAGAGAGCCTGAGGTAGTTATTTATTTCTTTATTTTTGTAATTTGCTTGTGTTATGGTACTTGAAATGAACAATGTGTGATAACTGTGACTGGTTTTGTTTTGGTATGTGAATTTGTGGATATAAAGACTGGACCTCCACAATATCGGTCTCGAACGGTTTATGAGGATATGAGTCCTGAAATGATGAGGGATTTCTTTTGGGATGATGAGTTTAGATTGAAATGGGATGACATGTTATTAGAAGCCGAGACGATAGAAGAGTGCCCGAAGGATGGAACGATGGTGGTTAAGTGGGTTCGTAAGGTATACGCATAGATATGTTTTTGTGTTGATATGGTTTTAGTGTGTTTGGTAATTAGGTTATGGACTTATATGTTACAATTGGTCTTGCAGTTCCCGTTTTTCTGTAGCGACAGAGAGTATGTAATCGGTCGTAGAATATGGGAATCGGGGAAAACGTACTTCTGTGTTACAAAGGTAAGAAAATGAAGATACGTTTGATGTTTTAATGTTTGTGATAAGTTGGTTATTCATTGCTATGAATATGTGATATTGCCATAAATGAAAACCCGTGAAATGAAATGAATTCCAAAGAGTTTTGAACAGAGTAACAGACCATGATTATATTTAGAAAGAACGTTATCTCCAAACATTAGTTTCCCGATAAGAACTGGAAATTGATTTGCTTGAATTTGTGGTTTAATAAGAAATGGCGTTTAATGTTCATGATGGTTGTCCGGGTTGTCTGTTGTTTAATACGAAAGCAACTTTTAGTCAAGAACCACATAAATATTTGTATGTATTTTTTTAAGTATGATACATATGACAGTTATGTAACCTTATAACCGCCCGATAATCTGAATATCTGATAAGCACAACATAAATGTTCATATGAAGGAACTTGTGCTAGTAATTCAAGTATGGTCATTTCTTGATTATTGGGATTTTGTTCCTAATATACAATTACATACAAAAACCGAAAGTTAAAGTTATACTTGTTGCAGGGTGTACAATATCCGTCGATACCACGCCGTACTAAACCAAGACGTGTTGACTTGTACTATTCAAGTTGGTCGATTCGTGCAGGTAATCCAACACCCTCATGTTTAAGATACTAATTCCAATAAATTACCAATTTACACCTGTACCTGCTTATTATAGTATTAACATGTTCACTAACTTGTGTAATTATCAATCAATAACTATCAGTTGAATCGAGAAAGGGCGATGGACAAATGAATGCTTGTGAAGTATTGCTATTTCATCATGAAGACATGGGTATCCCATGGGAGTTAGCAAAACTCGGTGTTCGTCAAGGAATGTGGGGAGCCGTGAAAAAGATCGACCGCGGTCTACGTTGGTATCAAAAAGAAATCAAATCGGGCATGCCTTTAACTCACTGCGCTTACATGGCACATATCCATTCAAAAGTTAGCACCAAACGTATGAAATACTTAGAGAACGCATCAAACGATTCACAGGAAATCGAAACAAGTGAACCAACAGCGAACGATGAGAAGCCGTCAGGGAAGAATGTTCCGAAGCTGTTGGTTGTAGGCGGAGCCATTGCGCTTGCATGTACCATTGATAGGGGGCTGTTGACGAAAGCCGTTATATTTGGAGTTGCAAGAAGATTTGCAAAAATGGGAAGAAGGTTGTGAATTGTGGGTCGGTATACTCATCTTCTGACTTGGAATATAATTGTATTTTGTTTTGCATTTCTATATTCTGTTAGATTCATGTTGCAGCGTATGATCATGACGATGAGAGTATGATAGTATTCGATATTCATGTATTTATTATAGATGATCCTTCTCATGCTGCTGAAATAACAGGAAAATAATATTTTCTTTGTTTACCCGCCATTGTTTCATATTTTGTTGGAACTAGTATTAAGCCCAGTCCCTCCACCCCCGGGCACGTGTTGCGGTGGGGGCATAAAACCGTGCCAAATAGCATTAATGTCACACAACCGCCAACGACCATCAACACTGAAGTCGCAACGTGTTAATGCAAAGAAATTAGACGGAAACGTAAACATAGAAAATGATAACTAAGTTGATTTAGGGCCCTCCTGTTCCGGCAGACCTGTCAAATAGGAAAAAAGTAGGCGATGTAAAAAGGTTAACCCACACACGCACGTTGCGTCGTGTTAACTCGCAAAAGTTAGAACGAAACGTAAAAACGTTGAACCACACAAGCATGTGTTAACTCGCAAAATTTAGAACGAATCGTAAAAACAAAAAAAATGTGAAATATAAAACAAAGTTGAAAGTAAAAAAGTTGTGAGGTTATATTGCAGAAGATGAAAAAAAAATTACAAATAAACTAGTGGGATTACCGCGTGCTTTGCGGGCATTCGGTCGGTACCGATTTGATTCGTCATGTATCTCTGTAACGCCCTAACACGTTTTAACCAAAGATTCGCAGCGGAAAACACATAATTAAAATTTCTTTAATGATATTCTTTCTTTCCCTTAAATACATTAATCCCTTTCTATAATTTGATTAACAACTAACATACATATATCGAATTAAGTGACCACATACACACCCACGTACAATCCATGTCTTGACTCGATCTTCAACCGCGTACAATTCTTGATGAAACATCCATAACCCTGTACAACCTGCAGTCACCACATTCAATCTCATCATTAGTAATTGGTGACATAATACAAAAATATTAACACATGCATAATAAAGCGTCCACATATCATGCTTTCTCTTATACTAGCTCCTTCATCCATCCATTCGATCACTCGCATCGGATTGCAGAGTCAACCTTTACTTCCATTGTTAACCTGCCTATGCTTCACATTAATTCTCAATAGAAAAACGGTTAGTATCATTAGCTTCCTTTCATATGGACGTGTCCTCAAATACGCATAACTCGTCTTATTCATTCAAGCATATAATTAAATACCTCTCTCAAGCATGTATTCGCTTACTATTCACACCCGTACTTACAATTTACATCCTACATATATAACTCCTTAATTCATCTTTATGCATAATTCATTATGTAAGTTCCATTTCTTGCCCAAACTTAATCGAATCTCTTTCTTAACCACTTCCGACTCATTTCCACTAAAACTTAACTTAGTAATAACAACGATTCATATCTTCTTATATTACATTCAATAATTACCATATATCATACATACATTACCAAACAAAAGGGTAAGTTTGAAGTTCACTTACCTCGTGCGTCCGAGTTCAAGCATAGCTTCCATGTTTATCCTTGGCCCATCGCCTTCCATGCTTGTGTCCATGTTGACAATCTCCTATCCGTACATGTCATCACATTCATCATAACATGATTAGCATACATGAGCATACATACCTTTTAATGAAGGTTTCTTGCCATATCATCTTATCAAACTAATTTCCCACTTGTAATCCATTCAAAACACATTCCTTATACAAATCTATTGTCTAATACATCATCAACACATTCTACAAACATTTATTCATTATTAGCATACAATCCAACTTATCATTTTCTCCTAAGCATTTCATCAAACACTTGGTGCGCATACCACTCTCTAAGCATAATGTACAAGTGCTTTAAGCATGTTCTTCCCTATTTCATCTTATGAACATCACATTCAAGCAAAATCTCATAATCATAATTTCCACATCAAGTTTATCTATCTCAGTCTACCATATAACACCCTACACATCACAAGATCACATTATAACATCTACAAGTTCATCATGATCATCATCTTCACACTCATGCAATGGGTTTCATCCTAAATCACCAAATTACTTGAAATTATTCATAACACAAGTTCTATTTGGTGTTTCTAACACATCTACATGCTTAATTTCATACAATTTCATGGATTGATCATAACCCACTTCAAACAAGATTATCAAATCTAAGTTTTAAGACATACCTTATGATCCCCTTGTGAAGGTGATCATTAATTCATGTTCGGTTGTGAATTTGGGCTTCGTTTAGCCTTTCAATTTGGAGAATTGATGAAGTTTAGGGTTTTGGCTCCATGGGAGCCTTCCCTGCTCGATGATGAACACACACACACGATGCGTGTGTTTGTGTGTGTGTTGTTTTCTTTTTAATAAAACAACTTTCAAGTTGTTTACTTTGGTCCCTCATGTTTCGTTTTATTTAAATAAGGCTACAACCCTTCGTTTAATACCAACGATACTAATATTCAACTAGGTTAATTATTCCTAGTTAATATTCATTTACGGGTTCACTTTTACCCCTAACAGTATTTTTACCCGTTCCTTTGTATTAACCGGGTTTAAATTACCAAACCCATTTTTGGGGTGTTACAATCTCCACCGAAATAGAGAACAAGGAGGAATTTTTGTCTGTGTACCGTATTTATGTGACACGTTAACATCTTTCGGTAAAAGGCACAATACAGGCTGACCCTTTTTGCAGGTTAGATGCAAGTTGTAACCCAATGATCTCTAGATCAAGCGGTGGAAGTCTTGTATTTCCTCTTGGGAGATGCAGGTTCAACTTCCATTTGGTACAGAGTGAGTCACTGGTGGGTGATGATAGAAGACCCAAACAAACCTCGGTTCGATCCTTGAGCCAAACGGGTTTTACCGGTAATTTCACCGTCATGCATACGGGCGGGTGGGTTATCGGGTTTCCCCCGGAATTAGTGGTGGACTCGGGTTACTCTCGGAGTATTTTGTTTGGTCCAGTTGTAACTTCACTTTTGCAATGACCAGTAGGGATGAGCAAATCGTTCCAAGTACCGGTACCGAATTTACCGAACCGGGTACTTTTTCGGTACTGAGTCGGTACCGACTTTTAGCATTTTCGGTACCGGTCCGGTTCGGTACCGGTATTTACCGGTTTTTACCCTCAAATACCGGTACCGTACCGGTACCGAACCGGGTATATTCAGTACCGGTACCGGTACCCACTTTTGGGGATTTTCGGTACCGGTTCTTTCGGTACGACCGGTACCGGTTTGGTATCGGACGATACCGAGCTCATCCCTAATGACCAGTTACCCTACTATAATAGTATAATTAGGGCTGTAAACGAACCGAACGTTAAGCGAATAATTCGTGAACCGTTTAGCGGGAAGTTCGTTTATGCTCGTTTGATTAGCTTAACGAACGAGCACGAACAAAAAATTTTGTTCGGTTAGCTTAGCGAACGAACACGAACAAAGGTCTCATTTGTTCGACTAAGGTCTCATTTGTTCGACTGTGTTCGTGAACGTTCGGTAATATGTTTGATTACGTTTGTCTACCTCCATTCGTGTTCGTTTAATTATATTTAAAAGGGTAAATTACATTTTTCGTCCTTTATGTTTGTATCGAATTGCAATGGATAGTCTTTAACTTCAATAATTATAGTGACACTCCTTTATTTGGAAAACTCATTACACTTTTCGTCCTTTAGCACTAACCAGGTTAAAATTTTAAGTTAAACTGTATCACGTGATTCTCATGTGAGGGCATTTATGTCCTTTTACCCTTGATTCATCCCACTTTATAAACCCCTCTTTCACCTTCTTCCCAAATTAGGGTTTAACCGGCCATCCACCACCAGCGTATCCCAGCAGCAACCACCACCAAATTCGTCCACCAAGCCCCATCACCTGTCACACCCCAACCGATGGCAGAATCATCGGGGCGCGGCACTAAGCGAAAAAGAATTGTCAAGAGAAATTCCATAACAACTAGATTACCAGATAGTTAATATTATGTCCTATACCATAACCTACCAAGCAATCAAATTATTACAGACATATATATCCTCAAAACAAAACATGTTCCGACAACTCAGATTTAAATAAAAATAAATTGCCTTTGTTGGTTTCTAGACTCTCCTAAGCTCGATTCCATCAAGTAGCAAGCAAGCATCCTAAACACTTGTCACATACGTTAAAATAGAGGTCAATACACATAGTGTAAAGGTGATCATACAAGTTTGATGGTATAATAGAGTTCGAAATCATTACGCATAACCAGCATGTTCAACGTATAATGTGAAGCATGTAAGTTATAGACAAAGATCCTATTAATACCAATGACTGCGATTTGACTGCGAGTAGCGAGTGGTTATCACGTGTTCACCACTGCGAACACGTGAAGTATTGTCTTTAAAAACCCCTGAGGGAACAGGTGCTGAGTCCAAACTATAGCATTATCGTTGCTAAGGCAGGTAGACAACAATCAATGTGTAAACATAACAACCAGGCATTCATCGAGTCACGTATAACATGCATTAATGGTCAGCGTCTAAATAGTATTTGCGATGTGTGTCGATGTGTTTTAGAATAAGTAACGTATGTAACACCTAAAAGTGCATAAAGCAAAAGGGGATCGAGTATACTCACAGCGATGGAAGTTAATGGATTGAAGGGAGCGCTAGGGTGAGATTAGCCTGATCAGAACGAGATCATGACGATAAGCGGCGCGTAAAACGATGCAAGTGAAGGAAGTGTCGAGTGGTCATCCGGTCGGATGGCAATCCGAACGGATGTCCATTCGACCGGATGTCAATCCGTTCGGATGGTCATCCGTTCGGATGGCCATTCGGGCGGATTGACACTCGTTTGGGATGGATATGCTTGTATATGATGGCTTTGAAGTTTTCGTTGTAGCATTTGAAAACAAAGAAGTATCTCTACCTTTCAGGTCGTTCGATCGAATGGTAGTTCGATCAGATGACGATCCGTCCGGCGATGTATTTCTCAGAGAACAAGTTCACAGCAGGATTATCATCCAATCGGATGGTCTACCGATTGGGTGGCAACCTGTTAGAATTGAACATGTTGAAAATTGTTTAAGTATGAAATCCTCAAGTGCAATCCGATCGGATTGCGGTTCGATCGGACGGCGATCCGTCCCGCGATCTGATCTTTTTGCAACTTGAAGATTTGTTATGTTTGGAAAGTTTTGCGGTTGATCGAGACGATATGACAACGTGCTAATCAACGGAAACCCCATCATGACCCAAGTTATCCGATCGAACAGGAATCACCCTATTCCGATCAGTTTACTGGTTCGTGACGATGGTTTATGTTTAACCCAGAATCAGTTGTCCCTTAGATGGAAATCAGATCTTGAACCAACACTTCACTAAGAATGAGTAAAAGATCAGAACAAGCTCTGATTCTATCGGTTTTGAGTGCATTGAGTGTAAATGTCACACCCCGATATTTCCACATTTCGCCGATGGGCCCGGTAGGGGAGTATCGTGACGTAGTTGATATCATCATGGTCAAACAACACAATATTTAAATGCACAGCGGAAGCAAAAGATAGATATATTTCAACTTTAATAAATTGTAATATCAAGTATCACAAATAGTTGAAAGTAATCCACAGGTGGATCAAAATAAAAAGGAAACATAGTTCATCAGATTTAAATGCATCCAAGCTTGCGAGACTCTTATTGATGCTAAGGAGAGGCCAACCTATTACGAGTAGTACCTGCACTTAACCTTTTTGGGAAAATACGTCAGTTTACACTGGTAAATACAATTAACTGACTCATTTTGAAAGTTTAGTGAAAATTGATTTGAATGCACGTGGCACAAAACCTTTTATAACTTGGGATAATTATTTGAATATAATACTTGTAAAAGAATTACATGTTCCTTATGCGTTCAGTAGCCCGATCCGCAGACCGGGTTAAAAATTAATAGACACACCACATGATATAGTCCCGCGGCGGGTTATTCCCGAAGGCGGCAATTATACCATATTATCTATTTATGCACTGACTGGTGTACGCCTACACCCCGTGCTAAGGTCGTGGCCATTTCGTAAAATGATGCCAAGGATATCCGGGACATGGTCATTAACCCCCCAAAGGCTTTAAGCAAACAAAACAATTTAAACGGGACACTTCAATGATTTAACCTTCATAGGATTAAAGATTCAATGCCCGACCAAACGGTATTTGTATATACCGTACCCCAAGCCCGTATAAGGGAAAATAAGTTAAAAGTATTTACCTGAGCTAAATATAAATTCAATCCCAGCCGTATATCAAATCAGCAAGTACAGATAGCTTTTACTGGGCTCCTAATCTGGAACGAAGGTTTTTAATAACCTATTAGAATCCTAACGGGTCTTTAATTAAGCTTAGACTTAGACCGGTTAGTTTTCAAAAGGAAGACACGGATCAAACGCATGATAAAGCGGAGACCGGTTTAGAATGTGGTTTTTGACTCGACAAGCTTGTATACTTGTTTAATATGGGTAACTTAAACACATTCTGGATTTTGAGATAAAAACGATAAGGTTTGATCCGTTTCGGCTAATTTATGCAAACTAGTTACATAAACCGAACCGAATGCGCAAGAAGCGTAACGGGTAACCATAAGAGTCATATACAGGTTTCCTAAGTTAATATGCCTTAAATATGTTGTGATATCAGTAGGATACCTTCCATTATGCCCAAAACGAGTTTGATCTCAATTTAAGCCCCGTAGTGGTATTTTGGTCATTTAAAAGATTATAAAAGAGATTAATTTTTAATTCTGAGACTCGGGTCTGAAATAATTAGTAAAACAACTTAATTTAATAGGTTATATCAGTTGGTGACAAGTCTTATATGCCAAAATGGTTTTAAACCCATACTAGGTGTTTAATACGCGTAAAAAGCCGTTTTAAGCGATTTCCGGGTTATACAGGAAATCTGAGTTTTATGATCAGGTTATAAAGTTCAAAATACTTCATTTATTATATAAAATCAGTAGCAATTGGATTAATGTCAAAATACAATGTAAAACTCATTTTACACACAAAAATGGTATAATATGTATTTAACGAATCAAGGCCATAACCTTAGGTTATGATCAGGTTAAACATAATTAAAAATCTTCAAAATTCTCAAAATATTATATTACATCAGTGGGTAAAAGGTTTGGTGTCAAAAATTGGGTTTAGATAGGCTTTACGCTAATTATGCCTTTTAATTAACAAAAAGCTTTCAAATTACGCTATTGAGCATAACTCCTAATCTAGACCTCCAACTGATGTGAAATTTTAGGGACAAGTTTATAAATCAGTAATAAAGATTATTGTCCTTTTACATTTCCAAAATTCTCGTTTTATGGTCAAAAGGGCATTATGGTCAACATTAAGCAATTAACGGAAACGTGTAAACGAATCGGACAATCAACGATCCAACCATAGAGGGTTATACTATCTTGTAACCTGGTCCTAAGGAAGCTCTAAGGCATTTCCAAACCCATCTAAATCAGGTCAGAACTGAAGTCAAAGCAAAATTCAAAGTTTTGTGACTTTTGGTTCCGAAGCGAGCCTAAACAGAAAATTGTCGGATCAAACAAGCTTAGACCAGTTCTTATACTTATTACCAAGTTATATAAGTGATAAAATAGGTTACACGCCTTCTACATTGCTAATTATGCGTTAATTCGAAAAATAAGGTTCTGTTGACTTTTTATAAACAACTTTGACCCGACAAATGGCCTAGTTAGAACGGGAATCAGAGGGTGCCCTTTTAAGGGTTTAATGCCCACATAATTACCAACTTATAACTACCTTTAATTTGACTAAACACTGGACCATTAGTGATTAATCGATAAGTCAAACCTTAATTACGACGGTTTGACTTTTAAGCTAATAACTAAGCAAAACTCAATTAAGGAAGATCAAGGATACTTACCAAGGTCCAATGCACGATTAGAGATGCTTGGGGAAAGGCCTTGAGCTCCAGAAATGATCAGAAATGAAGGTATGAGTGAATGATCAAGTTTGCACACAATGGGGCTTTATATAGTGATCTTGATTGCTTGTGATCATGACAAACAATGCTATAACTGATCATGGATCATTCACAAGTGTCCCTAAGGTCTAAAAGCCAGTAGGGGTCGCCCATGGAAGTGAAAAATATCAATATAAGTCGGTTACTCGTTCATAACAGGCAGCTGTCAACATTTCAGTCGCTGGGCACTCCTTACGGACCGTAAGGGGGTCCTTTACGATCCGTAAGCCCTTATCAGAGGCAAAATTTTTTTGCCCTTTCAAGCTTTGAACAGGCACTTAGGTATTTCGAATTTGGCCTCTATTATCAGTAGGGGCCTCTTGATCATGCCTTGAATAGTTATAACCACCTTACCATGTTGTATGATTGTCTTGGGCTTTATCGAAAGGTTCACGAACGAAGGTTTGTCGTATACAATCTCATAGGAACCCATTCTTTCAATTTGGTTCAATCATTGTTAGCATTAACCGGATTAGGATGTTTATCAGACGTTTATAACACAGGTTAACGGTTGGGATTTATACATAGGTCGCTCAGAGGTATGAATTAACATGTCGACGCTTTAAATCCCTCGTATACGAATTTTATCATAACTTTCTCATATGATAACGAAACTTGGTGAAATTTTTATCATGTATTCTAGTGAGCATAATTAATCGTTACAAAGCTTCGGGTTTGTTAAAAGGCCACTCAGAGGTATACTTTAAACATGTTGACACATTTAACCCCTGTAGTTTGTAAATCTCTCACTTTCTTTCACAATTAGCTTTGCATGATCCATGAATCATTCGTTTAAGGGTATAAACATCATGTATGGTTATTGTGAAGTATATTTATCCATTGTTGACATTCGGAACTCTTATATTCACATACTTTCCTTGTTTGTCAACTCTAGTCCTTCTAATGTAATCCTTTACACGTTCAAAGTTTATGCCACATGTCAATACTTTATTGGACATGAATTTTCGAGGTGTTACATCCTCACCCCCTTAAAAGAAATCTCGACCTCGAGATTTGCTAAAATGCTGGAAGTACTTTTTGTCGCATAATGGACTTAACTTCTATAACATATCTGGAGTCTTTCCAAGCTCCCAAAGTGACCCCTATATTAGGTACATGTATCCTTATGGAGCTTCTTAACCTGTCGATCCTCAATCAATACAGGATGCTCATCACATCATAACTCTGCAAATCATTATGTGATAGTGCTTCTTGACTTATTGGCGAAACACATCCTTCAGTCACTAGTGTGCGATGCATTGCGAGCTCCGCCAAGCTCCTTAAATAGGTTTTAGCTTATAAGCTACTTGATCTTGATACATTCGATTTTCCTTCGAATGATGCTATGTATTCAGAGCTTTGCTAGCCTGATAATTTAACAAATTCGGCACACCCTTCCTGGGTGATATCTTTTGTTGAACCTTATTCCTTAACAAGAATTTAGGAGGGTTGCTACTTTCATAAAGTATTGATTTTCTGCCGAATACTGGCAACTTACAGATGATTAGGGATTTGTATGATCTTATTCGTTGTTTCCAATGTAACTTTCAGATCCTGATAAGTGGACTTCCCAAAGTCTCGTCCATCCAACGGATGTTTTGATATTTCATCTATACAAGGTCTCCAAAGGAGCCACCTTGATACTTATATAACAACTATTACAAAAAAGCTTATCTTAAGGTGAGATGGTTATTCCAACCATTGCTCAAAACTAATCTTAAGGAGTAGCTAATCCTTACAGTTAGTCGAACAAATCGACGATCCTGGGCAGCTGATGGCGATTCTTAATCGTTGCCTAATTAGGGTTGCGGTAAACAATGCATAAGCAAAATGAACTGTCTTTCATAATTAACTATACCGAATTCTCAGGATATTGAGTTAGGCTATATGAACCCTCTATATCTTAAAACTTAATTAATCAGGGTTTCGATTCTTCCAATGATGGTACTAGCTGTCTTGGAGATTTCATAATAATACAGCCCTAAATGGGATATCAATCTTAACTCTACCTGCCTCTCAGGGGTAAATAGAGAAATCTTTGGAGAAGATAATCAAGATATAAGGAGGGTACAACGATTTTCCATATCTCAGGCTCCAGTTCATCCATCATTGCTTGTGTTAAATAAGTGACACATTTATGTTACAAGTCCACGAATTCCTTAATCGGGAACATTTACTTTGACAATTCCATTCTGGATATCTCCTTTGAATACCATTAGTTGACTTTAGTACCATATGACTTCTCGGAATATCTTTGTGGTCCCATGCATTAAACCTCCATACTGATCAGTCATGGAAGCAATCTATGGAACTTATTAAGATACACCAATCCTCATATGACGTTTTTATCATACCATCTGGTATTCGGAATCGATAGAGATTAAAGAGATATCAACTATATATGCTGACGCACTTCCTCTAGAGAGAGGACACTTCTAAAATTCTACGACTGAAGGTTTTTGACAGGAACAGAAGAAATGGTTCTTATGATTTGCCTATGAGTTTTACCTTATACTTAATATCTAGGTTTCTTAGGGGAAAATTTTCTAAAAGTTTGCTAAGCTTATGGTCTTATGAGAGACTTAGCAGCACCTGAACCCAAACGTAACTCTTAGCAAATAAATCACAATAAGGGATTTATCTAGTGTCATTATTATTGTGAACTGCCTCAAATCATACATCAGGAGGGTTAAGTGCCTCCATTCTTAATCCTTTTAAACTTAGCTGCAAAATCTATGATAAATTTAGGGCAGTTTCAGCTTTGACTGGTCGTTTCTTAATCTATATAACGTGAGTAGTTGAGGTAGATCCCTAATGGATTTATCACAAGCAGGCTTTGAAACCTTAATGTGCCTTCTTATTGCCGATGCTAACCATCAATAATTATTTGCATTAAGCTTAGATTTTTGGGTAGACTGATTAGAGCACTATCCCAGCCAATGAATTAAAATTTGCGACATACTGTCGACAGTCTAGAACTTTTATGGTGAGAGTCAGAAAATTCTTATTCCATCTTTTTCCATTTTGTGATGTGGATAATAGGTTTTTCTAATAAGGTCCTTAAAACTTGGACCATCCCATATTGCATAAGGGGATCTTTCTTGTGGACTTTATTAATGTCCTCACTAATTAAGGGTATTGCCATCTAATGACTGTGATGCATTCTTCGCCGTGTCTTTTCCAGCATAACCACTGATACGCTTAATGGTTTCTACTTCATCCAACAATTTCCTGCAATTGATGGCCCCTTTTTATTATTGAAGTCTCTTGACTTCCAAGAGACGAAGTACTTTTAAGTACATCCAAAAAGGAATGGGCTCCTTGCCATATATGATTTTGTTTGGGTTATTCTTCGCATTTGAAGTATGAATCAAGTTCTTCTCATGGGTAGCGACATGTGTTTTAGAGCAATAGCATCCGGCTTCTTGAACCTTTTCATGACTTTTATCATAGCCTTTCTAACAGCTACGTTAATTTCCGTTTTCGGAGATTAACTCCCTTAACATTGAGGTTCACATCTGATGCACCATTTTTATTTGTCGCCTCTGTAGCATTGCGACTGTTGTTTGTCTTTTCTGAGTTTTCCATACTCGAAGCTTTGGTGTTAAATACCAAATTCAACCAGTGCTTATGCAATCCATACCCAGTGTCTCCTTGAATTGTCAAAGGCTCACCATAAGGAGTCTTGATAATTATTTGCTTCTTATCACATAAAGTATGGGTTTGGTTACAGGATGACCAACCCATTTCTATTATTACATCGAGTCCCTCTGTTTTAATGGAAACAAGGACAACGGAAAAGAATGGTTCCTAATGGATATAAAACATCCATCTAATGTTGCTGAAGCAGTCTCTGAGGTACTATCGGCCAACTTTACTTTATACTTAACGCTTAGAATTTTAACAGGCAGATTTAATGATTTACAAAATCTATTGTCTACAAAAGACTTATCTGAACCTGAATCAAATAATACTCTAGCATGAGCGTTATTGATAAAGAAAGTACTTGTTGTGACATTGTCACCTTGAATAGCCTCTTGAGCGTCCATTTGAGAGCTTCCAGCTTTGGTCTTCTTAGCCTCTCCATGCTTCTTGGTCTTATTTGGGCAATTAGTCTTGATATGCCCCTTCTCGTTGCAACCATAACAGGTCGCATCTTTCAATTTCTTGCAATCCAAGTTCTTATGCTCCTTGGACTTGCAGATTCCACAGGGTAGAGGCTGAGATTCAAATCTGCATATCCCGAGGTGGTATTTCCTACATGTTTTGCATCTGGTCTTTTCACCTGACTGTTGGTTGTCCTTCAAGTCCTTGCATTCATGAGTCTTGTGATCTATTTCCTTACAGATGCCACATCCCCGGGTCTGTTCATAGAAACATTTTCCGAAGTGCTTCTTCCCGCAGGTTTTACATTTGGGTTTTTCCTCCTTTAGCTTGGACTGGTTATAGTTTGAACCGGTCTTACCCTTTTTGTAACCCTTATTTGGGGTATTATCGCACTTTCGCTTATGATCCTTTAATATACGGTCCACGACTTTGTTTACGGCTGTATCTATCATAGCTTGTAACTCGGTGCCCGTTAAGTTCAGTCTTGCATTATCATTCTGATCAACTGGATAATTGTGAGCTTCAGAGGAGTCAGCCATGGTGAAGCTTTGAAGGCTACAAACCAAGTAGTAATAATTGGTTTAACTATATGGTGAATTATTGAATTTGATGATTAAATAGCTATGGTGTAAATAAACCATATAGGCCAATAGATAGTATTTTTTATTTGATTATGTTTTGCCTAAGTTTTTTTTTAAATAAACCATCTTTGGCGTTTAAACGGAATATAATCCTTCATATTTATTAGGCAGGGGACATAAGTCACGACTGCCAATGTCGTACTGACATTTTTATATATAGCACAAGGGCTTGTTCCAAAGGACTTTTGATGGCATAGATGCCTTGTCACTAGGAAATTTTAAACACATAATCGATGATTCCTTTGGATCGGAAGATTTCATAGTTCATTGCCTTTTGGCAGGAAGTTATGAAAGAAAACTATCTTTGTCATAATTACATCTTTGCCCGTAGGCATACATCTTAAATGGATGTTTTGATGTATACATCATGTTCGACGTTTATTAGCCATGATTCCTATTGATCATTTAGGCTAAACAAGGGGTTTGGAAAAGTCCTAATATAAAGATGACAAGTGTGATTTTATCGCATCACTGTTGTCGGGAGTGTTAACACATTTTCAGATGTTAACAAGGATCTGAATCTCTTTTAAACAGGTTTTACCATCATAGCTAGGTCTTTAATGACATTCACGCTAGGTTATACCTTTTAAGATTTTCTTTTCAATATGTATACTGGTAGGAAAGGGATGATATTTATTTTATTCAGGATTTTTATCATAAATCCTAATTTACAAGTTAATAATAGCACAAATGGCCTAGTCACGTAGACAAGTTTAATTTATGAGCCCATATTTTATGAAATCGAGGCATTAAGGTTTGAATCAAAGTTGATTACCTTTTCTTGACAAGGAGTTATAGGCTACGACTGTCTTTAGTCTCAGAGGACGTTAATTATAGCCCGTAGGCACTTCATCCTTAAGGGATGATTATATAAATGAGGGAATTTAGAATAACCCAATTTTTAAGAATGACTTATGTGGTTTTATCGAATCACCATTTGTCAAACGTGTTAACATGTTACAAATGTTAACAAGGATTTGAATCTAATTGAGGAACTACCATCTTGGCCTCGTCTTAAAATGACACATGGGCTAGGTCTTGTCCTTTTTTAGATTTTGCCATTTTATTATAATGGTTGATCTTATAAAAGGAATGATACTTTTCATTTATTTCATTTATTATATATATTGATAAGATGAAATTTTGATAAGCATTCCAAGGATTTTAAAAGGATACAGAATTTCCCTGAACGGGACTTGAAAGAAATGATGTTGTCCATGAAGGGACTGAAAGATAAGTATGCCCTTATAAGGACTTACTAAGGAAACGAACTTCAGCAAAAGGAGTTTCTTCTTCTTTTTATTTCTAAATGTTTTCTCCTCAGTTGCACGTTTATCCTAATCGCAGTACAAGGCTCTGCATTCCTCGGCTTCGGATGGGGAGGATTTCCCTTACGGCTCCTTTGCTTGGCGATATATTAAAAGTATATAAAATTGAAAGCAATAGTTCTCCGAATAGAGACGAGAGCATTCCTATGTTAAGTCTAGACTCAGAAGGTCAAGGAATGTGCTACTGTGTCATTAAGATTAAACACAAAAGGATAGTGTTTAATTCACTCAATGTTGGCTCTGATACCAACCTGTCACACCCCGATATTTCCACATTTCGCCGATGGGCCCGGTAGGGGAGTATCGTGACGTAGTTGATATCATCATGGTCAAACAACACAATATTTAAATGCACAGCGGAAGCAAAAGATAGATATATTTCAACTTTAATAAATTGTAATATCAAGTATCACAAATAGTTGAAAGTAATCCACAGGTGGATCAAAATAAAAAGGAAACATAGTTCATCAGATTTAAATGCATCCAAGCTTGCGAGACTCTTATTGATGCTAAGGAGAGGCCAGCCTATTACGAGTAGTACCTGCACTTAACCTTTTTGGGAAAATACGTCAGTTTACACTGGTAAATACAATTAACTGGCTCATTTTGAAAGTTTAGTGAAAATTGATTTGAATGCACGTGACACAAAACCTTTTATAACTTGGGATAATTATTTGAATATAATACTTGTAAAAGAATTACATGTTCCTTATGCGTTCAGTAGCCCGATCCGCAGACCGGGTTAAAGATTAATAGACACACCACATGATATAGTCCCGCGGCGAGTTATTCCCGAAGGCGGCGATTATACCATATTATTTATTTATGCACTGACTGGTGTACGCCTACACCCCGTGCTCAGGTCGTGACCATTTCGTAAAATGATGCCAAGGATATCTGGGACATGGTCATTAACCCCCCAAAGGCTTTAAGCAAACAAAACAATTTAAACGGGACACTTCAATGATTTAACCTTCATACGATTAAAGATTCAATGCTCGACCAAGCGGTATTTGTATATACCGTACCCCAAGCCCGTATAAGGGAAAATAAGTTAAAAGTATTTACCTGAGCTAAATATAAATTCAATCCCAGCCGTATATCAAATCAGCAAGTACAAATAGCTTTTACTGGGCTCCTAATCTAGAACGAAGGTTTTTAATAACCTATTAGAATCCTAACGGGTCTTTAATTAAGCTTAGACTTAGACCGGTTAGTTTTCAAAAGGAAGACACGGATCAAACGCATGATAAAGCGGAGACCAGTTTAGAATGTGGTTTTTGACCCAACAAGCTTGTATACTTGTTTAATATGGGTAACTTAAACACATTCTGGATTTTGAGATAAAAACGATATGGTTTGACCCGTTTCGGCTAATTTATGCAAACTAGTTACATAAACCGAACCGAATGCCCAAGAAGCGTAACGGGTAACCATAAGAGTCATATACAGGTTTCCTAAGTTAATATGCCTTAAATATATTGTGATATCAGTAGGATACCTTCCATTATGCCCAAAACGAGTTTGATCTCAATTTAAGCCCCATAGGGGTATTTTGGTCATTTAAAAGATTATAAAAGAGATTAATTTTTAATTCTGAGACTCGGGTCTGAAATAATTAGTAAAAAAACTTAATTTAATAGGTTATATCAGTTGGTGATAAGTCTTATATGCCAAAATGGTTTTAAACCCATACTAGGTGTTTAATACGCGTAAAAAGCCGTTTTAAGCGATTTCCGGGTTATACAGGAAATCTGAGTTTTCTGATCAGGTTATAAAGTTCAAAATACTTCATTTATTATATAAAATCAGTAGCAATTGGATTAATGTCAAAATACTATGTAAAACTCATTTTATACATAAAAAGGGTATAATATGTATTTACCGAATCAAGGCCATAACCTTAGGTTATGATCAGGTTAAAAATAATTTAAAATCTTCAAAATTCTCAAAATATTATATTACATCAGTGGGTAAAAGGTTTGGTGTCAAAAATTGGGTTTAGATAGGCTTTACGCTAATTATGCCTTTTAATTAACAAAAAGCTTTCAAATTACGCTATTGAGCATAACTCCTAATCTAGACCTCCAACTGATGTGAAATTTTAGAGACAAGTTTATAAATCAGTAATAAAGATTATTGTCCTTTCATATTTCCAAAATTTTCGTTTTATGGTCAAAAGGGCATTATGGTCAACATTAAGCAATTAACGGAAACGTGTAAACGAATCGGACAATCAACGATCCAACCACATAGGGTTATACTATCATGTAACCTGGTCCTAAGGAAGCTCTAAGGCATTTCCAAACCCATCTAAATCAGGTCAGAACTGAAGTCAAAGCAAAAGTCAAAGTTTTGTGACTTTCTGTTCCGAACCGAGCCTAAACAGAAAATTGTAGGATCAAACAAGCTTAGACCAGTTCTTATACTTATTACCAAGTTATATGAGGGACAAAATAGGTTACACTCCTTCTACATTGCTAATTATGCGTTAATTCGAAAAATAAGGTTCTGTTGACTTTTTATAAACAACTTTGACCCGACAAATGGCCTAGTTAGAGCGGGAATCAGAGGGTGCCCTTTTAAGGGTTTAATGCCCACATAATTACCAACTTATAACTACCTTTAATTTGACTAAACACTGGACCATTAGTGATTAATCGATAAGTCAAACCTTAATTACGACGGTTTGACTTTTAAACTAATAACTAAGTAAAACTCAATTAAGGAAGATCAAGGATACTTACCAAGGTCCAATGCACAATTAGAGATGCTTGGGGAAAGGCCTTGAGCTCCAAAAATGATCAGAAGTGAAGGTATGAGTGAATGATCAAGTTTGCACACAATGGGGCTTTATATAGTGATCTTGATTGCTTGTGATCATGACAAACAATGCTATAACTGATCATGGATCATTCACAAGTGTCCCTAAGGTCTAAAAGCCAGTAGGGGTCGCCCATGGAAGTGAAAAATATCAATATAAGTCGGTTACTCGTTCATAACAGGCAGCTGTCAACATTTCAGTCGCTGGGCACTCCTTACGGACCGTAAGGGGGTCCTTTACGGTCCGTAAGCCCTTATCAGAGGCAAAAATTTTTTGCCCTTTCAAGCTTTGAACAGGCACTTAGGTATTTCGAATTTGGCCTCTATTATCAGTAGGGGCCTCTTGATCATGCCTTGAATAGTTATAACCACCTTACCATGTTGTATGATTGTCTTGGGCTTTATCGAAAGGTTCACGAACGAAGGTTTGTCGTATACAATCTCATAGGAACCCATTCTTTCAATTTGGTTCAATCATTTTTAGCATTAACCAGATTAGGATGCTTATCAGACATTTATAACACAGGTTAAGGGTTGGGATTTATACATAGGTCGCTCAGAGGTATGAATTAACATGTCGATGCTTTTAATCCCTCGTATACGAATTTTATCATAACTTTCTCATATGATAACGAAACTTGGTGAAATTTTTATCATGTATTCTAGTGAGCATAATTAATCGTTACAAAGCTTCGGGTTTGTTAAAAGGTCACTAAGAGGTATACTTTAAACATGTTGACACATTTAACCCCTGTAGTTTGTAAATCTCTCACTTTCTTTCACAATTAGCTTCGCATGATCCATGAATCATTCGTTTAAGGGTATAAACATCATGTATGGTTATTGTGAAGTATATTTATCCATTGTTGAAATTCTGAACCCGTATATTCACATACTTTCCTTGTTTGTCAACTCTAGTCCTTCTAAGGTAATCCTTTACACGTTCAAAGTTTATGCCACATGTCAATACTTTATTGGACATGAATTTTCGAGGTGTTACAGTGAAAGAGTTGAAAGAAAGTTGGATAAGTATCTTTCAATCCTTTTATCCTTGAAATGTTCAGATCTATGTAAGATCTTTGTTTATTCATGTGGAAATCTCTTGGATCTAAGTTGTTCTTGGTGGAATTAGGCCAAAACTTGAAGTTCATAAGAACTCCATGATGACATCATCCTAGAACATCTCAAATCCGGTGATTTCATGGTTAAAAGTTAAGATTCAAAGGTGAAAAAGATGAAGGAGTGCGTGTAGATCATAGAAGTACAAGATTTAGGTTGAAAACTTACAAGAATCGCGAGAAATCGAGAGAAAGAAGGCTTGAGTGCGGCTGGTCGAGTGGGAGAGCTGTCACATCACAATTGATGTGACATGAGGGTATTTATAGGGTTTCCAAAAGAGGAAATGAGGGTACCAGCGTCGGATCGGATGGCATCCGTTCAGATGACAATTCGATCGAATGGTCATTCGATCGACTGGTCTCCGCGGTTTGGTTTTCGTGTTTTCGTTTCGTGCGTTGAGCGTTGCGATGCGATTCGTGTGAGCGATGCGATAATATTACCCAATAGTCACACAAATAACTTAACTACTATATCTAACATACAATCACTATAAATAACTTGCGTTTAGCATTTGCGATTAGATTGCGCTGCGATAGAGTTGCGATTGCGATTAATCACCTCGACATAACATGCACAAGTAACACATAATAGCACACACACACGTAAAGCAATATCCAGAACACATATTTCGAGTTGCGAATGCGATTGCAATGCGATAAGTCGATTAGCGATTAATTATGCGATCAAACCTCGATTATTAACAAGTAATACACATAATACAACTAAAGTGATTAAAATAACGATTCGATTACAAGTCAAATCAGTAATTAAGCAAGGAGTGACAGATCGCAATTATCAATCTTTTCTTCCTTTGACTTCAATCTTGACTTTGACTTTCAAAAGTGGGTTTTTACATCACCACCGTCCACCAAGCCAACCATAACCAACCACCCGCACCTTTTCACCGTATTAACCATTTACAACCACAAAATCAAAGAACAAGATCTGTAACATTTGCACTCCTTGAAACACTTCCGGCCACCATAACTACCGACCACATGAAACACCTAAACCCACACCCCTCCTGAAAACCACCCTTAAACACCAAAACCCAAAAGATCTGTCACGACCACCGAATCACAATGGTGTAAGGTTCCAAATTTGTTGGTCACTTAATTAGGGGTTGTGTGTATTGGAGAGAAAAGTGTGAAATGACATAAGAGATCTGATGTGCCGCCTATTATTGAGATTCGTCTAGTTTCCTCCTGAAGAAACCATCATAGGTAATAAATCGTTCCAAGGGGGTGCAAGTTACTGGATTTGGAGGTGTAAGAAAACAGAAAGCAGAGGTTTGATTTTGGGGTTTTATTGGGATTTATAGGAGCATGACTGACTGATTGAGTAGCTAGGGTTTTATAGAGTGAAATTGATGATTGATTATGTTTTTTTTTTTTTAGAATTTATAGGAGCAACGATTGATCAAAGGGTAGTATATGCTCATGCTTGTTGCTTTTTCTTGAATATATATTATTCACTAGATTTTGATTTTGAATTTTGGATTTTTTTTCTGCCATCTTCTTCTTCGAATACGGTGGTGGTGGCTCAGACGGTGATGGCGTTAGAAGGATTTTTTAAATTGTTATTTTGACTTGGTTAGTGCAAATAAGTAAAATTACCAATCTACCCTCATGTGCAAGCCACATGATCAAACTTAACTTAAAATTTTACCCTGGTTAGTGTTAAAGGACGAAAAGTGTAATGAGTTTTCCAAATAAAGGATTGTTACTGTAATTATTGAAGTTAAAGGCTATCCATTACAATTCAATACAAACATAAAGGACGAAAAGTGTAATTTACCCTATTTAAAAATAATAAATAATACATATTTTATCTAAACATATTGAAAACTTGAACCATATTTTTTTTTCTAAGTTAGTTAAAATTTGGACATTTAAGACATTTTTTTTGGGATAATTATGTCTAAGTAATTCTGGATAACTATGTCTAAGTCGTTAAACTTGATTAATCGTTTGGTGGTTGTAATAGACTTATTGTGTTTTGATATTTAATTTGATGGTTGTATTTAACTATTATTTTGAATGTTTAAGGTTGATAATGTTTTTATTTTTAATTTTCAAGTCAAACATTTAGTTTCATTTTTATTCGTTTGTGTTTGAGACTAGTGTTCACGAACTGTCTTCGTCTTACGCGGTCCGCGATAGCTCAGGACCAGGGTGCACCCGGAGCCGCCACGTGGCATGAACGTGTTGGGTCTAGTGTTTGAGTCAGACAAGCTAGGGCCTACCCTAGTTGGCCTCGCGGGCCGCGACGTCTGTTACTGAAACATTCGCGGGGCGCGACAAAGTGCCTGATCGGCACTATAAATAGGATCGGTCAGATTCATTCCAACTCGTTCAAACTTTTACTTTCTCTCTCGAAATTCTGAATAGTATAAGTAATTCCCGGGCATAATACTCCCCGAATTAGCGAAGCTCTGCTTCGTTGTAAGTATTTTAACCCCCGGTTACGTATTAGATACGCTGCCCGATTGATCTAGTGCTCCGTAACGGCTGTCGCGGTTCTGCCCGACGTAGTCCTTGGAGTTCTGTCTCGGGGAGGGTATAACTAATGTAAATTGGGTTATTATACTAACGCGTGTGCATTTTTTAATTAATAGATTATAACCAGGAAACCATAGGGAAAAATCTTAAATAGCAATGTGAGTAATCTCCTTTTTTGTAAACTTTTTCCAAACTATTTTTACAAAACCTTAATTGTTTTAAAATATAATTAGCAGTGATTGAGTCTTTGTAATTCTTCAATTACTGCCGGTATGTTGGGGTTTTGTATAAAAATGTGGAACACGTTACTATTGGACAACAAGATAGCCAATGAGGAATATGACCCACCAGTCAGGATTGACAGTACTGAATGAGTAATCGTGTAGATATAAACATTGTAATCGCTCTCAATACTGTGAAATGATAAAACTTGTTTTGATTAAACTAGGATTCACTCAGCAGTATTTCCCACTGAAAAAATATTTTTAAACGCGTTTCAGGTAACAAAATGTGAAAGCCAAATAGAAGCCAGCTGGACAGCACTGAAGGCTTGGAAAATGTGACTATAAAAGTTACCTAAATAAAGAAGATGTTTTATTTAATAAAATAGGGTTTATCCCTATAAACATGTTTGTAATGGAAACTTGGGTTTTACCCATGCGTTTATTATTATAAAAATGTGGTATTTTATTCTGATAAAATATTTCCAAACTACGGTCCTGATGTAAATTCCGCTGCCAAATTGATAAATAAACGATACCACTAATACTGGCTCGCGGCCGCCCGCTCCCGGGAAACAGGGACCGGGGGTTGCCTCAATTTTAGCAAACATTTTATGGGCATAATTCTTAAGCTACTCTTATTAGCTCAATTTGTCAATCTTTTACCCGTCTATCTCAATTCAACAAGTTCACACTTCCGTTTACAATCAATTAACATGTAGATTTCAACTATCAAAGCTATCACATTATTTATTGCACATCAATTTGGGTTTTTTTCCACACTTAGGTTAAAACCCACTTCACATCGTACTTGAATAATCATCTAAACAAGTCATAGATCAAATAAACACATAATTAACAATTAGGACAATCATAATCATTCCTACAATCATCAAAACACATCTTAGGTCACTGGACCTTCTTATTCCATGAATTTCTCCTAACTAGAGAATTCCACCAAAGATGAAATTATGACATACCATATGTTGTGGTGATGTTGTGTGATTCAAATATTCAAACATGCAACAAAACCCTCTTTGATTCCACCCTTGTTTTCCAGATTTTATGCTTGAAGGTTTTAAGGGGTTTTCTCCCCTTCTCTCCCTCAATAACGACACACACATACACACACTCTTGTGTATGTTTTGTGTTTTTCATCTTTAAATACCCACATCTTTTGTTCATGACCCATTTCAGCCCCTATGGTTTGGTTTTATTATAATTAAGCCACCATCTACTTATTTTACTAACAAACAACATGTTTTTAACTAGGTTAACTATTCCTAGTCAGTATACTTATGATAATTATTACAAGTATATACAATATCAAATATTTTTGGGGTGTATCAGAGAAACTTAAGGAGCATAATTAGGGCTGACATATCGTGTATACCCGTTCACGATAAGACACGACACGATAAGACACGATACACGAAATCCCATACACGAACACGACACGATATACACGAAAATTACCTGTTAATACCTGTTAACACTACTGTTCGACTGTTTTACACGAAAATTACCTGTTAATACCTGTTAACACGAACAAAAACACGAACACGACATGATATCTGAGAGTTACAGAGGGAGTTTAGGGTTTTATTTTTTTTAATTGAACGAGGAATGAAAATAGAAAGGAATTAAGGAACCCACACGCACATGGATGATGAGTTTTATTTAATTTAAATTCTCATCGTGTACTAACGAGTATTAACAGGTAAACAGGTATTTAACCTGTTTATACACGAAAATTAACAGGTAATCTCGTGTCTACATGTTTGGTACACGATACTTGTTAAGGCCATACACGATACCTGTTAACTTCGTGTAGGTTCGTGTCGTGTATTCGTGTAAAATTGCCAGCCCTAAGCATAATGTATACGTGCATTATACATAATATGATTTTGGAGGACTGGGTCCGATCCATTTGTGCCGACCATGATGGTTTTGTCCAATCACTGACACCACCCAATCTATGTTGCTATGAGAAACTTGCTATCCATTATAAAGTACGACATAGGGAGACACATTTGAATATGGTGGGGTCTATTCGCACACGCCCTTAGTCTATTTAAACACTCCAAAGCGCCCCACTATGGCCAAAGCGGGGCGCTTTGGTGTAAAGTCAACAGACAAGGTCTGACAGGTTCAGTCCTTGTCTGTTGACTTTACATCAAAGCGCCCCGCTTTGGCCTAAGCTCGGCGCTTTGGTTTTTTTTTTTTTCAAAGCGCCCCGCTTTGGCCTAAGCTCGGCGCTTTGGTTTTTTTTTTTTTTTTACATTTTGGGCGTATTTTTTACTGGTGACTGGTCTACGTTTAAGTTCAAATTTTACATTTTTGGTCCAAATTTTACAATATTTAATTTGTTTGTGCACATATATCTAAAGGTGAAGTCCCATCTCAATATTTAATTTGTTGAGGCATCTCACTGTCGCGTACAACCCTTTCAAATATAAAAAATAAAAAAAAATTACAAAAGTATTAACACTTCGACGAAATCAGTTTGTAATGTGACGTAAATAAAAGGACTTTCGGATAAGATCACAAAAAGGACAGAAAGTTGGTAAGATTGGTGATATTTTTCAATAAAGCCTTATCTTATGTCTGACACAAGACATCATTTTCATCTCAACCCATGCTTTGCTTATCTCTCAAACCATGCTTTCCTTATCACTGTGGAAACCGATGAACTCTCTCTCTCTCTAGTAATGGTGCATTTTGTGCCTCAAAAAAAGTTAAAGTATATTAGAAAAATAAAAAAATAGAAAGTTGTTGATAAAGTAACTGTGCCTTACATCATAAAGTTTATATTGGAAAAATAAAAATATCAGAAAGTTGTTGATAAAGCAACTGTGCCTTACAATCTCGGGCCCCACAATTCTTGAAAACTACAAATATTAAATTTTCTAAAATCTCTTTTGAAGAATAAATAAAAATAATACTTTTGTTTCACATCTCTCTCCACCTGGCATACATTATACAGGGATCAGATCAACGCGTACGAAATACTTACGTATCGTCCCCCTGACCTTAATGTAACCCCATATGTTCAAGATGTATGTTAAATGTGTTTAATAATAATCACGTTAATTCTTTTACAATCCAAGAGTACGTTTGTGTTTGTTCAATATATGCGTTACATCACGTTAAAAACCGAATGTCACTGACACGACCCAATCAGATTCAATACGCACTTGTATGACCCAAAATGACAATATACATCATAATACTACAATTAATGAAAAAATACGTCATGTACATGTACGGTAGGCGGCTAATACACATAACACTACTCATAGGAGTACTTGTGCTTTCAAAACAAAATGATACGATATAATGGAATACGACATCACACGTAACCGATTTGATCCGGAACTTGCAGTATAGTCCATATATATTAAAAAATAATGTATAATGGAAAAAACGTAAAATTTAGACTATTATCGACGCGTTTGTGAATTAAAAACAATTTTAAAAAATTTAAAAAAGACCCATAGCGCTGCGCTTTGACCTAAGAGGGGCGTTTTGCCCGAAAATTTAAAAATGTAAAAAAAAAAAAAAAAAAAAAAAAAAAACCTCAAAGCGCCACTCTTTGGCCATAGCGGGGCGCTTTGATGTAAAGCAACAGACAAGGTCTGGCCGCGTCAGTCCTTGTCGGTTGACTTTACACCAAAGCGCCCCGCTTTGGCCATAGCGCGGCGCTTTGGGGTGTGAAAATAATTTTCTCCGTGTGTAAATAGCATGACCCTTGAATATTCAAGCGGATTTATAGAGCATCCATGGCTGAATTGCTCAAATGATTATTGACGCCGGTAATGACGAGTAGAATAATTGAAATTTTCCAACTAATTGTTTCAATTTTTTTGGTTGGCATGAATAATATTCAGAGGCGGAACCACAGGAGGGTCAGGGGGGTCAGCTGACCCTCCGGCCTACCAAATTTAAGCTTACCGGAGTACTGAACCCAAAAAAGTTTCTTATGCTTGACCCTCTTCTTTTTCTTGTGTAAAGGCTAAAATTAAAAGAAAACGGGATGTTTGAAGGTTTTCCGGGCGGAGACGGTGGTGCAAAAGCAGCAAGCGGTGGTGCGGCATTAGCTATGAATTCTGATTTTCTCGAGAAGAAGAAGATATGTGTGAATGATTAATATTATTGGGTTAAATATTGTAATATTATTATCATGGGCTTTAAAAACGAGTTTGGCCCAATTTTAAAATTAATAACATATATTTTTTTTATTTTCGTACTTACTCAAAAGTAATCTCTCTCTTTTTACAACCCTATACCCGCCGCTGTACAAGAAAAGTTTTTCTCCAATCTCAAGACTTTCTCTCTTGAATGGTCAAATCCTCTGCCAAAAGCTATCATGAAGTAAGTTATTTTCTTTTTGTTTTATTTTTCTATTATTATTTAATTATTAAAGATGTCTTAAATTATGCAATGTGTACCGATTATTTATTTACACGTATTTTTGTGTTTCAACTTTGAAGATATTTCATGAATTAACTAGATTATTATTTGATATAAGTAGATTATTAATTGATATAAGTTTCTTTTATATCATAATTTGCAAATAGCAATTGCTATTATTTTTATGTGTAGAAATGCATATTTAGAAAGATATTTTGATAAAAGAACAATATCAAAATTTCATCAAGTCTATTAAAATCCAATGAAAATAATAATAAAAGAAGTCAATAGAAAATCGAATTATTTGATAATGAACCTGTTGGTGACACGGCTTTGCAAAAACCAATTAATAATTATCCGATTAACACACGCGAAAGAAGTAAGAAATGTACATAACCAAAGGCTCTTGTCAACCAAAAGGTTATGTTTTCCTATAAATATACAAACTATAAATTTTGCAAAACATTTTTATTTCGACCCTCCAATCACAAAGTTCTGGTTCCGCCACTGATAATATTTAGTATTCTTTTTAAAATTTATGTCAATTTTTTATTATGTTTGCTTGTTTTACAATAAATATTTTAAAATCAAATAATAAATTAAATTAAATTGGGAAAAAAATGATTTAGGGGCTTTATACCACACCGGGTGAGAGGCTTTAAAACCCCACAACCTACATGGCGCAGATGTGACAAAGTTGCTTTATTCCACACCACCCGACCTTAAGTGTTTATGATAATAGTGAGGTGATACTGCACGATTACAAGGTTCCAAAGTACTCATATTGAGCACCCTAAGATCTTACGAATTTACGATAACCAAAGATGATGGTCTTGTATAATCAAACAAACAAATACTTACTTATACACATAAATATCAATCAGTACAAGTTATACATCCGATTGTTTTACATATTAATAATCACTCATCTTTCTCAATAAAAGAAAACAAAAGTTGTTTAGATCCTCAACAAACCAGGGACTCAAAGCAGTGAAGGCCATCAAACTCCGGTGCCCATCGTGCCGAAAAACCGCCCTTGCTAGGGGGAACCGCGTTGGCCTCATGCTTCACCTTCTTTTGGCCATCTTGAATGGTAGTACCAGCAGCAGCAGCAGCAAGAGGATATTTGGTGTTGAAATTCAAAGATTGGCCGGAGGAACCGGTAGATAAAGCATTAAAGGAACTGAAGATGGAATTCATATTTGAAGTTGTGTGAAGATTGAGTTGGAAGGAAAGGTTTATAAACAAGGAAAAAGTGGTTATCTATCTCCTTGCACTTTTTTGAACGTGTGATGATGATATTTTAAAAAGATCAATTGGATTGAATGAAGTTAATGGAAAGTAGATAAGAAATCAGTGTACCCAGCACAACTCTGGACCACAACGTTTATTTGTTTTGTCCTATCTTAAAGTCATCACTCATCAGTGGAGTGGCCACAACTCTGGACCGGGGGGGGGGGGGGGGGGGGGGGGGGGGGTGGCGCCGAGATGAGCATACAGTTTTTTCCTGGCAAATTAAACGTTTTGGTACCCGACTACAACCAGTCCTAGCTGGTACATTACTCTTTCTAGCGATCAAATTCATATGTGCGTTGACCGACACTCACTCCTCCTAGGCAAGGTCTGTTACCCTATCTAGCGACCCTTCATGAGAGAAGGTTTCTCAACGCCATATCATATCATGTCATCCCAACATAAAGCTAGTCTAACTATGATTCTTGTGGCGATTCATAGGTGTGGTGTGATTCGAGATGAATATATATATTATGTCACTCTAATGTATAAGTTGTGTGACTAATAATCCACGTGTTATACATAATCTCTATCGTGTTGTCTTCTTTAAGGTACGTTTCACTTTCAAGTTTCAATAGATGCATAAATTTTTTAAAATTACATCTATTTAATTATGAATAAATGGAATTGCCTACTACAACCGCACAAATCTTATAAAATCACAAAAGTTGGCCTTGAAAGTGTGCCGAAATTACAAAGTGATGGCTACTCGGGTGCCTTGTCGAGATATTCCAATGATTGGTTATGGGCTTATTTTACAAGATGTTTTTCATTTGTTCATCATAATTTGACTCAAATAATCCAAAATAAGCTTTTATAGTTAGTTTGGAAAATGAAACTTCAAGTGCTAGTATGGTAACTGAAAAATAATGGAGCCTTTCATCTTGTTCAAATAAATTAAGTCTTAGAGCTATCCATGTTTTGTGTTTACTATAAAGTATTGCTATTTTTCAAACATGAAGCTTTAAAAAAAGAAATATATAAAATCTAAGATGGAGGTGATACAATTTTGAAAAATATATGTTATAAAGAAAAATATATGTAAAAGATGAGGGACTAGTTATATATAATTTTTTAATCGGCGCCAGGAGGAGCGTCTCTCAACTCTCAATTAGCACGGATTTTCTTCCCATAACGGCTCATAACTTCAAAGACGTATGATTAGAATGTGTTGACGGAATCACATTATGTGTTGGGAAAATTAGTGAATGGATATTTAGTTAATTTATAATTGAGTGAAATTATAATTACTAATTAAACTTCATATGTGAAACTCTTGAGTAAAGTTTTATGTCACTTGATTAGCTTTTATTAGAGTTTTATGTTTCTAATTAAATCACTAATTAAGTGAAACTTTTATTAGAGTTTTATGTCTCTAATAAAATCACCAATTAAGAGAATCTCTTCACTACCCACAACTCTTGTAAAAAAATGGTAGGCTTTGTGACTCATTGGAATGATGAGAAAACTACAAGAGAAAAAGATAATATGTATGAAGAATTCTTGGAGAAGTGGTGAAGACTTGAACATCCATATGTTGGGAATTATAGAGAGATGAGTTTTCTCTACTCGACTCCATCACCTTCGTATCATTATTTTTCCACAGGTTCAAACACTATAATTTTATTCGTTGTAACCTCCGGCGCGTGGCCATTTCCGGCAGTACAGACTGCTTCGGTTGTTGTACCCTGGGAGACAGACGCGTTGTCTTTAGTAGAGGCGCGAAATTTGTTTTAAGGGAAGTGTGTTGAACACGTGCCTCAGCCATAATCGTCAACATTTGTTTGTTCCTTTTGTAGGAAATTATTGTACAAGAAGACGTGGTTCAAGACCTCGTTGAATCCTACACAACGGACTGAAAATACAACGAATAATACAAATAGACGCGGTTAAAGATCAAGTTGAAGACTTTATCTTTTGAAGATATTGGTTTGAATCGATTGTTTTATTAAATATGTTGTAGTTCATATTTATTTTCGTTTGAATTTGTACACGGTTCATGTGCTATAATTTCCCAAACGTTTAAAGAGAGTATCTTCATTTTTTTGTTAGTTTTATTAATAAAAATGTGACCCATTTCCTACAAATTTAAAACAGATTTCATGAGATTGTTGGTACAATCTTAAAAACCTTATTTATAAGGATTTGGGGTTTACGAAAGGATTTATAATAGAATAAAAAAATATTTTTAGAGGTTATGATCTTATAAATATTTATTTTGGGAAATATGTATATAGTACAACTTGTTGTGTTTGGATTTTTTGAGATTGAGATACAATCTTAAATCCTATACCGTGGTACAAAACGAATAGTTTTAGTTCCAACGTTTGGTTTTGAAACGATTTTGGGAATCGTTAATTTTTCTAACTTTTGTGTTAGATCGGGTTTATTAGTGTAAACCATACGTTTTTTTGTAAACGTTAAATTCTCTAACATGTGTGTTAGACCGGAATTATTGGTGTAAACCATACGTTTTATGTAAACGTTAAATTCTCTTAAGTAGAGTTTTTTATGTCTTTAAATAAGAGTTTTATGTTACTTGATTAGAGTTTTATGTCTCTAATTAAGTCTCTATTTAAAGTAGACTCTTCATCCACCCATGGATTGATATGAACAAATAAGTCTTATAATGATTTTTGTAATCATTTGTCTTCTAACATGTGTGTTAGAAACGTTCATGAAAAACGTTAGTTTGGAAGCAATTTTTTAATTGTTTAGTTTCTAACGTGTGTATTAGAAATGACTTATTTATTTGAACCATATATGTGTTTTTAGTAAGTCGAATTAACATTTTGTGGAAATGTTAATATTTCTAACGTGCGTGTTAGAATTTCTTTCATTTTAACATGATTGTTAAAAATGGTTAAAATACAAATGCTTTGAAATGTTTTATGTAAACATTTTATATGAGTAATTTGTTGTAGCATTGTTTTTAATGCTTTGTATGATTTAGAAATAAAATGTCATACATTGAAGTTGATGTTTGATTGGCTTCAAGGAATTAAATCACCATAAAGTGATGGTGTGGTATTTATATGAATTTAATGAAATTAAAATCATTTAGTAGACTCTTCATATGGAAGATAAACTCTTAAGGAGAGTTTCACGTCAATTTATTAGTTTTTATAAGAGTTTATGTCTCTAATAAATTCTTTAATTAAGTGAGAGTTATCTCCACCCAATGTCTCTTGTATTAAAAGTAGGCTATATGCCTAACTTGATGAGATTGAAAAAAAAATACAAGAGTAAGAATACAAGAATCAAATCACCATAAAGTGATGGTGTAGTTGTGTGTGATTTTATCACCAACTTTAATTTGTGATTTCTAAATCTAAATGGTCATGTTTTATATAAAATGACTTAAATTTTCTAACACGTGTGTTAGTAAATATGTATCACGAATACGAGGTTAGAGATTGTTCATAATGAACATGAATGTTTTATGTAAACATTTAATTGCCTATGTGCATTAAAAATGATGAGAAATGGTTTATTTATAAACTATATCTTTCGAAAATGTTTTATGTAAACGTTCGATTCTATAATGTGCTTGTTATAACATTTTTTTTCTAACATGCGTGTTAGAAAATGTTATTTGGTGAAAAACAACTTGGTGTTGTTGTGAACAAATTTAATTGTTCAAGTTTACTACTTAAATGTAGTATTTGTAACAACTTGGTGTTGTTTTGAGCATAATTGTCCAAGTTTAAAGTTTCAAGATGAAATGGGGAACTTGTACTTACAAGTGCATGGAGTCTTATTGAGGGAGTACCTCAAGACATGCCATGGGACGATATTGTTGAGAAGATTTCGGTCAGATTATAAAGTGTTGAAGATAAAAGCACTTTGCTATTTGATGTCTACATATTGTCTATGCTTCCATTTAAATTTCAAAAGTGATTGGCACTTATGATTTAGTTTCCAATGTATTTTATTATTTTGTGTTCAATATCTTCGGATAACACATGCAATATTTTACAAAGAAATAAATCACTAATGGTTGTGACGTATAAATTATTTTTGTGGAAAATAATTATAACGTCGGTTATACATTGTTTAAAAGAATATGGTTTTAAACGAATAGTACATGAAAATACTTGGACATAAACGACTTGAGAGTTGTTACATTGACTAAAAGTCAAAAACGAAACATCAAATGTATAACCACATCATGAGTGAGCAATGAAAGAACGTAGTGAGTGTATTGAGATGAAATACACTAACGACATTCATGTCGACATACTTCATTAGAAGTCATTGGAAAATCCACAAGTGTGAATTCTAACATATGAAAGTATAAGTGCTATATGTTATTGTATATCTTTAATAAATCTTGCGAGATTTATAAGTAGATGCGTCTACCACTTGATTATTGTTAGATCTATATGGAGATTTTACCTTCATTTGGGAGAGCATCCTAAATATACATATCTCCTAATAAATAACAATAGATGTGTGCAAATCACTTATGGCAAAATTATGAATGCCATGTTGTTGAGTGTCGATCTAGTTGACTCTATCTCACACATAATAATGATTGTAGACAAGAAACATTCATCTTGTTGGTGATGAATGTGTTTACCAAGTGACTTGGATTAAGACTTATGCTTAAGTACTTATGAGTCAATGGTAGATTGTTGGAGATCAAAGGTAAACAAGTTATGTTCCTTAAATGAATGATGAAATTTAGCTATGTGCTATATACAGTAATTTGTGAGACCTTCCTAAATATTGATGTTTTAGGATTATGAATAAGTCTCATTATTTTGTCTTAACAAGGGATGAATGTTGCAAAGTGATATCCTTAGGGCTGTGAAGAATCAGAATGATGCATCTTCTGTTCACATGCTAAAGTATTGTAGTCTAAAGCATGCTAGACTAGTACTTGGTTAATTATGGGTCTTGACGGAGACTAATTAACTCTAAACATTCAAATATGTATGAACACAAAAAGAATTTGTGTATGGACAAAGTTGAGGGAGAATTTTCATTCATTATAAGGAAAAGACATGTAACTTTTGAAGAGTTTGTTCGAAAAGCTAATGAGGAGAACTCATTGTCTAGGCTTATTCTAGGTGTTAAATTAGAATAATTCTAAGTTGGTGACAAACTTATGACAATGGCATGTGTTGCTTTGATTAGCTCGGAAGCTCATGTAAGCTAATGCAATATGAGTTGAATTCACTGATACAATGATGTTGATCTTGTTCAATCATATGTGTATAAATGTCGTCATAAGTGAAGTTATGGAAATATTGATCAAATAACAAGAAATGTGGGGGAGGATCCATTTAGAAACAACCCTATAAGGGTATGTAGTAATGGTTTTCATTACCCCATCTGGATGATATCCTATAACACTTAAATGTGGGGGTGTATTGCATTTGTATCATAAAAGTTTGGCAATAAGGATTTTGTAATCAAATCTAACATTGCAAACAGACGACTATGTGGAGGACACAAAGGTCGTAGTGCATAATGGAGATGTGTTTGCCTTAAATGATAAGCGTATCTTGCAAAGACATATATTATAACCAGATTCAGATGGCCACTGAGGTTATAGTCTTAGAAGTTGACAATAGGCAAAATTAACTTACGAGTTAAGAACACATCATGACAACTGATCTCAAATACGCAAAGTTATTTGTTAATGTTATGGATCCAACAACATGAGGGTTTATTAGAGATCAAGTTGTGGAATGAGACTGAAGCCCATGGAAAAAGGGTATGTGAAGGACACCTAACTTAGTTGACTGGAGATCCCAAGATCTAAGTTCAATAGGACAACTAACTCATATGCCTAAAGGTGGTCACTGTGGGGGCATAAATGATATGCATAAGCTAGTATATATGGTTATACATACCCCCAAAGTATAAAAAGGGTGTTTAAATACGTCCTAGTCTATTCCTATGATATTCAGTGACAAAGAGTGAGGCTAAGCATAATATGTGGTAAATGATTTGGATAAATCACGATAACCATAATGCTTTTAATGATCTAAGGAGAATCACCTATGTTAGAGAGAAGTGGGGTCGCTTTGAATGGAATTGAGAGCACAATTCCTAGAGCTCTCGCAGAACCAGGAAAGTGTTCCACGACCATTATTGGACACGACTATGAGGAGATGACCCGGCTAAGGAGAGTCTTGTGTGAAGTGTATTGTCGTCTACACAAACGGCAGACGAGTTCAAAGACATCGAGATCTACTCAGAGCTAGTGGGGTAAGTGCATTTCATGAGCGAAGGTTCAAAGTGTAACACCTACCTATCTTATGCAAAACTCAACTGTCGAGGTTACATTGGAAATTTTAAGTGTTTTGAACAATCTCCATTCATGTGTGGGATTGTTGGGAAAATTAGTGAATGAATATTTAGTTAATTTATAATTGAGTGAAATTATAATTACTAATTAAACTTCATATGTGAAACTCTTGAGTAAAGTTTTATGTCACTTGATTAGCTTTTATTAGAGTTTTATGTCTCTAATTAAATCACTAATTAAGTGAAACTTTTATTAGAGTTTTATGTCTCTAATAAAATGTGACACCTGTGTCACTTCAACCATCAAAAAAATGCCAAACCAATGAAACATTGTATTTCATACTTGGGATTTGTAAAAATATGTGTATCGTTTGCACATATCAACTCTTGTTCGATTTCAAGCTTTAAATCGCTTTCTGGAGGGTTATACGTGCTCTGATGCGTAGATATAACCAGTTTAATGCAACGAACACTCTGGAATAGTGAAATAGGCTTAACATACCTTAAATAACCTTTACATAACTTTGATGTAAGTTTTGGAAGGTTTGGTATGGTGAAATCAAGTTTATTCGCTTACAGGGACTAAATTTGACAAACTGCGAAAGTATGCCCATTTGAACTGTAACAGACATTCCGGAACATGACCATAAGTTAAACACACCTTAAATATCCTTTATATAGCTTAGAAATAGGCTTTGAGGGGTTCGGTGTGCTAAAATAAACTTTTGGGTCATTCAGGGACTAAAAGCGTCAAAAAGTGCACAAGTTTGCACTTTCGCGCATAACTTACGTTCTGAATACATCCGGACATCCAAAAATTTACGTAAGCACTAAATTATTTTATTTTAGTGTTTGGCATAAGAAACATCCATTCGTCACGCCATTTGGATCGTTTTTCGCGCTTATGCGCATTCCGTCGTAATTAAGCGAACATCGCGATCGTACGGCCAAACGAACCAACACCCGAGATATTTTTGAGCACATTTTAAGTTCCCTATACTCTAACTTCATTTTAGAGCTTTGAAATGGGGTTAACGGGCCTTAAACATGTCGGAAATAGCTCAAAACACTAACAGGGACCAAAAGTGTAATTCTGTGAAAGTAGGTCCTTACGCACCTCAACACTCTGAGTGTTACGGTGCGCAAGCAGGGGCCAGATGCAGCAACTCGTTTTTAACTGCTGTTAACAGCCTTTCAACTCCTCCCAAAGGCCAATGCCACATGTCAATCTCTGGTGGTGGGGGGCAAATGATGCACCATAACATTTCAACACTTGGACGGCCTAGATTAAAGCACGTTTTTCAAGAAACGATCCTAACGGTCTTGGTTTTCCTATAAATACCCCACCCCCATTTGCTTCAAACTCACCCTTGATCTGATCATTTCCCTAAGTTGGAGTTGCAACACTTCATACCTGGGAATTTCAGATCAAACTTCCATTCTTAGACCTCTTGTAAGTCCTCTTTCAAGCTTTTATGCGTTTTTAGCTTGAAAGTCAAACTGCGTTTGACTTTCTGCATTGACCAGTTTATGGTCAATGCGAAGTTCATTTGAACTTCATAACGTGAGCGTGATCACGATGGTTATAGTCCCTAGAGACTATACCTACTGATTACCACGTTATCTAGGCTCAGTGACGAGTCGTAGTTTCGGCCAAAATGCGTATTATTGCGTATTTTGTAACCAAACTACTTTTAGGTATCAAAACCGTTTGTTTTGATACCAAACATGTTTTCTAAACTTAGTTAAGCATGTTTTAACATGCTTAGCTCGTCACTTTTAGTTTAGTGCTTATATAGGGTCGTAAGGTAATCGATCTAAACAATCGCTTATACTTTCGAACCCGACCCGTTTGGTCGATCATTAGGATCCGACCAAGCACATTAGGTGACCATAGTATATAGAGAATAACCTTCCGAGTTTATACCTTATGGTCGCTTCGTTTAAGTAGTTGTATGATAGGTAGTTTATATGCCTTAAGTAAATTACCAAAATGCCCTTTTTACGCCAAAATTCATTCTAAGCATATGTAACATAACTTTTGGTATCTAAACTGATTTGGTAACAATATTAGACATGTTAAGGCATATTTTACTTGTCATAGGACTAGTTAGGCGTTCCGAACGCGTTTCACGCGAACGACGCGTTAAAGTAGCATAAGCTACCTAAACGGGTCGTAATGGGTCATAAGCACTTAGTTTAGGTTTCATTTTAGTATGTGGGCTTTGTTAAACCATCTTACATGAGTTCCCATACTCATTTGGTTTACGAACCCTCATTCTATCAAATCCTCCGATTTAGGTCCGGTATATTAACATAGTTACCTATATTAGGTGCCGTTTGATATCCGTGATCTTTAGCATTGTTTGGTTGTTACTCAAGGACTACTAAGCAATCTCAAGTGAGTACATAGACCCCTCTTTTACTGTTTTTCAAACTGTTTTGGGGTGAAACACATGTGCCTACTTGTTACTTTCATGCTTTCCTGTTTTCACATCATATACTTGCTATGTTGATTAGTACATTTATAGTACATGATTTCATTGTGTTTTTATGCTATGTATGCCCATTGTGTGCGTACTTAGTACATTGTCTTACATTACATTTTATGCTATGTATGCCCATTGTGTGCGTACTTAGTACATTGTCTTACATTACATTTTATGCTATGTATGCCCATTGTGTGCGTACTTAGTACATTTGTTATTCATCACATGCTTACATTTTGACATTTGATTATACATAAACATTTTACGTTGGTGGTTTGGTTTGAGTAAATGATTTAAGTAACGAGGCGTATGTAATAAGATACAAGCATGGTGGATACGCCGCTGGTACTTCCTATATATAAGTGCTTGTATGGTATTACATATCGTAGCGTTATTTGAATCATTTCGATTTAAGACATATAACATTTTATACAAATAACATACTTTTCACAAGACATTGTTTTACAAACAACTTATCTTATACAAACTCATTTTACATGGTTATTCATTTAACCATACATTATTCTCTTATTTATACATATCATCTGAACTTATTGTTTTTCAAATGATTTACAAAACAAATCAATTTACAAGGTTCATGACTAAACTTTATTAAACAACTCTTTCTAAACTTACAAGTCATGAAACCTATTTTCACAAAACCTATGTATCTCACATGCATTTTTATGCCGACGTACCTATTTTCACATGTGTTTTCAGGAGATGATGCATAGGACTTATCGAGACATACTTAGGCGGACCTGTGCCTTAGTGACTTAAAACGAGACAAGAACTAGTTAATTTATGTTATGTACTCTTTATTTCTTGTTTAAAGACAATGTAACTCGCTTGTTTGATGAATAAAACGAAACTTTAATTTCCATGGTTGTGAAACATTAATTTTGTTACAACACTCCCCGACGTTTCCGCCACGTTTTGTTGTTTTACGTGGTCGGGGTGTGACATAAAAGATGGCATCAGAGCCAATGGTTATAGGGAATTAGGTTATTAGTAATGCTTTGACCTAGTCTATAACCTTCCTAGGACCCTAACGCGAGTTCACTTGCGTTTAGTCATAAAACAATACCGTCACCTATCCTTAGTCATAAATTTCAAAACCGCTTTGAAAACTAATCATCTGTTCTAGGATGATTGATTACTAGGTTTTGAACCCTCTGTTATAAGGTTTTGAACCCCTTTGAATTTTCAAAACTCTCGTCAAAGTTTTGGGTCCTAAATAGTGTGAACACGTGCAAACTAGATGTCACGACCCCCGACCCACCCTGGACGGAATCGGGAGTCGCGAACAGCCCAGTGGTACCGGTGATTATTTTGAAAAATATTGCAGCGGAAATTTCATCAGGATCGTGAGTTAGGAAAAATATCAGAGTTTAGAAAACACCGGATTTTATTTATTAAATAGATGGGATAAACCCATGTTTTACAATGGTAGCTTTAATAAAGATAAATTTCATTACATAACACAATATTTCTTAATTTGATTTAATTAATAAAATAAGCCACTTCTTGAAGTCTTCAAGTGCCGTATCCATCTCTTACTCCAATCTACTGTATTTACCTGAAACATGTTTGAAAAAGGTTTTGTCAGCGGGAAATACTGAGTGAATCATTATATTTACTAAAACGACTCATCTGTTATAATTTACAGTATTAAGGAAGATTACAATGTTTCTGATATCAACCAACTACCCACAGTACTTTATCACTCGACCCATTGGCCCATTCGTCCAATGGTGTCTGTGATTATGGTCATATCACCCCTTGGCTGCCCCAATGGTGAAGATTAATAGATTATCAAGTAATGTATACAAAACCCCACATACCGGCTGTAACTTGGTGATTACATAAACTTAATCACTGTAATTATAACCTTTGAAAATAAATATGATTTGAAAAGTAATTTGATAAAAAGAGAATGACTCACTTTATAAACATGTAGATTCATACGGCAAAGTTTAGTCTACAGATAATCCTTGATATATTGCAGCTTTATACAGGCAGAGCTTAGCCTATTGATTTAGCCTTGTAACCTAGTGCACACGAACTAGGTAGGTAACTTAATACAACAATTACGATAACTCACGAGATCAACCCTCACAACGAATGACAAAGTGCTATGCTTAAACATCCATCGAATTAACGATTAATGACAAAACATCACCCTAATGTGGGCAGCACTTAAACATCCATTGAGTACATTGATCGATCGGAAAATGAATCGTAATAGCGATCGAGTTATTACCCTGTATCGGAGCAGCACCCTACTACTTTGAAAGTAAATTTCGAACAGAATTATGAAGGATTTGAGAATTTGGTCGACACAGAATGAAAGGTCGATGTCCAGGCTATTTATAGCAAAAATATGGGTTTTACGCGGCCCGCGTAAACCCATGTATAACATTTACGCGGCCCGCGAGGGACCTAAAGGCGGCTAAAGGTTGCTGAGTCATTGACACGTGGCGGCACCAGACTTTCGTTTATCGTTGAGCTGTCGTGGCCCGCGTAAAGGTATGCTCATCTTTTACGCGGCCCGCCTGGATATTAGAATTCTGAATTTCTTTATTTTTGATATGGTTTAAGGTTTTGGGGGTCCAGGTTTTTACTAACGGGTCAATTTGGAATATTTTTTAATATAATTATTTTATAAAGAAAAAGAGAATAAAATAGTGAGAAAAGAGAATGGACCCACTTTGTAACTTTAGGGTTCAACTAGAAAGCCTCCTGGTATAAATTTTGGGTAAAATCTTTTGAGCTAAAAAAATATATATAATACACTTGTGGTAAGTATAATACCCCTCATTCAACCTTGTCCCTATGTCACGAGACAGAATCTCAACAACTTAGTCGGGCAGAGCCCTGACATATGTTATGAGGCTCAGATCAATCGGACCGGGTAGCGGTGATCGGGAGTTAAAACACTTAAAACAAGACATGGCTTTATTATTATTATGGGGTAAAATAAAATAAAAATTAAGAGTATAGATTTTGAGAGGGGAAATGGTGACATAAAATGAATGGAGAAAGAAGCTGTGTAAAATTGTAGATTGAACCTCTTCTCCTATTTATATTTGGAAATGATAACTTACGGACAAAGTTTTGTGAGTCCAAGCAGACACACACCTCAATTGCTTTCATTCTATTTTCTTACACGTATCCATATTTAATTATGGATAAGTTTTATTATTTTATTATTATTATTTAATATACACTTACATCTTTTCTAGATTTTAATTTGTTTTGATTTGATTTTTATTATTATTTTTATTTCTTTTGAAAGACACGTAAAAGTGTCAAATTACATTTTAAATTTTATTTTATTAGTTTATATATTATAATTAATTCAACTGCTTTACTTATTTGGCGTTTATAAGTTCTAAAATATAACGTTCTAAGAAATAATAAATATGTCTTTAGAACGAGAATATTTTTGTCTACATTTGGGTCTAAGTTTCATTAAAAATAGAGTAGGTTCAAAATACAATGTATTTTATAATTTAATTTATTATACGGTTCCTAGGCCCATTTAGGAACTTCATATTTCTAATAGTCAACTTACCCGTAGACTACTCGTCTAATAATATAAGTTTTTTATATACTTTTATTTTATTTAGAAATGTCACCCATTTACAGGTCAATTAGAATAATATTTCAACCAAAAATAGTGTTTAAAACTATTTGGGTTGAATAAACTAGTTACTAGTGGTTAATAAATTTAACCAAACTCATAATTTATATGATAAAAATGAGAATGTTACACTAGAAGAGTGAATGCTTGTACCTTGGGTTTTCTGTCTAAGGCTAGAGTGTTCGTACAAATCCACATAATCAGACCAGTCACTCTTACCTGGGAACTCTTGGGGTGAGTGTCCACTTATAGGCGAGCATGTCTTCGCGATACATTATGAGGATCTATTTGCTTTGATTCAGCCTTTGTGTTGTTTGTTTGCTTCGTGGTTCAAACAAATGACCATCACCCATGATTTTGGTCGGTAATTGTAACATCCTATTCTTACCCAATGCCATTTCATTTGTTTTCTCTCTTGTTTCCCCTTTTAGAATGCCTCCACGACGCGAAAATCAGGTATCTATTGAAGAGCTGGCAACTGTCATTACACAGCAAATGACTGCTGCAATCCCGAACATCGTCGCTCAATGTCACCAAGCTCTCAACAACAATAATGCCCACTGCAACTTCAAGACGTTCAACTCGGCTAAGCCATCAAATTTTTCTGGGTCTCAAGGAGCGACTGCACTTCTGCAATGGTTCGAGAGTCTAGAGAGCACCTTCAGGCATGTTCAATGCCCAAATGAGCGAAAGGTAGATTTCGCATCTGGTGTCTTTGAGAAACGGGCTTTGACATGGTGGAATGGTGTGATGAGAGATAGAGGTGCCGATGTGGCACTGGCCCAAACGTGGGAAGAGCTTCGAGCTCTGATGATGAAGGAATTCTGCCCTCGTCATGAGATCAGGGCCTTAGAAAGGGAATTCGACGATCTTAAGCAAGACAGCGGTGAACATCGAGCATACACTGATCGATATGAGGAGCTGAGCCTGTTGTGTCCTACCATGGTTACGCCTTTGGATAAGGCGATCGAAAAATACATTGATGGTCTCCCTGACTCAGTTCAGGACATTGTTACTGGTAGTAACCCCACTACAGTTAGACAGGCCATTGAGCTATCTGCAACCTTGACTGAATCTCAAATCAGGAAAGGTAAACTTTTTCGGAAAGGCGACAAGAAACAAGCAGCTAATGTTCAGGAGGAAACCAAGGAAAGCAAAACCGAACCTTCTAAGAAGCGTAAGGCTTTGTAGAATTGTGCGATTGCTGCTCAACCCAACCAAAACACCCGCAACCAACCAACTCAACCTCCTGCAAGGAAACCTTATGCCGGTACTGCACCGATATGCAATAAATGTAATGCACACCACTTAGCTCACCTACAGTGTCGTTTATGTGCATCATGTGGGCGACTCGGTCACCTGGCCAATGCTTGTCGATTTACCCCAAACCAAGGTGGTCCAAACCAACCTCAAGTAAATCCTGCTCAAGCTCATTGTCCACCAGGTCCTTGCTTCAACTGTGGCGAGATGGGCCATTTCCGAAGAAATTGCCCAAAGATTGCTAATGCGAATCCAGCGCAGGAATGAGCATCGGACCTACTAGAAGACAATGTTATTTAGAAATAATCAAGCTTTATGTATTACTTTCTTTTGTTGTCAAGGTCCATGAAACAGTTGTTGTTGTTTATAAATAAATCTTTTTGTTTTACATTGCAATGTACAAATGTGATGTCATGTATAAACAACGTATCCCCTACAGACAATCAAGGAGCCGTATTCCTTGAAGAACAGATTCCCCCCCCCCCCCCCAAATCTTTCCATTTTATAATCTCTTGCGATTTCCCACAAAAATCCTAAGTACCCGTTTCTTCCAAGGAAACGAAGTACAAGGCGCAAGTTACAACTCTGTACGAATACCCAAAGTACCACTATAAATTCTTAATAGGGTACCTAAGGGAATTTTCGTATATTCGAAAATTATTGTACCTTAATTCGAATATTGCGTTTTCTTGAAAACGAAATCGAACTTTTGGTAGATCATTCTATCTTTATAGATAGATTCTTGAAAATGATTAAAGTGCCAAATGAAATCCACGGATTGGATTCCTGGCGTGCTTTAAGTATCCGCGTCCAAAGATAACAAATTAAAGGCTAAATTAAACAATTATGTGATTATGTGTTTATGTAGTTAAATATATCATGCGTTGATATAGTTAAATAGGCCCTCTGGTGGTCTAGTTAAATAGATCCTTCGTCGATCTAAGTTAAATAGATTGGTTCGACAATCTAGTTAAATATATCATGCGTTGATATAGTTAAATAGGCCCTCTGGTGGTCTAGTTAAATAGATCCTTCGTCGATCTAAGTTAAATAGATTGGTTCGACAATCTAGTTAAATATATCATGCGTTGATATAGTTAAATAGGCCCTCTGGTGGTCTAGTTAAAGAGATCATTCGTCGATCTAAGTTAAATAGATTGGTTTGACAATCTAGTTAAATATATCATGCGTTGATATAGTTAAATAGGCCCTCTGGTGGTCTAGTTAAAGAGATCCTTCGTTGACCTAGTTAAATAGATTGGTTCGGCAACCTAGTTAGATATATCATGTGTTTATGTAGTTAAATAGACCCTCGGGTGGTCTAGTTCAAGAGATTGTTCGTTGATCAAATCCTTTGGTGACCTAGTTAGAGAGACTCTATTGCAGTCAAGATTAAATCACCACAAGATTATTCGTTTGATTTTTCCCATACACATTATGAAATGAACTGTGCGGACTGTGCAAGGAATTACGTAATTATGGAGGCCTACATAATTATGGAATTCAGTGCACAGAAATCACAGGAAGTTTATGTCTCTAATAAAATCACCAATTAAGAGAATCTCTTCACTACCCACAACTCTTGTAAAAAAATGGTAGGCTTTGTGACTCATTGGAATGATGAGAAAACTACAAGAGAAAGATAATATGTATGAAGAATTCTTGGAGAAGTGGGAAGACTTGAACATCCATATGTTGGGAATTATAGAGAGATAAGTTTTCTCTACTCGATTCCATCACCTTCGTATCATTATTTTTCCACAGGTTCAAACACTATAATTCTATTCGTTGTAACCTCCGGCGCGTGGCCATTTCCGGCAGTACAGACTGCTTCGGCTGTTGTACCCTGGGAGACAGACGCGTCGTCTTTAGTAGAGGCGCGAAATCTGTTTTAAGGGAAGTGTGTTGAACACGTGCCTCAGCCATAATCGTCAACATTTGTTTGTTCCTTTTGTAGGAAATTATTGTACAAGAAGACGTGGTTCAAGACCTCGTTGAATCCTACACAACGGACTGAAAACACAACGAATAATACAAATAGACGCGGTTAAAGATCAAGTTGAAGACTTTATCTTTTGAAGATATTGGTTTGAATCGATTGTTTTATTAAATATGTTGTGGTTCATATTTATTTTGTTTGAATTTGTACACGATTCATGTGCTACAATTTCCCAAATGTTTAAAGAGAGTATCTTCATTTTTTTGTTAGTTTTATTAATAAAAATGTGACCCATTTCCTACATTATGCATATGTGGTTTGATGTTTATCTTAGTTGTATAAAAGATAAATAAAAAGTCCCTATTCAAGAATAAATTTTGATTTTCAATGCATAACAAATTTTAGATAGAGAATTGCAATTTACAAATGCAACCTAAACACTTGTATGTTATGTTTGTCAAATTTAAAAAGTGGGACTTTAGGATTAGGATCAAATATATAAAGACACTTAAAAATAAGAAGTTATAAAAAGAGCATCAAATGAACTTCTATTGACCTCATTTAAGCGGCATTGGAACCGTTTCACCTAACTCTATGATATGATATTTTAGGTTTTCACGTTTAGATTTAGTGTTTGTAGATTTTATAATTTTTGTTTAAATCATTGTATGTTTTATATATTTGTGTTATTATGTCTTTTTTGCGATTCATTGTATGTTTTTTTCTCGAAATTGTTGTTTAGGTCAAAAATCAGTTTAAGGATAATGTAACCAAATTTTGTTTGTGAGGTAGAGTGCTTATGTGTTTGAACAACAATGTAAACAATTGTAAAGTGTAAATGACAATGAACACCAAGATTTGTACGAGTAAAAAACCCTTGATCTTTTGAAGATCTCCGGCACAAAAACATCGGGTGATGGAAACTACCGATCATCAACTATATTTGAACAACACTATGAATAATTTGGTACAACTTTGGATGACAATGAGCTCGATACAATGAAATTCTAGTGTGAGTGTTGAGAGCACTTTTGATGTTGCTAGAGTGTGCGGGTATTGTGTGTGTTCTAATTGAGCTCATTATCCCCTTATAAAATTGGAAATAACCATACAACTAACTATACGAAAAATGTGCAAGTATCCCATGTTCGTCCATAACGGCTACAGTTCAATATGCACGTGCTCATTTGGAGCATATTCACCGATATTCCAGTTAGAATGTGTTATGCTCCTTCAAGACTTATCTTATTTTAGAATTCAGACACCATTGTGAAAGGTTCCAATGGGGCAGAGCCTCTAACAATGGGAAAAAAACACGATTAGCATGTTAAAAAGCCTTTGGAAGTTGATTCAGATTGTTAAAAATCAAGGCCCTAACAATTGTGTTATATTTTGCGACCCATTGTGTTTTTGTACACTTCTTAGATTTAAACTTTTTAAGATAACTTTACCCTATTAGTTGAATCACGTAATATTTTTTATTGAGTGTAAGACCACACGGTGTGGGCTGTAACACCCCGTGTTTCGAAAGTCAAAGTCAAAGTCAAGATTGAAGTCAAAGGAAGAAAATATTGCTAATTGCGATCTGTCTCTCCTTGCTCAATTCCTGTTTTGACTTATTTGACTCGTAGTTAGTCTATTTTATTTTCGCTTTAGTTGTATTATGTGGAGTATCTATTAATAATCGCATACTAATCGCTATTTATCGCATGTTTAATCGCTTTATCGCTATCGCAATCGCACTCGCAACTCGAATTACGCATTTTGGTTATTGTTATACGTGTGTGTGTGCCTTATGTGTTACTTGTGCATGTTTATTTATGTTATGTGTGGTAATCAATCGAATCGCAATCGAACTCAATCGCAAATCGAATCGCAAACGCTAAACGAAGGGAAAATAGGATGATTGTATGTTAGATATAGTAGTTGGGATTAAAAGTAATTTGATAAGCAACTCCATCGCATCGCTCGCTCGAACCGCATCGCAACGCGCTACACGCGAATCGAAACGGCAAAACTCGTCGCGTCGAGCACTCGAACCAGGTGCCAGCTGGCCGGATTGCCATCCGACCGGGCTGCCACCCGATCGAGGTGCCGTCCGACCGGGCTGCCATCCGGGCGAGATACCATCCGACCGACCAGCCCTTTCCACTTTGGGAATCCTATAAATACCCCTTGTCACTTTCATTCTTTCCACTTTTGGCAAGTGACGTCCGACCAGTGCTCCTACTCGCTTTTCCTTCGATTTCTCGCAAATCCGGTAAGATCTCGTCCTAAATCTTGTACTTCCTTAATCTACACGCACTCCTACACCTTTCTATTTTTTGAAATCTTAACTTTTAACCGTGAAATCATCAAGATTCAAGGTGTTCTAGGATGACGTCCTCATGAGTTCTTGAAGAACTTCATGTTTTGGCCTCAATCCACCAAGAACAACTTAGATCTAACCGATTTCCACATAAACGAACAAAGATCTTTCATAGATCTAAACATATTCACAACGAAAAGGATTGAAAGATGGTTTTCCAACTTTCTTTCAACTCTTTTACACTCAATGCTCTCAAACCCAATGGAACCAGACCTAATGCTGACCGTCTACTCATTCTTAACGATGTATCAGTGCTAGATCCAAGTTCCATTTGAAAGATAGTGATTTCGGGTTTGGACACGAACAACCGCCTCGGACCGTGCACTGACGGACTAGGGTGATTCCTGTTCGGTCAGGTCATTGGGGACGAGATGGGGTTCCCATTGTTTAAACCGGTCACCACAACGTCACACTCAAGTTACAACACTTAAGCAAGATCAAGTAATAGCACGATCAAGTCGTTGGGACGAGTTGTCATCCGACCGGACTGCTGTCCGACCGGGTTGCCATCCGCTCGACCCACCGTCCGATCGGGTTGCATCTTGATTCATTTAAAACTTAAACAATTTTCAACATGTTCAGTAACAGGGTTGCCACCCGGACGGATAGACATCCGACCGAGTGACCGCCCTACTACGGATTTGTTCTCACTGAGAAACCTCGCCATTCGAATCGCTGTCCGATCGAACGACCAACCTGAAGGGTAGAGATGTCTCTCTGTTTTCAAGATGCTACAACGAAAACTTCAAAAGTCAAGCCATCATACACAAACACATCCTTCTCAAAGGGAGAAACAATCCACTCGAACAGTCATCCGACCGGACTACTGTCTGACCGGACTACCGTCCGAACGGATTGCCACCCGCACGATCGGCTGTCCAATCGGACTACCATCTGATCGAACCGCTGTCCGACTCACTTGTACTTTGCACCGTTTTACGCGTCACTTATCATTATGCTATCAATCTATTCAGGCTAACCCTACTCTCTAGCGCTCCCTTCAATCCATCATCGCTGTGAGTATACTCGATCCCTTTTTTGCTTTATGCACTTTTGGGTGTTACATACGTTACTTATACAAAATCACATCGAACACACTACCCAATACTTTAAACGCTAACCGTTACCGCATGTTATACGTGACTTAATGAATGCTTGTTTGTTATGTTTACACATGGAATGCTGTCTACCTGCCTTAGCAATGATAGTACTATTAGTTTGGACTCAGCACCCGTTCACTCGGGGGTTGTTAAGGACAATTACCTACATGGCTCACAGTGGTGAGAATGTATCGCGAACTGCCTTGGGCAGTCAACCCGCAGTCATTGGTATCGATAGGTTCATGTCGATAACTAACATGCCTCATTTCACTCTGTGTACGTGCTGGTTATGCGTAACGCTTTCGAACTCTATATGCTATTATCAAACTTGTATGCTCACATTTACATTATGTGTATTGACTTTTACTTTAACGTATGTGACAGGTGCTTATGATGTTTACATGCTTTGTGTGCTGGTGATGAAACTGAGGCTAGGGACGGAGTCCTAGAAACCAACAAATAAACAATTGTCTGTAATAAAAAATATGAGTTGTCGGAACAGAACAATTTGACTGGATCTTTGCTGTAATAATTATATTATCATCTATGACATGGTATGGGACGTGTTACTTTAAAATATTTGGTAAATATAGTTGTTATGGAAACTTCTGGACAATCTGTTTCGCTCAGTGCTATGCCCCAATGTTTTCGCCATCGGTTGGTGTGTGACAGAGAGAGTGTAGGTTTAGGATTAGGATCAAATATAAAGACACTTAAAAATAAGAAGTTATAAAAAGAGCATCAAATGAACTTCTATTCACCTCATTTAAGCGACATTGGAACCGTTTCACCTAACTCTATGATATGATATTTTAGGTTTTCACATTTAGATTTATAGTTTGTAGATTTTATAATTTTTGTTTAAATCATTGTATGTTTTATATATTTGTGTTATTAAGTCCTTTTTGCGATTCATTGTGTCTTTTTTCCTCGAAATTGTTGTTTAGGTCAAAAATCAGTTTAAGGATAATGTAACCAAATTTTGTTTGTGAGGTAGAGTGCTTATGTGTTTGAACAACAATGTAAACAATTGTAAAGTGTAAATGACAATGAACACCAAGATTTGTACGAGTAAAAAACCCTTGATCTTTTGAAGATCTCCGGCACAAAAACCTCGGGTGATGGAAACTACCGATCACCAACTATATTTGAACAACACTATGAATAATTTGGTACAACTTTGGATGACAATGAGCTCGATACAATGAAATTCTAGTGTGAGTGTTGAGAGCACTTTTGATGTTGCTAGAGTGTGCGGGTATTGTGTGTGTTCTAATTGAGCTCATTATCCCCTTATAAAATTGGAAATAACCATACAACTAACTATACGAAAAATGTGCAAGTATCCCATGTCCGTCCATAACGGCTACAGTTCAATATGCACGTGCTCATTTGGAGCATATTCACCGATATTCCAGTTAGAATGTGTTATGCTCCTTCAAGACTTATCTTATTTTAGAATTCAGACACCATTGTGAAAGGTTCCAATGGGGCAGAGCCTCTAACAATGGGAAAAAAACACGATTAGCATGTTAAAAAGCCTTTGGAAGTTGATTCCGATTTGTACAAGTTGCATTTAATTGATCACCAGTGAAGTAGTAAAGAACTCTAATTAACAATTAATTTATAATTAGCAACAAATATGTTGTCGGTACCAACCGTGATCAACGGTAATTAGGGCTATCAGTAGTGTGCATCAGCAACTTGTTGATTGGGTGTAACTAATATAACGTTAACATGCTAATCGTCAGCACTGAGTTACCACTAAATATTATGACGATTCCCTACTTCTGTAAGGAAGGTTTTGGTCCGTTTTACTTACACTTTTACACAGCTTTTATAGATGAAGTACTCGCTTTTATTTAAAGTTATTGAGAGTACTACCAAATTACGTTAATTTAAAAGTAAACATTCATGATTTAGAGAGACGTGTAGAGCAATCCCAAACTATATAACCTACTTTTGTTTTATCCTAATTACCAATAACTTCTTTATACATGTTCTAAGAGGCTTTGCTATCAATATAATAGATATATATATCATGTCCTATAATTGTATCAACCTATTAACTTCATTCTTAATAATATAAGTATTCGATCACAATAATTCAGCATGTTATCATTACAAATTTACTTCGAATAAAAAGTAGTCAAGGTCGATTCATGAAGAAATGACAACAAAACATGATGGAATGACAGGTGAAATCTCATATACAACCTTAGCATAAAACATTTTTTGGGAATGTCACGCATGTGAATATTGTCTATGATTGATTACTAGTGTGAATACAGGTAGATTTTTCATCATCTTCCCCTTGTAGTTGCATTACCCCCACCCCACCCCACCCCACCCCACCCTACCCCTCACCCACCTTTATTTTCAAATGTTGCCGTTATTAACTTTAATAAAAGGCGCTTTTGCTATTTACATAATCATTTATTTCACATCTTGTAATTATCAATCTTTATTAGCAGTTCCACTCAAGTCCTAATCAAATCCGGATTGGAATTGTCCTAAAAGTGCAACCCCTTTTTTTCTTCCCTATTCAATTAACCCCTCTTCTTCACAATCTTTGCAGTAACAATTCACATTTCACCAAACAAAATTACTTATTATTGCTATAATTACCAAAAAAACATTTACCCACAAAGCCCATTTGCCCAACACATTTACCTTAGTAGGTTTGGTTTCTAGTGCAAACAGGCCCACACCATACTATACAGACTGGACCAGAGTTAACATTAGGATCTGGTCTAGGATCTGGGTCTGGTTAAAAGCCACTGCAACTGGCTCTAGCCACCATTCTAGTGGTCTGCTAACCTCATCTCATCTCATCATCATCATCTTCATCTTCATCAATGGAAGCTACACATTTCTCTTCAAATCTTGCAATTTTCTTGATAGGTAATCTTTAATTTCACCATTTCCCCAATTTCCAAGAACCCTCTTTAGTTTTTATACCTTCTTAAAACTTTTTTTTTTTTTTTTTCTAATTTTCTTGCAGGGTTTCTGATTCTATTCCCATTAACAATATCATCAGTAGGGATAAACTACGGTCAGATCGCGAACAACCTCCCCTCACCCGACCACGTAGTCCCCTTAGTCAAAGCCATCGGCGCGACGAGAGTAAAACTCTACGACGCGGACCCGAAAGTCCTAAAAGCATTCGCGAACACTGGAGTCGAATTCACAGTTAGTCTCGGAAATGAATACCTTTCTAAAATGGCAGATCCAGCCAACGCCCAACAATGGGTCAAAACAAACGTACAATCGTACCTACCCGCAACCAAAATCACCTCCATTGCGGTAGGCAACGAAGTACTAACATTAAACGACACAAATCTCTCAGGATGCTTACTCCCAGCAATGCAAGGTGTCCACTCCGCACTAGTAAACCTTAAACTCGACAGTCAAGTAACTGTCACGACAGCTCACTCTGTCGCCATTCTCCAATCCTCGTACCCACCATCCACCGGATCTTTCCGACAAGATCTAAAACCTTGTATATCTCCCATCCTAGATTTCCTATCCAAAACATGTTCGCCGTTTTTAATAAACGCGTACCCGTTTTTCGCGTACAAAGCGAACCCGAAACAAGTATCGCTTGATTTTGTTCTGTTTCAACCCAACGCCGGAATAGTTGACCCGGCGAATAACTTGCATTACGACAACATGTTGTTTGCACAGATTGATGCGGTTTACGCTGCTTTGAACCGGTTGGGGTATAAGAAACTGCCGGTTCAGATATCGGAAACCGGGTGGCCGTCAAAAGGGGATGAAGATGAGATCGGAGCTTCGCCGGAGAATGCGAAGAAGTATAATGGGAATTTGTTGAAGATTATTGGGCAGAAAAAGGGGACTCCGGCGAGGCCTAATGTGGATTTGAATATATTTGTGTTTGCTATGTTTAATGAGAATTTGAAGCCTGGACCGACGTCGGAGAGGAATTATGGGTTGTTTAAACCGGATGGGACTCCGGCGTATGGGTTGGGGGTTTCGGGGATTGGGGTTTCCGGTGGGAATTCGACGGGTTCAGGTGGTGGGAGTGGTGGAAGTTCTGGGCCGTCGGTTTATTTGTCGCCGCCGGTGAACTCGTCAAATGGGTATCTCGCGATTTCTTCGGCGACGGTGAGTTTTTTTCTCTCTCTTATTATTTGCTTTGCTAAATTGCGCATGTCATACTACGTCGTTTAACTAGTTTCACATGTTAAATGTTTCACAACTACCGACTTTATACGGAGTAATTCGATACTAACCCTGGTCCACCACTATTTCTGGGGAAAACGGTAACCCATCTGTCTGTAGCCAAGACGGTAAAATTACTGGTAAAACCTGTTTGACCCAAGGATCGAATTCAAGTTTCTCTGTGTCTCCTATCATTGCCCACCAGTGTCTCACTTTGCACCAAGTGGGAGTTAAACCTATATTTCCCCAAAAGAAATGCAAGTCTTCCGCCACTTGATCTAGAGATCGTTGTCAGAAGTCGGGTGGTATCTAATAGATTACGATAAATACGGTGCAACCTAAGAGTAAGAGTAGAGTGAAAAATGTAAAAATAGGGGGTATTTGTGCAACATTCATTCTGGTACTAATGTTAATTGTTAACATACCTGAAGTGCTATTGTTATTAACTATTAGAGGTAGGGATAGTAGTGGGGATGATGCCAAAGAATAAGAGCAATAGAAATTGTGGATGGTGATCGTGACAATGATTGGTATAGCGACGTTGAGGGTGGTAATGGCAGCGCGACGATGACTATTGTTGTAGCAGCGATGATGATGAGGGAGCGGGATAATCTCATTTCGTTCCTTTGGTTGACTTCTTTTACTTCATTCGAATGAATGCGAGAGAAATCATTAAGTTTAATTTTCCTTTATTCTCTAGTCAAATATGTTATTAGATTCTAATTTCATTGAACTCTTCTAACCAGATAAGGAATTAAACTTGTTGTAGGTTTGATTTATTAGATTTTAGATATCCCATTTGATATGATACCTCTTCTGTTTTCAGGAAATGATTGTATGGAGCAACTGGAGAAGATTTAGCATGGGGTTAAAAATGTTAATGGTTGCATATTTGATGCCTTAAAGTATGAATGTTGTTAGAAAATTTGAGAGGGAGAGACAAACATGACATATTCTATTATTGCTTTTGTAGTTTGGAAAATGTGGTGGTCTTCTTCCTTGCTGTAGTTTGGAAAATTCTTTAATTAAATATTGTGTCATATGTGCATCATTTTCAATGTGTTTTGTTTACCATGAAAGTATTGGGAGTTTCAATACTCCTACAAACTTTCAAACAAAAGATAAAAATATAAAAAGGAAAGGAAATGATGCCTTGCACATGACTTCAAGAATATAACAGGTTTTACATTATTTAACAGTTAACATTATCTTTCTCAAAGCAAACACTTTGGTTGTCTGACTAAAAAGGACTATTCAAAGAAAATATAATCCTCTAAACCTTAGTTAAACTATACGTAACTAAAACTTAGAGATTTAAATATTTGGAATCACACCCAGTGGCGGATTCAGGAATATTTTTCATCGGGCTCCTTTTGGTAAATTCTCACTAATTTTTTTTCAAATCATATAAAGTTTTCACTAATTTTGTCTATTTTTTTCAAACCAAGGGGGTTCCCGGGAACCCCTAAAACACCCCTGAATCCGCCCCTGATCACACCAAGCAAGTGTTCTAACCTTTTCTCTTCCCTATGCAACTTAGTCGCGAGAACCATAAAGGTCAAAATCATATGATTTTCGTGATTAAGTTGCATGAGAAGCTACATGCAGAACACCTGGTATAGAGACCCAATTTTAGGTGAAGTAAATATAGCGACTTTATCTTTTTTAATAAAATTATCACGTAGTAAATCAACAAAGCCTAAAGTGATTTCTCTTCCCCCATCAAATTCACCTGCCATAGTAATGTACTGAATGTGATCTCCACAGGACATACCTAATGCTTTAGCTAATACACAAAAATGCATATCATGATTCTTCATTCTATCAATTTTGGAAAAAATAAATTAAGAAGGTTAAAAGGATTAGTTAGAAAAAGAAATAATTATTACCATACAGTGATTTATTCTGAGACCATGTGTAGTGGTAAATCAAAATAACGCCCCCACCATGGGGCATTATTCGACACGAGTCATCCTAGTCAGCATGAGGCATTATAGCATAAAGTGGTGTAGTGGGGTATTATTCCAATAACCCCCATGCAATCATTTCCCAATTATTTTTTTTTAATTTAAAACATAAAAAACTTCATTAATTTAAAATAAAAATTACACTACTTGAAATAAAAAAAAAACCGAAAAAAAAAAAACAGAAAATAAAAAAACCGAAAAAAAAATAAAGTTAAAAAAATAGAAGATGATCTAGAGTCCATTTTTTCTCGAATTTTTTGGCGACGCATTTGCGCAAGGATCAACGCATCGCCTTGGAGGTGGTCGATAGGTTTGGACAAAAACTCAATGTCCTTTTCCATTTGCCTCGCCTCTTGCATCTCGTTAAATTTTTTGGTTTCGGCCACTCGTTCTTTCATAATCTCATAACGTTGGTGGCCGAGGTCGCGAATGTCTTGGAGACGACGGTTCATCTCCTCGAAATCTTCCTTTAAATCGAGATCGGCAGACGACTCGACTGTTTTTTTCCCGGTTCGCTTATCATTTCTTCTAGCGGGCGGTCGGGTCAACTCTTCTTGAAGTTCCTCGACAACGTCCACCACCTCATTTAAATCGACATTGCGGGCATCCGATGTCGGAGTTGAAGGGTCAACGGAGGATGATGTTTTTGACCTTTTAGCTCGACGTCTACTACGAGACGTCATTGGATTAACTAGCGCCCACTTTGGACTTTTTCGTAGTAGCTCCCAACACTTATAGTACGTGAAAGGGCATTTCGTCCTATCGAACTCCTCCAAAGTCCTCGTTAAAACCCCGACGTCACTTTCACCGCTCGGGCGATTATCGTAGTTATGTTGGTAAACTTCTTGGAACGCGTGAGACTTGTTGTTGATGTCGGTCCATTTGCTAGAAATGGAATCTTTGTCCCGATGTTCGCCTTGACCCCACGTGCTAAAAAAAGTGCATGAACCCTATCCCAAAAAACGGGGCCCGTTTGAAAGTTTGCTACAAATAAAAATAAAAATAAAAATATAAGTTGTATGTTAAAAATAAAAGTAAAAAACAAGTTAAAAAAAATATAAGAGTTACCGGTTTCTTCGTCCTCCGAAATGTCGAGTCACGCCCGAGTCAACGTGAATTCCTCGTCCTTCGTCCATTTAATGGTAGTTTTTGTACGTCGAGGTTCGTCCTTTTCCTTCTTCTTATGCGACCTTCTGCCGCGTTTCGATTTCTCTTGCACCGGGTCGGGTTGCGTCTCCGGCACGACATCGACCTCGGGTTCGGATTCGGCTTGTTGTTGTGACGGTTGCGACCCGCCGGCTTGACCATAGCCGAAGGTGGGAGCCACGAACGGAGTGGCGCCACTCAAGTAAGCCGCGTACGCATAAAAGTTCGGGTCCATGTCTTGAAGGTTATACGGGTGTTGCGATTGGGTTGTGTTCGGGTTCGTGGGTCTTGCGGGGACACCAAAAGGGGGTCGGAATGGATGCATGATTGTATAAAAAATAGGAGAAAGTGGGTTTTTTTATAAAAAAAGAGGAGAAAGTAGGAGAGAAAGTAAGAGGTTTTTTATAAAAAAGTAGGAGAAAGTGGGTTGATATATATACAGTGGGTAAATTTTTGAATTAAAAAAAAACACATTTGACCGTTTGCAACGGTCCATTCTCGCACCCCAAGACAATTTCAGCGTTTTAAATAAAACGCCAAACTCAAAATTTTTCGAAAATAACGCCCGGAAACGCCGGGTGTAGTGGGAGGGGGGGCGTTATCCGGCATTTTTTTTGAAAATTTTTTAAAAACCACGCCCCACTACGGATGGTCTGAATGAGGAAACAACCCATGTGCAAGAGGCTAGGAGGGTTGATATTGCAAAAGAATATTCAAATTACAACACATGAAAAAGTGGGTCAAAATGATTAATTAAAGTGATACAACCAAATATTTCAACGTTCCATAAACTTCCTGAAATTGGATCTTGCATTTTTCTATATCCTTTCTTTAGCAAATTTTTTTTTTCTTGTTGTTTATAGGACTTGAATCTAAGACCTCCTATCTTAAAGTGTTTAAAGGCTTTACTTTTTACACTGAACCACCACCGCATAGTTACAGTTTTTGCATAAGATTCAAAATTGGTTCAAGGTCTAAAATAACACTATCATATCGATAACCAACTCTTTATTATCTAATCTTTTAATTTTATTTTCTAAGTTTCTTATATGTTCATTTTATTTATTTTATTTTCTAAATTTCTTATATATTCATTTTATTTATTGTAAGACCATGTGTAGTGGTTTTATCAATAATGCCCTCACCCTTGGGCGTTTTCTGTCACATGGCAGTCCAGTCAGCAAGGGGGCATTAATGGGCGTTTTTATAAAAGGGGCGTAGTGAGATAATGCCCAATAATGCCCCAACCAATCATTACACGATTATTGATTTTTTTTTAAATTAAAAACTAATAATACTTCATCAAATAAAAAAAATTAGAATATTAAAATAAAAAAAATAAAAATGGGGTAAAGTTAAAAAAAATTACTAAAATAATAAAAAAAAACCGGAAAAAAATAACATACATTAATTTTCGTCTTCGCTTTCGTCATTCTCGTCATCTTCGTCTTCCTCGTCCTTCGTTTCTTCTTCACCATCAGGCGGGATATACCGAACCGACTATGCGTATTGTACCAAATCAACCGTTAACGCGGAATGGTAGGGTTCGTAACGCAATTCTCGTGTATTATTCACTCTTTCTTCCATTGACGCTTGCGGATGCTCCTCCTGAATGGCTTCCGATACATAATTCTAGCATATCGCCTTTCCTTCATCTTCCAAAATCATGTTGTGCATGATTATACAAGCGTACATAGCATCTCTCATTTTTGCTTGGTCCATGCACGAAAGGATTTCTCAAATATTGCCATCGTTGTTTAAGAACCCCAAAGCATCTCTCAATGTCTTTTCGTGAAGACTCTTGAACCTTTTTGAAGTGTGCTATTTTTTCATCGATAGGATCACTAAAAGTCTTCACGACAATCGAATACCTAGGATAAATTCCGTTTTACAAATAATATCCATAAGGGTAGTAGTTTCCGTTTGCGTAAAAAGACGCTTTTGGAGAGCTCTGCCAGAAATGTAGTCCTCTAACAACGGAGATTGTTCAAAAACATTTATATCATTGCATGACCCGACCACGTCAAAGTAAGCCGACCAAACCCAAAGGTCCTGTGAGGCAACCGCCTGAAGAATAACAGTAGGTCCCTTTTGGTCACCCCATGTGTGTTGACCTCGCCATGCGGCCGGGCAGTTATCCCAACGCCAATGCATGCAATCCAAGCTCCCGATCATACCCGGCAAACCATGCTCACTAGAATGTACCTCGTAAATCTTTTGGAGGTCGTACCATGTGGGCGTTCTCAGATAACACGCACCGTACAAATTTATAATACCTTTAACAAACGTATACAACCATAAGCTAAAAAAATAAAAAAAAAATACTTGTAATGTTTATAGTAAAGTATAGGAATGTACCGCGACAAAAATGCTCCAAGGTGTCTCGCGTTGTTTTCTCGGGCATTTTTAAATACTCGTCGTTGATGTCGGTCGTGTTTCCGTAAGCAAGGACTCGTAGCGCCGACGTACACTTTTGAATACCGGTGAATCCAGGTGTCCCTTCCGCATCCGCTTTTTGTTTAAAATAATCGAAGTTGTTTTCAAAGTCGTCGACGATGCGTAGAAACAAACGCTTACTCATTCGGAAACGACGCCTAAAAACTTCTGGGTTCGGATATGTTGGCGCTTCATCGAAATAATCTTTCATCAACCGATCGTTTGCCGCATGTCGATCTCATTCAATATAATCTCTTGTTTTAATTTCACGTTCGGGCCGGCTACAATGCTTCATATATCGCACCGCTAGTTGACAAGCACTCGTAACCGCCTCTTGCTCGACCTCCTCATCGGTGGATTTACCATCATCCGCTAAAAACTCTCTATGGTAATAATTTACGATGGACGAGGAACTAGGGGAACCCAGTTTTTTTTTTAAAAATGCTTTAATTGTTAATCAGTTCTTTCATATCTCATGGAAAAACACTTTAGGGATCTTGACATACCTGACAATCCAGTAGCAGTTATAGATGAAGAAGAAGCCATCTTGATCGGTTCCCGTTTAGGGTGAGCAGTTAGGATGGAAAGGGATGATAACAGATTGTAGTGAGGGGGACCGTAAACTTTATGGTGTGTCTTTAGGGTTCCCAATAACCTGTATTTATATGCTTCACCCAAGGGGAAACCCTAATTAACTAGTACGGGCCTTTATGTCCATCAAAACCAACTGGGGTAGCCCAGTTGGCCACCGACACCCACCTCTTCCCAGAGGTACCGGGTTCGAGTCTTGGGAGTGGCATATGTCGCCCAGGGTAAGAACTCGGCATGGGGAAGTCACCGTGGAGCTAGCTTGGTCGGGTAGCGGCTCCCGGAGTGAGATCACTCCGGCGGTTGGGAGGACCGTGCACTATCCCCCCCCCCCGCTTTTATGTCCATCAAATAAAGCCCAGTTAATTTTATAGGGATATTAAGGTAAATATTGATCTGGTTATTAGATAAATGATCAATAAGGGCACCATAAATTATTTAATAAATAATTAAATAAATAATTTACGCTAACATTCTCCCACTTGGCCGAGTGATCATTTATTATGAGTATTAGATAAGCCTGATCAGGAGTTAATACTCATTTTAGTTTTAAACCAAAATTGCAGCAGAAAAATACAGTCGTTGAGTCAGTTATTCAACTCAGGACCCCCATTAATCATACTACAATCCCAAATTTAAAACCTAAGCATAGTAAGGATCAATTTACAAGTAAGCCCTTAAACGATGATTTTTATAATAATAGTCTTTACGTCATTAGGCTATCGAAACGTAGTTAGAGACAAACAAATCAAATGAGGAAATTTTATTATCATTAAAACGTAAGTAAGTACAATATGCATTTAAATAAGGTCTTTACAAAAGCCCATCTTCGAAACATGTTCTTCGAATACTTTAGGTGGGAGACCTTTAGTTATCGGATCCGCAAGCATATTTTTCGTACTTATATACTCAATACAAAGCTTATTATCCTCAACATGTTCACGTACGAACAAATACTTTGTTTCAAGATATAATCCAGCTCCGGTCGAACTGTTACTGTTCGAGAAGTTAACGGCAGCTGAGTTATCACAGTACAGCTTCAATGGTCTAGATATGGAATTAACAACTTTGAGTCCAGTAATCAGATTCTTTAGCAACATTCCATGACAGGTAGCGTTATATACAGCAATGTATTCTGCCATCATAGTGGATGTTGAAGTTAGCTGTTGTTTATGACTCCTCCATGAAATAGGTCCGCCGGCTAACATAAAGATATACCCTGAAGTGGATTTCTTGTCATCTTTGCATTTAGTAAAGTCAGAATCGGAATAACCAACCACTTCCAAAACGTCACTTCTTCTATAAGTCAGTTTATAGTCTTTCGTCCCCGGAAGATATCGAAGTACTTTCTTCGCTGCTTTTCAGTGATCAAGGCCAGGATTAGACAGATAACGGCCTAGCATCCCTGTAACATAAGCGATAGCTGGACGAGTGCAGACTTGAGCATACATGAGGCTCCCAACTACTGAGGCATACGGTATCATTCTCATTTGCGCCTTTTCATCCTCAGTTTTCGGACATTGAAAAGAACCGAAAACATCTCCTTTAACTACTGGAGCTACAGAGGGAGAGCTGTGTTGTATGTTATATCGACTAAGGACACGATCAATGTAAGCCTTTTGTGATAAGCCCAACATTCCATTTCTTCTATCTCGGTGTATTTCGATGCCAATAACGTAAGAAGCCTCTCCGAGATCTTTCATGTCAAAGTTATGCGAGAGTAAGCGCTTTGATTCATGCAACATGTCTAAGCTATTACTTGCCAATAAAATATCATCTGCGTAAAGGACAAGTATAGCAAAATTGCTCCCACTCATCTTGAGGTAGGTGCATTGATCCACTTGGTTCTTCATAAAGCCTTGCTTCTTCATGACTTCATCAAACTTAAGATACCATTGATGTGATGCTTGCTTCAAACCGTATATGGATTTCTTCAGCTTGCAGACAAGATGTTCTTGACCTTCAGGTTGCTTCATGAACACGTCTTCATACAAGTCTCCATTGAGGAAAGCAGTCTTGACATCCATCTGATGCAACTCTAAATCAAAATGAGCTACTAGGGCCAAGACGATCCTTAAGGAATCTTTTCGAGAGACAGGTGAAAAGGTCTCTTGATAATCGATTCCCTCTTTCTGAGTGTAGCCCTTTGCAACCAATCTTGCTTTATATCGTTCAACGTTTCCATCCGGATTTAGTTTTGTTTTGAAGACCCATTTACATCCTACGGGTTTAACACCGTCGGGTAATTCAACCAAATCCCAAACATCATTTTTCTTCATGGAGTCAAGCTCTTCAATCATAGCTTTGTTCCATTCAGAAGACTGATCACTACTAATGGCTTCATTGTAAGAGGTAGGATCGGTAAACTTTCCATAATCAGATACGGCTTCAGCTAGGTAGGTTTCATAATCATCAAAATTAGTAGGCCTTCTTGCCCTAGATGACCTCCTAGGTTGATTCTCAACTTCGACATTTGAGGGTCCTTCATTCTCAGGTACATGCGGAGCAACATTTAATTCTGAATGAGTTGGAGGTGGTGCAGTGACATGCGGTTCAGCATCGAGTACAAGAGGAGTAGTAATAGAAGGTAATGAAATGGACGAGTGTCTCCCCCCCGCGTCTTGTACTTCTTGTAAATCATTGTAAGGATTTTCACTGTTCCCACTGACCTTAAAGTCCTCAAGAAACGCGGCACGCTTGGTTTCTACAATACGAGTAACATGGGAGGGACAATAGAATCTATAACCCTTTGAGTGATCAGGATATCCAATAAAGAAACAACTTGTTGTTTTCATATCCAGTTTCTTTAAGAAAGGGTTATAAAGTTTAGCTTCGGCAAGGCAACCCCGTACTTTCATATATCTAAGACTCGGTTTCCTTCCTGTCCAAAGTTCATAAGGAGTTTTAGGGACAGACTTCGAAGGAACTCTATTGAGTATATGAACAGTTGCTTTTAAGGCCTCGGTCCAGAGGAATAAGGGCAAACCTGAGTTGGCTAACATACTGCGTACCATGTCCATTAGGGTTCTATTTCTTCTCTCAGCAACACCGTTCTGCTGAGGAGTACCGGGCATAGTATATTGGTTCACGATCCCCTGGCCCTTACAAAACTCATAAAATGGACCAGGAGCCTGACCCACGTCAGTATGTCGACCATAATATTCGCCTCCTCTATCTGATCTAACAAATTTTCTTTGACGATCTAATTGTTTTTCAACTTCAGCTTTATAGTCTTTAAAAGTTGTTAGAGATTCAGATTTTTCTTTAATGAGATACAAGTGCATATAACGTGAATAATCATCAATAAATGTGATAAATGAAGTATGTCCAGTTATGCCAGCGATGTTATAAGGGCCACTAATATCAGCATGAATGAGTTCTAATAAATTAGAGCTCCTAGTTGCACCTTTCTTATTCGCTGATGTCATTTTACCTTTAAGGCATTTGACACATGTTCCAAAATCATTGAAATCGAAAGGTGGTAAGACCTCACCCTTCACGAGTCGAGTTAAGCGTTCTCGTGAAATGTGGCCTAAACGTTGATGCCACAACATGGATGAAGTTTCTAAGTCTCGTTTGCGTTTTCTCTTTGTTAAGTTCTCATTAATATTATATGATAACAAAGACTTGGAAAAATCATCATCTAATTCTAATCGATAGAGACCACCATCCAAGAAGCCATAACCAAATATTTGAGAATTAAAACTGATAGTAAGTTTGCCATGACCATGAGAAACAAGAAAACCGTCTACATCTAACTTTGGTCCTGATACAAGATTCCGAGTAATCTCAGGAATATATAAGGTATCATAAAGTCTAATAGTTAAACTAGTTTTCATAACTAAATCTAATGTTCCCACGGCCTCGACTACTAGCGGCTTTCCATTTCCCAACTTAAGCGTTCTTTGGTTTCTTTCCAGCTTCCGGATTGTATGGAATCCCTGTAAGGAATTGGTTGCATGAACCATAGAACCAGAATCAAACCACCAAGAATTAGATGGAACATTTAAATTAAAGGACTCAAGTATCACGAAAAGATTATCACCTTTCTTGGCTAGCCACTCCTTAAAGTCCGGGCAGTCCTTCTGCTTATGTCCCACCTTACGGCAGAACTTGCAGTGAATCTTCCCTTTAAAGTCATTAGAGCCAGAAGCACTTGCACCTGCATCCCGCTTTTGGACCTTTACATTAGGCTTCTTATTGTAGTTCCCCTTCCTTTTCTTCGAGTCAGCAGTCATCAGGTAAGCAACATCGGCTTTCTCTAGTTTCAGACGTTCTTCTTCTTGCACGCACATGGCAATCAACTCGTTCATCTTCCATTGGTCCTTCTGAAGGTTATAGTTGACTTTGAATGCTTCTAAGATGCGGGCAGAGACGTCATGATAAAATGCACCAGAAAGCCATCACTAATCTCCATGCTTAATCCCTTGAGCTTTTGGGCCATGTCATTCATTTTCAGGATGTGCTCACGAATACCGCTGATCCCATCATACTTTTTAGTCACCAATTTCAGAATGAGGGTGCTGGCTTGCGCCTTAGACGTCCCTTGGAATTGAGCCTCCACATTAGTCAGATATTCCTTAGCTGTAGCAGTGTCAGGAATGGCTCCCCTGATAGCAGGACTTATCGAGTTTTTCATGAAGATAAGAGACAAGCGATTAGCTCTCTCCCACTTTTGATAGAGTAGTTTTTCAGCTTCAGTACTCTTATCAGTAAGAGCAGGGGGAGCGTTTTCAGTTAGCGCACAGTCAAACTCCATGAGTGCGAGAGTAAGGTTAAGAAAATCCTTCTACGAAGCATAGTTAGCACCAGTCAAAGTATCAATAGCCATAACAGGAGCTGATAGTGGATTAAAATGAGAAGAATAAGATACATTGCAAAAGAAGAAGTTAGAGTGACTTATGGGTAACCTAAAACTAAGGCAGGCGAAAATCAAGACCATTATACTAAGGAAGCTGTGATAACGTTAATTATACACACCAATTTTAAATAAGGTTCTACTTGAATGACGGTTTTTCGCTTTGGCTATGGCCAATCATCCAAGTATTATGAACAGTCAGACTGTGCAGATTAGGTGTAACACATCACCTTTGGGCAAAAGTTGAAAACCATAACTTTAGGCACAAGTCAAAGTTTGCGAGACATGAGTGTAACACATCACCTTTGGGCAGAAAATGAAACACTCATGCATCTTAGGCAGAAGTCATGTGTATATCATATGAACAAATGTAATAAGGTAAGTGTTACACTATGTTTGTTCATATAATAAGGACATACACCTAAGTGACTATGCTTAAGTTCACTAAATAACGCCACAAGTAAACACATCACCTTTGGGCATAAGTGAGAACTTGAAAAATGTTATTTTAGTTAAGCAAATTTTAAATCAATAAAAAAAAAATTGAGTGATTATTTAAAAGTTAAGTTTACCCAAGTTAATTATTCGTTTATAAACTAAAAATAAAATAATGTTTATACGAAACTTGGAGATAAAGTTACATAACTTTAGGAAACATAATCAAAATCTAACCTTCACAAAATTAGGTGATACCATATGAAACATTCATATCAATAACTATAATAAAAGTTAACATAATAATTAATTTAAAATTGTCATTCGATGGAAATTAACTAAATTATTTGTCGCCACTTAGAATCAATTCATCGATTGACACATTAAGATAGGAATCTGACAATCCATTGAATACATGAATTGCTTTTCAACAAAGTACTCATAATTGTGATAACTATTTGATTAAATATGCATGTTAAAATAACATGTGAAATCCAAAATTGAATTCCAAAATTTTTTTCGCATGCGAATTCCAAAAGACTGACCGACATCATAATAAAGTATATCGATGATACTTGAATTTGCAAAGCAAAAGAAACTGGAATTGCAATAATATTATGTGAACAATCATATTATTTAACTGAGTTTGCAATTTTGAGTGTGGAATAGTAAGCCACTTCATCGACAACAAAAAAAACGAGAAACACAAAGCCGATTATATCAGGTTTAAAAAAACTTAGTTTTTTTTTTCTTTTTTTTTGACTTCAATTCCAGATCATAAGGGAATTTAAGAACTGAGTAACATTGCTCTGATACCACATGTTAATCGGTTCTTTCATATCTCATGGAAAAACACTTTAGGGATCTTGACATACCTGACAATCCAGTAGCAGTTATAGATGAAGAAGAAGCCATCTTGATCGGTTCCCGTTTAGGGTGAGCAGTTAGGATGGAAAGGGATGATAACAGATTGTAGTGAGGGGGACCGTAAACTTTATGGTGTGTCTTTAGGGTTCCCAATAACCTGTATTTATATGCTTCACCCAAGGGGAAACCCTAATTAACTAGTACGGGCCTTTATGTCCATCAAATAAAGCCCATTTAATTTTATAGGGATATTAAGGTAAATATTGACCTGATTATTAGATAAATGATCAATAAGGGCACCATAAATTATTTAATAAATAATTAAATAAATAATTTACGCTAACATTAATATTTGAGATTGTCGAGGTTTTTGTTTGTAAAAATGGAGTAAAAGTGTGTATGTATATAAGAAAAAAATAAATATGACCGTTGCAAACGGTCTGATTGGCCAACAACTTGCCTTGAAAGCGTGATTTAAAACACGCCAAAACCAAAAAACAGGCCAAACACGCCCAGGGGGTGGTTGGTCGGCATTTTCGGGCGTGTTTAGGGGTTTTTTTTGAAAAAAACACGCCCACTACGGACGGTCTAACACTTTATCCGAACACTTTATCCACGCAAAAATTCTAAATATAAGATGAGCCGATTAATATGATTTTTAAAGTTTACAATTTCTATTTAACAGATAATAAAAAGCATTTTCTTCTATGTTCACTTTATTTTTTATCTTTTTATTTCTTTTTGATCTTTAGTCGTAAGAAATAGTGTTTGAATTACAGGCTTTATACGTATAATTATTTACCTTTTCTTTATTTTGGTAACGTTCCGTTAGTTACAACTTTACCATGTGTACAATTATACAAAGGTTAATTAATGTTTCAGAAAAAATTCCCAACGGTTAAAATTATGCTTCGATGGAATAAAATTACTCTAGTTGAGTGTTGAACCCAAAACCTTTTTTTTTTTGATGGAATAAAATTACTCTAGTTGAGTGTTGAAACCAAACCTTTTTTAATAGTATGTTTTGATCTTAGTACATGTATACCAAATTTGCATATTTTTCGATTTTGTTTGGGTCAAACTCAAACAAAAATGATTTAAACATTTAAATATCTCGTATTTTTATAATTACATAAGTGACACCTAACATTTATTTGTCAAATAAATATAACTAGGTTTTAATGATGCGCGCCGCGTTGCGGCACGACAAAACTAAGTCATTGTAAAACTATTTATTGCGACTAAATATTTGGTTATTATTAAAGTTGTGCTATTTAGTGTCTTATTTTTAAGTTGACAAGTGAAGTTTTCATACAACAGAGCCGTTGGTAGCAAGCGAGTTAGTAACTCCTGGCGATGGCGACTATTGCGATGTCTAAGCATCCACTAACCCAACAAATAAGAAATAAGAATTGTATAAATACAATCAGAAAAACGTGTGAAAGAGGAGAAAAATGAAGATGACGTGAAGTTATGTAAGCATAAAATGGGGAAAAAAAAAGAAGACCCCATGATTTGAACTTGAGTCTCTTTAAAACACATACAACCATAAAACCACTCCACCATGATGAATAATCTAACTAACTTTGAAGAAAATAGATATATATACACACTTAAAAGGGGTATAGGGGAAAAAAGTCAACAAAGACAACAAATAAGGAAAGTTTACTATTCTTTATGATGTGACAGCTACTATTCATTAGCTTTGTTTTTTTTTAATATATATATATGTATAATTTGAAGAAAATGGATATATATACACACTTAAAAAGGGTATAGAGCAAAAAGTCAACCAAGACAACCAATAAGAAAAGTTTACTATTCTTTATGATGTGACAGCTACTATTCATTAGCTTTGTTTTTTAATATATGTATAATATCGCATCATTAAAAAGTGTATACATCCCTTCATCTAACATTTAAATATCACTAACATGTTATAAATTAGTTGGATTCTGAACTGGCCGGTTGTACCGGTTTAACCACTCGATACACCCGGTTAAACTGTTTTTGAGTCAAATCCGGTACAGTATATAAAGCGGATTTTAAAACATTGCTTACTACCTTTTTACTCAGTGGCGGATTCTCACGAATCCTTTTAAAACATTGCTTACTACCTTTTCACTGGGTTCCTTTTAGTAGATTCTTACGAATCCTCACTATTTTTTTTCCAAATCATAAGAAGTTCTCACTAATTTTCTTTATTTTTTCCAAATCGAATGGGTTTCTGGGAACCCACAAAAGTGGCCTAGATCCACCCCTGTTTTTACTTGCTCTTACAAGAAAAACAAATTCATTGAGAGCAGGTTTGTTTTGGCAGGTTTGTTTTGTATGATTCAAGATAGATCAACCCTTTCGATTGACCACAATTCCCGGTGTTGTATGGTGGTCCTTAATTATCAAATTGTTAATAGGTTAAAAGTTATTGTTGTCTTCTCTTTATACTCACTATAGGGCCAAATAGATATAACCAACAAATAGAACAAATGCAAAAAGTAAACAAGAGATAAACTAAACACAAAGAAACTAACGTGAAGCTAGAGAAAGGCCATCAAGAATTATATTGATATGACTTCATATTATATTGTAAAAAAAAATTAAATGCAAATAACTTTAACGTACAACACGTACGAACTGAAAGTTTTGCTGAAAAAACGTGGTGGCATTTTTCATAATTATTTGTAATTATCAAAATTACTCCACAAATGAACCTGTAGAGTAATTTTGATCTTGTAGGATAATTATCAAGATTATTCTACAAGTGTATCTTGTAGAATAATTTTAATCTTGTATGGTGATTATCAAAATTACTCTACATCAAAATTACTCTACAAGTGTATCAAAATTACACTGCAAATTTATCAAACAATATACGATTCAAAATTACTCTACAAAATCATTTGTAGAGTAATTATGATACTCTACAAAATTACCTTACAAGATTAAAATTACCATAAAAGATCATTTGTAGAGTAATTATGATACTCGACAAAAATTACTTTAAAAGATCAAAATTACCCTGCAAGAACATTTTACAAAATTACTCTACAAGATCAAAATTACTATACAGGAACACTTGTAGAGTAATTTTGATAATTACTCTACGAGTAAATAATTACAAAAATGTCACCGTGTTTTTTTGGTTTTTTCATGCCTTTCATACGTTTTGTATGATAAGACACTTTGTACGTAAACTTTGCTCATATTGTCATTGCTAAATACAATCCTAACGCCCATTAAAACCTTCAATTTGTGTGTTAATCATCTTTAATGTTATGAAACCAAATTTGTTTGTGGTGTAAAATATCACAAATTTGTATTAGACTATATTATTGTGGCCTACGGGCTCAGTTAGGTAGTTAGGTTGTTAGGGTTACTCGTAATCTTTATATTATAACCTACTGATTCAACAATATTCATTCAATATTTTATCTTCTTACATTGTATCAGAGCTAGCCTCTATACTGCCTCCGTCGTGCCGCACAAATAAGCTAACTGAGTCCGTGGACCCATAATAATATAGTCTAATAATTTATACCTACTTGTTGCAGGGCCTACTTGAGATACACAAAACCCTTCCTTTGTCAAAAGATAAAAGAAAAATAATTCATGGCATCATCACGGTGGTGTGTTGAAATATTTGGAAAGAAAGGAACAAAAAGGCTTTTTCTAACAACACGTTTCTGGTAAGACACAAAGTCACTCGCCTTTTTCTGGTTAAAAAACCGTTCTCCTTACATATCGATAGGTTGGAGTGATTGGTGAAATTTCAGTTTTTGTTGATTAATTTCTTATTTTCTTCATAGCGTCTTGCTAATTTTTAATGAAATCCATCGTTTAAAAAAAGTTAAATTCATATACCACTTAGAAAGAAAAATGTTCGACTTACCTGTAAGACCCAAGCTTACAAAACAGAGAATTAATAAAAACTTTGGCATTTTATACAAATAATGCAAATAAACTTACATATAATGTTTCAGGTTTAATAAAAATTCATCAGTGTTTAAAACACTTAAACACTTTAGCACGTTAATACGTTCATAAAATATAAAATCCTTACAAAGTTCATAATTAATTCAGTTCGTAAAATAATGAAACTAAGCGGAAGCTTGAATTTCAGTTGTGTTCGGTTCGTCCATTATGCTTGATCATTATCCGTAAGGTCCTAGCTATCACCTATACACCAATAACAACTCATATGATAGTTATATGGTGCTTAGACTTGGATTTATAACCCAAAAACAACAAATAAACAATCAAAATCAAGTTTGGGAAGCCCGCCGTAGGCTACGGTTGGTGTACCGTAGCTTACGGCACACATGACGCAACTTGGACAACAAGCCTCAACCGTAACCTACGGTTGCCAACCATAGGTTATGGTTGAGCTGATCTGCATCTTTTCCAAACTTGCCCCTTTTTACGAAAAAGCATAACTTTCCGAATACTTATCTGTTTCGCACGAAACTTTTTCCTACGCGTTCATAATTTGATCCTCTACATTATGGACTGAACATCCACTGTCCGGATCAACAAAATTCCTAACTTATAAGCTTTCGGCTTATAAATCTTTTACGAAATTATTCGACCCGTTAAGGGATTTATGCATTTAAGCTTAAATTGTCCATAATATTTTCACACCTTTCATTTCACATTAAAAACTATCCTTTATCTGTTATTACGAGTTCGTTTATGATGGGTTCTCATAGGATAACCATCATATTCCGAATTTACCACTCGGTTTGGCTATTTACGAAAATGACCCGTTAGAAGGCTTTAAGCCAAAAAAGTTTACGCCTCCTACTTTTACATTACCGGAAGGAACAACCCAACTATTGGTCTCATATTAATTTACCCTTAAGGGTAGTTTTCCCGATTCGTCTTCCGGGGGCGTTTTAGGCAAATTTGGTCATTTTTACGACCGAACGACTTTTTAAGTTTAAATTATGACTAGTGGGCACTTTTGACTCGTTATCCCAAATAGATTTATTATGTCCCTAAGAACATAAAACTTTCCACGCGTTAAGTGATTTAAAACTCAATTAGTCGTGTATTTTTGCGACAATAACAATTACACGGCTCTAATGGTCGCTTTACCCACATACTAGATATACCTCACATGAGGTGGTCTAGTGTCCACTCATGTCTCGACCATATCTATTCGGACCATAAGGCCTCATCAAGAATTTGACTCTTTACACATACCTGGCGCGGGTCAAAGCAATGACCCGTAAGCAATATCTTGCAAATACTAATTTCTAATTTATGGCAATGCCTGCATCATGAACAATATATATATATATATATATATATATTACTAAAATGATTAATTTAATATTTTGCGTTGTACGAATCCCTGAAGTCCCCACCGAGACGTAGGCCTATTCTAATACCTATTCTCTTGATATCAGGCAAATTCATCACAACTTAGATTTAAATGTTTTTAAATATATACATTCATTTTACCCTAAATGATGTAATCCTCCCCATTTGTCCCCCGAAACAAATATATATTCCATTCATTCCCGTTTTCCTCGAAAACAATTTTATATCATTCACAATTCCCAAACCATGTTTTCCTCGAAAACATAATATATCATTTCCAAACTATATTTTCCTCGAAAATATATTAATAATTTATTTAAAGGCATTTTTGTTTCAACCTTCGAGAAACACCCCTAAACGCTCCTAGATACACCCCGTGTGTGAGAAACGGACCCGAATAACATTAATATTAATAAAAATCAAATAAAACCAGAAAACCCGTCGCTCGCGGGCCGCGAAGGAATCAACAAGGCTTGTCGCGGGCCACGACAGCCTGTTGCTTGCCGGACACCCTTTAAGCCACGTGTCCTGACACGTGACGACCCTACTCGCTGACTCACCAACCCTATGGCCGACTTTAGATCCCTCGCGGGCCGGAAAGGAGAAAGAAGAGGCTCTCGCGGGGCTCGAGAGACCTCTGTCTCAGCTATAAAAGGGGCCGAGATGCAGCATTTCAATTCGTTCATTTTCTCTAAACTCTCTCAACTTCTAAAAGGCGAAAGCTATAACCTAATACCCCCTATAAAGCGAAGCTCTTCCTCGTTGTAAGTATTATAACCCTATTTGTTTCCCTACACGATCGATTTAGGGCTCCGTAACGCATGTCAAGGCTCTGCCTGACTCATTCGTGGGAGTTCTGTCTCGTGTTACACCCGATTGATCTAGGACTCCGTAATGCATGTCAAGGCTCTGCCTGACTCAGTCATTGGAGTTCTTTCTTGAGTTGTACGGTTAATGTGATTTGGGTTATTTTACTAACACGTGTGCATTGTTTAATTTTAGTAAATAATAATAAACAGGAGAAACAACAGGAAGCTATAATATTATCAGGAAGCTTGTAGAAATACCTAAGTCTACAAATGTGAGTACATCTGCTTTTTGCCACCTTTTTGTAAATTACTTTATGAGTCAAAATGTTTTACCAAAACCTCAAATTTTTGAAATAAACACTTAACAGTAACTGAGTATTTGTGATTCTACAATTACTGACGGTATGTTGGGGTTTTGTATACAAAATGTGAAATGCGTTACCATTGGACAAAGAGTTAGCCAATGAGTAATATGACCCACAAGTCAGGTGTTGACAGTACTGAATGAGTAATTGAGTAGATATAAGCAAATGTAATTGTGGACGCCTTCAATACTGTAAAGTTGTAAAACTGTTTTGATTAAACTGGGATGCACTCACCAGTATTTCTTGCTGATAAAATCTTTTTAAAAACGCGTTTCAGGTAACTTAGTGTGAAGCCAATAGAATCCAGCTGGAGAGCATTGAAGGCTTAGAAAAGTAGCTATAAAAGTTACCTAAATAAAAAGGAGACCATGTTTTCAATAATTAGGGTTTATCCCTATAAATTATATTGTAAACAAAACATGGGTTTTATCCCATTTATTTATTATAAAAATATGGTATTTTAAACTCTGATAAATACTTCCTAACTACGGTCCTGATGAAAGTTTTTCGCTGCACAATTAATAAACACCGATACAATCTGACTGGCACACGGCTCCCGCTCCCTGGGTGGGGTCGGGGGCTGTGACAATTTTTTATACAAAAACATATAATTATCCTTTTTAAGACGTGTTCTTCCTCCAAAACGTTATATAAAACAATAAAAGAGGGGTAGTGACACTCAACTTTTGGTGCGTTTTAGTAGCACAATCCCACAAAATTTAGTCTACATGTCCTAATTTCAAGTAGAAACGATTTAATGACCAATTATTCCTATAAATCCCTAAGTTTCTCCAATACTTAATATTTTCACATAACTTTAAGCTTTTCTCGAAAAGTCTTTATTTTGGTTATGTTGGCACGTTTATATATATGTGTGTTCATATATATATATATATATATATATATATATGTATTTCAGAATTTTTGCGACTTGAACGATTTTATTGGTGACCCTCGTTATGTTATATCCGTTATCACACCCGTTTATGTACCATATATCTACAATTTGCGCTTTGTAACATATCTACACAAACGTTGACATATCATTAAGTATCATAGTGTACATATTACGCCAACTTATATATTTTATAATTTTCAAAGAATTTTATACATGCAATAACTTCACAAATTAACCTATGTATCATTTTCATGCTTGACAAATAAGTTGCATTTTAACGTATCTTTTTAACGAAATTATCGTTTTAACCGTACAAGTACACATGCATAGTCCTACCTCCTACTATCATGTTAAAACTTATCATTCCACATATCACATACTAATATTTACTTATCATATCACATTATGCAAAGTTCACCCTTGAACAACCCGTTTTCGTGTACGTCAAATATGCGTATATTTTAACGTTTCGGTAACGTTTTTAGGCGTCGGAAGTCATGTATGACTAGCCAAACACCATGGATACTTAATAAAAGTTTAAATACTTATATTTATCATAAAATATCATTTTACAACCTAATCTAAATCAGTTTTGCAAAAAACCTCTTTAAAAGCCGATTTTTACCGTTTTTAACGCATAGTCTTGTACCGAACTTTACTATAATCATCCCAAATCGTCACGACTTCATATTTAACCTAATGCATGTTACTTATTGAATATAATGGTACTAATATTCATATTAGTGTAGCTTTCATGTAAGTCTCATAAATCATGCATTTTCACCCATTTTACCACTTTTTAAGCTTTATGTACAACATGCAAAGCTACTAGATTTATGACATAGCTTCATACTATCAAAAAACATCATATAACATCATTTTAACATGTTTATATTCTGATTTAATTCACTTTTCTCATATCCTTTCATTCCATTACAAGTTCACCATCATATGATCATTTAATCATCACTAACACTTATGTATAAGTACTTAATGCATGATCATCATATCTTCATCAACCAAGAACTTAAATGCATCCAACATAAATTTATAAAATCTTTAAATCATCAAAAACATCATCTTCATCTAATCATCATAACATCATTGCATGCATTCATTTCTATACTTTTATGAACTAGCAAACAAATTTCATACATGCATATATACACATACATATACACGACACACATACACATACTTCCAAGAACTCACTTTTCATGTATTTATCTTTAATCATATGAACTTTTATCAAATTCCTTTTTGATCATGCATGCAATCATCTTTCAAGAATCACATCAATTAAGAACCAACTAAAAATCAAAAGACAACCTCTAACCTAGATATACACATACTCACGTCTATGTATACACACACTCACGTCTATGTATACACACACTCATGACTATGTATACACACAAGGGCGGACCCACATGGTCCGGGTCAGGGTCCACTGACCCCAATCTTTTTTTAGAAAATAGTAGAACCGGTACGTTAAATTTTTCAAGGACCCCATAAAATAAATTAGTTGGACCTCATAGTATTAAAAGCAAAGATGGTGTGGTGGTAAATCCTCATGTGTTCCAACAAATAGATCTTAAGTTCAAGTCTTACATGTCTTGTCTTTTTAGTTTATTTTTGTCACACCCCAACCGATGGCGGAATCATCGGGGCATGGCACTGAGCGAAACAGATTGTCCAGAAGTTTCCATAACAACTATCATTACCATTCAATTTAAATTAACATGTCCCATACCATGTCTTAAATAGTAAACAAATTATTACAGATAATCATCAAGACAAATATTCTGTTCCGACAACTCATATTCAAATATAAATAGTTTATTTATCGGTTTCTAGGACTCTTTTTCCTAGCTTGGATTTCATCACAGCGCAGAGAGCATCCTAGACCTTTCCTAACCTCAAGTTCACAGCGCGCTAAACACGTGAACTTCCTAAGCACCTGTCACATACGTGAAAATAAAGTCAATACATAAAATGTAAAAGTGAGCATACAAGTTTGATAATAGCATATAAAGTTCGAATTCGTTTACGCATAACCAGCACGTACACATAGTGAAATGAAGCACGTTAGTTATCGACATAGATCCATCGGTACCAATGACTGCGGGTTGACTGCCCGAGGCAGTTCGCAATACATGATTACCACCGTAATCCATGCAAGTAAAAGATCCTTAACAACCCCCGTGTGAAGGGGTGCTGAGTCCAAACTATAGTACTATCGTTGCTAAGGTAGGTAGACAGCATTCCATGTGTAAACATAACAAACAAGCATTCATAAGCCACGTATAACATGCATTAACGGTTAGCGTTCAAATAGTTTGAGTAGTGTGATAGTTGTAGTTTGAATATTCGTAACGTATGTAACACCCAAAAGTGCCAAAAGCAAAAAGGGATCGAGTATACTCACAGCGATTAATGGATTGAAGGGAGCGCTTAGCGAGTACGGTTAGCCTGAATAGATTCGATAACGTAGCGATAAGTGGCGCGTAAAACAATACAGGGTGAGAGTGGGTAGGATAGTTGGTCGTTCAGATGGTTATCCGTGCGAATAGCAATCCGTGCGAACAACAATCCGTGCGAATAGTAATCCGCTCGGTTAGTAATCCGCTCGGTTAGTCATCCGTGCGGACAGTTTGTCCGGGCGGGTGACTATTCGAGTGGATTGTTTCTTCCTATGGGTGAGATGTGTTTGTGCATGATGGCTTGTCCTTTGAAGTTTTCGTTGTAGTATTTAGAAAACATAGAAGTTCTCTTACCCTTCAAGTCGGTCGCGCGGATGACGATCCGTGCGGATGGTAGTCCGTGCGGACAACGACTTTTAATGGTAAGTCACTTGGTGAAATCCGTCCGGATGGTAGTCCGTGCGGATACGACAATCCGTCCGGATGGTAGTCCGGTCGGATGAACATGTTGGAATTTGTTTAAGGCCTTAGTATCTCATGATCCGAAGAGTAATCCCTTCAGAGGGTCGTCCGTGCGGATTAGTCATTCGTCGATACTCAAACCTTGTTTGAATATGGGTCCCAAGTGTAGTCCGTCCGGATGGCAACCCGTCCGGATAGCCTGTCCGTGCGGACATCAGTCCGTCCGGATATCCTGTCCGTGCAGACATCAGCCCGTCCGGATATCCTGTTCGTACATCAGTTCTTCCGGACAGCATCTCGTTCTGGTTGTTCCATTCTTCTACCCTTGGTCCCTTTTGTCGTTCTATCGAGACGTTCTGATTACGTGTCAACCAACCGGAATTGTATTCTTACCCACATGACTAAGCCGGCCAGGAATCACCCCAGCTTGGCCGGTCGGCGGCTCAGAACGGTCATTCTGGTCTAACCCGAAACCAGGTGTCTCGCGGGTAGAATCCGGATTTAGGACTAGTGCATCACTAATATTGAGTAGAAGACTAGAACCGATCCGATTCTTATCGTTTTTGAGTGTAAAAGAAAGGGAAAACTTGTGTTTATTTCTTTCAACCCTTTTATTCTTTTGAAAAGTTCAGATTTATGCGGATTTGTTGTGAAATCTTGTGGAAATCGTTCAGATCCGAGTTATTCTTGGTGGAATGAGGTCAAACTTGAAGTTCATAGGAACTTTATGATGACGTCATCCTAGAATACCTCAAATCTTGATGATTTCACGGTTAAAAGTTAATATTTAAAAGATGGAAAGGTGTAGAAGTGCGTATAGATCAAGAAACTACAAGATTTAGGGCGAGATCTTACCGGAATCGAGTGAAATCGAAGAAAAGGTGAAGAAATCGTGCTGATCGGACGTCACTTGCCAAAAGTGGAAAGTTTGGAGAGTGACCCGTGTATTTATAGGATGCCAAAAGAGGAAAGTTTCATCCGTCCGGATTGCACATCACCCGGATGGTCATCCGTGCGGATAGCAATCCTGGCCGGATGCACTTAACACTTCCCCAGGCGGCTATCCGTGCAGATGGCCTGTCCGTGCGGATGGCCTGTCCGTGCGGATGGACTGTCTGTGCGGATTGGCGCCTGGGTGGTGTGTTTGGTGCGACGATCTCTTACGTTTCGGTTCACATTGCAAGCGATTCGATAGGGTTTCCTAGTCAAATTACTTTTAGTCCCAACTACTTCATATCTAGCGTAAATATCTTCTCCACTATCTATCATGATCATGATTTGAGTTCGAGTTCGATTACATTCGAGTTAGATTCCGAGTTTCGATTGAGTTCGCTTGATTACCACAACACAACGTAAATAAAATGCACAGGTAACACGTAAGGCACACACACACGTATAAACCACAAGTAACATACATAGTTTGAGTTGCGAGTTGATGTCGATTCGATTAGCATAGCTTGATTGTTAGTTGATTAACTTTATCGCATTGTTACTTCCTATAGATCACAGTCGTAGGTCGCTTGAATAACGATTAACACACATCGATTAGCAATGAACGACACTTATTCCACATAATACAAATAAAATAAAGAAATTTCTACATGTCAGGTTGTGCGAAATCGGTCGTTGACTCAGACCTTGACTTTGACTTTCACTTATGAAAACACGGGGTGTTACAGCCTCCCCTTGTTTAGGGAATTTCATCCCGAAATTAAGCTGGAAGCTGCTACAACCGCCTTGAATCACGTGGAGAGCTTTCTCTTTCTAGACTTTCTCCTGGAACAACTGTGGGTACTTCGCTTTCATGTCGCTTTCGAGTTCCCAAGTGAACTATGCGCCTCGTTTGCCTTCCCATCGGACTTTCACAATAGGAATGCGCGAGCGTCGGAGTTGCTTGGTTTGACGATCCATGATTTCGACAGGCTTTTCCACGAAGTGTAATGTTTCGTTCACCTGTAGATCGTCTAGAGAGACATGTAAGTCATGGTCGGCCACGCACTTTCGGAGGTTCGACACATGGAAAGTTGGGTGGACGTTACTAAGTTCCTCCTGTAGTTCGAGTCTGTAGGAGACTTTTCCGATCCTTTCCAGAATCTTAAAAGGTCCAACATATCGAGGCGCGAGTTTCCCTTTCTTGCCGAATCGGACTACACCCTTCCAAGGTGATACCTTTAGGAGTACGTAGTCACCAACGCCAAATTCACGTGGCCTGCGCTTTTTATCGGCGTAGCTTTTCTGTCGATCCCGAGCTTTCACTAGGTTGTCTCGAATTTGGAAAATTTTGTCTGTCGTTTCTTGTAGCAGCTCCGGACCGGTTAGTTGTGAGTGACCGATCTCGTGCCACACAATAGGCGATCGACATCTTCTCCCATGTAATGCCTCGAATGGTGCCATTTGGATGCTAGAATGGTAGCTGTTGTTATACGAGAATTCGACTAACGACAGATATTTATCCCAATTACCACCGAAGTCTAGAACACACGAACGGAGCATGTCCTCAAGAGTACGAATCGTTCTTTCAGTCTGACCGTCGGTTTGAGGGTGGAAAGCGGTACTTAAATTAAGCATTGTACCGAGTGCCGTTTGAAACGTTTCCCACAGTCGTGAAGTAAACCGAGCATCACGATCAGAGATGATGTCACGAGGCGTCCCATGATTACAAATGATCTCGTCGGTGTAGATTCGGGCTAATCGTTCTACCTTGTAGTCTTCTCGTATTGGCAGAAAGTGAGCTGATTTAGTCAAATGGTCGACTACAACCCAAATGCTGTCGTGACCTGATGACGTGGGTGGTAGCTTGGTTACGAAATCCATAGCTATGCTCTCCCACTTCCACATGGGAATTGGTGGTTGTTCGAGCAAGCCAGAGGGTCTTTGATGTTCGGCCTTGATCCTAGCACAAGTTAGGCATTTTCCGACGTAGAGAGCGATATCCCTTTTCATACCCGGCCACCAGTACTTATAAGGAAGGTCCTGGTACATTTTGTCAGCACCGGGATGAATAGAATACCGGGATTTGTGGGCTTCGTCCATCAGAATTTTCCGTAAATTGGTTCGCTTGGGAATCCAAATTCGGTCTAGAAAGTGGAATATCCCATTCGATTTGCTCACAAGCTGGGCTCCATCGTGGTAGATTCTTTCTTTCTTTAAGGTGCGTTCGTTAAAACATGCATGTTGAGCGTCGCGGATGAGAGTTTCGAGGTTGTGCTGGGCTTGAACATTACGAGTGCTAAGCAGATAGCTCCGTCTGCTAAGTGCGTCGGCAACAATATTTGCTTTGCCTGGGTGATAACGAATCTCACAGTCATAATCTTTGAGAAGTTCTACCCATCGGCGTTGACGCATATTAAGTTCCTTCTGATTAAAGATATGCTGTAGGCTCCTATGATCGGTGAAGATCGTACACTTGGTACCATACAGGTAGTGTCGCCAAATCTTTAATGCAAAAACAACCGCGCCTAGCTCGAGATCATGGGTTGTATAGTTCTTCTCGGGGATTTTGAGCTGACGAGATGCGTAAGCTATGACCTTGTCCCGTTGCATGAGAACACAACCGAGACCAAGGTTGGAAGCATCACAGTAGACAATGAAATCGTTGTTTCCGTCGGGCAATGTGAGAACACGAGCATTGCAAAGCATGCGCTTGCGGGTTTGAAAGGCAGACTCTTGTTTAGTTCCCCAAACAAAAGGCTTGTCTTTATGTGTAAGAGAGGTAAGTGGTACAACGATCTTTGAGAATCCTTCAATAAATCGTCGATAATAGCCCGCTAGTCCGAGAAAAGAGCGGACTTCAGACGGGTTCTTAGGCGTAACCCAGCTCTTGACTGCTTCAATCTTTGCAGGATCGACGTGAATACCCTGACTATTAACAATGTGACCCAGAAACTGAACTTTCTCCAAGCAAAATTCACACTTGGAGAACTTGGCATAGAGTTGGTTCCCCTGGAGTAACTCGAGAACCAAACGTAGATGTTGCGCGTGTTCGGCTTTCGATTTGGAATAGATCAAGACATCGTCGATGAATACAATGACGAAACGGTCGAGATACGGCTTATACACGCGATTCATTAGATCCATGAAAACCGCTGGTGAGTTTGTTAGGCCAAAAGGCATGACAACGAATTCGTAGTGGCCGTAACGAGTACAAAACGCGGTTTTGGGTATATCCTCCTCTTGAATACGTAGCTGATGGTAACCGGAACGTAGGTCGATCTTCGAGAAACACGTAGCACCTTGTAGTTGATCAAACAAATCTTCGATACGAGGTAGAGGATAGCGGTTCTTGATAGTTAACTTATTCAATTCCCGATAGTCGATGCACATCCAGAACGTTCCATCCTTCTTTTTGACGAAGAGGACTGGCGCGCCCCAAGGAGAGGTGCTCGGGCGAATGAAGCCTTTCTCAAGTAATTCCTGGAGTTGGGTTGAGAGTTCACGCATTTCGGACGGTGCGAGACGGTAGGGAGCTTTGGCAATAGGATTGGCTCCAGGAATGAGGTCAATATGAAAGCCGATATCACAACTTGGCGGTAATCCGGGAAGGTCCTCTGGAAAAACATTAGGAAATTCTCGAACCACTGGAACGTCTTTCACTTCCTTCTTCTCTTTCTTTTCCTTCTACGCTACTACAATGTTGGCCAAGAAAGCTCTGTATTCCTTACGGAGATACTTGCTGGCTTGGATACATGACATAAGCTTGAGCCCCTTTGAAGTAGTATCGCCATATACACACAATGAGTCACCATTCGCGAGCGAAAATCGAATCATCTTGTCGAAGCATACAACTTCAGCATGGTTTTCTCGAAGAAAGTCCATGCCTATTATGACGTCAAAGCTTCCGAGTTGCATTGGAATAAGGTCGATCGAGAAGATGTGATTGTTGAGTTCAAGAGTACAATCACGAAGAACAGAATTGACAGTGACGGTTCTTCCGGTAGCGACTTCAACATCGAAAGTCGAGGATAGTTTTGGAACGTTTACGACTAAGGAGTTTCTCAAATTCGAACGACACAAAGAAATTATCGGCTCCGGTATCAAACAAACATGAAGCATAAATACCATTCACAAGGAACGTACCATTGACCACGTTGTTGTCGGTCTGGGCTTGACGCACGTTGAGGTTGAAAGTTCTGGCGCGTGCGGCCTGTTGCTGCTGCTGCTGTTGTTGCTGTTGCTGTGGCTGCTGCTGTTGGGGTTCTTGTTTCACTACCCGGTTTGGGCACACGTTGGCGAAATGGTTCGGGTCGCCACACGCGAAGCAGGCTCTAGCTTTGACTGCGGGTGCCAGAGGAGCTTGTTGACCCTGTGGGGCAGTGAGTAGAGCTTGACTGACAGGAGCTTGACGAATATGGCAGTTGGCAGTAAAGTGGCCGTATACGTTGCAATGAGCATAAAAGCGGCATTGGATAGCAGTTGGGTGATGATAGGTGGAAGTAGGGCAGAGCGGGTGTGGTCCAGTGTATGCACGCTTTGCAGGCGGTGCATTGGCCACAGGCGCCGCTACTTGACGCTGTTGGGCAGGTACAACTTGAATCGGTGCAGCAGTGATCGCACAACTCTTGTTGCTGGAGTTGTTCTTTCTTTTGTTCTTCCTCTTGTTGCCTGATGAGGTAGGTTCAACAGTCGGTGTGGTAGCGGTAGCTTGATGCAGATGCTTGGAAGTTTTATCCCATACCCCAGCCTTAACCCGTTTGTCGTTGATCTCAGCGGCCAACAGATAAGTTTCCTCGATCGTCGTAGTCTTAGCCGCTTGCACGAAATCAGCAACGCAGTCGGGCAAAGCTCGAACATACTTCTTGATGGTCATGTCGGGAGTCTTGACCTGATCGGGACAGATAATGCTGAGCTGTTTGAAGCGAGCAATGAGACCAGCATTGTCACCATCATTTTGCCGTATGTGCCAAAATTCATCTTCCAGCTTTTGACGTTCGTGAGGAGGGCAGAATTCCTCTAGCATAACTTCCTTGAGCTCGTCCCACGACAGACCGTAGGCTGCGTCATTCCCTCGCTTGTTTCTCTCGGCCGTCCACCGGTCTAGTGCCCGGGATTGGAAGACGCCGGTAGCATTCAAAGTACGGAGGTCATCAGGGCAACCACTCTGTCGCAGAGTAACCTCAATGGAATCAAACCAGTGGAATAGTGCAGTGGGACCTCCTTTGCCAGTGAATTCTTTTGGCCCACAGGACTTTGATTGCTTGAAACTGAAAGGCCCGGCGTTAGCTTTGGGAGCTTCGGTTCTCGATTCCTCGGATGATTTGCTGGCATTCTCATAAACATCACTCACGGCCTTTGCTACGCTTTTCGCGATGATGGAAGCAAGGCGTTTGTCCCTCTTTTCTTGACGAGAGAGTGCATGACGGGATCCAGACGACATGGTCTGCAACAGACATCGTCACAGGACTCATCACATTGTATTCGAATCTCACCTCACACGTTTACTACTTACTAAAGCTCAGTAACACGTACCGTGTAAACACATAGACTTATAACTACGCAAGTCACAGAACCACTTAACCACGTAACCACATAAACACTTAGAGCACAAATCACGTAAGCACGTAGAACACATAATCACACGATTCCTAAGCATGTAGAGCAAAGAAGCAAGAAGCACATACGCATTTAGTCACTAGAGGCAGTTGGAAAACAGAAACCTAGGTCTAGAGAAAGAAACTAGAGAGAGAAAGTGCAAAAGGTGATTCTGGTTCTTGTATGATTTCAATTCTGTCAATAGAGTCACGGATTATAGTGCGTTCTTGTGTGTTCGGTCATGTTCGTGTACGGATTCCACACATCGAACGTGTCGTTATGCAATCGTTTGGAGTCAGAATAAGCACATAATCACAAGATGCAGTGCGAGTTGTGTGTGTCGATCGAAGTAGAAACAAAATCGAGTAATTCCCAAAGTTTAAACACATAATTCGGTAGTGGTACATAAAACTCATAAATCGACAAATTATCAGAGTCAGTAGTAGCGACTCAGCTTCGAAACTCATAAAAATCGAGAGATAGGTTGTCTGCGGCTAGTAGACTTCGACTACCCAAGGTGGTTCGACTATTCTCAAGGACTTGTCATTCTTGTCTGACCCATAGAACTGTGCTTTTGCCTCGATTCTTGGGTATTTGGCACCCTTTTCCGTTAGTCATATCAAGATTTCAGGTAATTGGAGTCCGTTGAGGCCTTGGTGAGAGTTTTGTAAAATGTGCAGAACAAGTTGTCAAGGTTAGGGTTTCACCCCTGGTTAACAACTTCATTCTTGTTTTGATAAAATTGAGGAGATTATTCATCAAAATATGGATTTCACTCCTGATTTGGCATAATTCTCCTCGTTTGTAGTTAAAATGCGAGTTGATTAAGCAACTTTAGTCGAGAGTTTGCGGTTTTCACACCTATTCTCGACCTCATTGCCAACTCATAATTAAAAATCCGAGTGTGGTGATGGCGTAGAATAAGTGAGAATAACGAGGAAATAAGCTCGTACATAGTCCCTACTGGTTATGCACAAGTCGGTCCGTTGGTTCTTAACTATAGTCTAGGTATCTAAGACTTCGACCCGGACTAGATCGAGTCTTGCCTAATTCCCTATAGTTATGGCTCTGATACCAATCTGTCACACCCCAACCGATGGCGGAATCATCGGGGCATGGCACTGAGCGAAACAGATTGTCCAGAAGTTTCCATAACAACTATCATTACCATTCAATTTAAATTAAGATGTCCCTTACCATGTCTTAAATAGTAAACAAATTATTACAGATAATCATCAACACAAATATTCTGTTCCGACAACTCAGATTCAAATATAAATAGTTTATTTATCGGTTTCTAGGACTCTTTTTCCTAGCTTGGATTTCATCACAGCGCAGAGAGCATCCTAGACCTTTCCTAGCCTCAAGTTCACAGCGCGCTAAACACGTGAACTTCCTAAGCACTTGTCACATACGTTAAAATAAAGTCAATACATAAAATGTAAAGGTGAGCATACAAGTTTGATAATAGCATATAGAGTTCGAATTCGTTTACGCATAACCAGCACGTACACATAGTGAAATGAAGCACGTTAGTTATCGACATAGATCCATCGGTACCAATGACTGCGGGTTGACTGCCCGAGGCAGTTCGCAATACATGATTACCACCGTAATCCATGCAAGTAAAAGATCCTTAACAACCCCCGTGTGAAGGGGTGCTGAGTCCAAACTATAGTACTATCGTTGCTAAGGCAGGTAGACAGCATTCCATGTGTAAACATAACAAACAAGCATTCATAAGCCACGTATAACATGCATTAACGGTTAGCGTTCAAATAGTTTGAGTAGTGTGATAGTTGTAGTTTGAATATTCGTAACGTATGTAACACCCAAAAGTGCCAAAAGCAAAAAGGGATCGAGTTTACTCACAGCGATTAATGGATTGAAGGGAGCGCTTAGCGAGTACGGTTAGCCTGAATAGATTCGATAACGTAGCGATAAGTGGCGCGTAAAACAATACAGGATGAGAGTGGGTAGGATAGCTGGTCGTTCGGATGGTTATCTGTGCGAACAGCAATCCGTGCGAATAGTAATCCGCTCGGTTAGTAATCCGCTCGGTTAGTCATCTGTGCGGACAGTTTGTCCGGGTGGGTGACTATTCGAGTGGATTGTTTCTTCCTATGGGTGAGATGTGTTTGTGTATGATGGCTTGTCCTTTGAAGTTTTCGTTGTAGTATTTAGAAAACATAGAAGTTCTCCTACCCTTCAAGTCGGTCGCGCGGATGACGATTCGTGCGGATGGTAGTCAGTGCGGACAACGACTTTTAATGGTAAGTCACTTGGTGAAATCCGTCCGGATGGTAGTCCGTGCGGATACGACAATCCGTCCGGATGGTAGTCCGGTCGGATGAACATGTTGGAATTTGTTTAAGGCCTTAGTATCTCATGATCCGAAGAGTAATCCCTTCCGAGGGTTGTCCGTGCGGATTAGTCATTCGTCGATACTCAAACCTTGTTTGAATATGGGTCCCAAGTGTAGTCCGTCCGGATGGCAACCCGTCCGGATAGCCTGTCCGTGCGGACATCAGTCCGTCCGGATATCCTGTCCATGCGGACATCAGCCCGTCCGGATATCCTGTTCGTGCGGACATCAGTTCTTCCGGACAACATCTCGTTCTGGTTGTTCCATTCGTCTATCCTTGGTCGCTTTTGTCGTTCTATCGAGACGTTCTGATTACGTGTCAACCAACCGGAATTGTATTCTTACCCGCATGACTAAGCCGACCAGGAATCACCCCAGCTTGGCCAGTCGGCGGCTCAGAACGGTCATTCTGGTCTAACCCGAAACCAGGTGTCTCGCGGGTAGAATCCGGATTTAGGAATAGTGCATCACTAATATTGAGTAGAAGACTAGAACCGATCCGATTCTTATCGTTTTTTAGTGTAAAAGAAAGGGAAAACTTGTCTTTATTTCATTCAACCTTTTATTCTTTTGAAAAGTTCAGATTTATGCGGATTTGTTGTGAAATCTTGTGGAAATCGTTCAGATCCGAGTTATTCTTGGTGGAATGAGGTCAAACTTGAAGTTCATAGGAACTTTATGATGACGTCATCCTAGAATACCTCAAATCTTGATGATTTCACGGTTAAAAGTTAATATTTAAAATATGGAAAGGTGTAGAAGTGCGTATAGATCAAGAAACTACAAGATTTAGGGCGAGATCTTACCGGAATCGAGAGAAATCGAAGAAAAGGTGAAGAAATCGTGCTGGTCGGACGTCACTTGCCAAAAGTGGAAAGTTTGGAGAGTGACTCGTGTATTTATAGGATGCCAAAAGAGGAAAGTGTCATCCGTCCGGATTGCACATCACCCGGATGGTCATCCGTGCGGATAGCAATCCTGGCCGGATGCACTTAACACTTCCCCAGGCGGCTATCCGTGCGGATGGCCTGTCCGTGCGGATGGCCTGTCTGTGCGGATGGACTGTCCGTGCGGATTGGCGCCTGGGTGGTGTGTTTGGTGCGACGATCTTTTACGTTTCGGTTCACATTGCAAGCGATTCGATAGGGTTTCCTAGTCAAATTACTTTTAGTCCCAACTACTTCATATCTAGCGTAAATCTCTTCTCCACTATCTATCATGATCATGATTCGAGTTCGAGTTCGATGACATTCGAGTTAGATTCCGAGTTTCGATTGAGTTCGCTTGATTACCACAACACAACGTAAATAAACATGCACAGGTAACACGTAAGGCACACACACACGTACAAACCACAAGTAACATACATAGTTCGAGTTGCGAGTTGATGTCGATTCGATTAGCATAGCTTGATTGTTAGTTGATTAACTTTATCGCATTGTTACTTCCTATAGATCACAGTCGTAGGTCGCTTGAATAACGATTAACACACATCGATTAGCAATGAACGACACTTACTCCACATAATACAAATAAAATAAAGAAATTTCTACAAGTCAGGTTGCGCGAAATCGGTCGTTGACTCAGACCTTGACTTTGACTTTCACTTATGAAAACACGGGGTGTTACAATTTTTTTTCCCATCAAAATTAAACTAGTGTTTTAAAACAACACAACCACCCATTGACCCTCTAATTGTTTCTTTAAAATGATAAACTGACTGTCGATTTTATTTAACACTTGATTGCTAAATAATATTTAACACATGATTACCAAATAAAACATCCAACATATAATGTAGTGGTTTCATGTCCATTAAATGCTTCTACATTATTTCCTAGCCCCGACCCGACTATGATGACCGATCCGAAAATTTTAATGTTTGGTTGTGAAAAATTCTTACACAAAAAATGGACCCCAATGAAAAAAACCCTGGGTCCGCCACTGTATACACACACATATACTTCCATTTTTATTTGATTTAAAACCATTTGTTGTTTAGAGTTCAAGTGTTGTGAAGAATCCATGAGTTTGGGAAACCTTCTATCATCATCATCATCATCATCAAGAAACAAGAACATGAACTTGAAATTTAAGTTTATACCTTTCAAGAATATTAGAGGGATTTGATGAGATTTTTTATGATGATATGCTTGTTCCTCCTTGAAATCACTTTGGAAACTCCTTTGGAACTTCAAACACCCTTGAAACTAGCTTGGAATGGACTTGATCTTCAAGGAAAAGTTCAAAATTTGAAAATGGAAATGGTAGTGGTGGTTCTCGGTCGTGAGGGAGAAGAGAAAGAGGTGAGAGAGTGTGCGGTGTAACTTATGTTGTGATTTGTGTTTTTAAAAGGTTTCAATGCTTATTGTAAGACACAAGGTGACACATGGAGTTATAGGGTTTTGGTGGGCACCCTTGGAGCTGGCACCTATCCCCCGTACACACACATCTCACATATACATACACATATGTATTATATCTTTGGTTAAAAACAGGTATTTACTGACTATCGGGCATTTTATCTCACGTTTTAATCGTGTTTTACATTATTTTTATCACTCTATAAAAACTAACTCACCATAATATTGTTGAACAATATATTATTTTCCTTGACTGACGTCGTCGTTTAAATTTTGTAACATACGCGCGGTATCGCGCAGTACACGCTTAAATTCGCAAAACAGCGGTTTTAAGCGTTTTACTAATTTTTTTCCTCATAGATATGATTAAAGATAGCATTTAATCATAACAGGATATTTTTAGGATTTTAACATTAATCAGGCAGTCACCGACGTTCGTTTCGCATTTTGTTCGTTACGCGATAAGCGTATATCTATTTTTTGGCAACATAATATTTAACAATGTTTGGACTTACCAACACATCAAATACCATAATTTAACATCAAATTAAATAAAATATTGCCTTTATTCACTGATAACACGTGTCACATTAGTACGGTGCGGACTCAAAATAGTCGGGTTTCACATTTTGCGGCTTTTTTTTTTTTAAAAAGTACATTTTGTGGCTTGAGATTGGAAATTTCATTAGCATTCTCCATGATGACATATGGACTTTGAGATTGCCAATTAGTTCTTAAATTTGAAGAACATTTTGATTTTTAGATTCTTCAATTGCGGTGACTTTAGTTCTCCACTTTGGATGCAAATCTCTCTGAAATTTCCTTACATAATTCTTGTTGGTATAAATAGTACTAAGAGCTTTAATACTAGTAATAATAACAATGAACCTAGTATATCCCTCATTTATCTTATTGTCCATGACCTGAGGGTTACCTTGTTAGGTTATAACAAGTGTATTCCAAACATCATTAGTGATTTTACATGTAAAGACTCTTTCATAATCTTTTTTAGGTAAAACAATGTAAAGAACTAATTCTGCTTCAAAATTTTAGAAATCATTTTCTTATCTTCGCTTTTCCATTCCGATCTAGGAATGGGAACATTAACATTTTGATCATTAACCTTAGATGGCATTGAGTTACCATTTTCAATAATTTCCTACAGATATATATCTTTAGCTTTAACATAAGTTTCAAAACCTTGTTTCCAGTAACAAAATCTTCATTTGTGTTTAGAAAAAGTGGTATAACGCCAAAGGGTTCCTCTTTAATCTTTACTACAAACAAAACATGGTTACTGCTTAACTACTTTTCAAATTTATTCCGTGACAATTTTACAAGTCTAATACTTGATCATGATAAGAGGTGATTTAATCCTAACACACATAGTTGAGGAATGACAAAAAAAATTGTATGTAAATTATGATTGATTGTATTCTAAATTAGGTTGTACAAGGTGTCACACCCCAACCGATGGAGGAAACATCGGGGCGCGGCACTAAGCGTTCATATTGCTCGAGAGATTCCACAACACTATTTGTTTCAATATAAATTGATTAAGTTTCATAGAATTTGTCTAAACTTCAACCACAGTTTACAATCACAAAAGTATCAAAACATAAACGTTCAAGCATTGTTCAATTCCCTAAATTAACTAGATGAGTTTCTAGGCGTCATCCTAGCTTGTTTCTTGAGTCCCAGCTACTATCAATCTGCAACATGTATTAAAATACTATTAACAAAAATGTTGGCAAGCATACAAGTTTGAATAAATAGCATAATAGTTTAAAAACTCATATCCATCATGTAAACATATAAAAAGTTTCACCATGCTAGTTTACGCAGTCCAAGTGATAGCCCAAGTTTCCAATGCATTAAAATGCCTTTCCCAAAGACTAACGGGAGGTTAAATGTCTCATCCTAACAATACCCAAAAGACTAACGGGGATGTGCATTACCCCTATAGCGCTACCATTGTTAAGGCGGAACTACACACAAGGATTATGTTGGTGCATGTTTGTGACAACAGCTTAGATTTGGTCTTTGGATATCTTGTAATTTGTTAAACGATAAACAGTTAGCGGGTTTAGCATTGTATTAGTGAGTTGTAATGTTTGGGCTAACCAAACCCATACTTATGGGGATGTGGGACGAATTGGGCTTGCCCAAATTCGCAGTCCATGAAGTTTAATCTAGCCCAAGTAGCAACCTTGTGTTATATAAACAAGGTTAGGCTTTAGGGTTTAGGTTAATCAGCCAAAACAGTTTGCTAGAGAGAATTCGTGAGAGCTTTAGGGTTTGGACGAATTTGGAATTGGTTAGGGATCTTGATTGATTGTAATTAGTTTGATAGATAATCAATAAAGATCCAGTTTGAAAGTGATTTGCTGTTTCTGTTTTCTACTCGGTTCTGTGATATTCTGATCAAGAAGATTCCGCACTCTTGATTGGAAAGACAATTCTGTAAAGATCCATACGAATAGGGGACCTACAATTGGTATCAGAGCATTAGGCTCTTGAAGGCTCGGTTCAGAATTGTGATTGGCAGATTTGGGTGAAAAATTTCGAAATTGTTGAAACCTAAAATTAGGGTTTCGAAATTTTTTAGTTCTGATAAGTTTTCTGCGATTTTGTTTGTGTTTGATCAGTTTGTTTGTTGAGTTTTGCTGATTTGCAGGTTTTCGGGACGATTTCTGTTGGTTTTTGACGGTTTTTGACGAGTATTTGGCTGGAATTCGAAGACTGTTCTTCGTGTTCATCATATTATTTTCGAAAATTACTGATTATTTTGCTGTTTCAATTCTGCAGGAAGGTGTTGGTAGAATCCAGAAAATCATCAAAATTTTCGAGAAGATTGGATTTCCATATTTACTGATCTGCGAAATTAATAGACCTGCGAAATTAACTGATCCAACATTTTTACCAGCGAATTTGTGACTTGATTACTCGGTGACCGGCGAAGTTAAATCCAAAGGCGACTTTGGTAACCGTATAATTTTCCTCAGCGAAATTATTACGGTTTTCGGGGACTTTACAGGTCGTCGTAATCGCGAAATTGACCGGCGAAGTTGACAGCGAATTTAACCAGCAAAAGCGTACCTTGATCAATCAGCGAAATTGAACAAGAAACATACCAGCGAATTTAATTGACTAAGCAGCGAAATTAACAGCAAATTTAAAAAAGTGGAAGATTTTTTGGCAAGCGTAACTAAAAATTCACGTTTTTGAAAATAGAAAATGAACCGTAACTCATCTGAAGAAACCTCTGGAAAATCACGAATTCGGTTTTTGACATTATATATCATTGGATTCGTCTTTTCGAGACGATTCTAAAGGTGTAATTTGGTAACCACTGTTTTCGGAGATATTTTGTACGGTTTTCTCAGTCTGCAACGTTTAAAATGTCAAACATGTTGAATCTGAATGCACCTAAGATGATGAAGGTGGAGAATTATCTTACATGGAAGAACAACTTCAAATCCTTCATTGAATCTCAGGATGCACGCATGTGGATCTGTATTGAAGATGGGTACATAAACCCAACACACGATTATGAGGGCAGACCACGTAGAACAGACTATGTGAACATGCAAGAGGATGATAAAAAGATGTATGAGGCTGAAAAGAGAGCCTTGGCTGCGATAAAGATGTCCTTACCTGATAGCATCATGCATTCCTTCACAAAGTACACTAATTCAAAGGATATGTGGGATGCATTACAAAAGCGATATCAGGGAAATGAGAGTGCCACTCAGGCATTCATGGCAGAGATATTGCCAGTTGATGAGGCTGAAACTACTATGAGTGATGCTGAATCTGAAGTGAAGAATGCTGAAGCAAAAGTGGATGCTGAGGTAGAGAAAGAGAGTGAAGCTGAACAGGCTGTTGCTGATGAAACCTCAGAAGTTCATGAGAAAGAGGTACAATCTAATTATGTATGTTTGAGATGTCGTGAACTACAGGGTGAGGTTGACAGGTTGTCAACACAAAACCAAAGTCTGGTTAGCGAGATGTCTAACATAAAAGAAGCAAACTTTTTTGCTAAAAGAAATGAATTTACATACTTGAAGAAGATAAAAGGTTGTGAAGCTGAAATTGAAGCTTTAACTTGCAAATTAAATGAAAAACTTCAAGTCATAGATTTAGCTCATGACATGATGGCTGAGAAAACAAAAGAGATTTCTGAAAAATGCAAAGAGTTGTCAGATGCACAACTGAAAATTGTTGAACTTGAAAAGAAATTGAGTCAATTCAGAGATTCGTCTTTTGTAATGAAACACATGATGGGTGGGTTAAAGAAGAGTAATGACAAGACCAGTGTGGGCTTCCAGGGCTTTAATGAAGTTCCACCTCCTCTTAGTCATGACTATTCATTCCTGCCTAGTGAAGATGAGCTAGCAGACTTTATAGCATCTGCACCAAGTAGTTTTCCATCCACATCAAGTCAAGGTGATGGATCTGAAAGTGATGATGCTAAGAAGAACAATAACAGGGAACCTTTTAAAAAGAAAAATTCACCGCCTAAGAATAAAAATCAAGCTTTTGTTAAAAAGATTAATTTTGTTCAAGGTAGTGATATGAAAAATGAAACAACTGTTATTGAAAATGAATCAAATGTAGAGTTTGCTAAAAATAAAAACAAAGAAAAATCTGAACCCAAGCAAACTAAACAAGGTTCATCCAAGGGATCATCACCATCTGATAAGGGATCTACCTCAGAGACTCCAGCTAAGAAGTCTTTGAAAAGGAGATCGTGCTTCAAGTGTCACATCAAAGGACATGTAGCTAGTTGCTGTCCTAACAAAAAGAGTGAAGCACAAATGAGTGAAAAACAGAGAGGGAAATCACCAGAGAAGAAAGGTGATAGTGAGGAGAAAGGCTCAAATTCTCCTAAGAAATCTGCTCCTCAGCAACCAGAGAATGTTGCTGTTGGTGAAGATAAGGCTGAAAAAGGAACTCCACAAGTTCCTCGTTTTCAAAGAAATCAACCAAGATTTCAGCCTAGATCTCCACCAGGTAGATATGGGAGACCTAGAAGCAGTTCACCTAGAATGAACAATTTTAATGGAAATACAAGTAATTTCAGAAGTCAAGGTCAATATCAAAATCGATACCAAAATAATGGTGGTCGAACTTTTTATAACAATGGCTTTAGAAATTATAACAATAATGCTTCTTGGAATCAAAACTCATGGTATCAAAATCAAAATTTTCAAAGGTCAAATAGTCCAAATACATATAGGAACCCTCAGGACCATAGACCTTATGGAAATCAAAATCAAATTCCATCAACAGGTCTGAGATCCAAGACTCCAGTTAGGAGTAATGGATATTGGATGGATGTTCAAGTGGTTGGTGAATTTGGACGACCCAAGACCATTAAGGCTTGGGTCCCCCAATCTAACTAATTTATTAGTTGGTGTGTGCATGAGCTGCTAAGGAGGATTATCAACTTATGTTGATAATGGCTGCTCTAGGCCCATGAAGGGGGATGTGAGATTGTTGATATATTTATATTGATTGATTTAAATTGAAGTTCAAAGTGCTGAGTCGACACACTAGATAACCTGGCAAATATTTATACTAAAGCATTTGACAGGGCTCGCTTTGAACATTTAGTCGAACTCAACGGGATGAGGAATCCTGAATAACTGGTTTTTCTTAAGAATTTTGTAAATAGTTTACTGCTTTTCTTAAAAAATAAAAAATACAAAAACATTGAAAAATCAAAAACATAAAAAAATAGAAAATCAAAAATGAGTTCACTGTGTCACACTAAAAAAATAGAAAAATCAAAAATAGAAAATCAAAAGGAGAAATGATAGTACATCAGCACGTTAGACTGTCACACTGAAAATGAACTTAAATTGCTTAAGTGTGATAGCAGCTTCATTATACGATGTATCAGTAGGCAAAAAGCATGAAATAATCAACTTACCAATGTGATATAAACCTAAATGAACTATGTATGAGTGGGGAACACATCAGTGGTGTATGGTTTAATGACCTTAAATCTTGCGTTGATAGATTGCCAAAATCTGAAGTTTTGGGTCTTTATACTGTTATTTCATCTGGGGATATCAGGGTTGTCCTTCTGCTGCATCCAGATACATGCTGACCTAGGCACAACCAGGTTATCTTAAAAGAGCTAAAAATGCCAAAACCCAAAAATGAAGAAGCTCTCATAGAGAGTTATTCAAATGTGCAAAATGCATAAATCGTACCAAAAATGGTATTTGTCTTAGCCCTCGTTAGATATTTTGGTCTCTCTGCTATACGGAAGTACTGACCTGTTCACCAAGTATCTAAACGTTGAAAAACAAAACGGATGAATTCAGTATACTCACCTACTACGATGAATCTTTGTGCATACCTTGATTGCGGGGGTATATCCTGAAGTGGGACACGCTAATATATCAGTATTAAAATTACCTTAACGTATCATACGGTAATGGTACTTGAAATGTTCATGCATTTTGTTTAAGTGGACAAACATACAGGTAATCGTCTTGGACTGCTTTTCACGAAAAATTAAATAAAGAATTATCTAATTGTGTGAAACAGTTTGATTGTGCTGATATGATCTTCTTACCAGTGATTCTCACAAAAAATAGAGTGTTTATTGTTTTTGTTATTTACTTGCTTTCAGAAAATATAAAAAAAAAATCCAAAAATAGTGTCTTTTTCTGTTTAAAATTCTTAACGTACGGGAAACTGTTATTCTTGGAGGAATTGTTACTGATAGGGGGAGAAGGTGTTAGAAAGTGAGTTCAAAATTTTAAAATCAAGAGTTCTTGTGTGTTGGACAAAAAGTTTTGCGTGTTGGTGATTAATTGAAAAGGCTTAATCTGTAATACAGTTTAACTATCTCTTGAAAAATAATAATTTATTTAACTATGTTGAAAAATTCTTATGGTTTCTCGAGATGTTTGTTTTATAGTATACAGATTGAAGCAGTATGTTGCTGAGAAGTTGCTGTGTTGCTAAGAAGTTGCTGTGAAGATGAGAGTTTGATTGGATGCATGGTAGAACCTCCTTTCTATATTGCAGAAAAGATTGAAGAGTTTGAAGATTGCTTTACAAATGTTGAACTGGAGTTTACTCAAACGCTAAAGTTTTTGAAGATTTGGTGATTGGATGCATCAGCTTAGGGGGAGTCTGTTGCTGACAGAAGCTATTGAAGCTGAAGCTATCCAAAGACCAAAGACAGTGCAAGACTACATGAAGATTGCAAGATGACTGAAGACAAAGTTATTTTATGAAGCTATTGTCAAGGGGGAGTTTGTTGGTGCATGTTTGTGACAACAGCTTAGATTTGGTCTTTGGATATCTTGTAATTTGTTAAACGATAAACAGTTAGCGGGTTTAGCATTGTATTAGTGAGTTGTAATGTTTGGGCTAACCAAACCCATACTTATGGGGATGTGGGACGAATTGGGCTTTCCCAAATTCGCAGTCCATGAAGTTTAATCTAGCCCAAGTAGCAACCTTGTGTTATATAAACAAGGTTAGGCTTTAGGGTTTAGGTTAATCAGCCAAAACAGTTTGCTAGAGAGAATTCGTGAGAGCTTTAGGGTTTGGACGAATTTGGAGTTGGTTAGGGATCTTGATTGATTGTAATCAGTTTGATAGATAATCAATAAAGATCCAGTTTGAAAGTGATTTGCTGTTTCTGTTTTCTACTCGGTTCTGTGATATTCTGATCAAGAGGATTCCTCACTCTTGATTGGAAAGACAATTCTGTGAAGATCCATACGAATAGGGGACCTACAGATTAAACGTTCACATAGCATAAAACTCTCAAGTATCAAGTTTCAAGTTTCATGTTTAACGAGGATAGAGTATGTTTCAAATAGTTTCAAGTGCCAAGTTTATAGAATACATGTTGCATCCCAAAAGTGTTTAAAACAAAAAGGGATCGAGTATACTCACAGCGGCTGCTTATAACCAAACACTGCTTAAATTGGATCTAAGGGAGCGCTGGATTAGCCTGCGTGCGGGGAACAGAGCATAAGTCCTCTAAGAGTTGACCCGGTTGGGAATAGAGTGTCGAATAGTGCTAAAATCAAGATAAAGTGTCTGACGCCACCCCGTCTCCCCCACCCCCTGCTCCGGCACTGGGCCAGGCCCGTCATCTCCAGCCGCTGGAAGACGTCCTCGACGTCCCTCACTCCCACACACACACCTATACATACATACATACATACATACATACATACATACATACATACATACATACATACATACCTGAGCGGATGGTCATCCGGTCGGATGACCATTCGAACAGATGGACTCCATCCGATCGGATGGTCATCCGGACGTATGACCATTCGAACGGATGGCCATTCGAACAGTGTGTGTTTACGAATTGATAAAGTTTCAAGTGTTGAGATCATAGTGTCCTGTAAAAACAAGCAAGTGTCATGATAATTAGATCATCTGGACGGAGGGTCATCCGATCGGATGGCCATCCGGACAGACGATCAGTGAGTGAAGTGTTGTGAAAGTTTCTAAGTTTCGGGTTAACGGAGACGATGTAACGACGTGTCAAACAATGGAAACGTACAAAACTCAGCTCGTTCGATCGGCTGGGAACCACCCCTTCTCGAACCAACGACTGTTTCCGGTGTGTTTCATGTTTGGACTCGTCAAATTGTTCTTTTTCCGGAGAAGTTCAGTTCTCAAACTGGCTTTTGACTAAGGAACGAGTCAATAACCCATTTGAGACCGATTCCACCACTGCTTTGTATAATAGTTGAAGAAAAGTTTCAATAATCAAGTGCACAACATGATGTTCATCAGATCTGAGCTGGAAAACAAGTGTCATTCCGTCAGATCTGAGATAAAAGTGCAAGTTTCCTTTAGATTTCGTATGAAAACTGTGAAAATCCTTAAGATCTAGGGTCGTTCTCGATTAAATGATGCTCCAGAACAGTTTGCACATCAACTGAGCGGAAAACCACCTTCAAGAAACCCCAAATCAGTTGGTTTTCATAAAAATGTTATAGTGTTTGTGTGATTTTGATGAAGAATCATGTGTAGAAGTGTTAAATATGAAGGTTGTATAAGAATCTAGGAGAAATACTTACAAGTTTGCCGTGAACCGAGTGAAACTTGCTTGAAAGGACTTGGGAGTGCGTGTGGTCGGATGACAGAGAGTGAAAGTGTGAAATGAGCGCACAAGTGGCATATTTATAGGTGAAAGGGATAGCTAAGGTGGTGCAGTATGCAAGGGGGATCGGATGGCTATTCGGTCGAATGGTTCGATCGGACCATCCGATCGGATGACCATTCGGACAGCCGAGACCCGTTTGCGAGTTTTTCCGACTTTGGTTCGATTTGCGAGTTAGATTAAGCATTGTGTTGCGTATTATTGCGGGTAGCCATTACAATGGTATAATTATAAAATTAACACAAAAGTTTCCATATTTCAAGTTGCGTTCAGGCTATTTTCCAGTTCAATAAGTATCAAGCATCAAAGTATCAACATCAAAGTTTCTCATTCAATAAAGAATCAAAGTTTCACGTTCAATAGTATCAAGCTTCTCGTTCCACTAAGTATCAAGTTTCTCTTTTCAATAAGTATCAAAGTTTAACAAGTGTCAAGTTTCAAGAGTCAAGTTTCAAAGTATCAAAAGAGTCTAGATTCAAAGTATCACAAGATTCAAGTATCGCAAGATTCAAGTATCGCATAGCGTAAAAGTTTCACATAGAGTCAAAGTTTCACATAGTTTATCATATTTAAGGCTCAAATAAGAATCACTAAATATTACAGGGACTAGACTTGCCAAAAGGTAAAAGTTTCAAAACGCAGGGCGTTACAGTCTCCCCTCCTTTAGGAGATTTCGTCCCCGAAATCTAAGAGGAAGACTGCTCGAAGAGCTGTGGATACTTGGTCTTCATCTCACTCTCGAGTTCCCAAGTGAATTCGGCGCCACGCTTTCCTTCCCATCGCACTTTAACTATGGAAATTTTGTTGCGCCTCAACCGCTTGGTACCTCGATCCATGATTTCGACCGGTTTCTACACAAAATGAAGAGACTCGTTTATTTGCAAGTCTTCGATGGGAACCTGAAGTTCCTCGTCGGCTAAGCACTTTCGAAGATCAGATACGTGGAACTTTGGGTGCACATTGTTAAGCTCTTGTGGCAAATCGAGTTGGTAAGCCACCTTACCAATCCTTTCGAGTATCTTAAAAGGACCCATATAGCGAGGGGCAAGCTTTCCCTTTTTACCAAAACGTATAACTCTTTTCCAAGGAGATACTTTGAGCAGAACGTGATCTCCAACATTGAATTACAGAGGCTTACGCCTTTTGTCAGCATAGCTCTTTTGTCTGCTCCTAGCCTTGATCAAGTTAACGCGGATCTGGAGAATCTTATCCATCGTTTCTTGAATGATCTCAGGGCCAGTAAGTTGCTTGTCACCAATCTCATGCCAACTGAGAGGAGATTGGCACTTGCGACCATATAAAGCTTCGAGATTAGCCATCTGAATACTGGAATGATAGTTGTTGTTGTACGAGAACTCGATCAATGGTAAATGTACATCCCAATTACCACCAAAGTCGATAACACAAGAACGGAGCATATCCTCTAGGGTTTGAATAGTGCGCTCAGTCTGTCCATCCGTTTGGGGATGAAAGGCTGTGCTAAGATTCAAATAAGAACCCATAGCGGACTGAAATGTTTGCCAAAGACGTGAAGTAAAATGACCATCACAATCAGAGATAATGTCAATGGGTATACCATGACGACATATGATCTCATCAGTGTAGATTCGAGCAAGTTTCTCCACTTTGAAGTCTTCACGAACAGGAAGAAGATGGGCTGATTTGGTCAAACAGTCAATGATAACCCATATACTATCGTGCCCGGTAGGTGTTCGAGGTAGTTTAGTTATAAAGTCCATAGCGATATCCCATTTCCAAACAGGGATTTCGGGTTGTTCAAGAAGACCTGAAGGACGTTGATGTCGGCTTTGACCCTTGAGCAAGTAAGGCACTTTGAGACGTACACAGGGATATCCTTCTTCATACCAGGCCACCAATAAGTCATACGAAAATCATGGTACATCTTATCAGCACCAGGATGAATAGAGTATCGGGATTTGTGAGTCTCATTCATAATGAGTTCAAGTAGATTGTCACGATCTGGCACCCAGATGCGATTGAGGTAGTATTGAAGTCCATCATACTTAGTTTCAAGTTGATTAGTAGATGCACCTCGTATTTCAATGTTTAGACTACCTTCATTGACTGACGAGTACTGAGCTTCGCGGATACAAGCATGAAGATCGCTAGTGATCTGAGAGCAGAGAATGCTACTAACATGAGACTTACGACTAAGAGCATCAGCCACGACATTCGGCTTGCTAGGATGGTAGCGAATTTTGCAGTCGTAGTCGTTAAGTAGTTCCACCCATCATCGCTGACGCATATTCAGTTCTTTCTGGTTAAAGATGTACTGCAGGCTCTTATGGTCAGCGAAAACCACACACTTAGTACCATAAAGGTAGTGTCGCCAGATCTTTAACGAAAAAACAACTACTCCAAGCTCTAAATTGTGGGTAGTATAGTTTTTCTCATGTATTTTGAGATGTCGGGAGGCATAAGCGATTACCTTGTCCCGCTGCATGAGCACACAGCCCAAACCACGGTTCAAGGCATCACAATACACCACAAAATCATCATTCCCATCAGGGAGAGCAAGCACGGAGCGTTACAAAGAAGATTCTTAAGAGTTTGAAAGGATTCCTCTTGTTCGGGACCCCAAGCAAAAGGTTTCTCTTTCTGAGTCAAGGAAGTAAGAGGAATGACGATCTTTGAAAAGTCCGAGATGAATCGGCGGTAATGACCCGCCAATCCTAAGAAAGAACGAATCTCAGATGCAGATTTAGGCGTACTCCAATTCTTCACAGCTTTGATTTTAGAAGGGTCGACATGGATTCCTTGTTTACTAAAAACGTGCCCGAGGAATTGCACTTCATTAATCCAAAATTCACACTTAGAAAACTTCGCGTACAAGCGTTCACCACGTAAAAGTTCTAACATAAGGCGTAAATGTCGTTCATGATCAGCTCTAGTTTTCGAATAAATAAGAATATCATCAATAAAGACTATCACAAAACGATCCAAATAAGGTTTACAAACACGATTCATAAGATCCATGAACACAGCGGGTGCGTTGGTTAAGCGAAAAGGCATAACCACGAACACGTAGTGCCCATAACGAGTGCGAAATGCGGTTTTGGGGATATGTTCTTCGAGAACATGGAGCTGATGATAACCAGATCGAAGGTTGATTTTAGAGAAACAGCTTGCGCCTTGTAGTTAGTCGAATAGATCATCAATACGAGGAAGTGGATAACGATTCTTAACGGTGAGTTTATTAAGCTCGTGGTAGTCGATATACATACGAAACGAACCATCTTTCTTCTTGACGAATAGCACGGGAGCACTCCAAGGAGAGGTACTTGGACGTATAAAGCCTTTGTCGAGTAGTTCTTGCAGTTGACTAGATAATTCTTGCATCTCGGAGGGTACAAGTCGGTAAGGAGCCTTAGCGACAGGATTCGAACCAGGTATGAGATAAATACGAAAATTAACAGATTGAGGAGGAGGAGGAAGACCAGGGAGATCTTCAGGAAAGACATTGGGGAAATCACATACTACTGGAACATCACTTACGCTATTTCCCTTGCCCTTTTGTTCCACTATGTGGGCCAAGAAGGCAAAGTACTGTTTACGTAAGCATTTATTCGCTTGAGTGCATGACATCAACTTCAGTCCTCTAGAAGGTCGGTATCCATAGACGTGCAAAGTATCACCAGACGGGAGAGGTAAACGGACGTACTTCGCGTGATAAGCGATTTCAGCATGGTTCTTACACAACCAATCCAAGCCAATGATGATATCGAAACTACCCAATTGCATGGGTATGAGGTCAATAGTGAAAACGTGATCATTAAGAGTCAGGGAACAATCACTGAGGATAGAATCAACTAGGATAGACTTACCATCAGCAATCTCAACAGAGAACGACTTAAGTAGTTTAGAGCGTGCACAATTTAACAAAGATTCAAATTCTACGGACACAAAGCTTCTGTTGGCACCAGTATCAAATAGTACCGAAGTGTAAAGATTATTGACGAGAAACGTACCATTAACGGCGTCATTGTCGTTGCGAGCCTGGTTTGCATTGATGTTGAACGCTCGCCCTCGATCGGCTTGTTGTTGCTCCTGGTTCAGCTGGGGACACTGAGGACGAAGATGAGCATTGTCTCCACACTTGTAGTAGGCTTTCACATTGTTGGCTGGTCTGGGATTCTGCTGAGCTAGCTGAGCTGGCGGGGCTTGCTACACTGATTGGCTTGACGGTAGTAAGGAGTTGTGTGGCCATAACGATTGCATTTGGTACACAAACGGCAAGCAGAGTTAGTCGGATGATGAAAGTTGCAAGTGGTACACTTGGGATGAATCCCTGTGTACTTCTTGGCGTTTTCCGAAGCAGGAGGGTTAGCAGCAGCAGGCACAATAGCATTGCCTGTGGGGTTTGCATTTGCAGCAGCGACAATGGCATTACAGCCAGAACCTTGAGACTTTCGTTTCTTGTTCTTGCTGCCACATGGCTGCTGGGTGATCTGATTAGCAGGTTTTGATGGAGCAGAGTTTCCAGACTGTTTATCGAGAACACGGTTGTTGTTCAAACTTGCTGCTAGACGGTAAACTTCTTTAATAGTACTGAGTTGAGCTGCTTCAATGGCGTCAAGCATAGCAGGAGGTAACCCATGAATGTACTTGGTGATCATGCGCTTAGGAGTAGACACCAAGTGTGGTACAATGATGCTGAGTTGCTTGAACCGAGTAGTATAAGCCAGGTTGTCGTCACCCACTTGTTTCAGATGCCAGAATTCATCCTCAAGTTTCTGCTGCTCATGCGGAGGGCAGAATTCAAGCATCATCATTTCCCTAACCTCTGTCTAAGGTAAAGCATAAGCTTCATCGTTGGAGCGGATGTTCCTCTCGTTCGTCCACCATTCGAGAGCTCTTCCTTGAAACACACCAGTTGCACTCCTAGTCTTTAAGTGTTCAGGGCATTCACTGTTAATGAAAGTAACCTCGATGCTGTCGAACCATTCCAGCATTGCAATCACCCCATCACTGCCCGTGAAAGGCTTAGGGTTGCAAGAGACAAAGTGTTTATAGTTGAAGCTCGCAGGCTTCGGTTTTTCCTCTTTAGAGTCACTAGAGGAGGGAGGTGTGCTTGATCCCTGGATCTCAGAGACGATCTTAGGAACAATGCGTGCGATCTGGTCGGCCATAAAAGACTTTATCTTTTTCCGAGTGTTGGCCTTTGACCTCTTGTGTGGGTTAGAGAGACGACTTGACGACATCTAAAGAGTCGGAGTAAGAATCGGGTAAGACTCGATCACAAAGTTTCGTCTAAGTATCATAGTTTCACGAACACATAGCATAGCATAAAGTTTCACATGATTGCATAAAGACTCAACTTGTTTCACACATCACAAAACGTTCAACAAGTTTCACATTGTTTAATAGAATAATACGTCCCACATGTTTCACATAGTTCAATCAAGTTGTTTTACATAGCATAAATGTTCAATCGTATTTCCCAATAGTTTAATCAAGATTCCCACATGGTATAACACAACTGAGTAAAGCATCATAAATTTAGTTTGATCCTGAGAGATTATTGTTATTGTTTTAGATTGCGGAGATACGTGCAATTCATGTAAAAGTTTCGAAACGAACAAAGTATCAAGTATAAAACCACACGTAAAATCGAGATAACATAAAAGATTGGCTCATAAAACATAGGATTGTTCCGGGTAGAGGAACGTTGACTAAGCAAAGTGAATCAAACCCCTCTCGAATTGAGGCAATGTGCCTTGGCTTACGTAGACAAATACGTCATCGATGTTAGGCCTACGATATTTGTCCTTTCGGTCACTACACGTCCTTAATTGATTGGGAATTTTGAGACTTTGGCGAGACTGAAAAATCTAGGAGTGGGACTAGTTATCAAGATGTGAGTTTCACCTCTAACTTGACAACTTTGTACCCTAATAGTGTCGGTACTTATCAAGAGATAAGACCTACTAGATTATGATATGGAAATCTCCCTTCAAGGTTTGGATGTCACTCCTGACTTGAGGGTAAATCTCGTGCAAAATATGAACAGTGCTCAACAGTGTTTTCAAAGTATCCAAGTGTATATAGTGTTAGCCTTAGGAAAGGCTTGTAATGTGTAACAGGAAAGTGTTGCTAGGAAGCAAGTACGGTAGAATGCATAAGTCTTAAATAACAAATAAGAGTCAAGATTCCTAGAACTATAGACTAGGCAGAGCATTCCTACTTTTCCTAATTCCCTATAGTTATGGCTCTGATACCAATCTGTCACACCCTAATCGATGGCGGAAACATCGGGGCGCGACACTAAGCGTTCAGATTGCTCGATAGATTCCACAACACTATTTGTTTCAATATAAATTAATTAAGTTTCATAGAATTTGTCTAAACTTCAACCACGGTTTAAAATCACAAAAGTATCAAAACATAAACGTTCAAACATTGTTGATTCCCTGAATTAACTAGATGAGTTTCTAAGCATCATCCTAGCTTGTTTCTTGAGTCCCATCTACTATCAACCTGCAACATGTATTAAAATACTATCAACAAAAATGTTGGCGAGCATACAAGTTTGAATACATAGCATAATAGTTTAAAAACTCATATCCATCATGTAAACATATAAAAAGTTTCACCATGCTAGTTTACGCAGTCCAAGTTATACCCCAAGTTTCCAATGCGTTAAAATGCCTTTCCCAAAGACTAACAGGAGGTTAAATGTCTCATCCTAACAATACCCCAAAGACTAACGGGGAGGTGCATTACCCCTATAGCGCTACCATTGTTAAGGCGGAACTACACACAAGGATTAAACGTTCACATAGCATAAAAGTCTCAAGTATCAAGTTTCATGTTTAACGAGGATAGAGTATGTTTCAAATAGTTTCAAGTGTCAAGTTTATAGAATACATGTTGCATCCCAAAAGTGTTTAAAATAAAAAGGGATCGAGTATACTCACAGCGGGTGCTTATAACCAAACACTTCTTAAATTGGATCGAAGGGAGCACTGGATCAGCCTGCATGCGGGGAACAGAGCATAAGTCCTCTAAGAGCTGACCCAGATGGGAAAAGAGTGTCGAACAGTGCTAAATCGAGATAAAGTGTCTGATAGTATACCTGAGCGGATGGTCATCCGGTCAGATGACCATTCGAACAGATGGACTCCATCCGATCGGATGGTCATCCGGACGGATGACCATTCGAACGGATGGCCATTCGAACAGTGTGTGTTTGCGAACTGATAAAGTTCAAGTGTTGAGATCATAGTGTCCTGTAAAAACAAGCAACTGTCATGATAATTAGATCATCTGGACGGATGGTCATCCGATCGGATGGCCATCCGAACAGACGATCAGTGAGTGAAGTGTTGTGAAAGTTTCTAAGTTTTGGGTTAACGGAGACGATGCAACGACGCGTCAAACAACGGAAACGTATAAAACTCAGCTCGTTCGGTCGGCTGGGAACCACCCCTTCTCGAACCAACGACTGTTTCTGGTGTGTTTCATGTTTGGACACGTCAAACTGTCAGTTTTCCGGTGAAGTTCAATTCTCAGACCGGCTTTTGACTAAGGAACGAGTCAATAACCCATTTGAGACCGATTCCACCACTGGTTTGTATAATAGTTGAAGAAAAGTTTCAAAAATCAAGTGCACAACATGATGTTCATCAGATCTGAGCCGGAAAACAAGTGTCAAGGTCTGATATAAAGGTGCAAGTTTCCTTTAGATTTCGTATGAAAACTGTGACAATCCTTAAGATCTAGGGTCGTTCTTGATTAAATGATGCTCCAGAACAGTTTGCACATCAACTGAGCGGAAAACCACCTTCAAGAAACCCCAAATCAGTTGGTTTTCATGAAAATGTTAAACTGTTTGTGTGATTTTGATGAAGAATCATGTGTAGAAGTGTTAAATGATGAAGGTTGTACCAGAATCTAGGTGAAATACTTACAAGTTTGCCTAGAATCGAGTGAAACATGCTTGAAAGGACTTGGGAGTGCGTGTGGTCGGATGACAGTGAGTGAAAGTGTGAAATGAGCGCACAAGTGGCATATTTATAGGTGAAAGGGACAGCTAAGGCGGTGCAGTGTGCATGGGGGATCGGATGGCGTCATCCGGTCGGATGGTCATCCGGTCGGATGGTCATCCGGTCGGATGGTCATCCGGTCGGATGGTCATCCGGTCGGATGGTCATCCGGTCGGATGGTCATCCGGTCGGATGGTCATCCGGTCGGATGGTCATCCGGTCGGATGGTCATCCGGTCGGATGGTCATCCGGTCGGATGGTCATCCGGTCGGATGTCCATTCGGACAGCCGAGACCCGTTTGCTAGTTTTTTCTGACTTTGGTTCGATTTGCGAGTTAGATTAAGCGTTGTGTTGCGTATTATTGTGGGTATCCATTACAATGGTATAATTATAAAATTAACACAAAAGTTTCCGTATTTCAAGTTGTGTTCAGGCTATGTTGCAGTTCAATAAGTATCAAGCATCAAAGTATCAACATCAAAGTTTCTCGTTCAATAAAGAATCAAAGTTTCACGTTCAACAGTATCAAGCTTCTCGTTCCACTAAGTATCAAGTTTCTTGTTTCAATAAGTATCAAAGTTTAACAAGAGTCAAGTTTCAAGAGTCAAGTTTCAAAGTATCAAAAGAGTCTAGATTCAAAGTATCACAAGATTCAAGTATCGCATAGCGTAAAAGTTTCACATAGAGTCAAAGTTTCACACAGTTTATCATATTTAAGGCTCAAATAAGCATCACTAAATATTAGAGGGACTAGACTTGCCAAAAATGTAAAAGTTTCAAAACGCAGGGCGTTACACAAGGAGCATATATACAAAATGAATATATACACGAGTTACCCTCAACTATGACTAGTTACAATATTTGTCTAATATTCCCTGGCAAGCTAAGGCAGGGGAGCATCGATAGCTTGGAACGTAAAAACATGAATCTATGTTTCGGTAGCAGTTTTTAAAGATGTCTGTAATCTAGTTCCTTTGGATATAAATTGTAAATGCAGTCTTCCTTGAGAAACCTTTTCTCTAATGAAGTGAAAATCAACTACAACATGTTTTGTTCAGGTGTGGAACACATGATTTGCAAAAAGATAGGTTGGACCAAGGTTGTCACACCAGAGAGTGAGCAGATTTTGTGTCTACTTATTTTTTTTTAAAGAGTTTCTAACCAGGTCAATTCAGCAACAATGTTAGCTTGGGGTTTATATTCCGAATCTGTGATTGACTGAGAAACGGTTTACTGTTTTTGTGCAGTCCAAGATATGAGATTGGGACTCATATAGATAGCAATCCTTGGTGGACCGATTGGCATTTGGACACCCAGCCTAGTCAGCATCAAAAAATGCACAAAGTGTAGAGGATCCCCGCCAATCGTTATAAGCGTAAGCATGAAGGCAGGAGCCGAAGTTGTGATGAATAAGTAATCCATGATCGAGTTTTCCCTTAAGGTATTAAAGAATACATCTAGCAGCAGACCAGTGATTTTCCAGTGGAGATGCATTATACTTTGTTAACATCAAAGATAATATATGGTCGTGAGAAAGTGACATACTGAAGAGCACCAACAAGCTAGTGATATTTGATCGGGTTGGAGATAAGTGGACTCTCTCCAAGGGATAAGACCTAGGGTATGCCATAAGAGAGGAGACCAGTTTACACTCGGAAGATGTTGAATGAGCTCTAAGATGTATTTCCTTTGAGATAGAATAATTTCACGCCCTTTTGGGACAATTTCATTACCCAAAACATAGTCAAGGATGCCAAGATGCTTGAGGGCAAAGTCATTACAAACGTATATATACAAAATAAATATTACATAAGTAACCCTCAACTATGACTTTATAATAAGTGACAAATATATATGTATTATAAGAAGTTGCAATCACTTCTTGAATTTTTTTCATCAATTTCATATTTTGCAATCCTTTTAAAAATGAGTACATATCCATGTTCACCAAGATCAACATTCGTTTTGATCGATAGCAATTATTTATGAACTATTCCATTCTACAAAGTAAAACAAACAATATTTTTCCTTTACATTATATTTGTTCTTTCTACTTTAATATATAACCATCAAAACTTTTTCCAATTACCTACCTATCAAATACTGTGTTAAAGTTGGAAAACTAGTAGGTTATATATTTACTGTTTATTATAAAAACATACTACACAAGAAGTAGCATTGTTTCACAAAACTTTGACCTTATATGTTACATCAATATTGTATGGCTCCATCCCTTTAGCCTACGCCCACTAAATATTTACCTCATTGATAATATTGAACTCTTATTAAATTATGGCAAATTGGATTTAAATAATCCCAACTTTTTTAATTTGGCTGATAATAATCATAACTCAGTTATTTGCCGATAATAATCCGAACTGGTCCACTTTTGGCTGATAATAGTCCGCCGTTAAAAATAACTTAACGGAGTTAAGGGTTTTTTTTTTCGAATTACAAACCGATGTTTTAGGGATTTTGATAAGAACAAGGATACGAGTCAATTTATGTAAAACTTACCTCGAAACAGTGCTCCAAATGGCTTGTTTTTTGTTAATTGGATGTTTAAACACCCAAATTGAAGTACCGTTTTCGTTGTTTGGAGCAGTATTTCGAGGTAAATTTTACATCAATCAACTCGTATCATCGTTCTAATTAAAAGCCCTAAAACATCGGTTTGTAATTCGGAAAAAAAACTTAACTCCGTTAAGCTATTTTTAACGCAGACTATTATCGGCAAAAAGTGGACCAGTTCGGATTATTATCGGCAAATAACTGAGTTTAGATTATTATCAGCCAAATTAAGAAAGTTGGGATTATTTAAATTTAATTTGCCTTAAATTATTTATACTTAAACGGATTGCTTATGAAATTAAAGTAAAAACAACCAATTATTATATCTTTTCGTATTCATATATTATATGATTACATTTACTTCAGAAGATAACAACATTTGTATGACGCGTGTAAAAATCAATACTAATTAATCCCTTGTAACATATAGTTTATGTTAAATAGTAACACGAGCTTCACCCGACATCAAACCTCAAGGGGACCCAATTTCAACTCATATTGGTAGCAAGTACTAGCAACAGACACATGGTCCTAATATCCACGCGAAAAGCAGGATTTCACCACTTTTGCCCTCAACAAACTTTTGAATGATATCTTAGTTGAAATAATAATAATAATAATATTAAACAAATAAAAGTGGAGAATCATCTATTCAAGATATATAACATTGTAACTTATAGATTGTAAAGCTTAAATGCTACTTACGTAACATATTACAATCATTCATATCCCTCCAAAATTCAAGCTGTTGAGTATTGGTAGCAATGGTCTATAAGTAGTTAAATTCATAGCAGGAACTTGTGTAGTAGTAAAGTTATTCAATAGTAACTTGTGTGGTTAGTAGAAACTTTGTACAATAATATACAAGTAAGAGCACCCATAACGTGGAGTTTGTGTTCAAAGTCCGGATAACGTGGCCAATAACTGGACAAGGAGGGTGGTTTGGCAACATTGTGTGCCACATCCGAGTGGGTTGTCCGGCTACCAAGTCCATGTATTCGGACTTCACTTGGACTTTTGGAGGGGGCTTCAAAGTTGGAATTTTGTGATTACCAATAAACTTAAACAAAACTACGTAATATTAATTTTAAAAACACGTATCAACTTAATTAAATTAAAAAAAAAAACCCTCTTGATACGACAAATAACAAAATAGAACAAATATTATCAAACATAATTAAAGATGTTCCATTGAGTCAAGCGAGCAGTCTGAATCCGTTGAGTGTTCGTCTTCCTATGGGGCATAGTTCCTCAAACGTTTGTCTTTAGATTCAATGACATTCCACATTCTCGTCGGATGTGGTACGTATTCCTCTCCAAGGTCAATTACGTATTCGTCCTCTGAATTGGGGACGTGCTCGTCCTTAATTTTTAGTTGGCCAAACATCTGGTCAAATGCTCAGTTCCATTCTTCTTCCTTCCATTCATTGTTACCAATTCTTAATTCGTTGGCCAAACTCCGGGTCAAATGCAGTTGGACAGGGAGGGTTTGCAGCTGGACGATGATGGTTTGCAGGTTGACGAGGAGGGTTTGCGGCCTGACATGAAAATGAGGGTTCAACTAGATATGGATATTGGATATCCTTGACCCTTGTTTTTTGAGAAAACTCAAAGTGGAGAGGTGAAAATGAGGGTTGGAATATGTTATGAATTTATAGTTGTTAGAATATATAGTCCGTCGAAATATTTCTTAATTTATTTTTATTTAATGATTACATTTCTAAATTTAAAATGTATTTTGTTATTTAAATTATAAACGGAACATGCAATAAAATAATCCAAAATTAAATTGATGTATATTAAAATAACTGTAAAACTAGGTGATGATGTGGAATGTGAGGTGGAGGTTCATTGTGGAAAAAGTGCGGGTTTTTGAAAAAGGTTTGAAAATCTTATAATGGCTAAGGTGACAATTGTGGAGGTTTTGTGGGCTTTATGCATTGTGAATGCTTTATGTACTAGTGATGGAAGTTGTTGATGGTATGTTAGTGTTGATGGAAGCCGTTGCTAATAGAAGTTATTATACTGCTAACTGAGATATACTATTTATTCAGGTTGTAGTTAGGTGCAAGTAGCTAATGCTGAATTAAATGAATAAAGTTAGCATTGATTTTAGTTAGTATTGGAATGTATATCAAATTAGGGTTTCTAGTATTGAGCAGCCTATGTGCCCCTCTAGATAGGAGTGTGCGTAATCGAATTCCAACCAACCCCTTAAAAAAGGCGGCTAATGAAGCAGGGATACCCCCTCACGTGCGGCTGCTTGTGGCGTCGTAATGCATAAGAAAAGTCATGTGTGGTGGTGCATGAGTCGTTGATTTGGTGGCGGATTTCGGTGGTCGGCTAATTAGAGGAAGGTGGTTGCTATATATGGCAGCGACGGTGAGACGTAACAAGTTATCGAAAAAATATTTTGTTGAGAGCAACGACTGGATTCTTAAAAATTGAAAATGAAGCTTTATACGAACGAGAAACGGAAAAATAGAACAAACTAAACAGATAACGGGAGTGAGACATGGCGACAATGTGGTGGCACGTCACCCTGTCTAGGGTTTGAATCCAGTGATGCGGCTAGGGTTTGTTGTTTGCGTGTAAGGCGGCGATGATGGTAGAGATTCTCCGCTGGCTATGATACCATGTAAGATTAGGGTAATAGAACCCTAATAAACCTAATGGGTTCATACATTACTAAAAACCCTAATATGATATATATTTCAGATTGAGTTTAAACTTCATTCTATTTGTAATTGTTTGCTTCATTTGAATAGGAAATCATTAGTCTTTGAGGGTTAATTTATGTTCTAAGTTCAAGTTTCCATTCTTCATCTCTTGTTTATTGGAGTTAGATGTGAATCAATTTGGTGATTCATTTTCAACACCAACCATATAATTACCGAATCATCGTGCAACAACCCTAGGACTACTCCATCTAAAATTTACTTTTGCTTAATATCACGAGTAAAATGTTTATATTACTTTAAGAAGATAATATTGGTTTTGTGTGTGAATATTATTCGAGGTCAAAGGTCGTATTTGAGATGGTGGCTCACATTCAGTGTTTAGTACTCAGCCATTCCCTAGCTACTTTTAAAAAGGACCCCAACTTTCATGTCCTTTGTGTTAGATCAGTAGGTGATTAGTTGTTGTCTAACCTTCATGTCCCTACAATCAAAAGGTTGCCACCAATTTCCAAAGTCTGGTGCATCATAATGAACCTTCTATTCTCTTTTCATGTTTTTCTTTATGCAAACTACATTGTGCTAGTAAAGTGTGTAGTATTTCATACACATGATTGATTCGTCTCTACGCATTTAAGCATTCATATAAATTATCATCTTGTCCTTCTTGCTTTTCTGTTATCATTCTCTCTTTCTTGCTTTTGTGTTGATATGTCTAAAGAAGAAGTGAATTTGTCTGTGAATGTAAATGGTCATTCTAAAGTGCCTCCAGGGTTTCGGTTCCACCCTACCGAAGAAGAGCTTCTTCATTACTACTTAAGGAAGAAAGTCGCGTATGAAAAGATCGATCTTGATGTTATTCGCGATATTGATCTTAACAAGCTCGAACCATGGGATATCAAAGGTGAGTACTGATAATTCAGTGTTTCTTATTTAGTATGAATGGTAGTTGGTAACTTAGTATTTCGTTTCATATGTTTTATATAAATGTTTCTTTCTGGATCATGTTTTGCAAATAGGCAGTTCGCTACCCAAGGTAGCGAACACAACAGGAAAAAAAGACACCGACAACACAGTTGTGTCAGCTTTTTGTTGAGTTCTCTACTCTTGTCTGTTTGTAAAACATGTTTTAAAACATCCTGAAAACACTTATGATACACCTAGACCACCTTGAAAATAAAAAAACAATCTTTATAATTAGTTTATTGTACGCGTTTGGTTTTATAGAAAAGTGCAGAATTGGATCAACCCCGCAAAACGATTGGTATTTCTTTAGCCACAAAGACAAGAAATACCCGACTGGAACGCGTACAAATCGTGCAACTGCTGCAGGTTTTTGGAAAGCCACCGGTCGAGATAAGGTCATTTATAGTAGCATGAGAAGAATCGGTATGAGGAAGACACTCGTGTTCTATAAAGGAAGAGCACCTCATGGACAAAAGTCGGATTGGATTATGCACGAATATAGACTCGATGACAACACGATTATCTCCCAGGATTATGCCTCAGTAAGTTATTTTTTGTACAAGTTTAATCATTTCTTTTACCTTAAATACTAAACTGATTAAAAAAACTTTACAGGGTTCTAATTTATGTGATTCCACTCAAGAAGACGGGTGGGTCGTATGTCGCGTTTTTAAAAAGAAAAACTACCATAAAGCAGTTGAGAGTCCCCAAAGGTCATCATCAGCACCTTCCATTGATTCAACAGCTCAAATGCAATCTTTAAAGAAAGATGGAACTCAACTTCTTGCATACATCAATGGTACTAAATCCTGCAAGCAAGAAACCGAATCACTCGCCAATATAGCAACCACCCATGACTATGATCCTTTGCAACAATTCATCAACCCGATAAGCGACAGATTCTTACACCTCCCAAGGCTCCACAACACTTCAAGTGACTTGATCACCTCAGCCACCTTTGATCAAGATTCAATCTTTCCGGCCCATAACACCATGACCCATTTGCTAACGGAAGTTGAACACTCTAGGAATCATGAACATCTGGAAAACTGGTCAGATGTGGATCGACTCGTGGCCTCCCAACTCAATGGTCAACCGCGATCATCTAGGCAGATGTATGGTTGCTACGACGAACCCAATGAAGACATATGCTTCCCACTTCACCATGATGATCAGCAAGAACCACCACAACCATCATCCGTGGCTAAACCCAACCAAGCAGCCTATACAAGCGAGATAGATATATGGAGCTTTGGACAATCTTCCTCACAATCATCATCACCGGATCCATTTTACCATTTGTCGGTATAGTTCACATAAGTAAAATAATTTTTACCCAAAACTTTTACTTTATGGAAAATACAGATGGAATAAACTGTTATATATACTTGGATGTATATATAGTGTGTTTAATTAGCTAGGTGGGTTATGGATCTTGATGTGAAGTGAAAGGTCATGACTTATGAATGTATTGTGTTTGATGGATACATTGTAGCAAAAGACATTCTTCATCCTTATCGTAAACCTACAAGAACATGTCCCCCTAATCGCATTAATTTACTCTTTGCCTTCATTGAATACATTGTTCTTCAAGTGACATTTATGCTTTTTAACATATTTTAAGTACAAATCATGACGTATCTTTCAAATGTTTTTTTAATCCTTTTAGAAGAATGTTACTTTCTTCATTGTGGTCATGTTTTTTTAGAAGATAGAATGTTACTTTCTTGTCTAGGGTCGTCACCATCACTAACTCCTTTGGTTTCTTCATTGTGGTCATGCTTTGTGGTGCTAACTATCATTGTTTGTGAAACACAAACATGTTTGTTTTCATGTGGCTTAAATTGTTTTACTACAAATTTAAACAAGTTGAGTCGAATCAGTCTAAGTTTGGGATCGATTTGTTTAACTTAAGAGAACTGAAGCTTGACTATTATAAACTCTTATGACTAAAGGTTTAGCTTGGCTCATAGTAATTTATCAAGCTCGAGCTCGACTTGTTTTCTGTATAAGTAAATAATATGTAATTTTAAGCTCGTGATATAATTAAAAAGCTACAATCGAAGCTGAAACACATTTAAGTGTGGTTCGGTTAGAGTATTTAGCTATTCATTATTGGATAACTCACGAACGGATCAGCTCGTTAATTTGCTCCCCTTGTTTATATTTTCCTATATGTACCAACACATGTGTGTGATTTATCAACACATGCATGATGAAAATAACGTTTACAAAAGGTCACCTTCGGCTTGTATAGGTGGCATAAATGCACTCTTATAATAATTGGTCACTGATTTCCTAAATAATGGGTATTATTATGTATCAAAAGCATGCCAAATCAAAGGTGACCTTTTGCAAACTTGATTTTATTAAGGTATCAAGTGACAATATAAACATATTACAAATAATATGGTTTGAAAGTACGTATAATTAGAACATGCACGTTAAACATGTATTAAAAAAATATCGATTCGGTATTTTTTTGGGTCCTGTTTATGAAAGTGATAGAAGGTGAATATGATGGTCCATCCGACAACTAACCAACAAGATAATGCACGAAGATGGACTATCAAAAAAAAGTTGGTACCTTGAGAGAAAGAAGAAATAACACCTAGTGATTTAATGAAAAAACGCATCCAATATAATCATAACTTTACAGTAAAGCATTGTTTTGTTTGACAAAACTAGCACTAAAAGACATAAATATTCTTAAAAATTTACTGTGTTTTAAATTTACGGTGATTTATCACATGCAAATTTGTTGCAGGCAGGTCCTACAAGCATAAAGTAATTATTATGAAAAGAAATTAATAATGTTTATTGATTATGAAAAAAGTTGCAATGTGTGTATTGTCAATTTACTGGGGGAGAACAAGCCCACCACAACTAACATCTTTGCATTAAGTGGGAATGAGGGACTACCAAATTGGATGATTAATTTATATTTGTAGATATTAATTAGATTTATTGTGATTGCAAACACACAATCTTTCATGCTTTTTGCAGATTGAGTTAGACCATACAGTGTGGGCATAGAAAAGTGGCGTGAAAGCCACAACCACGCCGGAGCACCACCCCGTAGACGGCGTTTTGGCTAGCGTGGGAAAGGGGTTGGAGGAATTCTACCAGCGTGGGGGTAATTGTGTAGGTAAGGTGGAGACTCTTGATTGGTGGATGTAATTTAAATTTGTTTTAGTTGGTTGATGTTTATTTAGTTTATTAAAATTTTATTCCTCTTCCACTCCATGTCTCACCCCGTGCATTTTTCTCCATGCCACAATGCTGATTTGGTTGTCACATGACGTTCATGTCCTTCCACACCGTATGGTCTTACAAGAATTGGTTAAGTTACTTCAAAATCTTGAGAAAAATATAAAATTTGAGGATGAGTTGAAGCACAAAGAAAAAAGAGAATCTCTAAGAAAAAATTGAGTTTTGTTATTACATCAATCTTTGTTATTAGAGAGTCAAAAGTTGCTATCACCAAACCTTGGAAATAATAATTAACAATTTAAAAATTAATTGAAAAAGAAAAACATGTACATTAATAAAATCCATTATTTACGCATTTTGTCTCTAGAAATTCTATTCTAACCATGGTTGCAAAAGTCGCTAGGCGCTCCCTAGTCGGATTCGGGAGTACTCGGGAAGTACTCGGCTTAGGCGGAGATTACTCGGGGAGTAATTGGCCTGGGAGACCAGTACTCGTGCCTTGGCAGCCTACCTTGTAGCGAGTACTCGGGGAGTACTCGGAGCCTAGGCGGGACTTTTACAACCATGATTCTAACTACTACATTCTAAGGTGTCGGCGGAAACAGTGAGCAAATGTGATTGTCCAAAATGACGGCCAACTTTCTTTCTTTTTTTTTTTCTTCATAAAATAGTTATATATAAGTCTTGTCAAATTACGATTTTATCCCCTGTTTAAAATTACAATCTTGCCCTCAATTCGAAATTAAATTTATGCTTTGCCCTCGGCATAAATTTACGATTTTACCCTAAGTAAAAAACTACGATTTTGCCAGAGTCATGCCAAATTATGATTTGGTTCCCAGTTTAAAATAACGATTTTGCCCCCAACTAAAATTACGATTTTGCCCGCAGTTAAAATATTACCATTTTGCCCCCAATTCAAAATAAAAAAATGGTCTTGCCCTCAGTTCAAAATATTATTTTACCTCCATTTTAAAATTATGATTTTACCTCAGCTAAAATTGCAATCTTGCCATGTTTTTTTTTTTTTTTTTGCAAAACCATGGTAGTGTTTTATTTTACTTGGTTGACTCAACTTTGTTTCACTTACTAATTGTTCCTGACAAATTATTGTTTTGCCCTCAACTCTAAATTACACGTTTGTCATCGTTTTAGTTATTTTTTATCATAATTATGGTACTGTTTTTCTTTAATTGGTTAACTTGATGTACCTTTTTTTATATCGTGTTATAAGTAGCATGTATAACTAACCGACATAAAGATGTACAAGTTATTAAACTAAGAAATACTCAGTTTAGCGCCCCGCAACGCGGGCGGTGCATAACTCTAGTTATTATACATATTAAGTGTTGATAATAGTGTTCAAAGATTTTTATAAAGATTTTTTAATACTTTCTTTAGTTTTAATTATTTTATTACTTAATTATATTATTATTATATATATCATAATCTATATAATTTTTAGTATGTTGTTTCGACGTGCCTGATTTTATTTACGTTTTGAAATAAAGTTTTTTTTTTCTAAAACTGAGTTTTTTTGTGAGTGGTAATGTACAAGTAATCGTTAGCACAATCGTACATAATATTTTTTTTATATATTGATGTTGTTATCCTTTTCGTCATTCCAATAATATAGCGTATTCGAATTCAGAATTAACGAGATGTGCTTATTTTATCTTCGTTTCACTAAATGTTTTGTTTAAAGACGAACGAATCAAATATAATTTTTTTTTTTTTGTTCTTTAGTGTGATCAACCGAACTGGTACCCTGACGAAAACTTTACCTTTTTCCCTTACAATGTACTGAATCAATATTGTGCGAACAACTTCGGTAGCCATATATAGTATCTATTTTATATCGTAAACTATAGTGGGTATTGATATCATACCAATACCGTGACGAACCAAACGTATATCATCCCAACAATATTGGTGTTGCGTCAATTTTAGGCGAACAACACTGGTACCGGTACCAACATAATCATTATTGGTATTCGTTTAAAATCATTACTAATATTTGTTTTTATGGTTTTCGTCAACATAAAATATGTATCGTTGTCGTTTTGTGCATATCATCACTTTATTTTTAAGTTTTGTCTTTCGGTTACTATATCGAATTTCGATACCATAACGATACCGTAATAAATTGTATCGGATTCCCGCCGCAACGTGCGGAGAAATTCTACTAGTCCGAAAGAAAATAAGCTTAAATTCATTGGAAAATAGTCAAAGAAAAAGCCGATGCTTTAGATGAAGAAAATTGGGTCCTAGGTGTTTATCATAACTCCCAATCTGTTGAGATATTTTCATCCACAAATTAAGGACCACGTCTCTGTAAAAACAGAGAAGCTTAAGAAAAATTATTAATTTACAAGCATTGTTAATAAGCTTTAGTAGTTATCACCAAACCTTAGGAATTTAAATTAACAATCAAAAAATGAAATTGAAAAAACTTGTAAATTAATAGAATCTATTATTTATGAAAGTTTTAAATAAAAGTTGAAAAGAAAATCACTCAAAAATGCCTAAAATTTATGGGGAAATAGTCCGACATCAAGGCTTTAGATGAAGAACATTAGGTCCTAGGTCGAAGCATATCGTTTAAAGTATCTATTATATATTTATCATAGTAACTTCTGCCTGTTGAAGCATTTTCATTCATATCTTAAAGATCTCGTCTTTGTACACTTCAAGCTTGACCCTTTTCTAGTCCACTTGTCTTTGTACATTTGCTCCAAATATAAGCCCATCGACTCTTGAATAGGGATAGCAATCGAACCCAATGGGTAAACCCGAAATCTGACATATTTGGGACAGGTTTGGGACTAGTTTTTATTTTTTTCGTGGGTTTGGGACGGGTTTAGGATTCGGTGATATACCAGTTTACCCGATTACCCGATAAGGTGTACCCGATTACCCGATTGTATATCCGATATAATTTCTTTTATATTTTTAAATATGTATATATATAATATATCCATTTTTTATACATATAGGTATTTTGGGGAAGGTTCATTTGAGAAGAAAATTTTATTGAGAAGAAAAAGAATAAAAGGGTATAATTGTAAAACATTAAATAGTTTTTTTTCTCATCTCATTTATTATTATGTTTGACTAATTAATTAGTCATTAAGACTATAATCCTCCACACTAAATATTTTTGCCTACACACATCAAAAGTTATCCTACACATTTCGAAATTTATCTTACACATATTGAAATTTATCCTACACAACTCGTAATTTATCCTACACGCCTCGTATTTATCCTACACTTTAAATGAATTTTTATTTTTATTTTTTGTGAAAAATATATATCTTAAAAATAAATTACAAATTTAATATAGTTAGTTATTAAAGATGAAACTACCAATTAATAATGTATGTAAGTTTACTAATATACCCTTATAGTTACATTAAGTACAAATATTAAATGAAGTCTAATGAAGCATTCCTATTGGTTGAAATTTCTTCTTTTTTCTTCTTACAAAGAATTTCTTCTCATTTGAACCCTCCACTAGGTATTTTATACCATATGCATTGTAGTTATTTAATATATGTTTATAGTGATCATACTAAATGTAACTAATTAGTAATTGCCTAATAGATACCCGATGGGTTTTGGGTTGGCTATACCCAAAGAATTTTTTTTTTAAATTAACGGGTTTACCTGAAACCCGCGGGTATACCCGATGGGTATTACCTGCTAGAAACCGGACAAGTTTGGGACAAGCTTATCTAACCGGATTTGGGGTTGGGATTACCTAAACCAGTCCCAAACCCGATACCATAGATTACATCAACAAAATAATGATTCTAACACTAATGCATATGCATAAAAATAAGAAGTCTTCACAAATGCATATACTAGATAAAGCTCAAAACTTTCAGGAGATCCCACAAATTAAAAGACAGTACTACAAAAATCATACCAGCAAATCATACAACTCACTAATGACAGGTTCCCAAATGTTAGTCTAGATCAGTGCAAACCATATAAAAGGTTACATCAACAAAATAATGCTTCTAACACTATTGTAGATGCATAAAAACAATGACTTTTCACAAATGCATATGCTAGATAAAGCTCTAAACTTTCAGTAGATTCCACAAATCAAAAGATAGCACTACAAAAAGCGTACTTACAAATCATATAACTCATTACTAACTGATTCAAAATGTCAAAAAACAGCACTACAAAAAGCATACAAACAAATCATATAACTCATTACTAACTGATACAAAATGTTGATCTAGATTTTATTTATCAACTGTCATCCTATAATAAAAGATTTTTTGCGATAATACAATCCGAAAAACGATCAACTACAAACGGGACACCTAACAAGCCCATTCTCATTACAATCTGTACATTTCACAGTCACAGTTTCCCCAAACTGATCCCCATCCATTACCACTTTACAACTTCCGTTACAACTACAACATGGCAAGAATCTTGCACCACCACAAGACTCACACACATACCCTGGTTTCAACTTAGGCAACCCATCAAGCAACTGACCCAAACACCCCTCTTCAACAATCCTCAAAACCTCATCAGACCCACCCACATATCTCCCCTTCACAAACACTCTTGGTGGGACCAATTCACTCTTATCTTTCCCCTTCATTAGCTCCCAAAGCTCCTCCCTAAAACCACGATCCATCGATACATCTCGCTCACTAAACATCACCCCGAACCCCTCAAGAACCGCCCTCACCGCATTACACGCCTCAAATGTCTTCCTTACACCTCTCAACGACGTCGTATAGATCACCACCTTGTTTTCCCCCTTTGGTGGGCAGAGCTATTCAAACCCATCCAAGATTTCCGGTTTAGAATCCACTGATTCGGTAAAGATTGAATCTTTATGATTATTTTCACCATTTGGTGAGCAAATTTCTTCAAACCCATCCAAGATTTCCGGTTCAGAAGCCACTGGTTTAACAAAGATTGAATCTTTGTGATTATTTTCCCCCTTTGGTGAGCAAACTTCTTCAAACCCATCCAAGAAAACCGGTTTAGAATCCACTGATTTGTTAAAGATTGAATCTTTATGATTATTTTCCCCCTTTGGTGTGCAAAGTTCTTCAAACCCATCAAACAAAACCGGTTTAGAATCAACCGGTTTAATAAAGATTGGATTTTTATGATTAGGGTTTGAGTTTTCTTGAAATGGGTATCTAAAAGGGGATGGTTTAGAGGGTTGTGGGGAAAAATGAAAGCTTTCTGGGGTGGATCCAAGACCAGCCATGAGCTCCCATGAGTTGATGACTTCAGGTTGTGGCGGTTCAGAGAGGGTGAACCGGGGTTGGGGGGTGGGGGGTAGGGTGGTGGGGGAGGATGATGGGTCTAGGGTTAGAAGACCATAAGTTGTGGAGGTGAGTGAGACAATGTGGTGAGTGAAATCATCATCTTGGTTGAGTAGTTGAGATGAAGTACAACCCATGTATAAAGATCGAGGTTGGATTAATGTGAGGTGAAATGGGGAAGAAAGGGTTTGAATGTGGGTTAGATTCAAATGTTGGTTTGAGCGCCTGAGTTTTGAATGCAGTAGTGAAATGGAAGGGTTGTGCTGTCAATTCATGTTTATGGTTTTGGTTTTTGGGCCATATCATATTATATTTTAGCATGAACAACGATGTGACTATTTAATGCATAATTAATTAGTTAATTAATGTCTTTTTAGTTTTTATTTTTTGTCTTATTTAATATTTCTTTTGCTTTGAGTTTAATCTTGGTTCGTATTATTGGCACACATTGAGGGATTAAATCGACACCCTCAATACGCATCGTATAGGCCTATACGATGCGTTTTGAGGTGGGTTCAAACTTCTATTTCTGCCAAAGACTACCATTGTCCCCTACCAAAAAGTATTACGCATCGTATAGGCCTATACGATGCGTATTAAGGGTGTCGATTTAATTTTTTTATTTTTGCAAGGTAACTTCCTGTCACGCGGTAGCTTTCCGTCACGCGAACGAAGAAGCAGCACTTTGGACATTTGTTGGTCTTCAAACATCTAGGAAACATTATTTGAGAATACCCCTGAATTTATCGAAGCTGTAGAATGAGATCATCCACTGTCGGATTATCATCTTTCAACCCCATTTTCCCTAAATTTATCGATTATGTTTTTTAACAGGGATGTAATGCAATGATTCCTCTCAATTGAATAGACCGACACTTGCTTCATAGGACTCACTTGAAAAACCGAGATAACAGCTCCGGTTTCATCAGCGGCATTTGGAACAGGAGAGTTGAAAAACTGCAATTGGAATTGATCTTGGAACAACATACTCTTGTTACCATATTCTTGGTTCAATGTCAACTCGTCTTTAGTAGTGTTTGTTTGAGAACCTGATTCAGATACACAACAGTTCTCCAATTCCAGATCAGCAAGCAAATACACAACGCTTCTCCAATTCCAGATTAGCAAGTACTAAATTAACAACGGTTCTCCAATTCCAGATCAATAATGTAAGGAGAAGCGTTGAGATAACGGACATCCATCAAGCTCAAAAAGAAAACTTGTGTTTCCCATAGTCACAAATGATTGCGGTTTGTATTTCGCATAGCCACCGTTTCCGTAGTCAAAAACTGTTGCGGTTTGCCCGAATAGAGATCTGAATCAGCGTGCATTGTTTAAATCTGAATTAGGTTCTCAAACAAACACTACAAAAGATGATCCGAATCAGGTTGTTAATTTTAATAAAGCAATGAAGATTGAATATGCAAACCGCATCCGTTTTGTATACGGAATCGGTGGCTATGGGAAATACAAACCCGACACGTCTTCTGTGATGATTCGAAACATTCCGAATAACTAGTAGAAGAACCCGACATCTCTTCTGTTAGTTACTCTTTTCAGCAACTATTTTTCCTTTTCCTTCAATTTCGAGAACATTCTCCCTAACATTAGAAATGAAAGAGATTTCGAGCAGTTCGTCGATGACATGATAGATAAAGATCCTGACACATGTAACATCTAGTTATATTCCTACATCTATATCTTTTGTCATGACAAACTACGTGGAATCTATAATGATGTTTGGGAATTCAATGCATGTACGTGACAAAACAAGGATCGTTCTAATAGATTAAAGAATTAAATGCATGCACCTGTCAGTCTGCCATGTCTTTTGACAAATCATCTGCTTCCTGAATCTGAAAGTTAACTAGACCCCTCAAGTTGTCATTCATAACAACTAAGCGTCTGGAGAAGAGTATGTTGATATAGGAGAGTTGATGCAATTTTCCAAGCATTCATAGCCACCGTTTCCATAGTCGAAGGCGGTCTCGGTTGCATATTTTAGAGAGACCTTTAAGTACAGATCCTACTGCTGCATTTGGAACAAGAAGTCCAACAATCCATTCATTATCTGTTGTTGTTTAAACAATATGAATGCACGCAACGAATTTGACAACTGTTGCGGTTTGCAGATTCAACGGTTTGATCACTAGAACTATTTGTGTATGCATTCTTTTGGTAGTTAATAAAACGAAAGCTATCAACGCGGGGATGGGTACAGAACCCGACATGTACGTAATCATTGAATACGATATTCGCACATGCATTTAATTCCCAAAGCATCATTATAGATTCCACGTACATTCATTTAATTCCCAAACATTCATATTGTTTAGACAGCAACGATGCGTATTGAAATAAAGTAAAAGACATGCCAGACTGACAGGAGCAGGTTATGTCTGGCGGCGGGCTTGATACGCATCGTATAGGCCTTACTTTATTTCAAACAAAACTGTACGTAATCATTGAATACGATATTCGCACGCAACCGAACGGCACCGAAACGACTTATGTTGAAGGTATACGTCATAAAACGACAAAATATGTGAAAGTTTGAAAAAAAAAACGAGACGTATACGCGTCGAACCGAGGAAACACGATAAAACTAAATTCGAAATAATGCCCAATACGATCGTATAGGCCTATGTCGTATCGTATATCAGCCTAATACGCATCAGAAAAACAGGGGTATTTCAGTAAATTCATCGTTCAATACGCATCGTATAGGCCTATACGATGCGTATTGAACTATAAATTTCTCAAAAATGTTTTTCAAATCAAGGGTTCCATCATTACAACCACTTGTTTTCAACGGGGATGTAATGCAATGATTCCTCTCAATTGAATAGAGAGACACTGGCTTCATAGGACTCACTTGAATTGTCTCGGAAGTACTGAACAACAGAAATAACAGCATCGTTTACCATCGAATGCATCCTTATTTTTGTAAATCGCACAAACAAGCATGCCTTGAACGAGTCTAGAACACTCGTAATCCTCAACCGGCTTTGAAACCGGACGGAATCTACGAAGAAACTGTTCGATTTCACGATGAGTGGAGAAATTAGCGACGGATAAACTGTTCGACACAGAAACTGTTCGATTTCACGGTGAGTGGAGAAATTACAAGTTTTCAATAAAATTTCATTCTGCTGTGAACTTGTTCTCTATGAAATGTCTCACTTAACAAGAGAAGCAACTAAAAAACCGGTGAACGGTATTTAACGTACACACCGCATTCGAAGATCCTTGCATTAGACACAATTTGTTGGAATTTGTGGATTTCGGTTGGTTCGGATCTCTATTCGGTCATCTTTCCTCACAATTTGGATCTCTATTCGATCATCAAACAGGCATGCCTTGAAGTACTGAATCAACATAAATAACTAAAATAACAGCTTCGGAATCTATTAACCCATAATTTGTTGGAATTTGTAGACAGACACTTGCTTCATATGACTCACTTGAATCGTCTCGGAAGTATTGAACAACAGAAGGATGAGATATCAGCAGTTAGCTCGAAGAAGTTTCTCTCAATCAGGTGTTCCAATAGATTCTCCATTTTAACAATGTCCTGTTAATTGTTAGAAATTTGTGGATTTTGGTTGGTTCAGACAAACACAATTTGTTTTCAATGGGGATGTAATGCAATGATTCCTCTCAATTGAATAGACAGACACTTGCTTCATAAGACTCACTTGAATCGTCTCAGAAGTACTGAACGACAGAAGGATGAGATATCGGCAGTTACGACATTCTTCGAGAATTAGAAAAGGAGAAAATACGGAACGGCAAGGGTAGTGTGAGTCTGAGTCCATTGTGGTTCGTGTCAGGTTTGTATTTCCCATAGCCACCATTTCCGTAGTAAAAAACGGTTGCGGTTTTGCACATTCAATCTTCATTGCTTCATTATAATTAATAATGCGGTCTCGATTGAAGATGTAATTGCAAGAATGTTTGTCGGGCTTCCAATGCTCATACAGGGTGATAAACAACGCTGATATTAAACGGATTATGGAACCAAGAAAGTCATTGGACTGCTGTAGATGAAGTCAAATGTGATCAAACTTGGACATCAGACGTAAATCTTGAAGAAACGGAACATAATCCCAGATTGTCTAAAGAAGCGCTTTTATCATGTGTGATCCAGAGGTCGGTCTCGGGTGGCCATCATATCCGTGGGCCCTATTGTCGGATTATTGAACCAAGAAAGTCATTGGACTGCTACAGTTGAAGTCAAATGTGATCAAATTTGGACATCAGACGTAAATCTTGAAGAAACGGAACATAATCCCAGATTGTCTAAAGAAGCGCTTTTATCATGTGTGATCCAGAAATCGGTCTCAGGTGGGCATAAAATCTGTGGGCCCTATTATCGGATCTGTGACTCCATGGAAGATGTGATTAAGGTAAGCGTGTCGTATCATGTGTCATAAAATGGAATATAATCCTAGATTGTCTAAAGAAGCGCTTTTATCATGTGTCATATTAGAGTAGTATGAGTCTGAGTCCATTGTGGTTCGTGAATGTTTCGAATCATCATACAAGACGTATAAAACCCACTAGAAAAATATGCGCTTTTATCATGTTAGGGAGAATGTTCTCGAAATTGAAGGGAAAGGAAAAATGGTTGCTGATGTTTTTCAGTATTCGGATTTTGTTGGTTTGTTTCCTGCTAGGGTTTAGAATGGTATCTTTGCTTCGTCCACTAGAACTATAAGTTAAAGTTAACTTTCAGATTCAGATTCAGGAAGATATGTTGGGTTAATAATACTTGAAAATGGAAATAATCGTGTCAAGATCTTTATCTATCATATCCTCGACCAACTGCTCAAAATCCCTTTCGTTTCTCGGGTTCGCATTCGACACAACACAACAAAAAATAAATTCAAAAAAACTGTGGGCTGATACGCGTCGTATAAGCCTATACGATGCGTATCAAGCCCGCCGCCAGACATAACCTGCACCTGTCAGTCTGGCATGTCTTTCACTTTATTTCAATACGCATCGTATAGGCCTATACGATGCGTATTGAATTGAAAAAGTGTATAGATAGACAGGGGGTGTGCCATTAGAAAATCCCTTAATCTTTCAAGTAAATTTGGTGAGTTCATTTAATAGTTCATATTATTAAATTGAAGCTATCAAAAAATCGATATATACAGCTAATGAGGTAGTGGTGAAGTGGTTGGGGAAATACTTTTTGTTACTTGTGACCCACGTTTGACTCTCATTCTCCCCATTATTTTCTACGGCATCCAGGTGAAGACCGAATACGGGTAGCGCCGGTTACTCTTGAATGGGAGGCGACGTTTTACCGATTATTCCACTGTCGTGCCTTCGGGCGGGTGGAGGTCGGGTTTCCGCACATCTGGGAGAGCCAAGGGGTTGGCGTCGGTCGAGTAGTCGACCTTGGCCACAGCGCCCGGTGTCACGGTGGTTGGCACGTCGTTTCTTGCCGTTAAAAAATTGATATATATTAATCAACATTGAAATATCATAAGGGTGAACGGGGTGGGTGCGGAGAAGGGTGCAGGGTGGGCTTTCACCTCGCGGCAAATTAGGGTGCAGGGAGTGTTCACCGCTTGTAGGGGAGATGATGGAAGAGGAGAGAGAGGGGTGTATAGTGGGCCACGCTATTTTCCAACCAATCATACATTATTTCTTTTTTTAAATGGTTTGGATGAAACCACCCCTTGTGATTAAGGGCAAGAGGGAACTTGACATGCCAAGAAATCATTGGTGGAAAGTTACCCTCAAGAGGCGACCACCCTTCTCACCCTAATAACATATGTACTACACTAGCGTAAAACTAAAAGATATGTATTACGCCAATGAGGTAGTGTTGGAGTGGTTGGGGAAAGACTTGGTGTTCCTTGTGATCCAGGTTCGACTCTCACTCTCCCCATTATTTTCTGCGGCATCTACGTGAAGGGCGAATACGGGTGGCACCGGTTTGTCTTGGATGGGAGGCAAGGTTTTACCGATTATTCTACTGTCGTGCCTTCGGGCGGGTGAAGATCGTGTTTTCACACATCCGAGAAAGCTAAGGGGCTGGTGGCGGTCGAGTAGTCGACCTTGGCCACAGCGCCCGGTGTCATGATAGTTGGCACATCGTTCCTTACCGTTCAAAAAATAAAAAAATATGTATCACACAAATATATATATATATATATGACTAAAATTACGTACTACATTACATATAATAATGTATAGGGTCGGGATTTAGAGAAAACGGTAGAAAGTGTGAGAACGGTGAGAACGCTAATGGATCGTCCGATTAAAACAATCTATGGATTAGATTGGCGCGGTGGCGTTTTCGTAAATAACATCAATTTTATTACGTGGACGCGCCTCATTAAGGGTAAAAAGGTCTTTACACTTTTATACCAAAACGTCATACTAATGAATAAAACGCCATTACGGACCAAAACACATCCCTATATAAACAAAAACATCCCAGACATAAAAACACGCCCCCAGAACCTGAAACGCCATATTTTCTACTATATATCATTCATCTTACAAACGCCAAAATCCCAAAAACATCAACACACCTGTTTTGGTCAAAAATTACCTAAGCAATTTAGTGATCAAATTAGTTAAGTGAGGTAGTGTGCTAAGAATGTGTATCGAAAATATCCTGATTTAGTTGTTTGCAAAAGATAGTTTTCAGGATATAGCTCAGGATATCGAGCTATACCTATGATCAAACAATGAGCAAAAAGTAAAGAGTGACACGAGATGTACGAGGAAAGCCCTTGATCAATCTAGATCATCGGCACAAAACCTCGGGAGCTGACAATCGCAGCTGCCATGTTCTTCTTTTTACTTCAAATGTCAGGATACAGTGCAGGATATTGACCAGATCGCTACTAAGTGTTACAATGTTTTTTCAGAAAGTGAGAGTTGCGAGAGAAAGTATGAGAGCTCGAGAGTAGTGAGTGTGATGTCCTATTTGATCTGGTTTATCCATATATTTATAGCTAAAAAATACAAACAAAGTCTCCTATAATTGTGGGATGCCAACGAATATTCCCTAGTTAACGTTGGAGACTAAGTAAAGCGGCCTCAACGTTCTTCTTCGAACAACTTAGAGCGAGTCTTCAGGGGAAGAGGTCTTTGTGACCGTTGTGGACTTGTACTCGTACTCCTGCATATAATTCTTTAGTGACCCTCAGGATACCACATCAGGATGTTACCAATATCCTGAGTCAACATCCTGAGTATGAATATTTATCATATAATCAAGATATAATTTAAGATACTATCCAGGATATGGGCTCAAGCGGCCTCAACGTTCTTCTTCGAACAACTTAGAGCGAGTCTTCAGGGGAAGAGGTCTTTGTGACCGTTGTGGACTTGTACTCGTACTCCTGCATATAATTCGTTAGTGACCCTCAGGATACCACATCAGGATGTTACCAATATCCTGAGTCAGCATCCTGAGTATGAATATTTATCATATAATCAAGATATAATTTAAGATACTATCCAGGATATGGGCTCAAAATTTCACCCATAACAACACCTACTCAAAAAACGCCATATTTTCTACTATATACCATTCATCATGGAAAATGCCAAAACACTCAAACATCAAAGATTCCAAAAAATCGACGGTTCTTTCAGATACACTATTTCCTCAGTAAAACGCCAAAAATGGCAAATATCGTTTCTTGTATATTCAAATATTGTTCTACGCCAAAGTTTCAGAGAATGCATTCTTCACTGAGGTGTTGTGACTCAAATAACATTTTGCTGCATAAGATGGACAAATCATAAACAAAAAGATGCTGGTGTCAGACTTATACCATTTTTTGTGTTTTGTTATTGATGATTATTATAATGACATGAAAAGACGAATGACACTGATGAGTTGTTTGAAGATACATATTCAAAGAAAAAACTTATGTCATTTTGTATTTCCAAACGACCACAAAAACACAAGCATGGCTAAGCCAAACCGCCAGCAAACATGATTCAAAGAAGAAAGAGACTGATGACAGTGAAGATTTGGAAGATGAATTGTTTCTATTTTTATTTTTTTAATTTTCTTTTTCTGTTGTTTGTTATGTATTTTTCAACTTAGAATAAAAAAAATACATTATATTAATAACACGTCAAACAATCATAATGCATGTGAAACGTCATAATGCAGTAAAAACGCCAAAAACTCTCAAACTATAATGAAAGTAGTTTGTAGAAGTATTAATAAAAGCTAAAAATGGGAAAAAAAAATGCCAAAAACTACTTAAAGCCATTAAAAACGCCAAACTTGGGAGATGGAAAGTCTATGACCTTAAAAACTCATAAAAATGTGACAACCCTCACTAAACCAGGTATCCGTACGACTTAATTAATAATTAATTACTGCTTAATTACTGTGCTTGCTTGAACTTGTGAATAAACTGCTACTTGAATACTGATACATGTACTTACTTGCATCATACTTTACTTGCTGTCACTACATTATTTACATGCTGAACCTTAGTGACAAACATGATGCACAAAAAGCACAGTAGCACTATAAACGGATAACCTATTGAACATGCTGATAAAGCCAGCATCAGGCAGACACTGCCTCTAAGGCCTGTATGAGCCAGAAATATTTTGCTACACTAGTGGTGAGTGTAGGGATACAAGGGTTGTAGAACTGCGTCTCTAGGAATAAGTTTCAATGACTGGATGTGCCTAAAACGTGCTCTAAGCACAAAATTCAGCACTTTACATAACAATTCAGCTTTTAGCTAACTAATAAAGTGCCAAAACATGAGAAAAATATTGCTAGACACTTTCCAAAGTGTCAGAAATAAGTTGTGTCACTAAAAAGGGTATTAACGACACCTTAAAGCTTTGTTAAGCACTTTAACGGATTACTATCCAACCAAACAACCAGACTATACCCGGAACATGAAAATATTGTCATTTTCATTATCTTCCTTTTTCTGAGCCAGTTAGGGTCCCTGAATACCCTAACACCCGTTGTAACACACTACACACTAGTAACCGGGTTAATCCCTAAACTTAACTATGTTAACCTAACTATATACTTAACCTCTAGTTGGAATCGGACCAAGACCCCCCCCCCCTTTACAAACCGTCCCCAAGAGGGGGGACATACCTTGTCCTTGTGATGATTATTTTAATCTTGGTGCTTAGTATCTAGATAGCACATAATCCTATGGTTAATAACCTTGAGTTTGGTCTATAAGTATAAGCTTAAACCCACATGATCTTCACAACACTTAACAAAAACCAACAACTATCTATCCCTCTCCTAAAGCTCTCGGCCGAACACACCCCACCCCCATCCATCACTTTCGATTTTTGATCTTGCCTTTCCAAGCTCATACAAGTGATAAGGATCGCGTATAAGGAACTTTGGTGCAATCGGAAGGCGAAGGACCTCACTACATTGCTTTTATCCACCCGTTTTTCGCTTAGATTCTTCCCTAGCCTTGAGCTAGTAGTAAGTCGCTTAAATCACTTTCTTGAACTATTTTTAAGTGGTTAATATGATTTGTAACGGTTAAAAATTATGAACATACAAGTTGAAGCTTAAAAGTCTACTAAAAATGCTATAAGTGTTGGATAAAAGCTCATATGTTGTGTAAATCTTGTAGTAATTGATTGGTATGATTATTTGAACCCGATCTATGTTGTGGTAGCTCGGATCATCATTTAACCCGGGTTGGTCATGACCTTGGATCATGACATAAGGTTGTTTTGGAAGTAACAAGGGTTAAAGGATGAACTCTACCACACATAAATCATGAACTTGTGTAAAAGCGATTTTGTTTGTGAAATAGTGTTTAAAACTAGTAGATCTACGTATCTACAAGCGGTATTTTCAAAAGACCACGTGTCAAGAGAAAACATACTTTAAAGACGGATCTTACACTAACACGAATGGTTTTTAGAACACACAAGTGTGTAAACACTTGTGTAACACAAAGTTTCGACAAAATAGCTATTTTTGTAAAAGTTGACAAGAAGTTGTAAAGATGGAATTTCTTTAAAAACAAGACTTTTACGAAACCGGATCGATTTATATAAAGATCCACTAAAAGTAATGGGATTTACTTCATAATATTAGAAGATTACAAGTTCATGAGATTCTTTTCAAACTACATGTTTATTAACTAGTTTGATACGTTGAACATTGTTTTGGTTGAATAAGGAAATTGTTGGTTTGATTTATAAAAGAAAATGATACGCTTAAAAGCGTGGCCACCTCCAGTTACAGAGGAACCTCTGGCGAAATTTTTCTAAAAACCGAACACTTAGAATTATTTTCACAATAAGTGTTGGAAATACTTTTCGACTTGTTTTCAAAATATAAGTTTCGCCGCGACTTTATTTACAAAACATCGGAGGTGGGATTTCACAAAATAAAACGTGATACATAAATATATTTAGTATATATTTTTCACAACATCACTTGTATAAGTGTTTATGATTATTTTGTGAACTACGTACATATTATTTTTAGGGTAAAAATAATATTACTAAGTATTATTTTGGGAAAATCACATGTATTAAAATATAATATTTTTGGGAAGAATATTTATATTTTGGAGTTAGGAATAAAATATATTAAGTGAGACTTAATAATGTATTTCGAAATTATACGAACGCACATGTATTAAATCCCCCATCCTTGGGAAGGAAAATGACTACCTAGTATGTAACACCTGTGTCACTTCACGGCCATCAAACAAATACCAAACCAATGAAATATTATATTTCATACTTGGGATTTGTAAAAAATATGTGTATCGTTTACACATATCAACTCTTGTTCAAATTCAAACCCTAAATCGCTTTCTGGAAGGTTATACGCGCACCGATGCGTAGATATAACCAGTTTAATCCAACGAACACTCCGGAACAGTGAAATAGGCTTAACATACCTTAAATAACCTTTACATAACTTAGATATAAGTTTTGGAAGGTTTGGTGTGGTGAAATCAAAGTTTAATCGCTTACAGGGACTAAAGTTGACAAACTGCGAAAGTATGCCAATTTGAACTGTAACAGACCTTCCGGAACATGACCATAAGTTAAACATACCATAAATATCCTTTACATAGCTTAGAAATAGGCTTTGAGGTGTTCGGTGTGCTAAAATAAACTTTTGGAACATTCAGGGACTAAAAGTGTCAAAAAGTGCACAAGTTTGCATTTTCGCGCATAACTTACGTTCTGAATACATCCGGACATCCAAAAATTTTTGAAAGCATGACTACATTATATTTTAGTGTTCGCCTTAAGAAAAATCCATTCGTTTCGTCATTTGGATCGTTTTTCGCGCTTGTGCGCATTTCGTCGTAATTAAGCGAACATTGCGTTCGTACGACCAAACGAACCATCATCAGACATATTTTTGAACATGTTTCATGTCCACAATGTTTAGGCAACATTTTAGGGCCTTAAAGTTGGCTTTACGGGCCTTAGAAGTGTCGGAAATGGCCTTAAACACGTGCAGGGACTGAAACTGTCATTTTTCAAACATATGTGCAGATCAGAAGGGCCAATGCGGCCCGCATTGTCTTTGGCTGATCCTGAAGCGGGCCGCTTCCCACTATCAGACCAGATTAAGTGTATTTAACAGCTGTTTGCAGCTGTTTTGCACTCCCTAACCCCTTGCCACATGTCAATTCCTTATGGTGGTGAGCATTTTGAGGCACCATAACATTCCGACAAGTGTACGGCCTTGATCGTGCCCTCTTTTCCATGAAACGATCTTAACGGTTACCCGAAAACTATAAATACCCCATGCCTTTCATTGTTTTAAGGCACAAGAATTCTAATTTGAGAGCTCTAAGTTGAAACCATTGTTTCATACCTGAGTTCTTGGATCGGGATTAGCATTCGGGGACCCTTCGTAAGTATTCTTTCGTTCTTTTCCTTATTTTTACTGCTTTTCGAGTCAGAAAGTCAAACTTTGTTTGACTTTCAGCGTTGACCAGTGATGGTCAATGCGAAGTTCGTTAGAACTTCGCAACGTGATTGTAATCACGATGGTCATAGTCCCTTGGGACTATGCCTACTGATTACCACGTTGTCTAGGGTCGTAGGGTAGGCGATCTAATAAATCGCCTATACCTTCGAACCCGACCCAGTTTGGTCGATCATTAGGATCCGACCAAACACATTAGGTGACCATAGTAGGTAGGGAATAACCTTCCGAGGTTATACCCTATGGTCACATCGTTTAAGTAGTTGTATGATAGGTAGTTTATATGCCTTAGGTAAATTACCAGAATACCCTTTTCATGTATAATTGGTAATTAAGCATATGTAACCTAAACCTTTGTCACATAACTGATTATGTAATATGTTTAGGCATATAACACTTGTCATAGGGCTAGTTAGGCGGTCCGAACGCGTTTCACGCGAACGACGCGTTAAAGTAGCATAAGCTACCTAAACGGGTCGTAATGGGTCGTAGACACTCAGGTTAAGTTTCATTTAGTATGTAGGCTTTGTTAAACCAAATGACACGAGTCTCTACACTCGTTTGGTTTACAAACCCTAATGCTACCCAGTCTTCCGATCTAGGTCCGGTTTATTAATGTAGTTACCTAAATTAGGTGCCGTTTGATATTCCGAGATCTCTAGCATTACTTGGTGATTATCTTTAGACATCTGAGCAATCTCAGGCGAGTACATTATTCCCCTATTTTACTGTTTTCCAAACTGTTTTGGGGTGAAGCATGTGTACCTATCTGTTACTTTCATGTTTTCCAAAAGTATAATTGATTATACATGTTATTACTTATCTATTGACCAATTGAATGACTATCTATGATTTAAACATTGTTTTCTCAAAGAACATAAAATAAATTGTTGAATTGTACTTATTTTATGTTCACCAGACCGATTGTTAGTATGATATAGCGCTATAGGATTTGACACCCCATTCCTGTTGGCATGGAATGTCTGAAACCAATTTGTTGCTCCATCCAAATAGGAATTGCCTTTGTGGTATTTCTATAGTCTCAAAGGTGTATCTTGATGCACTAGGTCTGATTGAATTCTCAAATCACACTATTAAAGTATATTTTGATATACTCTCATGTGTGGTATTGTACAAACCAACATATATTTTGTTAACCATCCAAAGCATATTTTAATATGTTATTTACTAAACAAAAACATAGTTTAATATGTTATTTATCACACCCAAAGCATATTTTGATATGTTATCTATAAATCCGAAGTATACTTGTACTATACTATCTAAATCTATTCTTTTGAACAACGAAGGTATATTTAATGTACTATCTATCTATCGATTTGGTTTAGTTTGATTAAGTGATTAAGTAACGATGCGTGTGTAATATGATACAAGCATGGTGGATACGCCGCTGGTACTTCCTATATATAAGTGCTTGTATGGTATTACATACTGTAACGTTATTTGAATCATTTCAGTTTGAAATATATAACATTTATACAAGTAACATACTTTTTACAAGACATTGTTTTACAAACAACATATCTTATACAAACTCATGTTACATGGTTATTCATTTATATCATGCATTATTCTCTTATTTATACATATCATCAGAACTTATCATTGTTTTTCAAATAATTTACTAAAACAAACGTTTATGGGTTAAGAGTCATGGCTACGAGGTTTTACAAATTATAAACAGCTTGATTTGAGTTGGTTAATTAAGTTGCAATATTATACTCCTTTCAAAACAAGGTTTTTAAATAAAGTATTGCAACGTCTAAACTAGCCATGATTTCGACACTCCTACAAAACCAATGTATTCGCCAGCATTTCTTTGCTGACCTCGTTTTTACACATGTTTCAGGTACTGCTTTGCAATGATTGTTGATACATGCTACATTTAGGATGGACTCGTGCCTTAGCGACTTAAAACGAGACAATAACTAGTTAACTTATGTTATGTACCCTTTGTTCTTGTTTAAACAATGTAAACTCTCATAATTGATTAATAAAACGAAACTTCAATTGCCGTGGATTTGAAACGATTAATTCTGTTACAACACTCCCCGACATTTCCGCCACGTTTTGTATGTTCTACGTGGTCGGGGTGTGACAGAAAAGATGGTATCAGAGCCAATGGTTATAGGGAATTAGGTTATTAGTAATGCTTTGACCTAGTCTATAACTTTCTTAGGACCCTAACGCGAGTTTACTTGCGTTTAGTCATAAAACAATACCGTCACCTATCCTTAGGCGACGACCACAACGAGAACACAATTTTCGAAACCGCTTTGAAAACTAATCATCTGTTCTAGGATGATTGATTACTAGGTTTTGAACCCTCTGTTATATGGTTTTGAACCCCTTTGAGTTTTCAAAATCTCGTCAAGGTTTTGGGTTTTAAATAATGTGAACACGTGCAAACTGGAAGGGTGAATGCCTGTATTCTGGGTTTTCTGTCTAGGCAAGCACTTCGTATACATCTCATCAGACGCGAGACCAGTTGTGCTTACCTGGGAATTCTTGGGATGAGTGTTCACTTATAGGCGAGCATGTCTTCGTGATACATTATTTTTGACCCATTTACTTTGATTAGTCATTGTGTGTAGTTTGTTTGCTTTGTAATGCGAACAAATGACCACTATCCTTGCTTTCATCAGATTTGTTACATCTCATTCTTTTCGTCTAAATTCTCTCACTCGTTTCCTTTCATGTTTCCTCTTTTAGAATGCCTCCTCGACGCGACAATCAGATGGATAATGCCGAACTGGCGGAAATCATTGCACAGCAAATGGCTGTTGCCTTCCCAAATCTTTATGCTCAAATGATGCAAACCATCAACAACAACAATGCTCCATGCAATTTCAAGAGTTTCAACTCGGCAAAACCGCTCAAGTTTAGTGGTTCTGAGGGAGCAACTGGGCTTCTTCAGTGGTTCGAGAGCATTGAGAATACCTTCCGTCATGTTCTGTGTCCTGAAAATCGTAAGGTCGAGTTTTCTTCGAGTGTGTTTCAGAAGAGGGCTCTTACATGGTGGAACGGGGTGATGAGAGATCGCGGTGCTGAGGTTGCATTAGCACAGACTTGGGCTGAGCTTAGGGCTCTTATGATGAAGGAGTTTTGCCCTCGTCATGAACTGCGAGCTTTGGAGAGGGAGTTTGATGATTTGAAGCAAGACAGTGGCGAGCATCGAGCCTATACTGACCGTTTTGAAGAATTGAGTCTGTTGTGTCCTGCTATGGTTACTCCTGTGGATAAGGCGATCGAGAAATATACAGATGGTCTTCCTGATCTAGTTCAGGATATCGTTACTGGCAGTAACCCTACTACTGTCAGACAAGCCATTGAACTGTCTGCCACTCTGACTGAATCCCACATCAGAAAGAAAAAGCTGTTTCGGAAGGGCGACCCAAGACCATCTGACAAGACTGCTCATGTGGAACCAAAGGAAGAAAATGCTGAGGTGTCCAAGAAGAAGAAGCGCAAAGCCTCTCAGAACTGCGCTGTAACTGCTCAAGACAAACAGGTTGCACCAAACCAACCAGCACAACCTCGCAAAAGGCAAAACTATGTTGGTACTGCACCTTTGTGCAACAAGTGCAACCGTCATCATCTAGCGCAAGAGCAGTGTCACAAATGTACCCACTGTGGGCGGTTGGGACATTTGATCAATGTTTGTCGTTATGCAAATCAAGCTGCTGCAAACCCTGCTGCTGTTCAAGCACGGTTCCCTCCGGGGTCATGTTATAATTGTGGTGACCTTACCCACTACAGGAACAATTGCCCAAGACTTGTTAACGCACCTCCAGCGCATGGACGAGTGTTCAACATCAATGGGGCAAACATGAACAATGATGCGGCAGTGAACAACTAGTGTTTTGTTATTTTTCCTTGGCTATTATCTTATGATGTTTAAAGACAAGTCAGTTGTTATATAAATAAAAATTCGTCGTTTTTATTTTTGCAAAACTGATACGATTGTGTGATCGTTGGATACAATCTTATGATGTCAACTCAAAGACAAACTATTCGTATGGTTCAGTTATTTTATGATCACTTGTGATCTCCCCAAGAACCTTAAACACTTGTTTCTCCTAAGAAACAAAGCCAAACTCTTATTGAGAATCCTTCTATCTTTTTAGATGAATCCTTGGAAATGATTAAAGTACCGAATGAAATTCATGGATTGGATTTCTAGTATGCTTTAATTATCCATGCTCAAAGACAACAAATTAAAGAATCAAGTTAACTAATTTTGTGCTTATGTGTTTTCTTACATGTTTGTGGTTGTATGTGATCCATCCAAATCCTCGTAAAATCTTTCATATCTCATACGAGAGATTCATAATAGGATATCCAAAGTAACTATCTTAAATCCTTAATGGACTTCTACGTTGTAGTCAAGTCCCTTGGATTTTAAAGTACTATTCTATAATTAAATCCCTTAAGTGGTCTATTTAAGGAGATCGTACGACGGTTTAGTTAATAAGATCATATGTTGATCTAGTTAAAAAGATCGTTCGTTGATCAAATTAAAAGGACCCTTTGGTGGTCTAGTCGAGTCATTTCATGTTTATTCAATTGATTTTTCCTCTATGCATTATGAAATGGACTGTGCGGACTGTGCAAGAGATTACGTAATTATGGAGGCCTACATAATTATGGAATTCAGTGCACAGAAACCACAAGAAGTTTTGTCATGTGTTAAGACCTAAAGTGACAAGAATAATAATACGGGAGAAGTCTCGGACTTTGACCGATGTCATTTATTCTCACACTTCTCAATTCTGGTCTCAATCACACACACAGTTTCAAATGATAAGTCTTCATAAGAAACGTTCCTCTGTCCGTGGTTCAAAAATTCCATGTTTTACTGCTACAAGGAATTCACTTTGAGGGTTAACAAATTCGCTAAGAATCCTAACATGGCCCAGAGTTTTACTTAAGGGTTCAATGGAACTATTAGAAGGCGAAACGGTCACAGCTGTCTTCACAAGTTTCCTCTAGAATTAAATTTCGGGACGAAATTTCCTAAAGTAGGGGAGACTGTAACACCTGTGTCACTTCACGGCCATCAAACAAATACCAAACCAATGAAATATTATATTTCATACTTGGGATTTGTAAAAAATATGTGTATCGTTTACACATATCAACTCTTGTTCAAATTCAAACCCTAAATCGCTTTCTGGAAGGTTATACGCGCACCGATGCGTAGATATAACCAGTTTAATCCAACGAACACTCCGGAACAGTGAAATAGGCTTAACATACCTTAAATAACCTTTACATAACTTAGATATAAGTTTTGGAAGGTTTGGTGTGGTGAAATCAAAGTTTAATCGCTTACAGGGACTAAAGTTGACAAACTGCGAAAGTATGCCAATTTGAACTGTAACAGACCTTCCGGAACATGACCATAAGTTAAACATACCATAAATATCCTTTACATGGCTTAGAAATAGGCTTTGAGGTGTTCGGTGTGCTAAAATAAACTTTTGGAACATTCAGGGACTAAAAGTGTCAAAAAGTGCACAAGTTTGCATTTTCGCGCATAACTTACGTTCTGAATACATCCGGACATCCAAAAATTTTTGAAAGCATGACTACATTATATTTTAGTGTTCGCCTTAAGAAAAATCCATTCGTTTCGTCATTTGGATCGTTTTTCGCGCTTGTGCGCATTTCGTCGTAATTAAGCGAACATTGCGTTCGTACGACCAAACGAACCATCATCAGACATATTTTTGAACATGTTTCATGTCCACAATGTTTAGGCAACATTTTAGGGCCTTAAAGTTGGCTTTACGGGCCTTAGAAGTGTCGGAAATGGCCTTAAACACGTGCAGGGACTGAAACTGTCATTTTTCAAACATATGTGCAGATCAGAAGGGCCAATGCGGCCCGCATTGTCTTTGGCTGATCCTGAAGCGGGCCGCTTCCCACTATCAGACCAGATTAAGTGTATTTAACAGCTGTTTGCAGCTGTTTTGCACTCCCTAACCCCTTGCCACATGTCAATTCCTTATGGTGGTGAGCATTTTGAGGCACCATAACATTCCGACAAGTGTACGGCCTTGATCGTGCCCTCTTTTCCATGAAACGATCTTAACGGTTACCCGAAAACTATAAATACCCCATGCCTTTCATTGTTTTAAGGCACAAGAATTCTAATTTGAGAGCTCTAAGTTGAAACCATTGTTTAATACCTGAGTTCTTGGATCGGGATTAGCATTCGGGGACCCTTCGTAAGTATTCTTTCGTTCTTTTCCTTATTTTTACTGCTTTTCGAGTCAGAAAGTCAAACTTTGTTTGACTTTCAGCGTTGACCAGTGATGGTCAATGCGAAGTTCGTTAGAACTTCGCAACGTGATTGTAATCACGATGGTCATAGTCCCTTGGGACTATGCCTACTGATTACCACGTTGTCTAGGGTCGTAGGGTAGGCGATCTAATAAATCGCCTATACCTTCGAACCCGACCCAGTTTGGTCGATCATTAGGATCCGACCAAACACATTAGGTGACCATAGTAGGTAGGGAATAACCTTCTGAGGTTATACCCTATGGTCACATCGTTTAAGTAGTTGTATGATAGGTAGTTTATATGCCTTAGGTAAATTACCAGAATACCCTTTTCATGTATAATTGGTAATTAAGCATATGTAACCTAAACCTTTGTCACATAACTGATTATGTAATATGTTTAGGCATATAACACTTGTCATAGGGCTAGTTAGGCGGTCCGAACGCGTTTCACGCGAACGACGCGTTAAAGTAGCATAAGCTACCTAAACGGGTCGTAATGGGTCGTAGACACTCAGGTTAAGTTTCATTTAGTATGTAGGCTTTGTTAAACCAAATGACACGAGTCTCTACACTCGTTTGGTTTACAAACCCTAATGCTACCCAGTCTTCCGATCTAGGTCCGGTTTATTAATGTAGTTACCTAAATTAGGTGCCGTTTGATATTCCGAGATCTCTAGCATTACTTGGTGATTATCTTTAGACATCTGAGCAATCTCAGGCGAGTACATTATTCCCCTATTTTACTGTTTTCCAAACTGTTTTGGGGTGAAGCATGTGTACCTATCTGTTACTTTCATGTTTTCCAAAAGTATAATTGATTATACATGTTATTACTTATCTATTGACCAATTGAATGACTATCTATGATTTAAACATTGTTTTCTCAAAGAACATAAAATAAATTGTTGAATTGTACTTATTTTATGTTCACCAGACCGATTGTTAGTATGATATAGCGCTATAGGATTTGACACCCCATTCCTGTTGGCATGGAATGTCTGAAACCAATTTGTTGCTCCATCCAAATAGGAATTGCCTTTGTGGTATTTCTATAGTCTCAAAGGTGTATCTTGATGCACTAGGTCTGATTGAATTCTCAAATCACACTATTAAAGTATATTTTGATATACTCTCATGTGTGGTATTGTACAAACCAACATATATTTTGTTAACCATCCAAAGCATATTTTAATATGTTATTTACTAAACAAAAACATAGTTTAATATGTTATTTATCACACCCAAAGCATATTTTGATATGTTATCTATAAATCCGAAGTATACTTGTACTATACTATCTAAATCTATTCTTTTGAACAACGAAGGTATATTTAATGTACTATCTATCTATCGATTTGGTTTAGTTTGATTAAGTGATTAAGTAACGATGCGTGTGTAATATGATACAAGCATGGTGGATACGCCGCTGGTACTTCCTATATATAAGTGCTTGTATGGTATTACATACTGTAACGTTATTTGAATCATTTCAGTTTGAAATATATAACATTTATACAAGTAACATACTTTTTACAAGACATTGTTTTACAAACAACATATCTTATACAAACTCATGTTACATGGTTATTCATTTATATCATGCATTATTCTCTTATTTATACATATCATCAGAACTTATCATTGTTTTTCAAATAATTTACTAAAACAAACGTTTATGGGTTAAGAGTCATGGCTACGAGGTTTTACAAATTATAAACAGCTTGATTTGAGTTGGTTAATTAAGTTGCAATATTATACTCCTTTCAAAACAAGGTTTTTAAATAAAGTATTGCAACGTCTAAACTAGCCATGATTTCGACACTCCTACAAAACCAATGTATTCGCCAGCATTTCTTTGCTGACCTCGTTTTTACACATGTTTCAGGTACTGCTTTGCAATGATTGTTGATACATGCTACATTTAGGATGGACTCGTGCCTTAGCGACTTAAAACGAGACAATAACTAGTTAACTTATGTTATGTACCCTTTGTTCTTGTTTAAACAATGTAAACTCTCATAATTGATTAATAAAACGAAACTTCAATTGCCGTGGATTTGAAACGATTAATTCTGTTACAACACTCCCCGACATTTCCGCCACGTTTTGTATGTTCTACGTGGTCGGGGTGTGACATAGTATATACAGAATTTAAACACGAAATAGTTGCCTAACTATTTCCCAAAAACTTAAACCTTAAAGCTAAGGCACGATCGTCCGTCTAATAGAGTTAGTACGTGTAGGTCGTCACACAGCTGCTTGATTTGGAGGCATACTTGGTAGAGACGCACCACTGTGAGTTCATGTCCCCCTTTTCTCTTAACTGTTTTCAGTTTTTAACTGCGGGGGTGAAATACATGTTACTATGGTTACGAATACTTTATACATGGTATGGTTAGCGTAAGGAGGTTTACTACTTAGATCATGTGAGTGGGTAGGCGGGAACTGGAGACCATTAATCCTCATTGTAGGACCAAGGGACGTAAGCGGTAGATCTATCTGGGTGTAGCGAGCCCAGCCCCAGGCCCAACCAGAACGGACCTCGGGGTGACTTTGTACCCAACGCTAAATCTGCTAGGTTTGAGTCTTCCTACTTGCACTTCACACATATCAATGGCCTTGCAAACCGTTGGTGATCTCTTTTTCCTTATTTGCTACATACCAGGATTTTTATATATACAAAGGTTTATTTACTCACTTACACATGAACTCGCTCAACATTATTGTTGATTTTTCAACTTACATGTATTTCAGGGAATTAAAGGATCTGGCGCGGTATGGCACGTTTTCCCGCTGCACTAGTTATGAGGTCATCCGGGTTTAGGGAATGTGACTCTTTCCTGGACAAGTCACAGTCCTTAAACTGTGTTTATGTCATGTTGATGTTTGTGTTTGTTGAACAATGTCGTTAGGATGTGTTTCCGTTAAGACAATGTTATTGTATTTGGTTTTTAAAACTTAATTAAATGGATGATCTTGCATGGTTTTATTTCATATAGCTTTGTTATGGTTAAGCTATGGTATTAAGAAGTCACACCAAAATAACCACGCTTCCGCAAAGCCAGGGTGTGACAAAAAAGCTGAACAAAAAAAGTAAAAATACACAATAACTGAAAAGACGGCTACTTTATTAATATCATTTATTATAAATAAAATCCCGCCTAAACTACGCGCCAAAAACATCCTATAAGAGAGACGTCTCTGCACAATCAACTGATCACAAACCAAAACCAAAACCAAAACCAAAACCAAAAACAAATGCCAAATTTCCTAGAAACCATTCACTTTAAAAACGCCAAAAAAATAGTTAAAAAAGTCACAGATGCAGAACCTCGTTTCTTCTATATTGAGTATTGATCTGAATGAAGTTTCACTGAATGGATTCTTCTCTGAGTTTGGTATCTCTATAATCTTTTGCTGAATGAGATTGACAAATATTCAAGAAAAAGAGACTGATGACACTGATATGACATCATGTCACTTTGCTCTTGATGGATATATTGATGGCATGAAGGGATCAATACATTAGAGCTGGCGTTGGTCTTCAACATGTCATCAAACAAGTATATATCCACCCACAATAAAGGATGCCACAAAAAATAAGCATCTTCTAAAGATGGGCGTTATGTAGGAAAATAAGGATCTACATAAGGTATTCAAAAACAGGTTCAAAACGCCAAAAAAGTTAAAGTAGAAGAGGCTGATGACAATGAAGATTTGGATGAGAAATTAGATTATAATTTTTTATTTTTTTTCATTTTCTATTGTTTGTTATCTAATTCTCTGTTGTTTATTATCTAATTATCTACTAATTTAAAAAATTTGAGTATAAAACGCCAAAAACTACAAACACCAAAACGCATGATAGTGTGAAAAACTGTGAGAACGAATGCTAGCAAAGCACGATGTTGCTATATAAAACGCCAAAAAACGCAAACAAAATATTACTGGAAAAATCAACACTAATTGACAAATGAAAATTGAAAGAAACAGTAATTGCTAAAACAGTAAAATGAAGAGACGGTATCATTATTGCCAAGCATTTATTATATTAAAAGCCACTACATGGAAAATTGATTTTATTTATCTTCTTAAATTATAGGCCTGTATCCTACATGGCACAACACTTGATATAATAAAATCAAGAAAATTACTAATGCTTTTTACATTAAAGGCCTGTATCCTGATCTAAAAAATAATAAAAACGCCAAAACAATACTTAAAACGCCAAAATATTTACTATGATCCTAATCTAAAAACAATAAAACACGCGTATTTATTAAACGCCAAAAAATGGAAAGATGAAGTGACACGCGTTTAAAAAAAGAAATATGAAAGGACAAAAAAGCCCATCCGCCCTTCTCTAAGCGGCGTGACACGTGTTTGGCCAGGAAGCGTTCTCACACTTTTGAGCGTTTTCTCTTGATCCGGTTTCATAATGTATATAATTAATATTATTTTTATAAATGTATAACTTTATTTAAAGTAAATGAAAAGAATGTTATTGGGTTTATTAACTTTATAAGTCTATGACATCTGTATGTCATAAATTAGATTTGTTATTTTTATTAATAATACTAATTATAAAAATTATAATCTAAGTTAATGGTTTATATATAACGAATTAAATGTTTTCATAATTAATGATTATTTTATTATGTCACATATGGATAAAAAAATATTAATTAATATTATTAAGTCATATTTTTCAACTTTATAAAAAAATTATTTATTCAGAGTTTCGTAGAAATTTGAGAGGAGAAAATTAGTGAGATCAAATATAATGATAACACGTTTTTAACTTTATATTCATTTATTAGGCATAGATAAAGAGACATATACTTTTTCTCATACGACGGCGATATGATGTATTTAGCCTCACTCAACTTTTATTTATCTTGTTAATAGCTCAAATAGAACTTTGTGTGAACAAAAAGTTAGGGAAATCAAAATACTTCAAGACTTTCAGACATAGAATAATCAGAGAATGCAACCATTATAAGTCCATTTTTAATGAAGGAATCATGACTAAGAACATTCAAAGGCTCATCTTCAAGAACATGATCCAAAAATACAGAAATTGTTAATCAGAAGAGTAGGAAAGCAAGATAGAGAATATCGATTTTTCTGTACATCTTTGTTTCTTTGTATAAATCTAGCCCTTCTACTTTCGATTTTAACACTCCAGCCCTTTCCCTTTTCAGAATCCAACTGTAAGCCATTGACTTTAACCTTTTATATTTTTAACCGTTAACCAAAACATTTTAGGTTAGATTTTAGGGTAAATTACACTTTTCGTCTTTTATATTTATACCAAATTTCAATGGATACCCTTTGACTTTTAAATTGATAAGGATTATCCTTTACGTTTTAAAAACCTTGCAACGTCTGTCATTTGACACTAACCCGGTTAAAATTTTCAGTTGAGTTTGATCATGTGCCTTGCACATGAGAGGATAGGTTGGTAATTTTACTCATTTATTTAGAGTATATTTAACAAATAACACAAAAGGAATTTAAAACAACCGTCTCTTTCTCCATGGAAATTGAAACCGGTCACATTCCGACTACCACAACCGTCGTACACCACCACCGTCGTCGCCGTCAACATCACCGTCTCCTTTAAAATTCCAACTATCTCCAACAAAGCACCACCATCTTAGCACCACTGCAAAACCCTAAATCACATATGCTCATCGAAAACCAAGTTCACTCATCGTTGTTACTCGTGCAATAAAAAATTAAAATGTGTTGTACTTAACATAATGTATCTTTTAATTTCGAAACATACACAAAAATATCATATCAGTTTGTGATAAACATACATCGGTGTATTCAAATTTATAAAAGAAAATATTATAAATCATTTTAGAAGCTTTCAAGAAGCATCATCCTCACCGCGAACAAACCTCACTTATCGCGTATGACTTGTGATCATTTACTATTACTACATTAACATGAATCTAAAACATGTGAAATCCTTTAAAGACAATCAAATAAGACGCTAGTAAACATTGACTACAACATGATGATCCAACAAAAGCACCTCAGCCATCTTGTCTGTTCACAAAATTCAAACCACCACCTTCGCAGGCGCTGCTGCTGTTCGTGTTGGAGCTATAGCCATGATAAGATGGCTCGTTTCGAGTACTAGTTATTCCTAGGCACAATGCTTCACCTAATGGCCCACCAGGTGTGGAACCAGAACCTGAACCCGAACCCAAACCTGCCCAAGAAGCCTGGTTGAGCCAATTGTGGTGCGGTTTGAAAACATCTTCACACCCATCTCTATCACCACTCAACAATCCAACAGCCATTTGAAAACTCTCATGATCAAACTCCATCTGGTTCCCACCAGATTGCATTGATAATGTTAGAGAACATTCATCTCCACCACCAATCCTAGACCAACCATCAATGCCGGTAAAACTAGCGTTTAGGTAAGAATTATTGTGGTCGATCAAGGAGTTTTGCTGATGAATTTCTTTATAATCTTGTTTCGAAATCTGGTCCCTTTTTGATCCTCCGACTGTGGACTGCATTGGTTGCTGAAATTGGTTATTCGATGTCGATTGATAGGCAGGGACACCAGCATTCTTCATCAACCAATCACTGCACCTTCAATCCAAACAAGATACACACCAAAATTAAAACAACAAAAAAAAACATAATATGTATACACATTTAACAATTGTTTACACTCACTCAGGTTGTTGATTTGCAGCAGAAACCACGGTGGAAGTATCTTTAGCGTATGCGGTTTCCACAGGCTTTCTTGAACGCGATCTAGTCTTGCGCGCATGTCGCTCGCAGTACCTTTGATCAGGAGCCACATCCTTGGCACACCTCCATTTCTTACCATCTGTTCTTCTACACCTCCAAGGCTCCGGATCCGACCCGTTTGAGAGTCTCAAACCCATACCCATCCCTACCAAACACACAAGTACAACACCAATCTTAACAAATCAAACATAAATGATTAAAGCGCCTCCTTTTAAATTAAAAATAACTTGCACTCTTGCAGACATTTAATCAAACAGTTGGTGGGCACACTAAAAAAAAAGCTTTTTATATCACATAACACTAAGGGATTTGAGAAACTACTGTTGGATTGAGTGGATAAAGCTACGAGAAGCTGTGGGGGAACAGGGATTGAAGCCATTATATACTTGTAGATCGTTGTTTGCCTCTCGAGTTCTTCCCACTGATTCGCAGTAAAAAACACTTTCCCAGAAACTCTCACAACTCCACCTGCAACAAAACACCCATTCAGAACCACAACAACAACAAGAAGATCAAGAAACAGTTACAACTGCAAGCAGTTAATCAGCACCACCACCTGCAGCTGATTGATTCCCATTCGCCATTTTTCAAGAAAATGCAAAACCCAGATGTGAAATGTGGAGAAAAGAAAAGGATTTTGTGTTGATTGATGATAGTATAAGGGAGGAGATATTTTGGTAGGATTGTTGGGTGCTTCCTATGGTTCCAACATTCTGGAGTGTTAGGAAAACAACAAACATAAAGGCCAAAACTTGGTCCCCTATTGATTGTTGTTTACCGTTTTCAATAAAACCGTGAATGGATACTGATGAAAATCGTCCTGTTTCATAAAATGGAGGAGAAAGTGGTCAAATTTTGATTAAAATGGGGATGGGCCAAATGGTGTGCAGATAAAGGTGGTTTTAATGCTTCCACCCTATCACTCTTTACTTGTCTCACAATTTGTACAATGTCAACTTTTATTTAATGTTTAGCTATTGCATTGGACAATGTTATGGTTAAAAAAAATGTTTCGGTGTAAAACTTTATTGACTAGTTTTAACAGTTTTTTCTTTTGTATTGACTCTTACGCTATGTGTAATGGGCTCACGTCCACCCGGCGTATCAGCTAAAAAAGACGTGATGGTGGGCGGGTGGGTGGAGCGATCCACATGTATGGGGAGTCAAGTCACGCAGAAACCAGTTTTAATAATTTTTTTTCAACAAATTAATATCATTAGTTTCAGAAACAAAAATCCTTGGCTACAAGTCGTCCTTAGTGTGGAGATAGGTTTTCTATGAGAGAGGAAGTTTTTGGTGATATAGCTTACATGAAGGTTAAGGAGAGAGATGATTCTCGCTTTTGATTTTTGGGGGGGGGGGGGGGGGGGTTCGTGAGTCCCTATTGTAGATGCTCTTAGAACTTAGGTCATATATTTAAGATAAGTTGTGTTTATCTAATCTTGTTGTTTAGTAAGGGACGAAAATACAGTACCATTTCACTAGCAATAACAATACAAAAAAATGATAGGGGGAGGGGGTAGTTTGGTAGGTAGGAGGTTCCTAGTAAGTATATAGATATTGTCACACCTCGACTCGTAACGGATTATCGGTCGCAAGCTGATTGTCTAAAACTTATCACACTATTAAATGTTTAAATATTTGTCAATGTCTCAAATTAAACTGTCACATCAAACATATATATTTCCGAGTTTTTTCCCAAACTAGTGTAGATACAAAAAATATTTACCTATTTAGGTACTTTGAAAAATATTTACCTATTTGGGTATTTTTCTATATCCCTTTATTTTTTTACCTAATTTATACTTCTTATTATTTTACTACCCAAAGTAAAATTAGATTAATTTCACCTTAAATTCACTTTGATCTTTTTATATTGAAAGTCAACTTCATTTTAATATAGGTTAATGTATTTTATGTATTTATTAGAACATGAACATCGTTGAGTAAATTTGATTTTCTAAACAGAACATGTTGACACTTTTAAAACTTTTTGTCCATGCTACAAGCAAGAAAGTACTACAAATTGGTGTTGAAATTAAAAATATTTCGAAACCAAAATTCATCCCCGTTAGAGATATATACTTGAGGTTAAAAATGGAATAACTAGAAACTTGAAGAAGCAAGACCTGATGAGGCTTGATTTAGAGCCAAGAACATAACCTTGCAAAAATATGATTATTCAAGAATTTATATTTGAATATAAATGTAACCCTAATATTTGAATATAACAACCAAACCTGATGATACACGATCGGACTTTGGGGGAGATAGGGAGATGAACAGTTCGCCGGGATGTCGCCGGGAAGTCTCCGGCTGGTTGATGTCGATGGGAGATTGGGAGATGAACAGTTCGCCGGCCAGCAACAGTTACGTACGCACGCTTTGTGGTTTTTTTTTAACAAAAATAATAATGAAACTTAAAATCTACCCAAATAGGTAAATATTTTTCAAAGTACCCAAATAGGTAAATATTTTTTGTATCTACACTAGTTTGGGAAAAAAACTCATATATTTCCAAATAATCCAAACAAAATTCATACACAAAACATAAAAATAATCCCGTTTATTTTGTCTAAGGCAATCCTGCATGTCTTCATCCTTGCTTCATCAAACATGATTTCTTGTACCATGCGTAAATAATTTTTGGGTCAACTAAAAGAGGTTGGTGAGTAAATCTAAGTTTAAATAAAATAATTTATTTAAAAAGGTTAACATGCAAATCAAGTGTATATGAGACAAGCGCAACCAACAACTATTAATAAATAAACAAAACTAATGGGATAAGCGAGACTCAAGCCCCGAATAGCGAATCTAAATGATCTAGGCGATACCTGGCTCAGCAATAGTCGTGGAAAACCGGTCAGCCAGTAGATCCACAATGTGATACAATTGATTGAGACACAAAGCGAGCAAACAAACAAGTAACAAATATATAACACATAATCCACACATTGATTTTGCATGATTTGATATTTGAATTTATGTAAGTGAAATTGTGATTACTATGTGACACATAATACACCCAAAACGTTTAATATAAAAAAGGGGAATATAAATCTACTCACTGTTTGAGTAATTTAATCCTTGAATAATACTACACGAAAATAAGGAAAAACTCTAAATGATAAGATTACCCTAAAATATAAAATAACAAAAATATTCTAAACCAAAATAGACAACACAAACAAAACTATAAAATCGAGTCCGATTATTTGGGGGCTTTGGTATAACCTAATTATGTATAATCATCTCCAGTGTGACCAAAAAATTAATATTGTAAAAATAACTATATAAATGTAGCAACTTGTTATAATAACACAAAACTAATTATGTCATTATTTATATATTTTTGTATAATAAGTCTAGTTAATTTTATTACTAACTAATAAATCTATAATATAGATAATTAACATTGTCTTGCATATATCTATTAAAAAATAATTTAATTTTGTAAAAAGGCTTAATTTGTTTTTGTAATATAAATATTTTTTTCATTACTAAATAAGTTACCAAGAGTCATGAAATTTGCTATAAAAATTCCATGTCTTTTATATTTTCTAGAAAATCGGAATCAATATTTATAAAGTTTATTTTGATTTTTTTTATATTTTAAATATTTTTTCTATATAATATAACATGATGGAAATTCATAATAAATTCATATGGTGTTCAAAAATTCTCAAAAATTACGCAAACTATTCTAGCATGATAATAAACAGTATCCTAATTTCAGTTTCACCAAAACACAAGTCTATAATCAAAAGCCCCAAAATCTAAAGTCTAAGAACCTAAAATAACAAGAAATTAATTGGGATTTATATGCCCTTCCATCACATAAATGGATAGAAGGGTTTTGTAGAGCATGAAAAATAATGAGATTGGGTTCAAGAATCACCTGAATTGGTTACAAAATGAGAGAGAAATCGTTTAATCAAGTTCCAAACCCTAGAATTTTCCTTGCTTAAATTTGTGAATTAGAGCCTGTGTTTACCAAAAATTGAGAGTGGGGATTTGTGAGAAATGTAGAGAGATATCGTTTGATGGCTAGATTATGTGTGGTATGGTCGAATTTTGTTATAGTTTCTTTGTTTCAAGATGTGTTGTGATGACAGGGGTAGCTCAAGCTTCAATAGTATAACTAAAACACATGATAGCTAAAAAGGTTGAGCGGTTAAAAGGTTCAAAACCCACGAAGCATTGTGAGTAGAAGAGAACAAGCACAGTAATCAGTCACATCAACTAATATCTCACCAACTCGGCCGCAAAAGTAACGTGTACAAAAGGAAACAACCTTTTGTCCGCAGGTCCAAAGCCTTCAACCTCTAAAAGGGTAAGCCTCCTACTGCAGCAAGGTTCACTAAGTCAAAGGTTTCCCCTTTGGGAAGAAATCTTCTCTATAAATGACATCTCACCTTATTCATTTCAGACATTCCGGATCAGTCCAGATCTTCTTGGATCTCTGATCTTTCCTCTTGTCTCCCGAGAACTTGCTTCATGCACGTTTCTCTTCTTTACTTCAAATCATACAACTTACTTGCCTTTATACCTGAGGCTGGACCTTCTTCAGCCAAAGATGGCAAGTAAGCAACAAACATAACTAGTGAACCTCCTTCTACATCTAGCAAACGTAGGGGGACCCCACGACCCGCGTTGGACAAACTTCAACCCTTGAAGCCTTTTGCCTAACCAGCATGTCCACTACTCAAGGTCTCGTATTTGCTGTAGCAACAAGTTGGCGCCCACCGTGGGGCTACGCCAGTCATTTTTCTCAAAAAAGAATACCAGTAGTGTAGCTCCATTCTTTTTGAAATCATCATGTCCGAAGGAGAATCTCCGGTTGAGGTAAACCAAGTCCCACGTACCTCTACCCCCAACACTAGCCGAGCTCATGTGGCTATAGCTACTTCTTTCTCAACACTGGGGAGCACTCCAACAGGAGCAACATACCCCGAGTTTCTCTCCTTCCAAACACCGACCCCGTCTCGTTCAGGAGTCCCATCTCCTAATGTCGGTGCATCCAGCATTCCCTCACGTATTGACCTTACCCCTGAACAACTTCTTACAGTTAAGGTCTCTCCTTAACCAATACGTGAACAGGGAAATAGACAAAGGAGTAAGGATTAGGCTGGATTATGATGAGCCAGAGTCGTCGTTGTCTCCTGGACCGCATGTTCTTCCTTTCACAAGCTCACAACCAGCTGTGTCCATGAATGAATCTGGTCCCAACCATCCACCTCCAAATCCCAGTCCATACACGTACACAAGGCCATATCCAACATCTTTTCCTCTATTTTCTTCTCAGCAAGTTGCAACCGGCGCACCATTGGGGCACGAGCTAACGTTGGATTAGTTGTTACAATCTCTTGTTGCAAGTCTTCCACCTCCAGCGCCAACCACATGGGAACAAGCTTTGTCTGTCCTCCCTTTGGCACGAAGTGCCGTCATGAGTGCTCCTCTAAGAGTCAACTACGCAGCTGCACCTGAAAGCCTCCAAGGCTTCAACCTTATGCCACAAATGATGGCCCAAATGATGGGGAGCTTCCCTTGGCAACACTTCATCAACAAGGTGTTGGTCACCCAAGGAAATACTAGCAACAACCCGGGCATAAGAACAGAAGAGGATCTAGCCAAACCATACAAACCAAGCAACCTTTCATGTTTTTCTCAGCAAATTGCTGATTACGATTTTCAAATCAAGATCAAAATGCCTTCTCACATACGAACCTAGAACGGAAGATCCGGAAGATCACCTACAGATCTTCACAGGGGCAGCAAGGATAGAGAAATGGTCCAATGCTGAATGTTGCTTGATGTTCATGCAATCCCTAGTTGAATCTGATCGAATCTGGTTCAACGACTTACCAGCCCAAAGCATTCGAACCTTTGATTATTTAAGCAAATGCTTCTTGGCTAATTTTTCACAGCAAAGGAGATATGTGAAGAACACCACTGTGATCTTCCAGATCAAGCAAAAGGATGATGAAAGCCTTAGGGATTTCATCGAGAGATACAAAAAGGAAGGGTTGACGTATGTGGGAGCTAATGAAAAGATGAGGGTTGCAGGCTTAATGAATGCAATCACCTCTAAGTATCTCACCTGGGATTTTAACAAGTGCCTGCCCAAAACCTTGGAAGAAGCCCTTGAAAGGGCTGAAGCTCACATCAAGGGAGAAGAGGCGGTTGACATTAAGGAACAAAGAAAGAGGGGTCCCAGTTGGAGGCATAACAGCCCCAATCGAAAAAAGGTAACCACGGTTCTTATGATAGGCGCTCTCGAAACTCAGACCCTCGAAGGCCTGAAGGTCGGAACCCTTCAAGCAAGGACAAGGTTGTGAACTTCACAGCCTTGACCAAAACTCCTCAAGAAATACTTGCCACTGAAGAAGTCAAGTATAGCTTCCGACCGCCAAGACCTCTGCCCAAGAGCAAAAGAAATGAAATTTCTACTCAATTTTGTGAGTTCCATGAAGAGAAGGGCCATCATACCAATGATTGCTTTCAACTCAAAAAGAGAATCGAGGAAGCAGTCAAGTCTGGAGAACTTGCCCACCTTGTTAAAGGGGTAAAAGATAAAATGGGTGATGGAAAAAGCAAAGAAGTAAACATGGTGAATGTCACTGAAGGAACTCCCACCAAACAGCAACGCCTGGAAGCTTAGGAGCTTCAATGATTGTGCTTCCCACCCCCACAAAAGGGGCTTCATTCAAACCCTTTGTTAGTTGAAGCCACTGTGGGGACGTTGACAACAAGTAAAGCATACATTGACACCGGTGCAACAACAGAAATAATGTTTGAAAAATACTTCAACCAACTCAATGACCAGGAGCGTTTAAGGCTTCAACCAGCTGAGTCATCCATCAAAGGCATTGCTGACAACCCCATCAAGCCTTTAGGTCAACTGACACTCGACGTTTGTTTCAAGGAAAGTGAAATGGAAAGAACCAAGCCACTCACCTTCATCGTAATCAACATGCCTTCCACCTACGATGTCATCAGTGGAAGGCCAGGCCAAAGTGAATTCAGCATGGTTGTCACTGTTGGCCAAGGCATTGTCAAATTCCCCACCAAAAGAGGAATTGCAACCTACCCATAATGCCTTCATGGTTGAAGGGGAAAACTCAGGAAAAAATGAAAGTGAAGAACAAGGTTGGGCCATCAACCCTAAATATCCCGAACAAAGGATAAGAGTTAACACCAATCTCACTCAAGAAACTCTCTCATACCTCAAGAAGTTGCTGACCCATAACATGGACATCTTTGCATGGTGTCCTGATGACATGACCGACATCCCTAGGTATATTGCTGAGCATGAACTCAAAATTCCATCAAATGTGAAGCCTATTGTTCAACAAAAAATGAGTCTTGCCCCTGATCGAAGTGCAGCTGCATGCAAAGAGGTTGAAGGGTTGGTGCAGGCCGGGATACTCCGAGAGGTCAAGTACCACTCATGGATAGCCAACCCTGTGATGGTCAAGAAACCCGATGAGTCTTGGAGAATGTGCATAGATTTCAAGGACTTGAATAAGGCCTGCCCGAAGGATTGTTATCCATTGCCCGAGATTGATCTCAAAGTGGACTCACTCACGGGGTTCCCATTCAAGTGCTTCCTTGATGCATATAAATGCTACCATCAAATCTAAATGAAAAAGAAGATGAAGAAAAAATGGCCTTCCATACCGACAAAGTTATTTTTGCTACCAAAAGATGCCTTTTCGCCTGAAAAATGCAGGTGCAACTTACCAATGATTGGTTGACAAAGTGTTTGTTGAACAAATCAGAAGAAACATGGAAGCCTATGTGGATGACCTGGTAATTAAAAGCAAGACTGAGGGCCAAATGCTTGACGACATTCAAGAAACGTTTCGAAACCTAAGAAAGATAAACATGAAGCTAAACCCAGTGAAATATTCGTTTGGTTCGAAGAAGGAAAGTTCTTGGGGCACATTGTAGGCAAGCAAAGCATAAAAGCCAAACCCAACAAGGTCAAAGCTATCCTGGATACAAAGTCCCCACAAGGCAAAAAAGAGATTGAAAGCTTTACCGGTAAGTTGGCAGCCTTGAAGCGTTTTACCTCTAAGCTGGCATAAAGGTCCTTTCCTTTTTTCAAAACCCTTCAAGGGTGTACAAACAAAAGGGACTTCAAGTGGACAAAAGAAGCGGAGGAAGCCTTCAACCAAACGAAGCAGCATCTGGCTTCACTACCAAACATTGCAGCTCCTGAAATAGGGGAATTGATCTCTGTCTATCTGTCAATCGCTGAGGAAGCAATCAGTGCAGTCCTGACCGTCGAAAGAAACAATGCTCAGGTACCTGTTTATTTCTTTAGTAAAACCTTAAAGTTGGCAGAAATCAAGTATCCCCCACTTGAAAAAGTTGCTCTTGCATTAGTCAAAACAACCAGAAGGCTTCGGAGATACTTTCAAGCACATCCCATACAGGTAGTCACGGACCAACCAATCAAAAATGTGCTTGAAAAACCCGAAACTTCTGTACGTTTAGCCAAATGGGTTGTGGAACTAGGTGATCACATGTCACACCCCGACTTCCACGTGTCACCGGTGGGCCCGGTGGGGGAGTATCGTGACGTGGTTGGCAACATAATAGTCAAACAACACAATATATAAATGCACAGCGGAAGCAAAAGATAAATATTATTACATTTCCGAATATAAAGTAATATTCAATATTACAACGGAAAGTAAAGGATCCACAGGCGGATCTTAAAACATATCATTTGTTCAACAGACTTTAGACGCCTAGAACTTTCAAGATTTCCTTATTAGCGCCCTGAGCTTTCAGCCATTACGTTCAGTACCTGCCACTTAACCCTTTTGGAAAATACGTCAGTTTTCACTGGTAAATACACTTAACCGACTCATTTTGAAAAGAGTTTGTAAATTGATTTGAATGCACTTGGCACAAAATATATTGACACTTTGATTAAAATGCACAGAGGCAAAATTAATCTTTTATACTTGGAATAATTATATTTATAACCTTGTATACAGATTTACATGTTCGTTGTACGTTCAAGGCCCGATGTAGAAACCGAGTCAAGATTAACAGACACGCCACAAGTATAGGCCCACAAGAGAGTGGGATACCGTTATTACTTAGTAACTGTCAGGTGTATGCCTACACCCCGTACCTAAGATGTGGCCATTTTATAATACAATGATGTCAAGGATATCCGGGACATGGTCATTAACCCCTAAAGGCTTTTATTTCAAACAATACAGATTAAACCGGGTTACCTCAATAATTTAATCACAATCCGATTAAACATTCAATACCCGACCAAGCGGTATCATTATACCGTATTCCAAGCCCGTATAGGGAAAATAAGTTAAGAGTATTTACCTGAGCTAGCTCCTGTCTTAAATAGCAAGAATCTAATAACTCAGCCGTAGTCACTTAAGTAAGCGTAGGTACAATTTACCGGAAATGCTCTAGTCTGGAATGATGGTATAAATAATTAATTAGAATGCTAACGGGTCTTTAATTAAGCCTAAGCTTAGACCGGTTAGTCTTATAGGAAATATACGGTTCTTACGCACGATTAAGCGAAGACCGGAATAGAATGTGATTTAGACCCGACAAGTTTGGAGACTTGTATAATATGGGTAAACTAAACACATTCTGGATTTGGAGATAAAACCGATAAGGTTTGACCCGTTTTGGTTAATTTATGTAAACTTGTTACAAAAACCGAACCGAACGCGTAATAAGCGTGACGGGTATTCATAAGAGCCATCTACAAGTTTCCTAAGTTAATTATGCCTTAAATATGTTGTGACATCAGTAAGATGTCTTTCATTATGCCCGAAACGAATTTAAACACAAACTATGCCCCGTAGGGGTAGTTTGGTCATTTTAAAGGTTGTAAACGAGTTTAAATGTTTAACTGAGTTACAGGTCTGATGTAAACAGCAAACATACTCAATTTGATGAGTTATAACAGTAGGCTAAAGCATATATGTGAAATTTATCATCTTTAACCAAACTATGCCCCGTAGGGGTATTTTGGTAATTTCACATAAGCCGAAAAGCTCAAAAACGAAGTCTGAGTTAATCAACCTTTGCTTACTGTTAAAATATCATAATTTGCCTCATATATCAGTAGGTATCAACCCGGGTATGTTCAATATGATTTTAAAACATACTATGCGTTAAAAACGCTAAATAAGGCGATTAAAGGCCATCTCCGGGTTTGATACTTAAATCTGATATTTTTATATTTCCAGAGGGCTTAAAATAATTTATTTATCATATGTGATCAGTAGCAAAAGGTTTGGAGTCGTTTAGATAAGTAAAACTCATTTTATGGCCCGTAAGGGCAAAACCGACAATTACTGGATTAAGCCTGCGACTACTAGTTATGCTCAGCCTAAAATTGATTAAAAATCTTTAAAAATCCCAAAATAATATATTACATCAGTGGGTATTAAGTTTGATACCAAAAAGTAGGCTTAACTAGGCTATACGCTAGTTACGCCGTTTTATTAACATAAAGCTTTAAATTAGCGACAATGAGCATAACTCTTAATCTACAAGTCAAACTGATGTCAAACTTTGCATACAATTTTATATATCAGTAACTAGGGTTTTTACACTTTTACATTTTTATAAATCACGTTTTAAGGTAATAAGGGCATAATGGTCAACATATGAGCAATTAACGGAGTCATGCGTATTAATCGGATAACTAATGAACCGAGGTGTATAATCATAGAGGGTTATACCGGCATGTAACCTGGTCCAAATGAAGCTCTAAGGTATTTCTAGAACATACCTAAACGGGTCAGAACTGAAGTCAAAGCAAAAGTCAAAGCTTTGCGACTTTCGGTTCCGAACCGGGTCTACACAGGAAATAGTCGGGTTGAACATGTTTAGACATGTTCTTGCACTAATTGCTAAGTTATAACAATGATCAAACAGGTTATATATGTTCTAGATAGCTAATTATGCATAAATGACATTTTAAGCATTATGTTGACTTTTTAATTAAAAGTTTGACCCGACATTTAACCTGGTTAGGATGGTGATCAGGGGAAACCCTTTTGGGGTTTTATTACCCACATAAATACCAACCTATAACTACTTTTAATTCGAGATATGACTGAGCCATTAATGACTAATCTCGAAGTCAAACCGTAATTACGACGGTTTGACTTTTAGCTAATTAAACAAGCTAAACTCAATTAGAGAAGGACAAGAATACTTACAAGAGTCCTATGCACGAATATGATCACTTAAGGCTGTTTGATAGCTCCAGAAATGATCCCACAATGCAGGAGAAGGTGTGGGAAAGTTTGTTGCAACTAATGAGCTTTATATAGTGAACTAAGGCACCATAAAATGTTGACAACAAGGTCTATGACCAACCACAACCATCCAACACTTGTTACTAGTGCCTAGGGAAGTCTAAGGGTCGTCCACTTGTGAGAAAAACCGGTTAAATGGGTCACAATTGCACAAAACAGGCAACAGCCTGTTTTCTGATGCTGGGCAACTGCTAGCGCACCGTTACACTCCCATTGTAGCGGTGCGCTAGCCCTCCTCAAGGGCTATTCTTCCATTTTTCAGTTTGCATCCCTGGCTCTTGGTACTCCGAAAGGTCAACTAAGCTTAATTCTTGCATTTTGACCCCTTATTATTTATATATAAGGGCTTTATGACTTATACTCACTTTTCCAAGTCCCTGGACACTTCCGGTTAACCCGAAGAGTCATAACCTTCACCGTTAACGCTTTAACCCCTCGTACACGAATTTGATCATAACTTTCTCATACGATAACGAAACTTTATGAGATTTTAATCGTGCATTCTAGTGAGCATAATTAACCGTTACAAAGCTTCGGGTTTGCTAAAAGGTCACCCAGAGGTATAACTTAAACATGTTGACACATTTAACCCCTGTAGTTTGTAACCTCTCACTTTTAGCTTCGTATGATCTATGATTTATTCGTTTGAAGGTATGAGCATCATGTGGGGCTAATGTGCAATACATTTATTCACTGTTGACATTTAGAACTCGTATATTTACATACTTTCCATGATTGTCAACTTTAGTCCTTCTAGAACATTATTTCACACGTTCAAACATATGACACGTGTCAACACATTATAGGACGTGAATTTTCGAGGTGTTACATCACAACATCACCTATGTTCCAAGAAAAGCTGTGAAAGCCCAAATCTTGGCTGATTTCATTTTGGAAATGCCCAAAGAAACAACCACGGAAGTTAATACAGCCTCCACTGAACCCTCTGACCCCCATACATGGAAGCTCTTCACCGACAGAGCTTCAAGTGTTGAAGGGTCAGGGGCAGGGCTGGTTCTAATTAATCCAAATAAATTGGAGTTCACGTATGCCCTTCATCTTGAATTTCAGACTACAAACAACGAAGCTGAGTATGAAGCATTGATTGCTGGACTCAAGCTTGCAAGAAAAATGGGTGTCAAAAAGCTTCAAGTCTTCACAGACTCATTGATTGTTTCAAACCAAGTAAGTGACAACTACATGGCCAAAGAACCAAACATGAAGAAATAATGTGAAAAGACAAAAGAGCTGAATACATTTGAAGCATGCACAATCAAACAAGTTCCAAGATCACAAAACAAAAAGGCTGATGCATAAAGCAAACTTACTTCATTAACCTTTGCATATATCACAAAAAAGGTATTAGTTGAAGTGTTGATGTGACAACCGGTACTTTTTCACATATTCCGTACAATGTTAAACAGTAATTTGCAGCTTAATGACTGTGCTTGATTTAAATTAACGACATGAATGTTTTCTGATTATGGTCATATACATACAAGTGCATCACATATTGCATGATTTCATATCATTATAACATGCCACACTTTATGATTCAAACGATGCATGAAACCAAGTTAGCACAGTTATCAGACAAATCAGAAAAATGATGACGGAGTTCAGTACATAGACAGACATGGTATTGAGACACAGAATGTGCCAGAAACCAAGAGTTACACTAGTATAGTATGTAAGAAAGTAAAGATCATAAAACTGCCTTCCTAGTGATGATTTAGGTGCCGGAAAGTGCCAGAAACATGCCAAAACTGTAGAATTCTGCAGAAAACAGCACAAATCAGCAAAATTCAGCTTTTTAACATCTAAATATAATGCAGAAATATGGTTAAATGGTCCAGAATACTTTCCTAAGTGTCGGGAATCAAAACTGTCACAAAAGGTAACATAAAGCACACTAAACTGCATAATCTAGCACCTTAACGAGCCGGTAACGAACCGAACAACCGGACACTACCCGAAACACCAAATTCTCACTAGAAGCATTGTTTTATCATATCCAAGCTAGTTATGGTCCCCGAACATCGTAACACACTATATAACTTCCTAATAACTAAACACCTAACTAAAACACTTGGATTTCAACTAAATAACCAACTAACCATTACAAGCTACTCTAGAGCCCCCCCCCCCCCCCCCACACACACACCTATTTACGGCCAACATGGGTGGCCCACCACTTGATTTTATTCCAATAATTTAATTGATATTGTTGGAGGTATTTTATACATATTAACCACAAGATCTTGCTATGTTGGAGAATTTCTTATAAAAACCACAAGTTAAAGAACACTAAACACTTCATCACCTTCACCACACCATCACATCCCTTCTCCCCTCCCAACTCGCGGCTCACATAACCCCTACACACATCCTTTTTCACTTCAATTTCAAGCATTCTAAGGACTCTTAAGGGTGTAAGAAGCATAGTAAAGAAGCTAGGAGCTCTTGGAAGTGGAAGGACCTCTTACAAGTGCTATTAACCACCAAGAATATCATCTTCATCTTCTTGTGTTCATCCCTAGCCTTGAGCTAGTAGTAAGATCATCACATCTCATTTTACATCTTATTTAGTTGGTTAAAAGATGTTACAAGAAACTAAACATGAAGAACACTAATGATCAAGAACTTAAATCATAAACACAAGAGTAAAAAATCATAAGAATACATGTTGTTATGCTCCTTGATTGTTGATTGTTTGTGTTAATAATGTTAAACATCATATGAACTTGCTAGATAGTGATTAAAGACATAATCTAGCATGATGAGAGGATGATTATGTTAGAAATCAAAGTGATGACAGGGGTAGCTCAAGCTTCAATAGCATGACTAAAACACATGATAGCTAAAAAGGTTGAACGGTTAAAAGGTTCGAAACCCACGAAACATTGTGAGCAGAAGAGAACAAGCACAGTAATCAGTCACATCAACTGATATCTCACCAACTCAGCCGCAAAAGTAACGTGTACAAAAGGAAACAACCTTTTGTCCGCAGGTCCAAAGCCTTCAACCCCTAAAAGGGTAAGCCTCCTACTGCAGCAAGGTTCACTAAGTCAAAGGTTTCCCCTTTGGGAAGAAATCTTCTCTATAAATGACATCTCACCTCATTCATTTCAGACATTCCGGACCAGTCCAGATCTTCTTGGATCTCTGATCTTTCCTCTTATCTCCTGAGAACTTGCTTCATGCACGTTTCTCTTCTTTACTTCAAATCATACAACTTACTTGCCTTTATACCCGAGGTTGGACCTTCTTCAGCCAACGATCTCAAGTAAGCAACAAACATAACTAGTGAACCTCCTTCTACGTCTAGCAAACGTAGGGGGACCCCACGACCTGTGTTAGGCAAACTTCAACCCTTGAAGCCTTTTTCCTAACCAACCTGTCCACTACTCAAGGTCTCGTATTTGTTGTAGCAACATGTTGTAAATGGTAAATTAATTTAGTTTTAATTATAAGAACTAAGAGGTGTTAAAGAGTGATTTATGATTGCAATAAGTTTCTCCATCAAAACCGAATTAAGTGGTACAATAAAGGAGTCTAATGGTCAAGAGTTAATGGGTTATGGGTTGTTCTGTTTAGCTTGTTCGCGTTTAGGAGAAGATAGATTGCGCAGGTAGACGTCGTTTGGGATATAGGGATGTCGTTTAGGATGGATGATGTCGTTTGGATTTATAAGGGGGTGTCGTTTGAGGGTGTTTCTTAGGAGATGAGAGTATCGTTTGGGGTGATGATTTCATTTGAAATAAGTTTCGTTTATGTGTAGTATCACTTGGAATGTCAGTGTCGTTTAGAAACCGTTTGTCGCTTGAATATGGTATCGTTTAAGAGTGTAATGTCGTTTAAGACTAAATACAAACTTACTTACATTATTCTTTATATGTCTACTAACGGAACTAGCTAATATCATACATAAACTTAATATTTTAACCCGAACATAGTTATGTTAATTCAAAGTGATAAACAACAATGTTCAAAATAACTAAAGATAATAAAAATTCACATTTGTATTTTCAATTAATATGATTCGAATCTGGTTTACAAACGGCTCAGGTTTCTGGGATCCATTTTTTTTTTTTTTTGCAGATGTTACAGATATAATTATTGATATGTATGGTAGGACTAAAACTATTCTTCGAGCACCTGATATGTGTATAAATATACATGTTTTTCGTATCAAAATAAACCCGTTTTTAATAGTTTTCTTGAAAATATATTTGAAATAAGCGTAATCTAGTTTATCTTTATTTTTAGGACAAACAGACCCAAAACAAACAAATGAAGCGATTTTGGACGAAAAACAGAATATTTGCTGAAACCGAGTCGAGACCCACCCCGTGCCTCGACCACAAGACGACAAAAATATTTAAGCGAATTTACGAAGATCCAGTGGGACCCACAAGAGCTGACCACATGCCATGTCTTAGTACCACGCCCGTCAGATCTACCAAGATTTGTCCAGGCACGGGTCGTGCCTCCCCATCAACATCTATAAAATAAGGCCTCCACTTCCCATTTCCATCGCTTAATTCTTTCCTTCTCTTCCATAACACACTCTAACGCTACCCACTTTATTTTGGTTTTTGTAATCCTTAGGAATTGTAAGAACAACATTAAGTAATTATCAATCTTGTGATGATTAATACTTTCCAAGTTTGTTGAAAGTTATCTTTGAATCCATGAGTAGCTAAGGTTCTTGTGGGTGTTTGTGGAAAACCAACCTCTTGGTGGGCGTTAACTAAACAAGTTAGTTCCAAATCAAATGAGTCAAATATAATATGTTATCATTCAACCGATAAATTTCAAGTTACTCTACGTTTCGATCCAACCGCAACACACTAGGGGTAAAATTTCAACCCTTGCTTATGCTTTTTTGGTACGATTCATATGTATGAGTCGGGTCACATGTAAATATGTTATGATTGTACAATTTAAATTTGATTACTTTACATGATCCAACCACAATGCTATTCAGTTAAATAAGATACGTCAAAACGCGCATTTTGATATAATTGACGCATCACATAATGTTTAGGCTAACTCTTCGATATTTGTAATGTACCTGCGTAGCAACGTGCTCAAGTTTAATTACTAGTTTACATTAATATATATATTTATTAGAAAAGGAAAAATATTAAAATCGGTGAGTAAGTCAACTAGAAGGGGAAATCGCAAGAATGGCATTGACCCGGTCAAAATTTCCAAACTAGCCATTCGAAACGTCTTACTGAGACGCCACGACACCCCCGTAACGTCTCAATTGTTAACCAACGAAAGGGCTGCACGTGGTCGACAAACTTTGGCGTCTCTGAAAAGTCCACAGCTCTTAGCTGAGACTTCTAAAGTGTACGTGAACTTCAATGTGTACGTGAACTTCAAAAAGTCAGACGCCACTCTCCTTATCCCCTTTCATTTATCTCATTATTATTTATTATTTATTATTAATAATTAATCTTCCTATACTAATAAACAAAAATCCTTTTTGGACACTTGTCGTTCTCTCGTAATTTCTCATCTTATTTTTTTATTTATCTCTTCTATTTAATAATAATAATAATAATAATAATACATATCAATATAACTAAATCTATTTATCTCTTTTTTTTCATAATTTGAAATTGATTTCCTTTTTAACTCTAAAGTTTTAATATTTGGCAATTTAAGTCTAAAGTTTCAATCATTGGTATTATAACCCCTTTGATTTGTTTGATTTTTCACTTCTAATTCAAAAGTTTTCATCTTTTGCAATTTAACCTTTTAATTTTTTTTTTTACTTTCAACCCAAAGCTTTTCATCTTTTTCAATTTAACCTTAACACGTTTTTTACTTTCAACTTTGGTCCCTTATACTTTTCATCTTTCACACTTCTTCGTTTAGCATTTCGTTCTAAATTTTCCGAGTTAACACGCCGCAACGTGCGTGTGAGGTTCAACGTTTTTTCATCTATTTTTTCCCGTTTGACAGGTCTGTCGCAGCGTGCCTATTTTTCCACGTTTAATAGGTCTGTCGCAACGCGCGAGTCAGAGATCGACTTAGTTATTTTTTTTCTTGGTTTTACACACAGGCTCGTGGTCATTTGAGAAACAATTGCTTTCATCTAACATGATATATAACTAACTAAACCCCGCCGCATTGCGGCGGGTGGTAATTCTTGTATATACTAATAAACAAAAATCCTTTTTGGACATGTGTCATTCTCTGGTAATTTCTCACCCTTATTATTTATTTATCTCTTTTATTAAATAATAATAATAATAATAATAATAATAATATTAAACATCAATTTAACTAAATCTATTTATCTCTTTTGTTTTCATAATCTGAAATTGATTTCTTTTTTAACTCTAAAGTTTCAATCTTCGGCAATTTAAGTCTAAAGTTTCAATCTTTGGTATTTTAACCCCTTTGATTAATTTGATTTTTCACTTCTAATTTCAAAAGTTTTCATCTTTTGCAATTTAACCCCTTTAATTTTTTTTACTTTCAACCCAAAGCTTTTCATCTTTTGCAATTTAATCTCAACACTCCTTTTACTTTCAACTTTAGTCTCTTATAATACTTTTCATCTTTCATAAGTTCTTCGTTTAACGTGTCGTTCTAAATTTCCGAGTTAATACGCCGCAACGTGCGTGTGAGTTTCAACGTTTTTTCATCTATTTTTTTCCTGTTTGACATGTCCGTCGCAACGCGTCTATTTTTCCCCGTTTGATAGGTCTGTCGCAACGTGCGAGTCAGAGATCGACTTAGTTATAATTTAACCTTAACACGTTTTTTACTTTCAACTTTGGTCCCTTATACTTTTCATCTTTCACAGTTCTTCGTTTAGCATTTCGTTCTAAATTTTCCGAGTTAACACGCCGCAACGTGCGTGTGAGGTTCAACGTTTTTTCATCTATTTTTTCCCGTTTGACAGGTCTGTCGCAGCGTGCCTATTTTTCCACGTTTAATAGGTCTGTCGCAACGCGCGAGTCAGAGATCGACTTAGTTATTTTTTTTCTTGGTTTTACACACAGGCTCGTGGTCATTTGAGAAAAAATTGCTTTCATCTAACATGATATATAACTAACTAAACCCCGCCGCATTGCGGCGGGTGGTAATTCTAGTAATATATATACATACACATATATAGATACACCCACCATTTTTTTGTCTGCAACAGCTTTACACAAGAACACCCACCATTGTTTTGTCTGCATATGGACCGTCGCCAACGTCAACTCGACAGTGAGGACGGGACGGGGGGCGGGATGGTAAGCCGGCATCGCCGGTCCTCGACGGGGGTGGGGACGAACCCCATACCCTCTAGCCTAACAAACGTCTTAGAAACAGCTGAAACCTCTTAAAAAAAATTGAAAACGTCTTAAAATCTGAAAACGTCTTAGGAATTCGTGAAACAGCTTGAGACGTCTCTGAAACGGCTTTAAAACCAGTTGAAACGTCTTAGTAAAGACGTCAAATGGCTCGGCCACGTGCAGCCCTTTCGTTGGTAAATAGTTGAGACGTTACAGGGGTGTCGTGGCGTCTCAGTAAGACGTTTCGAATGGCTAGTTTGAAAATTTTGACCGGGTCAAGGCCATTCTTGGGATTTCCCCCAACTAGAAATATGATGGCAGAGGGTTTGACCCCAAAGAATTTGGATTGGGTTGCGAGGCTGCTGTATCAGAGCCGAAAGCATTGCTGACTCTAGTCAGGATGCATGTTAATTAATTTATACACTAAATCAATATTATACTTCGATTAAATTTAAAAGCATGGGTAAATTGCTAGTTAAATTTAAATAAATCGGGTTATGCTTAAGCTTAATCTTAGTTCGTTAACATTAATATATTATTGGGTAAATTGCTTGTTAAATTTAAATAATTCGGGTAAAGCTTAATCTTAGCTCGTTAACAATAATATATTATTTAACTAGGTTATACTCCCGTGTATACACAAGTTGAATAATAAAATAGTTTGTTTGTAAATAAGACAAGCAAACGTACATGATAGTCATTCTAAAAGCTTGTAATGTTTTACTCATAGTGATTAATATCCAACCCACTTGTAAAGTACTCGTCACAATCATCAAGTCTTTAGGAAACATTTTTTATTATTTTTATACCGCCAATGAAGTAACGAAGAAACAAATTATAATTTTCATTAAACACATCGGAGAATCTACAACATATTTGAATCAACATTAAAGTTTTAAGTATCCAAAATCCAACACACAAATCAAGTCAAAATTTAGACCAAAAACCTAAAGTTGTTACATTTTAATAATATATTTTAGTTTTTAATGCATTAGTTAATTATTGTACAATATATTAAGTTTACTAAAAAATATCCATAGCATTATAAATCTAAGACATATACATTAATATAAAAGCATAACTATATTTTATTATGTTTAATCGCCATGTATATTGTTAAATACATTTAACTAGTATTGAGCTCCCCACATTGTGGTGTGGGGGGGCGTAAAACCGTGCTATAGGGGGGGGGGTTAAATCATGTAAAGTAGCAACCGAATAAAAACACGAATTCCTAACACCAAATGACTCACGTGACGTAAAACGTTGACGAAACGTATTAGAGAGTCAAGGGGGGTCAAAGTGATATTTTATTGCGTTTTTAGAAAATGAAGGCAAAGTCGACCTCTTTGAAAATTGAGAGGAAAGAAAAAACACAACTTCTAACACCAAGTGATTTACATGGGTTTTAATGTGGACGTACTAAACTCATATAACTTTTGTAATAAAATTATAAAAGAAAAATTAGGAAACTCTATGAATAAAAAAAGTAAAAAAGAAACTCACTAAATGACAAAATTGTCTACTATTTCTCCTAATGTTAAAAATAAATATGTATACAATTGTAGTAAAATTGATGTCTTTCGAAAACACTACGAATTGAATAGAAATTGGTGAATTGAATTTGAAAAACCGGATAGATGAGTTTATTATATAGTTAGGAAGAGGGGACGTGTGAGGGATTTCCGGTTTCAAATTCCTCACACGCCCCCTCTTACTTACTATATAATAAACCCCTCCATCCGGTTTTTCAAATTCAGTTCACCAATTTCTATTCAATTCGTAGTGTTTTCGAAAGACATCAATTTTACTACAATTGTCTACGGTTGATGAAGCACAAGTAGAAGAAGCAGCCGCCATTTTGTTTTGTTATTTGGGTGAGAATTGCAGGTATTGCTTTACCTAGAGTCAACAATCTGGTTGAATTTGATCGGTAGTTGTTTTTTTTCTATTATTAACTTTGTAGAATAGTAACCAAGTGTAACACCTCAAAAATTCGTGTTCAATGAAATAACGACATGTGTCATATAAGACAAAAGTAATATAAATCCGGATATAATTAAAGATGTGTGGCAGGATTTAAAAGTGTCGTCATGTTAATTTTTACCTCTGAACGACCTCGTTATAAATCCCAAGACCCTAACATATATTACACACATCTAATATACCTTCAATCTAGTGAATTGTTGACAATGATTGAATTCAAAGTGCAAGATAGGATCCTATGGAATTTCTACGGTAAACCTTCGTTTATGGCACTTTCAAAAGAATCCAAGTAAACATATCAAAGTGGTAGGGTATATAACTGTTCAAGACCCAAAACATGAGGCCCCCTACTGTTAAATCATGGCCAAATTCGAATCACACAAGTTGCCCCTTCAAAACCCGAAAGAACAAGAGATTTTTGCTTCTGGTCAAAGGCTTACGGACCGTAAGCCACCCCTTACGGTCCGTAAGGGGTTGCCAGCGACAATAAAACTTACTGTTGTCTGTTTTAAGCTTGTAACTGACCCATAAACGATTTTCCTCATCTTGGACGACCCCTAAACAACCCCTAGACACTTAGGGATACTTGTTAGTGATCAAACATCAGTGGTAGCACTTGTTGTCAACAATCTATGAGGTTTAGAACACTATATAAAGGCCCTTGTTGCAACCAATTTGATCACACCTCACTTCAGCATTTCTGGAGCTCCAAAGCAGACTCAAGTGATCACTAATCAAGCATAGGACTTCAGTAAGTATGCTTAACCTTTCATAGTTAAGTTTTTGCTTAGTTTTAGCTTAAAAGTCAAACCGTCGTAATTAACGGTTGACTTCACGATTAATCACTAATGGTCCAGTGATTAGTCGAATTTAAAGTAGTTATAAGTTGGTAATTACGTGGGCAATAAACCCTTAAAAGGGCATGTTAAGACCACTTTTTTTTTTACAAAAATTGGGCATGACCCGTTCGTAAAACGAACGTGTCCCCTGTTTTTAACATAATCATTCAAATAACATTCTACGAACCCGTTGACATAAAACTACCAAAAGCAAAGACGACAAGTTTTACAAATGTACAACTACTAACAAAGTTGGACAAAATAACAAGTCATGGACCAAAAGGATGAGAATAATCTAGCGGAAGCGTTTGGTATGACATGGACACGTGCTCGCTCCAATTCTCCAATTCGCCTAAAGTGAGGATTTACCTACATTCAATAACAAGACTTCAAAAGTTAGCCATAATACTCATTTAACTCGATGTAACAATATATTAGCTTCATTCGTTTATTTGCTTTCATTATTCTTACGCATTCGATTTACCCAATTAAATGGGTAATGGCATATACCCTCATGATGAGGTTCAAGCTTATCACTTACAACCCGGTAACATCGGGTTAATCGTTTTCAACATAATTCTTTCTTTCCCTCCGTATAACGGATTAAATTTCAAGCATTCGTCATAGCATTCATGACCACCCATTCAAAACGGGCGGTAGCTTATCTTTACTCGACTTGTCCAACTAGAACCGGTCGACTTGTATGACTTAACATAACCTTCATTAGCATAACCAAATCCGCAAGGGATTTGCTATTTCGCATTCATTACAACATAACTTCTAAAACCTTTTTCGACATAAACTCTTACATCTAACCAATCTTTATCTATAAAGGAATTTGCACGAATTGTATTATCAATTAATATCATTCAATATCATTCGTAAATCTACTAGTAGAGTAAATAAAGTTCAAAAGAACTTACCTTGATTTTTCATCACTTTATCTTGGGTATGACTCAAGCTTTCCTTTACTCTCGTTCCTAAACATTGTAACATCACTTTTAGCCTTCACATAAATTTCATTCCATATGTTCATTCATATGGTTATCTTGGCACCAATTAAACATAAACATATTCATTTTTATTCTATTATCCAATTTCAACAAATGCCCAAGTTTAAACCCAAATAATTCAGCCTAGACATTTCATCGAACACGTTGTGTGCGTACCATCTACCAAGCATAGTGTACAAGAAATTTATGCACAACCATTCCAATTCTTAGCAAGATCATTACATTCAACATTTTCACACAATTTCCACTCTAATTCAGATTTATATAACATTAATCTACAACATTTATCTTCACATATCAAAACTACAACTAATTAAACACACATATTATCAACATTTCCATGGCATTGTTACCTACAAGTGGGTTTACATAAAAACATCAAGATAATCCGAAATCCAAGCATAATTCAAGTTTCGTGAGATGATTCTAACTCATTACCATCCTAATTTCGCATATATACACGGATTAATCAAAAACCCATTTCATCAATGTTCATCATTTCACAAATTGTGACTTACTTGATGTAGGAAATGCTTAGGGGGTCATCATTCTTAATCCATGCATTCCACTAGCCTTCAATCTCCTCTTTAATTTGAAGGATTTAGTATGTTAGGGTTTTTAAGGGGGAAGACTCTCTCCTGGCCTCTCTCACGATCGCACACACATACATACCCATACTTGGCATTTTTTTTATAAATATTTCAATTACACACTTTTCACTTAACCCCCTCATCTATTAGAACAAGACACTTCTTCATAATTACATACTAACTTAATAAACTTCCATGCCTAGTTATAATATTTTAGATTTGTCAAATACTATAAACTTTAATAATGGTAAAATTTTATATTTACCATTTCTTTTCACTAGGGTATTGCACTTAAACATTTTAACATGTCGTACGGAATTTGGGGTGTTACAGGGCACCCTCTGATTCCCACTCTAACTAGGTCAAATGTTGGGTCAAACTTGTTAGTAAAAAGTCAACAAAATGCTTATTTTCCAATTTATGCATAATTAGCAATGTAGAACCCCTACAACCTGTTTTATCATTAATATAACTTGGTAATTAGTGTAAGAACATGTCTAAACATGTTCAACCCGACAATTTTCTGTTTAGACCCGGTTCGGAACCGAAAGTCGCAAAACTTTGACTTTTGCTTTGACTTCAGTTCTGACTCGTTTAAGCATGTTTTAGAAATGCCTTAGAGCTTCCTTAGGACCAGGTTACATGTTAGTATAACCCTCTGTGATTATACACCTTGGTTCATTAGTTAACCAATTAATATGCATGATTCCGTTAATTGCCTATATGTCGCAAATTTTAATTCGTTGGCTGAGATAGTACCCTAATCAGTTTACCCAAAATTCTAAGCTTAACGCAAATAATTATTAGTGGTTAGCATCGGCAATAAGAGGGCACATTAAGGTTTCAAAACCTGCTCATTATAAATCCATTATGGATCTACCTCAGCTACTCACGTTATATAGATTAAGAAACGACCAGTCAAAGCTGAGACTGCCCTAAATTGTCATAGATTTTGCAGCTAAGTTTGAAAGGATTAAGAATGGAGGTGTTTAACCCTCCTGATAAATGATTAGAGGCAGTTCACATTGAAAATGACACCGGATAAATCCCTTATTGTGATTTTATTGCTAAAAGTTATATTAGGGTTCAGGTGCTGCTAAGTCTCTCATAAGACCATAAGCTTAGCAAACCTTTTAGAATTTTTTCCGTAAAAACCCCATACATTAAGTGTAAGGAAAAACTTACAGGCGAAATCATAAGAACCATTTCTTCTGTTCCCGTCAGAAACCTTCAATCGTAAAATTTTAGAAGTATCCTCTCTATAGAGGAAGTGCGTCAGCATATATAATTGATATATCCTTGATCTCTATCGATTGCGAATACCAAATGGTATGACAAAAGTGCCACGTGAGGATTGATGTATCTTAATAAGTCCCATAGATTGCTTCCATGCCTGATCAGTATGGAGGTTTAATGCATGGGACCACAAAGATATTCCAATGGTCATATGGTACTAAAGTCAACTACTGGTATTCAAAGAAGATATCCAGAATGAAATTGTCCAAGTAAATGTTTCCGGTTAAGGAAATTCGTGGAATTGTAACATACAGGTGTCACTTATTTGACACAAGCATTGATGGATGAATTGGAGCCTGAGATTTGGAAAATCTCTGTAATCTCCTTATACCTAAGTATCTTCTCATAAGTTTTCCCTGCTTACCTCCTGAGAGGCAGGTAGAGTTAAGATTAACATCCCGCTGTGGGCTGGAGTATTGTGAAAACTCCATGTTGATTATGGAATAATCGAAACCCTGATTAAGTAGGTTTTAAGACATAGGCTCATATAGCCTGACTCAATATTCTGAGGGTTTTATGTTATTGAATAAGAAAGACGGTTCATATTGCTTATGTATTAATTACCGCAACCCTAATTAGGCAATGATTGAGAATCGCCATCAGCTGCCCAGGATCATCGATTTGTTCGACTAACTGTAAGGATTAGCTACTCCTTAAGATTAGTTTTGAGCAATGGTTGGAATAACCATCTCACTTTAAGATAAGTTTTTTCCATAATAGTTGCTATATAAGTATCAAGGTGGCTCCTTTGGAGACCTTGTATAAATGAAATATCAAAACATCCGTTGGATGGACGAGACTTTGGGAAGTCCACTTATAAGGATCTGAAGGTTGCATTGGAAACAACGAATAAGATTCATACAAATCCCTAATCATCTGTAAGTTGCCAGTATTCAACAGAAAATCAAGAATTAATGAAAGTAGCAAACCTCCTAAGATCTTGTTAAAGAATAAGGCTCAACAAAAGATATCACCCAGGAAGGGTGTGCCAATTTGTTAAATAATCAGGCTAGTTAAGCTCTGAATATATAGAATCATTCGAAGGAAATCGAATGTATCAAGATCAAATAACTTATGAGCTAAGACCTATATAAGGAGCTCAGTGGTATTCGCAATGTATTCCACATCTGCAATCTGAAGAAGTGTTTCGCTGATGAATCACTAGTTATACCACACACAGATGTGCACATAGAAGAGAGCTTGAAGTTTGTTGAAAAACCTGTATTGATCGAGGATCGACAGGTTAAGAAGCTTCGAAGGAAGCATGTGCCTATTGTAAAGGTAAAATGGGATGCCCGTAGAGGTCTCGAGTACACGTGGGAGGTTGAGTCCACAATGAAAGAAAAGTACCCTCATTTGTTTCAGTAAATCTCGAGGTCGAGATTTCTTTTAAGGGGGTGAGGATGTAACACCTCAAAAATTCGTGTTCAATGAAATAACGACACGTGTCATATAAGACAAAAGTAATATAAATCCGGATATAATTAAAGATGTGTGGCAGGATTTAAAAGTGTCGTCATGTTAATTTTTACCTCTGAACGACCTCGTTATAAATCCCAAGACCCTAACATATATTACACACATCTAATATACCTTCAATCCAGTGAATTGTTGACAATGATTGAATTCAAAGTGCAAGATAGGATCCTATGGAATTTCTACGGTAAACCTTCGTTTATGGCACTTTCAAAAGAATCTAAGTAAACATATCAAAGTGGTAGGGTATATAACTGTTCAAGACCCAAAACATGAGGCCCCCTACTGTTAAATCATGGCCAAATTCGAATCACACAAGTTGCCCCTTCAAAACCCGAAAGAACAAGAGATTTTTGCTTCTGGTCAAAGGCTTACGGACCGTAAGCCACCCCTTACGGTCCATAAGGGGTTGCCAGCGACAATAAAACTTGCTGTTGTCTGTTTTAAGCTTGTAACCGGCCCATAAACGATTTTCCTCATCTTGGACGACCCCTAAACAACCCCTAGGCACTTAGGGACACTTGTTAGTGATCAAACATCAGTGGTAGCACTTTTTGTCAACAATCTATGAGGTTTAGAACACTATATAAAGGCCCTTGTTGCAACCAATTTGATCACACCTCACTTCAGCATTTCTGATCATTTCTGGAGCTCCAAAGCAGACTCAAGTGATCACTAATCAAACATAGGACTTCAGTAAGTATGCTTAACCTTTCATAGTTAAGTTTTTGCTTAGTTTTAGCTTAAAAGTCAAACCGTCGTAATTAACGGTTGACTTCACGATTAATCACTAATGGTCCAGTGATTAGTCGAATTGAAAGTAGTTATAAGTTGGTAATTATGTGGGCAATAAACCCTTAAAAGGGAACCCTCTGATTCCCACTCTAACTAGGTCAAATGTCGGGTCAAACTTGTTAGTAAAAAGTCAACAAAATGCTTATTTCCAATTTATGCATAATTAGCAATGTAGAACCCCTACAACTTGTTTTATCATTAATATAACTTGGTAATTAGTGTAAGAACATGTCTAAACATGTTCAACCCGACAATTTTCTGTTTAGACCATGTTCGGAACCGAAAGTCGCAAAACTTTGACTTTTGCTTTGACTTCAGTTCTGACCCGTTTAAGCATGTTTTAGAAATTCCTTAGAGCTTCCTTAGGACCAGGTTACATGTTAGTATAACCCTCTGTGATTATACACCTTGGTTCATTAGTTAACCAATTAATATGCATGATTCCGTTAATTGCCTATATGTTGACCATTATGCCCTTTTCACCATAAAACGTGATTTTTAATAATGTAAAAGAGTAGAAACCTTAGTTACTGATATATAAACTTGCACCCAAGATTTGACATCAGTTTGAGGTGAAGATTGAGAGTTATGCTCATTAGCGTAATTAGAAAGCTTTATAGCGATTAAACGGCATAATTAGCATATAGCCTATTTAAGCTCACTTTTTGATATCAAACTTTTACCCACTGATGTAATATATTATTTTGGGATTTTTAAAGATTTTTAAGTAATTTTAGGCTGAGCATAACTTAGAGTCGTAAGCTTAATTCGGTAATTGTCGGTTTTGACCTTTCGGGCTATAAAATGAGTTTTACATATCTTTTTGACCCCAAACCTTTTGCTACTGATTTTATATGATAAATAAATTATTTTAGACCTTCTGGAATAATAAAAATATCAGCTTTATTTATAGAACCCGGAAATGGCTTCTAATCGCCTTTTTTAAGCGTTTTTAACGCATAGTATGTACTAAAACTATTTTAAACATACAAGGGTTGATACCTACTGATATTTCAGGTAAATTATAATATTTTAACAGTAAGCAAAAGTTGTTTAACTCAGACTTCAGTTTTGAGCTTTTCGGCTTATGTGAAATTACCAAAATTCCCCTACGGTGCATAGTTTGGTTATAATTAATAAATTTTACATATATACAATACCCTACTGTTGTAACTTGGTAAACTAAGTATTTTTGCTGATTATATCAGACCTGTAACTCAGGTTAATACTTAAACTCTTTTATAACCTTATAAATGACCAAATTACCCCTACGGGGCATAGTTTGTGTTTAAATTCGTTTTGGGCATAATGGAAGGTATCCTACTGATATCACAACATATTTGAGGCATATTAACTTAGGAAACCTGGTTAGGACCCTTATGATTACCCGTTACGCCTCTTGCGCGTTCGGTTCGGTTTATGTAACTAGTTTGCATAAATTAGCCGAAACGGGTCAAACCTTATCGGTTTTATCTCAAAATTCAGAATGTACTGAGATTACCCATATAAGGCAAGTATTCAATCTTGTCGGGTCTAAATCACATTCTATTCCGGTCTTCGCCTTATCATGCGTTTGAACCGTATCTTCCTTTTGAAAACTAACCGGTCTAAGTCAAGACTTAATTAAAGACCCGTTAAGATTCTAATAGGTTATTAAAAACCTTCGTTCCAGATTAGGAGCCCAGTAAAAGCTACCTGTACTTACTGAATTGATATACGGCTGGGATTGAATTTATATTTAGCTCAGGTAAATACTCTTAACTTATTTTCCCTATTACGGGCTTGGGATACGGTAATATAAATACCGCATGGTCAGGTATGGGATTCGAAGACCAATGAGTCGGGAAATCCAAATAACCTGTTTTAATTCGTATTGCTTGACTGAAACATTGGGGGTTAATGCGACCGTGTCCTGGATATCCTTGACTCATTAATTGCAATGGCCACGACCTAAGCACGGGGTGTAGGCATACACCTGACAGATGCAATATGCTTATTAATTAATTATAGCCAATAAGGGATTCCCAATAAGGGAATAATGGTGTGTCGGTTATCTTGAACCGGCATAGATCCGGGCCCCGTATGTAGAGCAAGTTATGTAAAACTGATAACATGAGATATAGTTTGTCCCAAGTATAAAAGATTAATTTTGCCTTGAGCATTTTAATCAAAGTGTCAACATATTTTCGTGCCTTGTGCACCTAAACCAATTTTCTTAAACTCTTTTCAAATGAGTCGGTTGAGTGTATTTACCAGTGTAAACTGACGTATTTTCCAAAAAGGTTAAGTGGCAGGTACTGTATGTAATTGGCTGGGAGCTCAGGGCTTCAATAGGGAATCTTGCAAGTTCTAGATGCCTAAAGTCTGTTGAACAGTTTTCTTTTATTAGATCCGCCTGTGGATCCTTTACTTTCCGTTGTAATACTTGATATTACTTTATATTCGGATCGTAATATATTTATCTTTTGCTTCCGCTGTGCATTTATATATTGTGTTGTTTGACTATGATGATATCAACTACGTCACGATACTCCCCTACCGGGCCCACCGGTCAAACGTGGAAATATCGGGGTATGACACCAAGTTTTAGAAGTGTTCCAATCAGGTCATTCAAGTTTCAAAAGTGTTCCAATCGGGTCACTCAACATTCATTTTTCATTAAAATTAAGGGGTTTTTCATCCATTTCATAAATAACCATTTTGATGTGGATTTTTGTTTCTTTTTTCCTTTCTATTTGATGCTAACTTCGAGTGATGACGTGGATTGTAGCTTGTTTTTTTAATTTTTAATGTAATTAAAGTATTTTTATTTTTAGTAAATATAATTTCATATATTAAAATAATCCGACCCCAACATCTTATGCTTCATTTTTTTTTATACATAGAAAAAAAGGACATGACTCGATTTGCATGTTAAGTTATCTAATTGGGACACAAACGATATGAGTAACCTAATTAGAACACTTTTAAAACTTGGTTACTATTATGTGACATTTTCCCTATTATTAACTGGAAATCTAACATGTATAAACTAGAGGCTGAAATAAAAAAAAAAAAAGTATGGTAGAAAGTCGGCCGGCTGCCCAGCGTGAATACACAAGGTGTGTACAGTGGAATTTTTAAACTCGTGAATGCCCTATTCGATCTCGTGTACAGCGTGAATGCCCTCCCCGATCTCGTTTTTAACTCGCAATCACATCCAGTTACTTCTGTTATTCGCCTTTGATCTCGCTGGTGGTTATCATCTCCGGTTACTCTTAAATCGCGTCTATCCGAGCGTCGCCAGGTACGATTTAACATGCTTTATGTTCGTTTATACTTTATGATCGAAAGTCCTAACTTAATTTTGAACTATAATAACATATACACACTTAATTTGGATCAAAGAAATCTAGGGCTTGAATTTGGATCAGAGTGAATTTGAGAGTTTACTGAGAGAGAGAATAGGGAGAGAGAGTGTGTTTAGAGAGTGTGTGTGTGTGCATATTTCTTTTATTTAAACATGTTTTTATTTTTTAAACAATAGCCCTTTCATACAAGTCTTTTTACAAAATGGTCTTTGGGAGGTGAAATGACAATGGTGCCCTCATGTGCAAGTCACATGACCATATTTAACAAAAAAAGTCTGACTGAGTTAGGGCTAAAGAACATAAGTCACAACGTGTCGGATTTTGTAATGGACAAAACTTATCAAATTTAAAGGCAAAAGACACCGCCTGCAATTTGATACAAACATAAAGGACAAAACTTGTAATTTACTCTAATTTCTTTTTTCGTATTATAACTTAACCCGTTATTAGTAAATTTCTAATGGGTAAATTACACTTTTCGTCCTTTATGTTTATATCGAATTGCAATGGATAGCCTTTAACTTCAATAATTACTGTCACAATCCTTTATATGGAAAACTCGTTACACCTTTCGTCCTTTAACACTAACCAGGTTAAATGTTTCAGTTAAGTCAGAACATGTGTGATGTGTGCAAAATGCAACATATAAATTACATCAATTGTGGCATAAAACTAACCCATTTTTAGTACTAATGTTGGAAAAAACATGCTTTTGTCTTCATTTTGTATTTTCAGGATTAAATGAGCTCAAATTAACAAAAGAAGCAAAAAGACATCAAAATCTAACATAAATACAAGAAAAGGAACAAGACGTGACATGCCCGACCCCACGACAGCATCTTCCCAAGCAAAACAAGAAGACAGGAGACTGAACATGCCCCGTGCTCAGCCAGCACGGGGGCGTGCCCAAGTGTCAGCAGAAAAGACAAAGTGGTAGAAGCTTCTATTGCCCACCACGGGGCCGTGCTCAGCGGACACGGGCCGTGGTCAACTATAAGATTCGCACAATCCAGGCAAATCTTCATAGTACAAAGATCCTTCTGCACACGGGGTCGTGCTCAGCGGACACGGGGCGTGGTAAACTAATAAGACAAGCTGCATTAAATGAAGAAAGAGAAGGATGTGGACACGGGGCCGTGCCCACTGGACACGGGGCCGTGCCCGAGCTTCTGTTCAGCCTATAAATAGGAGTGCTTGGCTCAAGCTCTAACCATCCCTTGGCACACCACCTCTCTCACACTTCACCCACCACCCACCACCCACCACCACCATAACACCATCATCCACCACCATCATCCATTATCCATCATAGAGTGTGTGAGTCGTCTCGGGATCCAAGATTGATCGTAAGAGTTCTTGACAATCAAGGCCATGTTTGCCTAAGTCTCTTACATCACTTGGTGAAGACAAGTGTCTAGTGTAATACTTTTTATTTCTAATCTTTTCGCACTTTTTACTTGGTTTTGTATTAATGACTTTAATAACTAGTTTCTTATGTTGAAGGTGATTCTTCCTTATCATTTGTCCGTGGTGTCTTGGCATTATTTTACTGTCTATATAAAATAAAAGATTTTCACCATTCATATCTCCACGATCTATATGGAGGTATGTTGGCTACCTGGTCGGGGGTTAAGGGAACGGTTTGGTAAGAGTCTTGCCATTGTTCAGCGTTTAGAGGTCCTGCAATGGACCTGTGTCAAATTTAGTAGGACCTCCTTCAATACTTAACGGTATTGGATGGCGGGGGTCCACACTCTTTGATCCCCTCGTAAGTTAACTACTATTAATACTATAACACGGCTATTTAGGACTGTATCCCTGCTGACTCAGACTACTTAGTCGAGGGTAACGTCACCTCCAAAAGAGGGGCCTACCATAATTTGCATTAATAACTTAATTAATTATCTTTCAATAATCCGACCCTTTAGGATTGTATCCTTGCTGACTCAAACTACTGGGTTGAGAGTAACGTCACCTTCAAAAGAGGGGCCTACTACAATAACTAAGATAATCTCTTAAATAAGTGTAAAAGAGCGGAAATAATCAAAGGTTACACTATACACGAGTCGGAACCAAGTGATTCATCTTGTCTATCTGTTTTTCTTTTATTTTTATTTTTCAGCATTTTAGTTAGTTTTATTTTTCTTAGCTTAAAACATTTTTTCTAAACTTTTTGATTTGATTAGACGTTGAGGATAAACCGGTACTAAAAGCTCTTGTGTCCTTGGACGACCTCGGTATCTTACCAACACTATACTACGCTCACGATGGGTGCACTTGCCCATATGTGTGTTTAGTGTTAGTAAATATCGTGTTTTATAAATTTAAAACTTGACTAAAAAAGTGTTAAATGGGCTTAAAATATACACCTAATATATATAACACTTCACACGCATCAAGTTTTTGGCGCCGTTGCCGGGGACAAAAGGATTTTAAGAAAGTTAGGAATCAACGGCCTAATCTTTTTTCTTATTTTTCATTTTTTTAGGATTTTTCTTAATTTTTCAGCTTCTGCAGAATTCAGCACGGGCCGTGCCCACTGAACACTCCCCGTGCCCAATCATTGGAACTGGCAATCCTGTTTTAAGTCAGACAGTAGTTGAACACGGGGCCGTGCCCACTCAACACGCCCCCGTGCCCAAGTTTCAGTTACCGAAAACAGAACCGTAAGATCCCGACAGTTGGTAATTTCTGACACAAACATGAGTGATACTGATACTTTTTACTTTCGGCACTCTTATGGTACTATGTGGTGTCAATTATGTGGTGGTAACCATAAGGAATTAGAATATTATTTTCTAAATTATAAACCCCACTATATAGACCCATCGTTTCCTAGTATCCTTAAGAGGGGCGAAAGTAAAAATAATCCCTATCTCTCCCTCGAATGCTCCCAACCGGATTTTCTAGGAGAAATGCTTCTCGATGAATTATTTCAACTAGAAGATCTAATTATTGATTGGTTAAAAGAACTTAGGAAAGATTTCAATGATCTTTTCCAAGACAATAGCCCAGAAGAAGGGTTGGAACCGCATTCAAACAACTTCGTTGTTTCCGACGATACTTCTAACTCTAGCGAGGACTTGAGCGATAGTCGTCCCTGTGTCGATTGTGCCGTGAAGGACTCCCCATCAACTTCGTTTGATGCATACGTAGACCTGAGCGATTCGACATACACCTTCTTTAACGAGAGCCCGGAAAAGGGTTGGACTTGTCCACCTACATATAGCATAGGAATCACCCTCACCGACAACCTCTTGCGTTCTCGTCTTAGTCTAGAACAATTAAGGTATCTTAGGCACTTTGGGGTTGTTCCATCCAGTAAGGAACCGCCCGATCCAGAAAAGTTCCTTGAAAATAGACGAATTCCTTAAGACAGCTTCTAGATACGGGGTCGTGTCCAGGTCAGCACGCCCCGTGTCCACCCAAAGATTCCCTTCTGATTTCGTCAGAATACGGACAAAAATGTGTCAGGATTCCATCTGCACACGGGGCCGTGTCCAGCCGACATGGGGCCGTGCGCAACGTACTGTCGTTTTCTATAAATGCAGCCAAGAATCCTGCACATTTGAACCATTCCAGGGACAGAGATTTGGGGAATATTCTCACATACCATCCTAGAATGGCAAGCAGAACTAGCGGAAACTCTTCATCACATTCCAGGAACAACCGGCAGGGGAGAAGATCATCAACGGTTGAAGATTCTCTTGTAAACTATGTTTACGCCTTAAGAGAAGCCCTTGATGAAGTGACAAGTGTGGAAGAGGCATTGGTTGACCGTATTAATCATTTGACGGTGGGACTAGAAGGATGTCTCCGGGAACTCAACCTTTTGCACCAAAGGTTGAACCTTCTCGCCTCTCCTCCTTTAGTGCTAATTATCACCCAAAGGGCATGGAATGTGGTGCCGGAAGTCATCATTCCAGCTGAATGGTACGCCTTACATCAGGAGCCCCCTCGAGATATACTACAAGGGGTTCCGATTGGTATCGCTCCTCCTCCACAAGATGTTGGGGAACATGAAGCCGCCTCCCTTCTCCCGAGGGAGATAGAGGAATGGCTCTAGCAACATCTAGGGGACACCGTTCGGCTTGGAGTTCTACAAGGCTTTTAGACCGGAAATCTATTTCCGGAATTTTGGTTCTTATTGTAGAAGTAGAGCTCCTTAGGAAGATTTTACGGATCACATAACCTATTTAATATTAGGACTTTTAACTTTTATTTTCTGCTTTATTTGTTAATTTTAGGACTAATATGTAATCCTCTCTATGACTAATGAATGATGGTTTTAGTTAATTTGGTGTTTGGGTGGTGTTAAAATGAATAAAACACACTTGAGATGACAAAGGATATAAGGGAAACTTGAACCAGCACCCCATGCAGGAAAACAGAACCATCCGACAAAATTCTTCGTTTACAGTAAGCTCGGCCCAACACGGCCCCGTGCTGCACAGTCTGCAGAAAAAGACCCAGTTCAGGTAACTGGACACGGGCCGTGTTCACCCAACACGCCCCCGTGTCCAGGCTTCTGTTTCTCTTGATTTAATTTTGTTACTGGCACTTGAACACGGGGCCGTGCCCGGACAACACGGGGCCGTGCCCGGACAACACGGGGCCGTGTCCAGTGCCCAGTAACATAAATTATTACTTAAATCGCACCTTTTACACATTCAATCAACCTAAAAAATTATTTTTGGGACACATTGAGGACAATGTGTAATTTAAGTGTGGGGGGGGGATGCTAAAACCTTGAATCTTGCAAGTCCTAAATACAAGCCTTACACAAAACTCTATTGGAACCGCTAATCACCCCAAATTTTTTTTCAAAAATTTTCATTTTTTTTACTTGTCTAGGTTTAACTCGGGAATTTCAAGTTCTAAAAAGGTTATATTTTTACGAATTTACAACCGATAGCGTCGTGATAAAAAGAACCAACATAAGAAAATTATGAAAAGGCATGGCAAACTTAGTTAAAATTTGATTATATATACTTGATCACATAAAAACCCATTCCCACAAAAGTGAGTTTTGAGCCTTTATTGAGCATACAATTACATATCATTAGACTAAATGCTCATTTTTCGTTTCTTGTGTGAATCGCCGCTTGGTTCTTACGACTCTAGAACTTGCCATGACGATACATTCCCAGTCCTTACCAACTTAAACCCGAGTAAGTAAATGATGGAGGCATTAGGACTAACCCTTTTTTTATTTCTACACCATTATTTTCTTTTTTTTTACCACCTACCCAAAATCCCCCTAGTTAGCCCCTTTGAGCCTAAACCTTTTCATTTCATAACCCAAACCAAACACCCTTTTACCCACCAAAATCTTTTTCATTTTTAACCTTTTGTTTTAGTAACTAGCTCGGTCTTTCGTATGACTTTTCAAAAAAAAAAGTGTTGATGATGAAGCAAAAGAAAATAAACAAACAAGTTCATAAAAAATAACTTTGTTTGAATAATAGCTTCATCAAAATAAAAGTTACAAAAATAAAAAGTCTTACGAAAACCGACGCTTGTTACGCTTTTCGTCCCTTTTCTACTAACCACTAACTACTAACCCAACCACCTACCTTTAACCCAAGCCTAACCCTTCACCCACAAAGTCCTCTTGATATTTATAAAGGTATATAAGTTAAAAAGGAGGAGGATTGATTGCTTGGCAAGCTTATGATAGGAGTAAGTTCCATGCCGCTCTCGAGTGATCCACAAAAATACATTTTCGGCCGAGTGTTGAGTGATCCCTGTGAGGTATGTGAACTTGTATATAAATAAGATTTTAAAGAGGCATGTTATGCCCTAATAAGTAATTTATCTTATGAAAAGTTTTAAATAAATCATGACGAATAGGATTGTAAATAAATAAAAATAAAACTAAATAAAGAATCTTGGAAATCCCGACACTCTATGATAGGCCCAAAAACCTTCTTCTCTACCCATTCCATTTGGAAGTGTAATAGCCACATATTAAAGAGTTTTGCTTGAGGACAAACAAAGATTCAAGTGTGGGGGTATTTGATGTGTGCAAAATGCAACATATAAATTACATCAATTGTGGCATAAAACTAACCATTTTTTAGTACTAATATTGGAAAAAGTATGCTTTTGTCTTCCTTTTGTATTTTCAGGATTAAATGAGCTCAAATTAACAAAAGAAGCAAAAAGACATCAAAATCTAACCTAAATACAAGAAAAGGAACAAGACGTGACATGCCCGACCCCACGACAACATCTTCCCAAGCAAAACAAGAAGACAGGAGACTGAACACGCCCCGTGCTCAGCCAGCACGGGGGCGTGCCCAAGTGTCAGCAGAAAAGACAAAGTGGTAGAAGTTTCTATTGCCCACCACGGGGCCGTGCTCAGCGGACACGGGCCGTGGTCAACTATAAGATTCGCACAATCCAGGCAAATCTTCATAGTACAAAGATTCTTCTGCACACGGGGTCGTGCTCAGCGGACACGGGGGCGTGGTCAACTAATAAGACAAGCTGCATTAAATGAAGAAAGAGAAGGATGTGGACACGGGGCCGTGCCCGAGCTTGGTAAGGGAACGGTTTGGTAAGAGTCTTGCCATTGTTCAGCGTTTAGAGGTATGTTGGAGGTATGTTGGCTACCTGGTCGGGGGTTAAGGGAACGGTTTGGTAAGAGTCTTGCCATTGTTCAGCGTTTAGAGGTCCTGCAATGGACCTGGGTCAAATTTAGTAGGACCTCATTCAATACTTAACGGTATTGGATGGCGGGGGTCCAAACTCTTTGATCCCCTCATAAGTTAACTACTATTAATACTATAACCCGGCTATTTAGGACTGTATCCCTGCTGACTCAGACTACTTAGTCGAGGGTAACGTCACCTCCAAAAGAGGGGCCTACCATAATTTGCATTAATAACTTAATTAATTATCTTTCAATAATCCAACCCTTTAGGATTGTATCCTTGCTGACTCAAACTACTGGGTTGAGGGTAACGTCACCTTCAAAAGAGGAGCCTACTACAATAACTAAGATAATCTCTTAAATAAGTGCAAAAAGTGGGGAAATAATCAAAGGTTACACTATACACGAGTTGGAACCAAGTGATTCATCTTGTCTATATGAACAAGTGGATAGCGGAAGATGGTCAAGGGTTGATTTTTTTGGTGACGGTGGCTATTTTCAGGCGGCCGAAAGTGGTGGTCGGAAATGATGGTGATGATGACCGATATTTTTAGACCTTATGAGAGATATGCCCTTATTTGACCTTCTGGTTCATTGTAATCTGGTGATGACTATTTCAGAAAGAGGGAGAGAGACTTATGATAGATAATGGGAATAATTATATATTAATTTTTTAAAGTATTTTTTTAAATAATAATGCAAAAAGACAATTATACCCTCATGTGCAAGGCACATTTTCTGACTTAACTGAAAATTTTAGTCTAGTTAGTGTTAAAGGACGAAAGATGTAACGAGTTTTCTATATAAAGGATTGTGATTGTAATTATTAAAGTTAAAGGCTATCAATTGCAATTCGATAGAAACATAAAGGACGTAAAGTGTAATTTACCCATTCTACTATAACTTAAAAGGCTTTGTCGGTGGGGTGACCCACCGACATTGCCTTACACCCCTAAACTTTTTTCATTTTGCGTTTCAAGCCCTTTAGCTTTGCTACTCCCTTAAACTTTTTCAATATTTCATTTCAAGCATCTCAGCTTTGCTACGACCCCTCCACTTTTAGAGTAATTAATTTTAGTCCCTTATCTAACTTTACTATTCTTCTACTTTAACAATTGACATTTTTAGCCCTTAGCTTTTTACTAATTTCTATATTACTTAAAGTACAAAGTCGGTGAAAACACCCCTCTTTGACTTTCAAAATTTCCACTTTTAGCTTATAGTTTTGTAATTCATATTTTTTGCATATAGAATTTTCCTTTTATTTACTCTCTACTTTTGTAACTTGCATTTTTTACCTATACTTTGGTAATTTACGTTTTTTTTCACATATGCTTTATACCGACCCCTCAACTTTTAAACTTTTCTGATTACATTTTGACGTAAATTTGGTATACGTTTTCGGCCTTTATTTTGTATGTTTCCTACATATGAATCGGGTCACATATAATACGTTTTGACTTGATGGTATCAATTGGAGTTAGTCGAGTCGCATATAATACGTTATGATTGTACACTATAAACTCGATTTGCTTTACATTTTAATCCAATTACAACACATCTATAGGTTACACTGAGTTCAGTTGGATACTTTGAAACGCACACTATTATATGATTAACACATCACATAATGTTTGAACTAATCCGTTCGACGTTTACGATGTACCCGTGCCACAACGCGCGCGGATCTTATTACCAGTTTCTAATTAAACACCTAACATAATCCGCACGCGTTACATGACGTCCTCTCTACACCCTCCACCGACGTTCGTTCTCAGATCCAAAAACCAAATATTTTATCAATTCATTATTACCCACCCTTGATTCCTTCCTTCACACCTTCAACCAAACCAAAATCCCAAAACTGTCACAGATCTAACCCTCCTTCAACCAATGGTTTCCCTCACCACCACCACCATCCTCCTCCTCCTCCTCCTCTTCCTCACCACCACCACCGCCGAAATCCGCTACACCTCCCTCCGATCCGACCCCCGCCCCATCATCCCCTTAGACGAATTCGGCTTCACCCACACCGGCCGACTCGAACTCAACGTCACCAACCTCTCATTCTCCTCACCACCCCCTGACCCCACCAATCTCGGCTTCTTCCTCTGCACTCGCGACTCATGGCTCCACGTTCTCCAACAGATCGAAGACGGTGACGTCACCTGCGCCCTCCAATCCGACGTCATCAAACACGTCTACACCTTCACTTCAGATTCCCTCTCTTCCAAATCTCTCAACCAGTTTTACCTCCAACAAGATGCCGACCAGTACACTCTTGTCTTCGCTAATTGTCTTCCTCAGATTAAGGTTACCATGGACGTCCGATCCGCTATGTATAATCTAGACGGACGCTCCAGATCTCGCGATTATTTATCCGCTGGAATTACCGTTTTACCCCGGGTTTATTTCCTATTCTCTTTGGTTTATTTCACTTTAGCTGCAATTTGGATATCTGTGTTGTACAAAAAACGGTTAACTGTCTTTGGAATTCATATATTCATGCTTGCTGTTGTGGTCTTAAAGGCTTTGAATTTGTTATGTGAAGCCGAGGATAAGTCGTATATTAAGCGAACGGGTAGCGCGCACGGGTGGGATGTTTTGTTTTACATATTTAGTTTTCTAAAAGGGATCACATTGTTTACGTTAATCGTGTTGATTGGGACGGGTTGGTCGTTTTTGAAACCGTATTTGCAAGATAAGGAAAAGAAGGTTTTGATGATTGTGATCCCGTTGCAAGTGGTGGCGAATATCGCGCAGGTTGTTATAGACGAGTCTGGGCCGTACGCGCAGGATTGGGTGACGTGGAAGCAGGTGTTTTTGTTGGTGGATGTGATTTGTTGTTGCGCGATTTTGTTTCCGATCGTGTGGTCGATTAAGAATTTGAGAGAGGCTGCGAGGACGGATGGGAAGGCTGCGGTTAATTTGATGAAGTTGACGTTGTTTAGGCAGTATTATGTTGTGGTGATATGTTATATTTATTTTACGCGGGTTGTGGTTTACGCGTTGGAGACGATTACGTCGTATAAGTATCTTTGGACTAGTGTGGTGGCTGCTGAGCTGGCGACGCTTGCGTTTTATGTGTTTACTGGGTATAATTTTAAGCCCGAGGCGCATAATCCGTATTTTGCGGTTGATGATGATGAAGAAGAAGCTGCGTCTGAGCAGTTGAAGCTTGAAGATGAATTTGAGCTGTGATGTATCTTCGTCGTTGTTTCAGCTTTCAGGTCTGTTTGCTTTTGAAATAGGAGTCATACAAATGAAAAGTTTAATTGATTGTTAAATTCATATTATCCATTTCTATACTATTCTTGTGTATTGGGTATCCGGAACAATGATACGGTTTTGTAAGTAGTAGTGTTCTTCATGTTGTTTGTTCTATTCATAATACAAGTATTCATTTCTTGAAGCATATGTTGGTTTTTTGAACTTGATCAGCCTTGTGTTTGCAAATATTGTTGGTATGGTGTTCTTAATCCAGCTAAAGTCTAAAGTGCTGTTAAAAAAACTATATATACATATATATATTACCTTTCAGCTGCAAATGAACCGAATGAATGAACATGAACAAGGCCTTGTTCGTGTTCGTTTGTTAAGAAATATATGTGTTCATGAACGCTTGCCGAACGAGATTTTATGTTTGTGTTCGTTTGTTAAGGAAATGAACTTGTTTGTGTTTGTTTGTTAATTTTAGGCAATGAACGAAAACGAACGTTGATTAACACAAATGAGCACAAACTGATGTTTATGAACACAAATGGAAACAAACGAACACAAACAAACGTTCATGAACATAATATATAATACACTGACACTTATTAAATCTTTTATTTATCGGAATTTTTAAGCATTTAAATAAAATATAAAGCTAAAAACACTAATGAATTATCGAACATGAACAAACACGTTACCGAGCATTCATGAACATAAATGAACGAAGACGACCTCTGTTCATGTTCGTTCTTTTAACCGAACGAACTAAATATTTTGTTCGTGTTCGTTTGTTTAATAAGCGAACGAACATAAACGAACTTCCCGCCGAATTGTTCACGAACTGTTTGGCCGAACGTTTGGTTCGTTTGCAGCCACCTATGTGTTTGTTTTGTGGTATATTTTTGAGTTAATTAAAATTTGTTAAAGGATTCGAATTTAAAGAAATTGGATTTAAGTTCTAAAACATTCTCAAAGTAATTGACTTTAAAGAATTTTGAATTCATAAAAGAATTTAAACAATCATATCGGAATTGGAATTTAGGCAGGCCAAAACTGACTTGGGATGAGAGGATTAGGCGAGATTTGTTAGACTTGCACCTTTCTGAGGACATGGTCGAGGATAGGAGTTCTTGGAGACGTAGGATTAAAGTTAACAACATTTAGGAGGATAGTTCGGTTTTATATTAGATCCTCACCTTAGGGGGGAGGGGGCGGTCCGTTATGGACTCCCCATAACGAGTTATCCTATCACTAACACTGCCGCCTCTATGTTTGTAACGAGTGATAGGTATCACTCGTTGAATATTAACGCGTTTAAGATATGAATGAATGAATGTGTATGCTTGTACATTGTGTATTAATACTTGTACATTGGAATCCCATCACTAGTGATACCACCCCCACTACAATTCTATCACTAGTGATAGAATATTGGGTGATGACATGGCATGATTTGATTGGATATTGGGAGTGATAGAAATCTATCACTAGTGACCACCCCCTCCCCCCTTAGGGGCTTAGCTTTTCATCTTATATTGATAGCTCATGTGTGTTATCACTTGCATTTTGTGCTTTTGTATGTTTATTTGACTTTATGTCTGTATATTTTTTAGGAGCTGGGGTCTTCCTGGAAATAGTCTCTCTATCCTTTGGGATAGACTTGCCTGCATCTCACCCTCCCCAGACCCTACTAGTAGCTTGGTTATAGGTGGGATTATACTAGGTACAGTTGTATATAGGAATTGGAATTTATCACCCCAACCCCCATCCCGGCCACCGCCACGGCGGTGACCCGACCCCGACCTGATACAACCCTGACCCGAACCACACTAATCATCATGATCTGATCTGGACCGCCAACTCCGACCCATACCGCCGATCGGACTACCGACCCACACTGCCAACCCGGACCACCAACCCACACCCAGACCACGAATCCGCGCCTTCAACCAGACCCTGACCACCAACACCCGAACGGGGTCAGTTCGGGTGAGCAGTGTGTGTTGGGTCAAGGTCAGCCGACCCTGAGCCACACCTCTAATGCCTGTTTAGAGATAGTTAAATGCGCGGGTTGTGCTGAAGTCTCGCCATTGACACTCTTTCGCAATAGTTGCCTGTTGCTTTGATTAGAGGAAAAGGTATTACCCTGGGTTCGATATTATATCGGCTAGATAAGTCATAAAACTTTTTGTTCGATGATTCATCCTATGGCGATTTATGACATTCTTGTCTTGTTTACTGTTGAGATCTTTAAATGCCTTGAGGCATTGTGTTTGGTGAGTTTTCTGAAAAAAAGTTCATTTACAATCAAACAAGTAAACAAACCTGAGTTATGGATCTTAAAACTTTTTCTAGTAAAAACAAATCTATAAAATTGTATCAGTCTTTTTTTTTTTTTTTTTTATATTACCAAACTAACTTGATTATGTGCTTTTAGTTATTATCACAATATCACATAACTAAGTTCAACATTCACGTATAAAATGTTCACAGTGGTGTAGAAATGATTGCCGCGTGTACAAATATACTTACTATACATCTACTGTAATATATGTGTTTATTTCAGTTTCACTTTAAGAATTGTTGCTACAATTCAAAAATGGAGCCATACCCAAATATCAAGAAACTGTATAATTTGTGTCAGTATACATGAAGACTGTATCAAACTTGTAGTTTGGGGCAGATACTGGCATTGGGATTTGCTACAGAACCTGTACACAAAAAGAAAAACATAAGAGCAAATAAAACCACTGCAGTAGATTTCAACCAATGGTAACCAACTTACAAACATCAGCAAAACACGGTTGTTTGGCCACCGGATCCTCTTCAAAAGGCGGTGGAGGTTGGCCGTACACCATTTCACAACTCATATCTTCAAAATCTGTACAAATATAATTAGCATGTGGTTATGAATTTCAGAGTAAAAATAGAGAAAGTCATGAAAGTAGCCGTTTTTCCTGGTAGGTATACCTCTATGGTCATTTCGGGAACAACCATGAGATGTGAATCTTTGGTCACGTATCTACGTTTACCAAATTATCTAATTTTACTAGCCTATGCATCAATATTTTCATTCTATACACGAATACTAACACTTACACAAATAACATTACACACGCGAACCTATAATCGATATGGTGTCACATTTCACATTAGGTTAAGTAATTACTAATGGGAAAAAGTCTGATACGCGAATAAAAGCAGATATACGACTCTGAGTCATGTATCTCACTCATGGTTCATAAGTGATTTTTTTCAGGCATGGCTACATTTACACCGAAGAAAACAATTATTTTCATGATTTTCTTTCAAAATATAATTTTGCATTTGAGAGAGGAAAACATACTTGGAATCATAGTCAGGGGAAGACCGAATTCGTTGGTGAAGAAGTCTTGAGTAGGAATTTTACACATATTCACACACATTCCTACGCACCCGCTGTTCTCCAAGTACCTATACACAAAAAAAAAAAAAAAAAAAAAAGAACAGACGTTTGTTAAATATGATTACAAAAATTATATTACTTCAATACTAACCGAACTTCTAAATAGAAACAAAACTACTTTGGATGACTTTCGACCCGTTTGACACATTTCCTTCTAGTTTTTTTTTTTTCCTGTTTTGTAACACGAATCGACTCAACTTACCTGCATTTCTTGATATGAACACCGCTCCTTTGCTTTACTCCATTTACTTCTACTTCGATAACCTATAAAACATGACCGAGAAAAGGTATAGTAACGGTTAGAAGTTGGTTTTTACGGTTGAACATACCAAACAAATATGCTAAATTAGGATGAGACATTTTTAACTACCTCAGATGGACCAACTAACCAATGGAAAAATGGGACTGTTAAGGCTGCATTGAACTCTGCTGCCCATTTTGTAGGTGGAAACAGTTTCCTAAACTGCAACAAAACATGCAGTAAAACAGTAGATTACATAAGCCATTAAGGACATGACACGTGTATAATGTTAAAAAGTAAAAACTAGAGTTACAAAGTATAAACCTGTTCAGGGGCACCAGGAGGAAGCATAGATAAAAGGACCTCCCTAACAACTTCTTGCTGTTGTATCCGGTTTCGTCCTTGCATTACTCGCCTCGAAACATCGACAAAACTATCATAGTCATAGTCAAACAATCCTTTTTTCTTACCCTCGGTTTCTTTATCCGGTTTCCCGGAAAACTTTTCCATTTTTCGCGCAAACAAACTCATAAACACCTTCTCAAACACCCCGTCATTATACTTTGTCTTCTGTCCCATTGGCGCGGGTTGTCCTGACGGCTCAGCAATCCCACACCGGATGAAACTGCCGCCAGGATAGTGAATGTGGCGCTTTAATGGCGAACATCGGTGGATATTAGTGTTTGGAAATTGAACAACTTGGTAGCTTAGAACCACCATGAGTTCGAGTATTCGATAATTAATCTATGGGTTCAAGGAAACCTTAATCACATCAATTTGATGATGTTCATAAAATAGGAACATAACAAGGATGACTAAATGCAAGAATAAGATTGTGTCAATTTTGGCCACACGTATCTTGTTTAAGCTATTATCTTTTATCTAGTTTGAATGACAAAAGTGCCCCTGGTTGGTTTCATTTACAAGGGAGAAACTCGTGGTCCATATGAGGGTTGAACTGACATTTTACAAGAGTAAAGTGAAGGCTAACTGGTGGGACCAAATGGGAACCTAAACAAGTAGTAATTGGGAGGTTGAAACATAGGCCACGCATGAATCAACATGTGACACAACACCATCCATAAATATATAGTATGGTATTAATGTGAGATATGGTTGTTAATGGGCCAAGCTAGGGTAAGCTCGGGCCCAAGCTTGAAATTGTACAAGCCCAACTGACTCAACTAGAAATTATTTACCGGTCAAAATTTACAGCTTGAACTTAACTCGTCTACGACTCGTGGCTCAATTGCGGTTCGAAATAAAGAATTAGGTGATCGATGGTCAGCTTCTGTAGATGGAAGAAGAGGACCCGGTAGTAGATCGATGGTCAATTGTTGTAAAAAGATGGTGAACTTTTGTGTCGAGAGGAAGCCGGGGGGGGGGGGGGGGGGTTGTAAGGGTCACAAAGGTTGGCGGTGGTTGCACGCAGTCGTGTAGAAACTAGAGAAAAAAGGAAGGTATTTAGAGAGAGAGAGAGAGTAAATTATTTTTTTGTCTCCCTGTGTTTTAGTGGTTTTAATCACTTGAGTCCAAAATCAAAAAGTTTAACGATCTGAGTCCCTAATCACTCTTTTTATAACGTTTTGAGTCCAATTTATAACACTTGTACTTTTTATTTTTATTTTGGACTCAAGCGGTTAATAGCACTAAAACACAGGGACTCAAACCGTTATAAAATGAGCAGTTAGGGACACAGAGCGTTAACTTTTTGATTTTAGACTCAACCGATTCATTGGCTTAATAAACTATAGAGAAAATTGCTAGATTTGTGCATGAGGTTTTACAACTTTTGCTAGATCAGTCCAAAATGAACTTTTGTTGCTAAAACAGTCACTAGCTATGTTTTCTTTTGCTAGATCAGTCCAAAAACCCAACGTCGTTGAATGCTTCCGTTAATGTAAGGGTAAAAGTGAGATTCTCTTTCTTTTATTTTATCTTTCTAATGAACCATCTCCCACACAAACACAAACACAAACTTTATGAAGCCACTGAATCATCCCCTGTCCCAGAACCCTAATTAGTCGTCTCCCACACAGGAACATGAATGATAATTGGAGCTGCTGGTGTGTTCGAGACCATGAGTGTCCTTTTAATCCAACTGTAGAGTATGGTATGTTGATTCCCATTGTTTGATTAAACCCTAAGCCACTGATTTGTATAATATTCTAATCTTCTTTGTGATTTGTTGATTTCAGTTAATCACCCAGATTGTTTCAGTCTAAAGTTTCATCATGGTGGAAGTTTTACTGATTTTCCAGACATTAAGTATGAGGGTGGTTTTGTATCTTACATTGACAAGGTGAACTCTGATTTGTTTTCGATTATGATTATGAATGATATGCTTGTTTCTTTGGGGTATTCAGATGAAGATATTGTAACTTACCATTTCAAAGTACCTGAAGAAGAAAGTTTGGACTTAGGGTTGAGGCCATTGGGTAATGATTCAGATGTTCTTAATTTGATTAAGTATGCTGAATTAACTAAAGTAATTGAAGTGTATGTTGAACACCTAGAGACTTACCCTAGGATTGTTAGCCAAGATCAAGGTCAGGTAACACAAGAGCCAACATTGGCGGACTTGAGTGATGACAGTGACGGGGGTAGAGGTAGTGATGAAATTGATGAGTGTAGTGATGAATCTGATGAGGGTAGTGATGATTCTGTTGAGGGCAGTGATGAATCTGATGAGGGTAGTGATCCAGATTACATTGTTGATGAAAATAACATAGTTGAAGAAGTTATTGTAGATGACATGGAATTATTTAGAGCTGCAGTTGAGCATGAGTCTGTTGAAGACGAGCAAGTGCCAACTGTAGATGTAGAAAATGAAGTCGATGAGGATTTCCAAGGACAACTAGAACCTGATGATGACACCCCACTGCAACGAGTGATTAGGGATGTTAGGAAGAAGAAAAATAAATGTCAGTATTCATTAGATTCTCCATTTTATGTAGGGCAGGCTTTCTATGACAAAGAAGAGCTTCTTGATTTGATCAAAGCACATGCTGTGCATACAAGGAGGCAACTACACATACAAAAAATGACTTGTCAAGATGTCGTGTGGTTTGTATGGGTGGGAATCTTAACATTGATGCTTGTCTAGATAAAGGTAAAGGGGGTGGGAATCTTACACATGGTGGGCCCAGTGTTAGTGAGGGTAATTTGGGAAAAAGGCATAAAAGGATGAAGAAGGTAGGTGTAAACATTAATTCTCTTCCCAAAACCAAAAAAAAAAAAAATATCTTGAACCCATTTGTCACTGGTCACTGCATATTTCAAGGAAGAACAACAAAGGAGGTTGGAGTGTCAAGACATACAAAAAAGAGCATGAATGCTTGCAGACCAGGGATGTTAATCTGTGTATTGTAGGCTGGTTATCCAAGCAGATTGAACAAACCATTAGAACAAATCCAACTATACCATTAAGATCTCTTCAAGAAGAATTGGTTAAGAAGTACCAAATTGAGTTGACTGTAAACCAGATTTTTAGAGCCAAGACTATGGCAACTCAGAAGATCCAAGGAGACTTTGAAGCTCAGTATAAGATCCTAAGAGATTACTGTGAAGAGTTGCTTAGAGTTGATCCTGAATCAACTGTGAAGGTGGCTGTGGAACAAGAGTTTAACCCAACTAGTGAAACAAGGCAATTCAAGAGGATATATATTTGTCTAGGTGCACTCAAGAGGGGATTTAAAGTTGGTATAAGGGACTTGCTGGGAGTGGATGGTTGCTTCTTAAAGGGTCGTTTTCCTGGTCAGATATTAACAGCAGTTGCTCCGGATGGTAACAGTGGCATCTACCCAGTTGCATATGCACTAGTAGAGGCTGAGAATAAGGATTCATGGACGTGGTTCTTTCAGATGTTGGGTGAAGATTTGGGGCTTAGTGCATCTATCAATTTCACCTTTATTAGTGATAGGCAAAAGGTATTTTGTTTTGTTTTAAATTGGTAGTAATTTGAATATGTTTTGTTTTATTGGTTTTCAACTCCATTTTTATTGGATAACCTGGTAATAAATCCTCAAATATGCTTCATGGGCTGGGCTGAAAAAAGTCGACAGATTGGGCTTATGTCTATGACTTTATGGGCTGAAAAATGTCCAGGTTAACAGAGATAATTTAATTGATGCTTCATGGGCTGGGCTGAAAAATTGCTATATTCGTTTTAAATTGGTAGTAATTTGAATATGTTTGTGTGTTAGGGTTTAATTCATGCTATAGCCCAAGTTTTCCCAGCTGCAGAGCACAGGCACTGCTTGAGACACATCCATGACAACATGAAAGCAACATGGAGGGGTGACTTATACAAAAACTTGTTGTATGGAGTAGCTAGTGCATCCACAACACAAGCATATGAGAAGGCCATGCAGAAAGTGTTAACTGAGAGTAAGGATTTGCATGATTGGATGCTGAAAAATGAACCAAAGTGCAGGGCATTTTTCTCGGGTAAGTAATTTAATACAGTTGTTTAAGTAAAATTATATATATTAAGCTTTTTAATGGCTTCATAATGAACTGCAGGAAGAGCTAAATGTGATAGGATCCTGAATAATCATTGTGAAGTTTTTAATAAACAACTTTTGAATGGACGAGACAAACCAATTATCACCTGTTTGGAGCAGATTAGAGAGTATCTGATGAAGAGGATTGTTATTGTCCATAGAATGATTGCATCAAGTAAAGGCCCACTAACACCCAATGCAACCACCAAGTTTGAGGAAATCAAAAGAGATGCAGTTGATTGCACTGTTATATGGTGTGGACCATCCAGGTATCAAGTGTCTGGGCCACATATCATAGAACAAAGGATTGTAAATATGGAAGAAAGAACTTGCAGTTGCCGAAGATGGGACTTAACTGCCATGCCATGTAGGCATGCAGTTGCTTGCATTTGGAACATGAGGATGAATGGACGTGGTGATGGAATACCAGAAAGGTACGTTGATAGATGCTATTGGGTTGACACATGGAAGGTTGTGTATATGAATACAATAGAACCCATAAATGGCAGGGACATGTGGCCAGTTTCTAGATGCCCAACCACATTAGTTGCACCAAAGTATCACAAACAAGCTGGGAAGCCGAAGAAGAAAAGAAAGAAGTCTGCTGTTGAGCTTGAGGAATTGAAGAAAAATGTTGAAACAGGTCAAAAATTGCCAAGGAAGGCAAACTCATTAAGTTGTGGATTGTGTGGTGCAAAGGGACATAACAGAAGAAGATGTAAAAATGGTGGAGCAACAGGTGGTGATGGAAGTGTTGAAGGTGCTTAGAAGTCTTTGGTAATAGAATAGGCTGTTTGTTTTTGTTTGGTTGACTTTTTTGTCGAACCCACAACTGGTACTTGTTTTTTGTATGCTCCATTTATTTGGATGACATTGTCACTTATTTTGGTATAAATGTATGGTCAGTTTGATTAACATGTGCAGCAATAACACTCATTAACAACAATATTTGATAATCCAAGTAACAATCAAGATTCATTAACTACTCCAATTGCATATAATACAATAAAATGATAATCCAAGTAACAATCAACATCATTTTAAGCCTTCTGTTCTTTAATTTCAACTTTCTTGCATCATCTTCCAGCATCATAATCTTGTTATGCAACACTCTTGAATTTTCTTCATGCTGATTAACATTGTTCAGCAGCCCTTGGATCACCACATCAGTGTTATGTGAAATTGATCGCTCTGCCCAACAAACAAAGCCGCATCCACGTCCGCTTGCCTGTGATTATCAGAATCACCTCAGATTTAACATAACATTACCAATTTTCTCTTAACAAAATTACACATGCTTACCCGTTTATCGCAGCAGTAGAATCGTCTCCCAGGGTTCGATTGAGTCAACAATGTTCGAATTACAGTTGGAGCCCCGCATTTGCATACCACCATGTCGAGCTTGAAGGATTTGGGAATTAGGGTTTATGGGGTTAAAAAGGGGGTATCGCAGGTGATGAAGATAGATGTGTGTTGTTTATATTGAGTTTTAAAGAAAATATAATAAATGGAAAAATATTTAAAAGGAAAATGACAACTTTGCCCCCCCCCCCCCCTGTTAAATGCTATACTTGACAACGTTGGGTTTTTGGACTGATCTAGCAAAAGAAAACATAGCTAGTGACTATTTTAGCAACAAAAGTTCATTTTGGACGGATCTAGCAAAAGTTGTAAAACCTCATGGACGAATCTAGCAATTTTCTCTAAACTATACAAGCCAACTTTTAGCTATGTATTGTAGTTTCAATCCACGAAACCCACCACCTTATATTGGGTCTGGTTATCTTTAAAAAATATATCACTTTTTCATTCTTACCAAAGAGGCAAACACAATTTACCACTTGATTAGTATGAAGAAGTGTATTTTGGGCCTGCTACGTTCAGGAAGAACCCAAAATACACATATTACAATATAAAAATGTCTATTTACATTTACAAGAGCATTATGTTTAATTACAGAAAATGTGCTCCCTTGGAAAGTAGTAAGGGCTTTCATTTTTTTTGATGTGCTTATCGCCTAAATATGAGAAAACAGAAATATATGAGCAGTTAAAAATTTGATAATAAACACTACTCAAAGAAATAAACAATTGCTAATTGGTAAACAAATTAGCTAATGATTTAATTATATCAAAAAAGTTAAATATAAAACCTAATAGCATTGAACATTTTATTGATATTTTTGATGTTAAATTGCAACGTGATAAATTAAATATAAAACCTAATAGCATTGAACATTTTATTGATATTATTGAGTAAACATTTTATTGATATTTAGGATGTTAAATTGCAACATTTTAAATATTTAATTTATCAATAAAATGTTCAATCAACAATATCAATAAAAGGACGTAACGTGCAAGAGTTTGCAAACATCGAGTACGTTTTTTGTAGTTTTTGAAGACAAATGACACACTTTGCAATCTGATATCAACATAAAGGACGGGTTTTGTAATTTACTCTAAATTAAATATAAAACCTAATAGCATTACACTTTATTGATATTGTTGATGTTAAATTGCAACGTGACCTTTTTTTTAATTATCTTTCATTTATCATTCAACTAGGTTATAACCCCGTGTGTTACACGGGTTGAATAAATGAATTTTATATACTAAATAATAAATCAATATATATTTAAAAACCTCATTTATTTCACGGGTTGAATAAATGTAATTTTATATATTAAATAATAAAAAGTTATATCTATAAGAACCATATGTATTGTACGGGTTGAATAAATGTAATTAGATATACTAAAGGATAAATTACACTTTTCGTCCTTTATGTTTATATAGAATTGCAATGGATAGCCTTTAACTTCAATAATTACAGTCACAATCCTTTAGTTGGAAAACCTATTACACCATACGTCCTTTAGCACTAACTAGGTTAAAATTTTCAGTTAACTATAACATATGTCTTGCACATGAGGGTAGTTTAGTAATTTTACCTATTATAATTAAAGTATAATCTTATTTTCCCTTTATTTTCACATAACCTAAACCCTTATCCCCCTTTTCTCTCTTCTCTCACATGTATCTATCTCCAGAAAAGAAAACGCCGACCACCACCCTTGGTGGCGGAGTCACGGCGGCAACGCCAACTACCACCACCACCAAAAACCTAAGGCACCCTTGGGGGTTGGGTAGATTTGGAAGGGAAACGGGATGTGAGGTTGAATGAGGTTGAATCCCCATGTCACTGTGATTTTGTCTTCACCTGTCTTCAGCCCTGAAAAACTCATTTCAATTGGGAAACGGGATGTGAGGTTGAATGAGGTTGACTCTTTCGCCGCCTGAGGGACCAAACTTGGGACCAAAAACGGCCATAATTTATTTCAATGTCCGCAAGTGACGTTTCACCAAACCTGGCACCATTTTTTATTTTTAATTTATCGCGATTGTGATCGTTGAAAATTGCGGTGCGAATTGGAGGTTTCTTGCAAGAAGCATTACTGGAAATGGGTTGATGAGGGTTCGAGTTCAGGTTCAGGTTTGGGTTCATCTTGAGTTTTGCAGTTGTGGTGATGTGGTGTGGCGGATCTGGTGGTGGTGATGGTATACGTCGGCTGGATTCGGTGGTGGTGGGTTTGTGGCGGCCGGATCCGGTGGTGGTGGCTGGGATACGGTGGTGGGTGGCTGGATCCTTAGTTTTTCTTTTTCTAAATATATATTTTATTAAGTAAATAGGTAAAATTACAAAATTACCCTTAAATGAATAGACTTAACAAAAAAAATTAACCTAGTTAGTGGTAAAGGACGAAAGGTGTACTGAGTTTTCCAAATAAAGGATTGTGACTGTAATTATTAAAGTTAAAGGCTATCCATTGCAATTCAATACAAACATAAATGACGAAAACTGTAATTTTTCCTATACTAAATAATAAAAAAAAGATATATCTTTAAAACCAGGTGTATTACACGGGTTGAATAAATGTAATATTGTTTACCAACTAATAAAGAAGTTATATCTTTAAAAACCCTCGTGTATTACATGGGTTGAATAAATATGATTTTACATACCAAATAATAAGAAAAGTATATTTAAAAAAATTAATGGATATACTCGGTACATGATAGATATGGTGATTGCGAAATGAGTATTGAAAAGAAGATATAGTGGTCAAACATATTATTTAAGAAGCAAATAAGTAGCCATTTGAGTGATAAAATATAAATTATATTTTAAAAACCCGTAAAAAATCTAATCTATACTATATAATAAAAGAAACCATTAATGAGACATTATATACAATTTGTTTAAAAATTATGTAATAAAATCGTTATCATAATTTTTTAATAATGAAAATAAAAATAAATGATATATTAATATAAAGTTTGGTTTTGGTGATAAATAATTTGGTTATTTAAAATTAAGGATAATATTTTATTAGAAAAATAGAAGTATTCTATTCAACATTTAAAGTAGGATAAGATTTAATATTTATTTAGTTAATATAAGATAGAAAAAAATATGATTGAATAGTTGGGAGTTTGTATGATAATAAATCGGTTAACTTTATTATAATGTCATATGTTTTTAGTTATATATTTTTTGAATTATTTTTTAAAATAATTAAGACTTTGTTATTGTCAATAAAATCAATGATTTTATATTTGTAATTTTGTTTAGTCCTTGTGTTTTAGTGATTTTAACCATTTGAGTCCAAAATCAAAATATTTAATGCCTTAAGTCCCTAGACGTTTTTTTATAACCATAAGATTTAATATTTATTTTTATTTATTTAGTTAATATAAGATAGAAAAAAATATGATTGAATAGTTGGGAGTTTGTATGATGATAAATCGGTTAACTTTATTATAATGTCATATATTTTTAGTTGTATATTTTTTGAATTATTTTTTAAAAAAATTAAGACTTTGTTATTGTCAATAAAATCAATGATTTTATATTTGTAATTTTGTTTAGTCCTTGTATTTTAGTGGTTTTAACCATTTGAGTCCAAAATCAAAATATTTAACGCCCTAAGCCCCTAGACGTTTTATTTATAACTATTTGATTCCAAATTTTAACCTTTTGAGTCCACTTTTTTTTTTAACAAAATTGAACTCAAAACGTTATAAAATGAACAAAATTGGACTCAAAACGTAATAAAATGAACAGCTAGGGACTCAAGGCGCTAAACGTTTTGATTTTAGACTCAAGTGGTTAAAACCACTTAAACGCAGGGACTTAAAAAATAATTTACTCTAAATAATCTTTAACTTATTCACAAGTTCTTATTTTCTAATCTTCAAAAGAATTCACTTCGTATGTCAATTGATGTAATGATGTCTACCATTTTCATTTTTGTTTTATTCATCATTTTATTTCGTTTTTATCAATATTATATATAGGGATATATTACAAAATAATAATAATAATAATAATAATAATAATATATTTTTTAAATAATCAAATACAAAAATAAAGTACTTTAAATGAACCGATAAGATATTTTATATAATAAAGATATTTATATACTTTAAATGAACCGATAAGATATTTTATATAATAAAGATATTTTATATAATACCAATTGTTAATAAAAATCTATAATTGATTAGAAGAGATTAAATAAATAATAATTATCTATAAGAGATTAAACTAAATAATATTTAGTAAAAGGATGATATAATAATAATAATTATCTATAGGACATAATCTAATATGATGACAAGTGTCTCATTAATGGTTTCTTTTATTATATAGTATAGATTAAATTAATAATTTAAATTTGAGGATAATATTTTATTAAAGTATGATAAGATTTAATATTAATTTATTATTTATTTATTTAGTTAATATAAGATAAGTATAGATTTGAGGATACCTCACGTGTTCAAAACTTGGTTTCTTTTATTATAGTAGATATATTGACTTTTCTTTTTCTAATTACTTGCGTTGGTTTAACTATTTTTTTTTACAAAACCTATTTCCAACATTCCCATATTAATTTTATTAAAAAAAAACTTTTGGTGTAGTAAACTATGGATTAACAATTTTTTACCGAGTCCCAGTATCGCGTGAAACACCAAAAAACCCGGGGGTCTCATCAGCTAGGTTTATTGAGAGTCCCTGGAACACCCCTGCCCCCCCCCCCCCCCCCCCCAGGATCGATAACACATATCAGACACCCCTAGATCTCCTCCTCAACCTCCTTCGTATCAAGCTAACGCGAACCACATCCACAAGGTATCATCGCTCGATCCTATAATCTTCAAACTTAACCGACAAAAGATAGAGAAGTTAAAACTGTAATGTTCAACATCAAACGAATCAGTTTCCACAAAGACAAGAAATTCGGTTTGATAAGTTAATGTACAACTACAAAAACTTGATCTTCGTCTAAACCAAAAGTGTCTGACTTCGTTTCATATCTTCCTTATTCAATCTTGTATCTTTATGACTCTACCAGTTACCAATGTCTTTTATTTCCCCGTTAAGGTAAGCACGTCCTAATTAATTCGAGAATCCACACAGCAACCAACTTGGGAAGAGGAATCAAGAATGCTAATTATCTTTATTATAACCGGCATAAAATAAAAGTTCAATCTTCAACTAATCATCCAACGAATAATTAGCTTCATCATGAACACACTCAACTAAATCACAAACACACTTGACAAAATCAACCACACAAGCTCGAAAGTAATCATCATGTAACCAACTGTAACATGAACTCGATCACTTTTCACAAGCATTTCATTCATGCAAAGAAACAATTAATTTTAAAAATTGTACACCTTCTTTTCTTTGCAAAAACTTTCCAAAACTCAATATTTGAATCGGCCCATAAGCCAACAAGAAATCCTGAGCCAAGTAAAGTTCTAAACATAAGGCCCAAATATGAACTATGAACTGTAATACCCGCCCCAATATTCCCACGGCCCATTAATCAACCAATAAAACCCCACCTAAAAGTAGGGAAAAGATCAAATAGGAAGTTTATTTTGGCTAAGAAGTGTAGGAAGCAATAGGATTGTGACATGTGACAACATTTAAAATAAAGAAAAAACGTATTTTAGTCAATCCAGCCCTTTCTTCTTCCTTTTCAAAACCCAGAAACTTCAAAACCCACCATTTTCAAAACCCACCATCTTCAACCATTTCTTCACTTTCTATCTAAATAATCACTACATTATAGTGCGATTTTCATCACCAATCAATGATTCAAACACCCGATCAACGTGTTCTTCAGCTTTTTTGAAGAAAACCCACTTTAATTTCATACAAAATCTCGTTTTTTCCGGTGATTTTGAAGATAATCACTCGATCCGTTCAATTCGAGCGCTGATAAGTGTTTCAATCATTCAAAATTCGTCAATTGTTGAAGAAATAACTTTGATCCATGTAAGAAATTCTTCAATTTCATTTTTACGATCTAGGTTTTTGATTTAGTCATTTCGTTTTACAATCTTGGCGGGGGTCCGGGGGCAGCGCCCCTGGTAGCGCGGTCCCAGGGGCGGTAGCCCCTGCGGGGTCCAAGGGGCAGAGCCCCTGGCTGGGGTTGAGCTGCATCAGAAAGTTTAATTGCTTTAATAAAAATGCATCAGAAAGTTTAATTTTCCAGAAATTGCCTCATTTCGAAGACAGTAATTCGTAGACAGTTTAATACTCTCTGGTTCAGACAAATTCACAGACAGGTCAGCTTGTTCCATTGCGTTTAAGAAATAAGAGAGTTTTATGTGTTTTCTGGCCATTGCGTTTTAGAAAAAACACATTTTTGAAGTGTTTTTAGTTCATTGCGTTTTAGGTAAACACATTTTTATTTGTTTTCAGTCCATTGCGTTTTAGAAAATACACTTTCTTTTGTGTTTTTAGGCTATTGCGTTTTATAAATAAGACATTTTTATGTGTTTTTTTGGCTATTACGTTTTAGAGTTTTAGATAAACACATTTTTGAAGTGTTTTTAGTTATTGCGTTTTAGGTAAAACACATTTTTATGCTTTTTCAGTCCATTGCGTTTTAGAAAACAGACATTTTAAGTGTTTTCTGGCCATTGCGTTTTAGAAATAAGACATTTCTTTGTGTTTTTGGTGCATTGCGTTTTAGGTAAAACACATTTTTATGTGTTTTCAGTCCATTGTGTTTTAGAAAACACACATTTTAAGTGTTTTCTGGCCATTGCGTTTTATACGTAAGACATTTGTTTGTGTTTTTGGTGCATTGCGTTTTAGGTAAAACACATTTTTATGTGTTTTCAGTGCATTGCGTTTTAGAAACTACACTTTCTTTTGAGTTTTTAGGCTATTGCGTTTTAGAAATAACACATTTCTTTGTGTTTTCTGGCCATTGCGTTTTACAAATAAGACATTTCTTTGTGTTTTTGGTGAATTGCGTTTTAGAAAAATGTCATTTTTATGTTTTTTTTTCCATTGCGTTTTACGCAACTGGGTTTTTTCCATTGCGTTTTACGTAACTGGGTTTTCAATTTTTTTTTCGAAAATATACCAATAGTATACTCGTTTTAAAGATAAAAAAACGCTCGTTTTTTTGGTGCAATTTTTATAAAAAAATAATGTCGTATGAAAGAGTTATTAACGTTTAAAAAATGGGGGGAATTAGAGTAGAGAGAAACTATTGCCTTGTATTGACTAGAATGCCCCTCTAAACAAACTCACACGCCTCTTTTATTCCCTTCAATTTCCATCATTTAATCTTAGCCCTTGATTAACTAAATGGATGGTCAAGATCACTTCCTAGCCTTCCTAGCCAAATAAACTTCCTATTGTATCTCCACCCCCTAAAAGTATTTAAAAAAAAGGGTTGTTGGATAAATACTATCACCAGTTTTTCCTAAACACTCATCTCCTTATTCGGAATTATCCTTATTATTATATTATATTATATTATATTATATTTATTTATTTATATTAAAAAACCAACTAAATGAATAGTAATAAATAACAAATATTAAAATTAAAAAGAGAAATGAATTAACAATAATCAAAATAGAAATGAATGAATAGGGTCGGGTACCGGTATCAAATTTACTAAACTGGGTGTGTTTACGGTATCCGTTCGACAGCGGTATTCATCGGGTTTTACCCTCAAATACCGGTGCCGTACCAGTACCGACCGTATCAAGCCGTACTGTACCAGGTATATTCGGTACCGGTACCCACTTTTGGGGATTTCGGTAACGGTATTTTCGGTACCGGTTGGTACCGAGCTCATCAAATCCTGTAGCAACATAGCAATGCAAGTAAGTGCACAGTTTAGATTACTTTTCATACACACAGTAAGTAAACTGTGTTTCCTTTGAATGAGGTTTTATATACACAACAACTTATTTTGCTTTATTTTTTGTCCTTTTACGTAATGAATGAATTGTAGCATGTAAAATAAACTTGGATATTTAGATTATTGATGAGCAAATCGTATCAAATCCTGTAATCAAACCGGTATCGAATCGGTACCAAATTTACTATACCAAATCATTTTCGGTACCAATTTGGTACCCACCTTTTGGCGTTTTCAGAATCGTTACTTTCGGTTCGACACCGGTCTAGCACCATACCTATATTTATTGATTTTTACCTTCAAATACCATACCTTATTGTACCGAGCATTTTCGGTGCCGGTACCTAATTTTGATGAGTTTCCGGATCGGTACTTTCGGTGTTGTTACCGGTACCGAGCTCATCCATATTTTAACGTGTTAGCACCGTAATAACTGAACTGAAAACAACCGAATTTCCAACGTGTAGGACGTGTGGGTCCTATTATTATTATTATTATTATTATATATTAGGTTATTTAAAATCGTTTTTTCTTGGACGGATTGACTATCCTTTTCACGACATTTTTATTTATGTCTTGATGTTCGGTATCTGCTTGCCGTTACTGACACGTGTTTTGCAGTCATTGGGTCCTCGCCGCAACGCGCGGGCGGAAATTTAACTAGTATCCTAAAAATTTTCATTTTAAAATTTTCCCCGATAATACTTTTTTTTTTTTTTAATATGGGGATAACTACGCCAATTTAACGGTACCCGAGGGGTTCATGTATAGTTAACAACGCTAATTAGCTGTGCTAACACTTAGTTAACCACTCTAACCAGCAAGTTTGCTAACACTTAGTTAACTTTGCTATCCATCAAAAGTACGCTAATCCCACAAGTACGCTGATGATTAAGTATTTAAGTTTACTAATTAGATAATAACACTAGATCTGGATTATGTTCACTAATATGATGGTTACGAACCTTAATTGCGCTAACCTGATAGTTACTAGCAATTAAGTGCGCTAACACGTCTCTTTACGAATCAGAACACAAATCTAACCACAAAAACTTGATCAAACACCTCTAAACAACTTGTTTTTTTTAATCCAGAATCATCATACAACCTTCAATTGATAAAAAAACACACCTAATTTCAACATTTATATGGTCTTTAGCATAAATAAGCACCTAATGAAGGGCAAAGTTTAGGGCATCGCCTTCATGACTCACCAACCACCAGGACGTCTGATAGCATCTCGACAGGGTAATGCCTTTGCGACTTACCAACCGATAGCAACCGATAGTGTCTAATAGTTAAGAGTGATGACGATCACTCACTAGATAGTTATGCATGTTGATAGAGTCTAGACATGTTAATTTCTGATAAGTTAGGTATGTTAAATAATGGTTCACGTAAAGTATATTTTGATGTAACTTCCTGTTATAAGTCATATGTTTAGCTCTCACCATCTCTTACCCACAATAAATTTAATTGAATTTACTCACAATAAATTTGACCCATGCCAACATACAACCAATCACTACCTTCACCATTATAACCATTATAATCCACAAAGTTAGTGTGGAATAGAATTCCACAAAATTCTAGGAAAATTAATGCAATTATACTTTTTATATGTAAATAATAATATGTTAATATATAATGAGACACTTCAAACCTGAGGGTCTTAGCTGTGGGATTTACACTTTGGCATATAATTCTTAAACCCCAATTTCATTCATAAGAAGTGGAAATTTTTATATATAACATCAAAAAGTTGATTATAAGGCATAAGAACATAGGTCTTGATGCAAAAAATAAATAGTCGAGATGCTAGTCTCTCGTTAGGTAGGCTTCTCATCCACGGGAGCTCTCCAAAAAACTAAAACTTAACCTGATGTACATGCTAAAAGTCAGCTATGTTGAGTGAGTTCTAATTTAAAAAAATAATTTTTAAAAGGTAACATATGAGGGGGAATTACATCAAAAATATACTTTACATTAACCATAGTATAACGTATCCAACTAGTCAGACATTAAGATGTCTAGACTCTAACAACATTCATTATCGGTTGCTATTGGTTGGTCAGCTGCAAAGGGATCACCTTATTAGGATACCATCAGACGTCTTGTCGATTGGCCATTCAGGCATCACCCTAGTCGGTCTTTTAAACATAAATAACTTTCTAAACTTTGCCCTTTCCCTTACCATATCCCTTTAGTCATTTACATTTGATTTTACTTTTATCCAATGACTATTATCTTTAAATGGGTTTCGTTAAACAGAGTAAACCTTTTTCTCAACATTACGACTATATGCCAAAACTATAATTTACTATGTGCTCCCCACATGTCCGTTTTATGATCGCATACTACGTGACAGGACTTGCATCTCCGAAGATAAGTGCTTTTTACTATTTATCATTACTTTAACATTTTACTAGCATTTTGTGGAATTCTATGCCATACTCATTTAGTGGATTATAATGGTGAAGGTAATGGTTGACTATGTATTGGCATGGGTCAAATTTATAATGTATGTTAGCATTAGCTATGCATGGGAGGAGCTAGTGAGAGTTGAATAAATAGTCTTTTAATTTGACATTCCATACATGCAATCATAAAACTTTTGAAGTCTCCCCACATTTGAAGTCTCCCAATAGTTTTCTTATAACTTGCCAACCTTCTTGTTTTCACATGTTAAGTTCCAACCTTGCTACCAATGTATGGATACCAATCACCCAAATAAATAAGAGACCACATACCTTGATAAAACAATATATAATAATATTTGCACTAAATTATATATATAAAGATTCAATTTAAATTAAGAAAAACTGGTTTTTAATATTTTAAATATTATTACCTATTAGCCGATAATAATAATATATACAAGCAAATTTAACGGGTGGCACTATTAACTTTTCGTTTTTACTGCCAAGAACAATCTCACTCACATAATCATTATAATTTACACCCGGGTTACATTTTATTTTCACTTGACTACGTGCACAGTAAGTTATACTTTGGATTTTCAAAATCAAATTTGTTTATAATTAATGATCTTTTATCACACATTTGTATTTGTTATTAATCTACTTTGCAAGATTTTGAAAACATAAACATTTGTTAAAACAACCTACTAATCTAAGACTAATAAAAGATTCAAGTTAATACAATCTGGCAATTTAGAATTCAAGTTAATGCCACATGACATTCAGATTTAGTTTATTATTATTATTATTATTATTATATCATATTAATATACAATTTATTAATCTACACACAACAATAAATAAATACATATTGTTCTTATATGATATTAATATATCCAATTTATTAATTTATACATAACTATAGATAAATACGTAATACATAAAAATATTTATCTTATATTATTGTAGTTTTTATTTATTTATTTTTATTTTCATATGTGACATAAAGTTTTTATTTTTTAATCATTGCGGATCAAATCAAATTCGGTTGTATATTTGTAGGCCTAGATTGTCTAATCTAAACTAATAATTTGTTTGTGAATAACTACACGTAGATATCTCTTAATTTATCAATATTATTTTATTTATAATATATTAAATTAATATCTAATTTTTATTATTAATATATAACACATTTGATGTCCGATACAAAAAAGTACTTTATTGTGAATATAACTTTGTACTCAACGAATTTTATACAGCCACGTCGATAAACCTATTAAAACGAATATGGTACATAGTTTAAAATTTATATTATAATTTATATAATTTAGATTATATTTTAATTTATTTTTGTAATTTAATAACAACAATGATTTAGTTAAATCTCATTATTGTAGAAAATATTACATAGCTCCTTAAGTTCATATTTGACCGGTGATATAAATTATTGGGGTGAGTTTTATTTGGATTCGAAAAAAAAAATTAATAAGTAAAAAGACAAAAAATGCCCTCATTTAACTGACTTTTTTTTGATAAAGTTGATGGACTGGATGAAAATGGCAAAAAATGCAAACCTCATGGACATATGAGAAAGTTGTTAACGGTATTATTATTTATTTGTAATTATTATATCATTATAATTATGAATTATTACTATTTAAGTCACTAGGTTATAGTCTCGTATGTTACATGAGTTTACGTAAGATGTTGTCTTTATTTAACCCGTTTAATACGTGGGTCTATAACCAGTGTTAATGATAAATATCGATTTGTCATGATCATGAAATGGATGGAAAAGAATATCCACTTCTTTTATAAAACTAATTAAGGGGACATCTTTTTTCTATTTTTAGTTGTATTTTTATGTTTTGTTTAAAGTTTATAGTTGTATTCGAAATAAAGTATCTGCTTGATATTGTAAATTACATACTAGTATCGTATCGAATCGTATCAATCGAGCAATATCAACACTGGTACCGGTATTCTTTTTTGTGATTTTTGGTTTCGATAACATTTTATTTTTCTTTAATAAATTGCGTTCGTTAACTTTTAAAAATTTCAAACGAACAATTATGCTTACAATTTTTTATCAACATCTAGATATAACTTTATTGAAATTGAGTTATATTTAAAATAAAGTTTCTTTAGTACTGTATTACAAACAATTATTCAACATATACAAAAGTCATGCCGCCAATAGTTCTTTCATGGGATTGGTTGAGTTTGGCGGCCACATGCCACCACAATGTTTTTTTTTTTTTACTAAATTACGATTTTGACCCGTTTTTATTTATAATCATGCATGACACTCCCCTATTGGTCCAACAAATTTATAATTTTTCCCGTTTAAAAATTACGATTTTACCATCAGTTCAAAATTATGTTTTTACCCTCACTTAAAAATAAATTTACGTTTTTGCTCCCAGCTAAAAATTTTCACTTTTGCCCTCGGTTCAACATTACGATTTTGCCCCGTTTAAATTTACAGTTTTGCCATTAGGTTTTTTTCCTTACAAGAACGATTTTGCCATCTGTTCAAAATTATGTTTTTACCCTCATTTAAAAATAAATTTACGCTTTTGCTCCCAGCTAAAAATTTCAATTTTGCCCTCAGTTCAAAATTACGATTTTGCCCCGTTTAAATTTAAAGTTTTGCCATTAGTTTTTTTCTCACACAGCCAAGTTACGATTTTGCCCTCAACCCCGTTGGTCCATTTAATTTACGATTTTATCCATGAAACAAAATTATGATTTCCCCCTCAGTTCAAATTTACGTTTTCCCCATCGTTTTAATTTTTCTAGCAAAACTGTAAAAGTTTTTTTGTTTTAATTGTTTGTCTCGATTTCATTTTTTTTCGTCTAAAGGAGCTCCCTAACACTCGCTTATTAGTCCTGAAAATTTACAGTTTTGCCCTGAGCCCAAAATTACGGTCTTATCATCGTTTTAGTTTTTTTCCTAGCAAAATTATAGTAGTGTTTTTTTAATTGATTGAGAACTATTCGGCCACCCCCCCGTAACGCGGGCGGGAAGTATCACCCTGCCATTGGTTCAAATGGGCGGCTGCCCCTCCCCCATTGGACCAACCAGTTTATTATTTTACACACTTTAAAATTACGCTTTTGCCCTGCAATAGTGTTTCTCTGCCATTGGTTCAAATCGGCGGCGAGCAATACCCATTAGACCAACCAGTTTATTATTTTATATCTATCTTTAAATTACATTTTTGCCCCCGGTTAAAAAATACGGTTTTGCCTCAACTTCAAAATACGTTTACCCTTTTGCCCCGAGCAAAAAAAAATGATTTCGCCCTCGGTAAAACATTACGCTTTTACCCTCAGCCGAAATTACGTTTTCGCCCCAGTTCAAAATAAAATTTTGTTCCCCCCCGGCTCAAAATTACGAATTTACACCGATTTATTATTTTTTACCTACTTTAAAATTACGGTTTTGCACGCAGTTTAAAATTACGTATTTGCCCCCAGTTCAAAATAAATTTATGCTTTTGCCCCCAGCTAAATCACTAAATTTTGGAATTTAAAGTTCATATTTCTTAATTTTTATGTTTCTATTCATAAGTGTATTATATACACATAAAAAAATCATATATTTTTCCCTACACATAGTCTACATACATGTAGGTAATTTAGCCTACACATAACCTACATGTGTGTAGGTTATTTAAAAACTGAAGATTTTTCATATTTTGTTTTAAATTCTAGTGTGAGAAACAATAAATATTACATTTATAACATTTACATTTAGTTTTTAGGTTTTTAGAATTGAAAAAATGAGTGATTTATTTTGTTCTACGTGTTCTCGCAATATTTAGTGTTCTGCATAGAACCTTCCCCTATATTGGATAAGGATATATATATATATATATATATAGAAAGTATATCGTACATTACGACTTAACGTACTTCACGTACAACAACGTGCGTGATTTGTTATATAACATGCATGATTAATGTTTTCAATATGCGTGATTATTGTGTTTCAACATGCGTGATTTTGGATTTTTGAGTTATAACGTGCGTGATTTTAAAATGAACGTGCGTAATTACCTGTCGTACGTGATGTACGTTATGCTGTAATGTACGTTAACATTCCTCTATATATATATAGGGAGAGGATCAAATGAGAAGAAAATTATTGAAAGAAGAAAAAGAAGAAAAGTTATATTGGTAAAATACTATTTCATTTATAACTCATCTCATTAATTTCTCTCTCTTTAATTAGTTAGTCAACTAATCATTAATAATCCTACATATAATCTAAAAAACCTACATATATCAAATTTTCCTACATATACCCTACACATTATAGGATTTTATCATACACAGTCGAAATTTATCCTACACACCTCGAGATATATCCTACACAACTCGTAATTTATCCTACACAACTAGTAATTTATTCTACACTTTACATATACAGTCAAAATTAAATTGTATTTTAATTTTGAAAAAAGTATATATTTTGAAAAGGAGTTACAAATTTAATTTAGTTAGTTATTAAAGGGGAAGAATACAAATTAATGATCTATGTAAGTTTATCAATATACCCTTATATTAAAATTAAATGCAAATATTAAATGAAGTAAAATAAACAATTCTTATTGGTTAAAACTTCTTCTTTTTTCTTTTACAAAAAAATTCTTCTCATTTATTCTCTTATAGCTTTTGTTAATGTGTGTCAATGGATGTAAATGGTTGATTATTAGTTTAAAACACATATCGAAACCCTTTTAGAATTTTTGCCATTTCATAAGTTTATTTTTTGAGTTACATGAAACAAATTTTGTGCAACTAAACCTAAATATCATTAACCCGTGCCTTGGTTGCGTTCCACCAAAAACTGAGCGCCACCACATGAACTTCCAAACCGATATCATAGACAGAGGGGAGGCGTACATCTCAAATGAAGAGAGAATATAGAGAGGGCTGAGAGAAGACAGATAGTTGAGCGATTGAGTTATAGAATTGAATAGCGAGGTAATTAAAGGAGGGGGTTGTCGATTAGGGTCTTGAGGGCAGGGAAGGTTTTTTAGTGTGTGAGAATGACAAAATTATCCCTCTGGTGTCTTAAAAGTTTTGTGAAATTACAAGTTCAACCCCTCTAAAAAGGCTTTATTTTCTTGTACATATTGTTGTAATGTTTGTACCCATGTAAAATTACGTTTGTGTACATCACATTTTCTTTATTTAGTATTATAGATATATACTTTATAATTTATAAAGGAAAGAGTAAACTGCCATTTTGGTCCCTGTGGTTTAGCCAGTTTTGCCACTTTAGTCCAAATCTTAAATTTATTACATCTGGGTCCCTGTGGTTTGCATTTTGTTGCCATTTTGGTCCAAATCTCAAATTTGACCAGATTCTCCTACCTTGACCCTGCTATTTTGTCTTCATTGTCAGGGGCATTTTGGGCATTTGTAATTATTATAAGCCATTACTGAATAAAAAAAATTAAATCAAAATTTTAGAATTATTATAACCCTCTCTCTTAAACACCCCCTGTCTCTCTCTCTCTTCTCTCTCGAACACCCCTTCATCTTCCTGCATCCTCCCAAATCTCACCCCTTCAAATCTTCAATTCACTCTGTAGTCTGTAGGGACTATGTTATAAATAATACATACACTAACCCTAACACTAACAACATCATTTTCACCATTTGCAGCCAATTTTTCACCATTAAAACGAGAACAAGGAAGATGCTCAGATCTGGTGGTTCCTGAACATGTAGCACCATGAATGATTGCCGGCGGCTGTTGGTGGTGACCTCTGTAGTAGATCAGTCTGGGGCGGTGGAGAACAGTGGTGATGGTGGTGAGCGGTGGAGAACAGTAGTGGTATTAGGCGGCGGAGAAGAGTGGTGGTGTTGGTGATGTTGAGTGTGGTTGTTGGTGGTGCACTTTGAGGCGATCGAGGCGGAGGACGGTGATGGTGATGGCGGAGGAGAGGTAGCGGTGGGTTGATTTTGGGGGTCATTTGGGGGTTTTTGAGGGTTGTTTGAAACAGGGTAGAGAGAGAGAAGAGAGAGACAGAGGGGGTTTTGAGAGTGCAGAGGCGGTGGGTGGCGGTGAACGATGTAGTGGCGGTAGGGTGGGTGTTGATGGTGGCGGGGGTGGTGGTGGTAGGTCAAAGAGAGGGAGAGAGCAGAGTGAGAGACTGCAGCGGTGGTGAGGTCCGGCGGCAGAAAGGGATGTGTGGTGAAGACGTGTTGGCGGTGGTGGTGGTCTCAGGGGAAGGAGAAGGAGGTGGCGGTGGTCGTGGTGCTTGTGGCGGCAGAGAGGAGAGAAGGAGAGAGAGAGTGGTAATGGTGAGAAGGGGGAGGAAGTGTGGCGGTGGCGGTACTTCTTGTTGTTCTGGCAGTGACATTATTGTTGTTGTTCTGGCAGTGACATTATTATTTATTGCTAAAAAAATGAAATTTAAAAAATGACCAAAATGCCCCTGCACTAAAGGACAAAATAGACAGCTTTCAACAGTCAAAAAAAGGGGTTTTTGGATTTTGGACCAAAATGGCAACAAAATGCAAACCACAGGGACCCAGATGTAATAAGTTTGAGATTTGGACTAAAGTGGCAAAACTGGCCAAACCACAGGGACCAAAATGGCAGTTTACTCTAAAGGAAATGATAAATAGAAAACTTTGTAATACATAATTGCTTTCCCTGTGGCCCTGTATCCTTCACTATAGAGAGTAACATGTTGAGGGGAGTCAATGTGGGTTATAGGGTTAGCCTATTTGTTAGAGGTTTATGCCTTTTGAAGGTGAGGTTGCATGTTTAAAATTGGGTAAATGAGAGTAATATAGAATTATTGTTGTAATAAAGTAAGAGCAAACATTGCCATTAAAAAAGAAATAGATCGAGGGCAGGCCAATGAGGTAGTGGTGGAGTGGTTGGGGAAAAACTTGGTCTTCCTTGTGACCCAGGTTCGACTCCCACTCTCCCTATTATTTTCTGTGGCATCCAGGTGAACGGCGAATACGGGTGGCGCCGGTTCGTCTTGGATAGGAGGCGAGGTTTTTCCGATTATTCCACTGTCGTGCCTACGGGAGGGTGGAGGTCGGGTTTCCGTGCATCTGGGAGAGCCAAGGAGCTGGCGGCGGTCGAGTAGTCGACCTTGGCCTCAACGCCCGGTGTCACGGTGGATGACACGTCGTTTCTTATAGTTTAAAAAAAAAATCGAGGGCACATGTTTTTCTTATTATAAGACCGCGGGGTGTGGGCTTGGGTTTGGGGCGTGAGAGCCAAACCAACGTCGCTTTAACCACACCTGGCCAGCTTGGGTAGCGGCGTTGCCCCTCTGGCGTGGCTATGAGCCTGGCGTGGGGCGTGTTAGGGAGATGATGTGGATCGCTGGGGTTGGCTAGCAAAATATGACCGTTACCCATAGCCGTTTGGGTTAGTCGTTGGCCATGGCGGTTACCGCTATGTAAATCAAATTTTAATTTTTTTTACTATTTTTTACCTATAAATACTCACCCCAAACATCAATATTTTTCACATCTACTTTCTTCAAACACAAATCTTTATCCAAAACCAACCCAAAAGCCGAAAATGGTTCATTGGAACGAGGAGGAGGAGCTAGCGCTAGTGACGTCAATTGTTGACGCACAACGAAACGCTACGTCGTGGTCAAACCACATATTGGACACGAGCGTTTCAGGAATACCAACATGTTGGAAACGCGTATCACAACTTGAACGCGTGTCAACATAAGTGACGGGAGCTAAAACCACACTTGGATTGATTTAAAACATGCTTCGATCATGTGCCTGCGGGCAACCTAAGCTACGACGATCGAGTGGAGATCGCCAAAATCGAGTAAAGACACGATGGGAACCCAGAATTTTGTTGGGTTCCCCATTTTATTATTTATCGTACTTTGTAATTTTTTTAGAATTTATTATGATTTTTTTTATTTTTTTAGGATTTATTAAGTTGTTTTATTTAATTTTTAGGATTTATTAAGTTGTTTTATTTTTAATTTTTTTAAGATTTATTAAGAGGTATTTTTAAATTAATAGGATTTTATTTAACTTTTTTTAAATTAAATAAGTGGTGTGTTTTATTCTATAAATGTCAAAATATAAAAAAATATATATATTTCCACATGTCAACCCATGCCAGCTAGCCCACGCCGCTACCACACCCCACTTTTTTTGGGGTGGTCTGGTGCAGCCCATATCCGTCACATATCAACCCAAGCCCTAAACCCAAGCCCACACCCAGCAGTGTAAATGTTTTTTTACGTTTCTTAAATAACTAAATGAGAAGCAAAAGTAAATTTGGTTGTTATATTAAGGCAAACTGGATTTAAATAATCCCAACTTTCTCAATTTGGCCGATAATAATCCCAACTCAGTTATTTCCCAATAATAACCCGAACTGGTCCACTTTTAGCCGATAATAGTCTGCGTTAAATATAGCCTAACGGAGTTAAGTTTTTTTTTCCGAATTACAAACCGATGTTTTAGGGCTTTTGATTAGAAGGAGGATACGAGTTGATTGATGTAAAATTTATCTCGAAATACTGCCCCAAACAACGAAAACGGTGCTTTAATTCGGGTGTTTAAACTTCTAATTAACAAAAATCAAGCCGTTTGAAGCATGGCTTCGAGGTAAGTTTTACATAAATCGACTCGTATCCTCGTTCTGATCAAAATTCATAAAACATCAGTTTGTAATTTATAACAACTCTCCTAAAAATATTTCCGACACCCCTAAAATATTTAGAACACCCCAATACGTCCTAAAATACACCCCGTATACGAAAACAGACCCTAAATACCTTTATTTTATTAAAAATTAAATAAAAATCAAAATTTTATAGTCTCTCGCGGGCCGCGAAGACTTGCTCTTCATCTTACGCGGGCCGCGAGCGAGTGGACATGAGGCAATCCCCGGAGCCGTCACGTGTCACCACTTGTCAAAGCTAAGCCCATGACCGGGCCAAGCTAGGCCCTACGTACCCTATGTCGCAGGGCGCGAAGGCCCCCTTGTATATCCTTCACGGCCGCGAGGAAGCCAAAATCAGCTCCTATAAATTGGGAGCATCGGCCTTCATTTTCCGACGCTCAAAATCTGAAACTCTCTCTCAATTTCTATAGTGTAGACACAATATCAGGCATTATACCCACTAAATTAGCGAAGCTTTGCCTTGTTGTAAGTATTTTAACCCCCAGTTACGTATTAGATACGCTGCCCGATTGATCTAGTGCTCCGTAACGGCTGTCGAGGCTCTGCCCAACGTAGTTGTTGGAGTTCTGTCTCGGGGATGGTATAACTAATGTAAATTTTGGGTTATTATACTACGCGTGTGCATTGTTTAATTAATAGATAATAATCAGGAAATCACGAAGGAAAACCCTAAGTAGCAATGTGAGTAATCTCCTTTTTGTAAACCTTTTGCAAACTGTTTTTACAAAACCTTAATTATTTTAAATTATAAATAGTAGTGATTGAGTCTTTGTAATTCTTCAATTACTGCCGATATGTTGGGGTTTTGTATACAAAATGTGGAACACGTTACCATTGGACAATGAGATAGCCAATGTGTAATATGACCCACCAGTCAGGATTGACAGTACTGAATGAGTAATTGTGTAGATATAAACATTGTAATCGCTCTCAATACTGTGAAATGATAAATCTTTTCTTGATTAAATTGGGATTCACTCACCAGTATTTCCCACTGACAAAATATTTTTAAACGCGTTTCAGGTAACAAAATGTGACAGCCAAATAGAAGCCTGATGGACAGCACTGAAGGCTTGGGAAAAGTGGCTATAGAAGTTACCTAAATAATGAAAATGTTTTATTTCAATAAAATGGGGTTTATTCCTATAATCCTGTTTGTAATAAAAACTTGGGTTTTATCCCAATATATTTATCAATATAAAATATGGTGTTTCACTCAGATAAAATATTTCCTAACTACGGTACTGATGAAATTTCCGCTGCCAAATAAAGATAAACACCGATACCACCATCTCTGAGTAGGCCGCGGCCGCCCGTCTCCCGAGGCAGGAGTCGGGGTTGCGGCAGAAGGTGGTATTAGAGCTACAACCACTAATTTCAGCCACAGAAGTGTTCTGCTGACACCAAAATTTTATTTCTTATGTTAGGAAATTATCTACGAAACTACGTGCATATATTATTGTTTTGTGTTATTTGACAATTGGTTAGTTTACAGTATGAGTGACCAAGGAACTTCGGACGCTTATGGTCTACTATCTAGCTCTCCTAGGGACGAAGGAACTTCTTCCCAGCCTACCCCCTCGGGGTATTCGGCTGACACCGAAGAAGTGATTTTCGTATTCAAAGCACAATCTGAAGAGCCATTCCCACCCAAGAAGAGAGGATGGTTCAGCAGAGGAGCTCACGAGCGTAGAAAAAGGATGAGAAAGTTACAGCAACAGCGGGCCTTGGCAGCGGCCAATAGAGAAATGAATGCTCACACCCAAGATATGCTTAATAGGAGACTAGCAAATTTTCATATCTTAGCCACCACAGCTGCAGACCCGAATCTAGAACAACTCATAGCACCCCAGCCGTTACCACTATCTCCCACACAACCTATGGAAATTGAGCCAAACCCAGTTGACCAAATTCCCGTGCCTGCTTTTGACCCAACTGAAATTCCTAGAGTCCCAGCACCCCATCCCCCAGACTATGACCCATGGTTTGATGACCACAGAGATTATCAGGAACTTTACCCAATAGAGGAACCCATGCAAAACCAAGTAGCACCCTATCCCAACCTGGACCCTCTGGATCCATATTGGGATAATGACCAGTATATCAGAGAAATCTTAGAAAACTCGTACCCACACGAAGAACCGATGCCCCAGTTTCCGGACCCAATACCAGCACCTGCCCTACCCATGAGTCCTGAGAATGTGCAAGAACTCCGAACCGTTGGTGAAGAGATATTAGAAGGAAGTGAGAGAATGAGACAGATAGGTGAAAGGCTCGTTTGGAAATATGAAGAGCGTAACATACAGTTTTGGATGAACCCGTATCATTAATAGTATATATATATATATATATATATATAATATAGATAATAGCTACATATGCATACTAGTATTGTATTTTAGATTTCAGTTACGGTCTGTACTAGACGCATATATATATATATATATATATATTATATTTGTTGTGTGATTGTTTGCATTGGATATTGTCTTATGATATTAATATGTGGTAAATGTTTATAATCCAGATGGACAACGAAGTGAATCAAGAAAATCCGAATAACAATAATAATGGAAACCAAGTAGATAACAGTGCCATCCAACACATAGTGGCACAAGGGATTATAGACGCAATGCCATATATTATCAAAACGGTTAAGGAAGCAAAAAATAATAAAAGTAATACTGGAAGTAAACGACTACCTACCGAACCTGATCATAGCGTAAACAATAGACCCTTGCTTCAACTGCCAATTCAAAAACGAAGAAGAACCATGTCTTATGGTTGTTCTTACAAGGAATTCTGGTCCTGTAAACCAATAGAATTCTCTGGCAATGAAGGAGCCATTGCAGCTCTACGCTGGATAGAAAAGACTGAGGCAGTTTTAAAAATAAGCAAGTGCGCGGAAGAGGATAAGATAATGTTTGCTTCCAATCTGTTTAAGAACTCAGCTTTAGAATGGTGGAACACTATCCTCCAGTCTAAGGGAAGTGATAGAACCTATAATATGAAATGGAATGAATTTAAGAATATGGTGGAAAGAAAATTATGTCCTCCCAATGAAAAGGAAGAGATAGCTAATAAATTCTTAAACCTTAGAATGACTGGAGTAGACAGCAAGGGTTACATTACTACATTATTTGAATATGCTAGAATAGTGCCAACCCTAGCATCACCAGAACCAGTATTAATCTTCCGTTACATCTGGGGATTAATCAGTGAGATTATACATGTAGTCAAGGCAGCTAGACCACAAACTATAAAAGAAGCTGTAGAACTAGCAAATACCTTGACTGATGAACTGGTACCTACGCAAGAAGAAAACCAGAGGAAGAATTTAGCCCAAAAACTTACCCAAGAATTTCGTTATGGAAATTCCAATCGTGGGAAAAATGTAGGTTCTACTTCTGCACCTTACTTCAAATATTGCAAAAGGAAACATTCTGGAAGATGCTCCATATACTGTAATTTCTGCAAAATATCTGGACACAAGGAAGAAGACTGTAGGAAGAAACCTAACAATAGGATATGCTACAATTGTGGAGAACAAGGTCATATTAAGACGAACTGTCCAAAACTAGCTCCAGCCGTGAACAACAAGACTAGTAAAAATGCTAGAGCATTCATTCTGATTGCAGAAGAAGCCAAAATGATTCCAGACGTGATTGCCGATACGTTTTTAGTTAATAATGTTTTTACCAAAGTATTATTTGACTCTGGTGCAAACCAAAGTTTTATTAATACTTCGTTTTGCAAACTTCTCAAACAACCATTAACTAAACTCCAACAAGAATGTCTAGCAGAAACAGCAAACGGGGAATCCATTAAGATCACCGAAATCTTGCAGGGAGCAAGAATAGAATTTTTAAATCAAAAGTTTATTGCAAATCTTTATCCAATGAATCTGGCAGGATTTGATGTTGTATTAGGAAGGGATTGGTTAATAGCCAATAAAGCCAGTATTCTATGTGATCAAAAGTCAATACAAGTAAATTCACCAAAGGGTGAAAAGATCACAATTAAAGGAGATAAGCCATCTAGATCCACGAAATTAATCTCTGTAATGAAAATAACAAGCTGTGCAAGAAAAGGATCACTAGTGTATATGATTTCCATAATCATTAACACTAAAGGAAAAGAATTGAAAGATATCCCCGTAGTATCTCAATTTTCAGACGTATTCCCAGAAGAATTACCAGGACTACCACCAGACAGAGAAGTCGAATTCAGAATTCATCTGCTACCAGAAACAGCACCAATTGCCAAAGCACCTTACCATTTAGCACCCGCAGAAATGCAAGAGCTAAAGAAGCAATTAGACGAATTGTTGGAAAACTGTTGGGATTGAACCCTATCAGAGGAACAGATAATTAAAGCCAAAACTGGGTCAGAGCAGTGGATCCAGAATAAGCAGATGTTACATACAAGTCTCTCCCCTTGAAAGTGGTTTCAACATCTGCTGACCTCCTATCTACTGATCGTACAAGCTACTGACCGTCAAACTGCTGCTCAAGTAAAGACCTGATGAAAGACTAAAGCTCTGCTGATTCAATCTACTGCCTTGAGTCAAGCACTGCTGATCCGGACAAGTACTGCTGGGTTTACAGCAGTGGAAGGTGGCAGCAGCTGTTTTATAGTCTGTTTGTAATATAATGTAATAGCAGTAGTTTAGCCTAGCAGATGTTTGTATTGATCAGAGGTTAGAGTTTGTTAGGAGGTTAGATGTCACTTTCATGGTGACGTCAGCTTAGATGCTCAGTGGTTTGCTAGTGCCTATAAATAGAACAGTACTCTGTACTGTTCTATTAGCTCTTTGCAACATCGTCTTCTCTGCACGAACAAACACTAAGCTCTAGCTGAGGGGGAGTTTGTATTCAATCATTGCAATTGTAATCGTAATTGAAATAAATTCAATCTTTCGGTTCATTGTGAAAAATGTTTGATCAAAGCAATACTCTCGTTTGATTGTATGCAAAGTTTATTTCCATCTTAATTCCGCTGCACACTCATCCATTTCCATCTAAATTTCAAACGTAAAATACAATCAAAACCAAACTCAGATCCAACAATTGGTATCAGAGCTAGAACAGTCAAATTTGATTTAACAATCATTTTGACGTAAATAGTTCAGCTCATAACAGTTGATACTGATAGTTTGTGTTGAAAAACAGAGCAAGGTTTAATCATCATCAAAGTTGATTAATCAGTGTCTGTAAAACAACCAGGATGACGTCACAATCTCAAGATGATAAGAATAACATTGGCTCGCTTTTTAAACCACCTATGCTTAAACGAAATGAATACAACATCTGGGAGCGGAGGATGGGTCACATCCTCGCTCAACAGAACACCGGATGTTGGAGGTCTGTTGTTGTTGGTCCCCATGTTCCTATGGTGCCAAGCGCTGAAGATGCTAAGAAGTTCGTTCCTAAACCAACTGAAAACTATACTGAAACTGATTTCCAAAAGTTCAAACTCGATGCTAAAGCGTTTAGCATCATAGCATCTGCGCTACCCAATGAGATTTACGCTGGACTGTTACACTGTAACAGTGCCAAAGAGCTTTGGGATGCGCTGAAGGAACAGTTTGGGGGAACCGAAGAAGTCATTGAAAACAATAGGGAAATACTGAACCAGCAGTATGAAACATTTTGTCATATCAAAGGTGAATCACTGACGCAACAATTTGAGCGTTTCAGTTGTCTCATTAGTGAACTAAGGCTTGTTAAAGTACCTTTTCCGAACTCAACTCAAAATAGCAGGTTCCTTAGGTCACTGCCAGAAAAATGGGACACCATAGCTTTTGTCACCAGAAACTCTGCTGAGTTCAAAGATCTGACCTTGACCCAACTTCATGGTAGACTCTTGACCTATGAAAGGGAGTTGAACCAGAAAAAGAGGTTGCAAGAGTCTGGAAAAGTTGCTGATGATTACTCATTCGGTAGCACAGCTCTTTTTGGTCAGGAAGAATCTGGTAGCAGTGGTAAGGATCAGGGTTTTGATCATTTCATTGATATAACTGCTGGTGCAAATTTTAACAACCCTGATCCTCACTCTGTAAGTTATGCTTTCACAGCAAACTGTGAAAACCAGATGTCAGATAATTTGTGCTTTGAACTCAATGATTTGCAACATTTTGATCCCACTGACTTAGAAGAGGTGGACATTCTGCATCAATTGGCTTTGCTTAGTGTTAGAACAAGCAAATTCTACAAAAGAACAGGGAGAAAATTCCCAGGGCTACATGGGAATTTAAGGGTGGGGTTGGATAAATCGAAAATTAAGTGTTACAAGTGCAATAGGCTAGGTCATTTTGCTAGGGAATGCAGGAGTCAAACCACTGGTCCTATAATCACTCATCCCAGCTCAAGCCATAGACCACAAAATCAAAGCACTGTCCAATATACCCAATATACCCCTGCGGCTCATGTGAACACTGCTCACTATGCTGCAACCCCTGTGCCTGTGCATTATGTTCAAACCACTATTCCACAAATTCAGTACATTCAAACCCCTGTCCCTCAGGCACAAGTGCAACCTGCTGCACCTCAAACTGCTGCTCCAGCAGTGGCACAACCAGATCAGCAAAGCTTTTTCACTCAAGGCTTTGTTGACTGGAGCAGTATGCCTGATGAGCTTGGTGATGAAAATTTTGCACTCTATGCTTCTAATGAACCTTCTAATGATGAATTTTGTTTGATGGCATTAGAGTCAATACCAGAGGGGATAGAAACTGAAGGTGAACAGCTAAGTGATGAAACAGTGGAAAAGGTGACTGAAGCAGTGGTTACTACTGTGGCTGGTGAACTACTGCTGGGAGAAAGTTCAGGAACCCTGATTGAACCAATGACAGACCCATGGTCCGAAGAGGACAAAGAAGAAGAGAAAGAAAAGAAAGCAGGTGAGAAAGAAGTAAGAGCTGATGATGAAGAAAATCATCAATGTGATTGTGCAATGATGGCTGCTGCCAAGGTATCTCCTCAAGTTCTTGAAAAACTGTGTTCTGACAATTGCATTATTGCTTTTGCTAACATCAAAGAGGTAAATGAAAACCTTCGGGATAAAATCTTAACTGATGAAGTCAAATTTGAAAGGTCTATAAAAGAACTTAAAAACAAATTGACTGAAAAAGAGAAAGAGATCAGCAGTCTGAAAGAAGAGCAGAGCATAACCAAAACTCAACTCCAAACTATGGTAGAAAAATACCGAGTTTTCAAAAAGGAGTTGGAGTCTACCCAGATCACCTATGAAAAATGGGTGGAATCATGCAAAGGGTATGAGGTTATGCTTGAAAAGCAGATTAAAAGCAATGTGAAATTTGGGGTTGGTTATAGAAAACATGATGATGAAAACACTTCTTGTGAAAAATCTATTCAAACCACTGATGTAACCACTGAGTTCATCCCCACAAACAAGAATGGCCAAGAAGTGAAAATCACTGACAAACTTGATAACAAAATCACGCTTGACAGACCAATGGGATCCTCTACTTTTGAGGAGATTGAAAAATACCAGTTTAAACCCATATGGTCTGACGAGTGTGATATTCTTGAAAATTTCAAGCCAATGGACTTTACAACCACTGATGGTATTAAAGCTCCAAAAGCTAAAGTCATCCCTCTCAAGGACATCCCAGCAGAGGTTAAAAACTCTGCTGCAAAGGAGTCCGAAAAGAGAAAGAAGAAAGAAAAGATCAATAACCTGTTTTGTGAATTTTGTGAGAAAAGGAATCATCTAACAAAAGATTGTTTCCATTTAAAAGCATATGATTTGAACAAAACAAGTGTCATTGTTCCTGTTGAAAGCTGCATTGTCTGTGGTAAAACAAACCACAAAACTCAAGCATGTGTGTATCTCAAAAACTTTGATGTGAAAAAGAATGAGTACACTGCTAAAACAAACCAGTTCAAACAACTGTCACAAAACAGCTGAACCAAACATCTGTTAAAAGAGATATTCAGGTTACTGATGCACCCCCTGCCAACCAGTTCAGAAGAGGTAAGGGACAACCACAACCATCTTACCAAAGGATTCCGCACGTTTATGAGACCTACAAAAGGCCCTCTAAACCTAAAGTGAATAGGCATCCCTTTGGTTATCAACAGGTGATTGGTCAAGACCCCCAACAGTGGTTAGCAAGAAACAGTCCTAAAACTGTCCAAACCCCTGACCTAACCACTGTCCATCAATGTGCATCCATCCCAGACACTGTTGAGACCCCATCCAAAGCCTTATTGGCTTTGGAAACCCTAATGAACTAATCTTTTTACTTCATGTGCAGGGAGCTTCTGCCTGCTTAGATAGCCTTTGGTATGTTGATAGTGGAGGCTCCAGGCACATGACTGGATGTAAAGCCCTACTCAAAGATTTCAAAATTCATGGAGGGGGTGATATATCCTTTGGGAATAACAGTAAAGGGAAAGTTCTGGGGTCTGGTACAGTACAATCTGGAAATGTAAAATTTGAAAATGTCAATCTGATAGACAGTATGAAATTCAACCTTCTGAGTGTTTCACAAATGAGTGACAAGGGGTATGGGTCATTCTTCACAAAGGAGTGTTGTAGGATTGTTGGACCAGAAATGGTCAAAAAGATTGAAGCAATAATAAAAACTGGTCAAACAAAACTTGTTGCTCAAAGAAGTGGCAATGTTTATGTTGTTGATATGTCAAAAGAGTGTCCCAGAGCTGATGCCTGTCTGTTCTCAGCTGCCTCTAACAAAGAGACAGAACTGTGGCACAGAAGACTGGGGCACACAAATCTTAAGACAATCACTGAAATTTCAAAAAATGGTTTGGTAAGAGGCCTACCACAAAAATTGTTTTCATGTTCTGAGCATTGTGTTTCCTGTTTAAAAGGAAAGCAACATAAAAGCTCCTTTAAGTGCATTGAAGAGTCCAAAACAACCCAGTGTTTGCAAATGCTGCACATGGATTTGTTTGGCCCAATTCAAGTCATGAGTCTCAAGTAGAAAAGATATTGTTTGGTTATTGTTGATGACTTCTCTAGGTTTACATGGACTTTCTTTTTACACTCAAAAGATGAGACTGCAGGCATTTTGCAAGACTTTGTGACACAGGTTGAAAAGCAATTTGACCTTCTAGTGAAAGTCTTCAGGAGTGACAATGGCACATAATTTAAAAATAAGGAGTTGGATGCCTTCTATGTGAAGAAAGGGATTGTAAGGCAGTACAGCATCCCTAGAACACCAGAGCAAAATGGGGTAGTTGAGAGAAAGAATAGGACTCTGATTGAAGCTGCTAGAACCATGCTTGCTGATTCAGGTTTGCCTTTGACTTTCTGGGCAGAGGCAGTAAACACTGCTTGCTATGTACGGAACAGAGTTTTAATAAACCCCAGGCACAAAAAGACTGCTTATGAAATTCTGTATAAAATCAAACCACTGATCTCTTACTTCAAGGTATTTGGCTGCCCATGCTTTATTTTGAACTTAAAAGACTCCATTTCAAAATTTGCAGCCAAAATTGATTGTGGTTATCATCTGGGATACTCAACCACTGCCAAGGCCTACAAAGTTTTTAATACACGGACCAAGGCAGTGGAGGAGACCTTGAATGTAAAGTTCAATGAACTTTCATCAATGAAAATCGCAGCAAATCCTGCAGATCTGTTTGATCTTGATAAATTCACTTTTAAAAATACTGCTGTGAAGACTAACAGTGCAGGTCCATCAGAGGATTCAACACCAGACTATGGGTATGAAATCATCATTCCTCAAAAGTCTGTCAGAATGGGAAGAGCATCAGATGTTCAAAACAGCTGTCAAAGCTCAACCACTGCTACCTCAACAGTTGTTGACCAAAGTAGCCCATTAACCACTGCTTCCACATCAACAAACACTGCTGACAAAAGTCCCCAAACAGTGAATAAAAGTCAGCATGTGTCCTCATCATTACCTCCTATTCCACCACCTTTTGAAGCCACTGCTGGGTCATCAAAGTCACCAGCAGTGGTTAGCTCAGATGATACACATTTGCAGCCTTCACCAACAAATGCCATCATTCCATACCAAGGAGATTTAATCTACTTGAGATCCCATCCACCTGATCAAATCATTGGCAACATCAATGAAGGGGTGCTCACAAGAAGCCAAACCCAAAACATTTGTCTTTTTGCTGGCTTTCTATCACTCCATCAGCCAGTCAAGTACCAAGAGGCACTGAAAGACAACAGCTGGGTAGAAGCCATGCAATAAGAGCCCCAATAGTTCAAAAGACAACAAGTATGGGAGCTTGTACCACTGCCAAAAGATGTCAGTCCCATCGGCACAAAGTGGGTCTTTAAAAACAAAACTGATGAAAGGGGCATTGTTGTCAAGAATAAAGCCAGGCTTGTGGTTCAAGGTTACAGACAGGAAGAGGGGATTGATTATGATGAAACATTTGCCCCTGTAGCAAGATTAGAAGCTATAAGACTGTTCCTGGCCTTTGCTGTCAACCACAACATGAAGGTGTTCCAAATGGATATTAAAAGTGCTTTCCTCTATGGTACAATTCAAGAAGAGGTGTATGTCTGTCAACCTCCCGGTTTTGAGGATCCATTTTATCCAGATCATGTCTACAGGCTAAACAAAGCCTTGTATGGCCTGAAACAAGCACCTCGAGTGGTATGAAACTCTTTCCACCTTTCTACTCTCAAATGGTTTCAAAAGAGGTACCATTGATAAAACAATGTTTCTTAAATGGAGAGGAAAGGATTTAATGATTGTCCAAATTTATGTGGATGACATTATTTTTGGAAGCACATGTAACAAAATGTGTGAAGAGTTTAGGGAACTCATGACAGTTGAGTTTGAAATGAGTGCAATGGGTGAGCTGCAATGCTTTCTTGGTCTCCAAGTTCAGCAAATGCAAAATGGAAATTTCATTCATCAAAGCAAATATGCTAAAGAACTTTTGAATAAATTTGATATGAATGATTGTAAACCATGCAGCACACCCATGGCAACAAATAAGCTTGTCATGTCTGATGAAAAGGATGAGCTGATTGACCAAACACTTTATAGAAGCATGATTGGGTCTTTACTGTACCTAACTGCATCTAGACCAGACATCATGTTTGCAACATGTGTCTGTGCAAGAAGTCAATCAGCTCCCAGAAAATCAAATCTCATTGCTGTAAAAAGGATCTTCAGATACATAAAAGGTGCTCCCACACTTGGTATCTGGTATCCAGCTAATGGGAATATCAAGCTTTCAGGTTTTTCAGACAGTAACTTTGCTGGATGTCACACCACAAGGAAGTCCACTTCAGGAGGGTGCCAGTTTCTAGGTGATTGCTTAGTCTCTTGGCAAAGCAAAAAGCAAACAGCTGTTTCAACATCCACTGCTGAAGCTGAATACATTGCTGCTGCAAGCTGTACAGCCCAACTCATGTGGCTTCAAAACCAGTTGATGGATTTTGGTATCACTGCCTTAAAGACACCACTCATGTTGGATAGCCAGGCAGCAGAAAATATCATCAAAAATCCAGTTTCCCATTCAACCACCAAACACATCGACATCAGACATCACTTTGTGAGGGATTGCTATGAAAAAGGTTTGATTTCTCTGCATCATGTCCCAACTAAAGACCAGTTGGCAGATGTGCTCACAAAAGCACTTGATACAACCACCTTTGAAAGCTTGGTCTCTAGAATTGGGATGCTAAACATGGAATAACAAGCAACATCTTGTTTTTCTATGAATAAAAGCATTAAAATGTTTTCAGAAAATCAAAAATCCATCCTTAAAAATAGCTAAAAATGAAATTTTCATTAAAATCCTTAAAAGTCTGCCATAACCACTGCTTGTTCAAAAGTCTGCTCTGCTTCAAAGTCTGTCCACTGCTGAAAGTCAACCCCTGTTCCCTCATTTCTTTGATAAACACTGTTGTTCAAAAGCAGTGTCTTATCCACTGATATGCTATCCACTGATAGTGAAAATCATCCATTGCTTTCATAACCACTGCCTTCACCAGTAACTTTCATAAAAGTACTGTCCTTCATTTCATCAGGGGTTGTCACGTGGGCAGTACATTGTGGTCAGACCTTTTGTAACCGCTGCCACATCAGCATTCACTTTTTCCTCTATAAAACCCCCACTCACCACCAAAACAGGGTTTTACTGTCGAATTGAATTCTCAAAAATTCTCTTCTCAAAGCAATTTTCCATCTCATTTCTTCATAAATTTCTTCGATCATCATCTTCAAAATGACAAAATCGAAGCCATCTGCAAAACCCACCTCCAAATCATCGTCGAAAGCGGCCTCTCAAAAGGCCAATCCCACTGAAATTCCACACAAACCATCTCACAATCTTCTGGGTCTTCTCACAAAACCCGGCACCACAGATGCTTTCGACTCCATCATCGACACAATGGCTAAATCAAAGTACAAAACTTTGTTAACAGCCGATGCACCAATTTATTTGGCAACCCAAAGAGAGTTCTGGAAGAATGCAACCCTTGAAAAACAAGGAGACACTGTAACTACCATAAAATCTTCTGTAAAGGGTAAAGCTGCCCAAATCACACCATAATCCATATCAGAGGTCTTTCAACTCGAGGATCAGCAAGGTAAAACTTTCTTTCCTAAAAACGAGTTAAAAATCGACTTTCTTGAGAGAGGGTATGCAGACACAATGATGAAGAAAGCTACCTTACAAAAAGGTTACTTCCCTTCTGCTACAAGATTTTTATTCCATACCCTCCTAATGTGTGTTTCAAATAAAACCACTTCTTTTAATGAAATACCATTAAAGATTCAAAATCTGGGATATGCTATTCTTCAAGAAGAAACTTTTAATTATTCTCAGGAAATCTTTAATGATCTGGTTAATAATGTTGAAACAAAATCATTCTTGCTGTTTCCAAGGTTTTTAAGCTACTATTTTGTCAAAAAATTCAGTAAGGATGATATTGCTGCAATAAACCAAGGTGAATATATTCAAATGCACAACTTAACTGCTGAAACTTTTACCAGAATGTCAACACCTTGCAAAACACAAGCAGAGGTGCCTGAGCAGAATTTAGCAGCTACCACTGCTCCTCAGGTATCTGCTGCTGAGCCCACTGCTCAAGGTGATCAAAGCAGCAGAACAACTGTTTTGAAACCCACACCTACAATCCACAAAAAGCCACACAAAAAGAAAAGTCAAAAACCCCCCAAACCCATCAAAAAGGCAACTCTGGAGGATGAGATACCAGAGCAACTGCTAGTGACAAAACAAAAGTCACAAGAAACCACTGCTGCTACTTCCTCACAGCAGTTGGTCAAAATATCTCAAACCATAACCGAAACTCCTCCTGCTTCTTCTCAAAAAGAACAGGTTGTACTCATAGGGACTCCACAATATGATGCTCTGGAATCACTTGTTTCCATCATCCACAGCCCAATGCCCGGGGCAAATTCTCTTTCTACACCCAACCTCACATCCACAATTCCCCCACAAACAAAATTTTTGTTGGATGCAATTGATTTGAACCAGGCACAAACCAGTCCTTCTCAATCACCTATTAACGAGAACATGCCTCAACAAATGACTGGGTCTGTTGTATCAATCTTTGCTAACCCACCAACACAACCTGAGGAGGTTACACCCCTTGAGTTACAAGTAACTCTTGGTGGTAATCCAAGTGAAGCAGCCACTACAACTGTTGAACCCATTGGTTTGCAGTTGGACAATGGTTACATTAATAAGACTTCCTTGGAGGTAATTCCTTCCATAGCACCTCTGACATCTAACAGTGGACTTTTCTTGACCTCTGGCGACATCAAAAGACTGTCAAGTGTTGAAGGGAGAAAACCCCAGTACCAAGAAAAAGGGGCATCAATGGTTAATGTTTGGAGTAAACTCCCTACCTCAACCACTAATAAAACCACTGCTAGTGGGAAATCAGATGATCCCATTAAATTGGGTGATGGTTTAAAGTACCAGAAATTGACGGATCGTGTTGAAAAACTTGATAATTCTGTTGCAGAACTCAAAGATATGCTGCAACAGTTGTTACAAGTACAAAAGGTGCAATCCATTGCTGTTCCACCTCAAGCACTTGCTCCACCACAAGCACCTTCTACAAATGAGCTCTGGAATCTATTTCAACCTTTTCTCCATCAACAAGCACAAATGGCAGACCAGCAACATGAAAAACATGTACTAAAGCTGAGAAATACAATGGAGTCTAGGTTCAAGAACACCCAGGCTGATCTTAAGGCTCTAAAAGCACAGATCCTGCTTACCACTGGCACCGCTCCTCCAACTGTCCTCTTTATTGATCAACTCCCTCCAGATAATGCCAAAAAAGGGGAGAATTCAGGAGTGGAAGAAGAAGGGAATAGATGATGGTCTTTACCTTGAACCAGAAAGAGAAAACATGACCAAAAATATCCCTTTGCCAGATGCTAGCAAGAAAATTGACGAAAACACAAATGCACTGGAAGAAGCAGTTGCAAGTGTCAAAAATGATAGAGAGGCCAAAAAGAACGCTAGGGTGGATTATCCAGATCAGGGTACTTCTGGGTCAAAGGATGATGAAACTCCTGTTGATGAAAAGAAGAAGCCTACTAGAAAAATAAGGTAACCCAAATCCATCCCAACCAGACGTTCAAAGTCTTCTCCAAAACCACCATCCAAAACAGCTGTTGTAACTCCTGTTGTATCAACCACTGCTGGTACTTCAGTGGTTTCAACATATGTTCTCACTTCAACACACACCACTTCAACACACACCACATCCACTGCTTTACCACCATCACCACCAAAAACATCACCTCCTGCCAAAAAGCAGAAGACAGCAGATGTTATAACATCTGCTGTAATGACAACAGTGGTTGAAGCACCAGTTGTTTCAACTACTGTTAGTCAATCACAAACCACTGCCACCCAATCTACCACCACTGTTCCACCCAAAATATCATCAGTCCCTCCTCAAACAAAAAGGAGAAGGCTAATCCTTAAAGATGATGACAATTCACCACCACCAATCTCTTCAAAATCTTTGTCACTTGCCACAATACCCAAGCCTATTCCTCTCTCATCAGCACAAGTTCAACAGCCCTTAGCTCTTGCAGGTGTTCAATTTCCTCTTGAGCTCATAGCAGTCAGAGAAGAAATCAAATCTTTCTACTATGAGGATGACCCTGCTAAAAGGAAGCTGCCATCAGTAAAAGGATATCCCAGGCCTAACAATATTGAAGAATATTTGAAAATCAAGGCTAAGCAAGCAGAGGATATCTAAAAAAGAAACACAAAAGGGAAATCTGATAGGGAAATACAGCAGAACTATCAATACTTGCTCACACAAGTCAGATCCCTGGAAGAATTTGCAAAAAATGTATGTCAGCAAATCTCAGAAAGAGCAGATGAGACTCTGAGAAAAGACTACATTGAAAGCATTATGGCAACAAAGAAATACAAGGGAGAAAGACACATGTACAAGGAGTGGACCATTCCTGAGCTTGAACAAGAAGCAAACAGGATTCAAGAAATGATAAAGAATGAGGTCCAACACACTCCTCCAGAATGGTCAAAGTACAAGAAGAATGTGCCTGATAAAACACATGAGCTGAAGAGAATGAAAGAGGAATTGGTTACTGCTGATTATGGGAACAAAAGAAAAATATCAAGATGGAAAGAAGATGTAGTCAGGGCTACATACAAAAGGTTGGAGGAACTAAGAAAGAAAGATCCCAAAGTCCCTCAAAAGCCTGACTATCCTGAAGCAGAGGTTTCAAAAAGACCAACAAAGCTGCAAATCAGGAGAGCCACTGCTCCAACTGGTGCTGCTATCTACAAAAGAAAGCATCAAAAACCGTTGGTCACTGAATCAGTGGGTGAATTAATGGCAGGAGATGAGTTTGTAAAGGAAGGTATTAAAGTAATGTTAGCTGAATCTCTTGACCTGAATCAACCTGCAAGTACTGCTCAGACAGTGTTCAATAGGCCAACATCTCCAAACTCCTCATCGAATAAAAATCTTCCAAGAAACCCACCAGGCTCAAAAGTACTAAAGTGGGTAACTGACAAACAGACCCATGTCTTGACTCTGTTCAGGTCTGGTGGAGAAGTGAAGAAAATAACAAGGGAACAAGCACTTGGCCTAAGTCTTGAAGATATGCAGGATCTCCTTGATCTTCCACTTGGCAGGGATGAAGATGATACAGATGTCCTAGACTTTGAATTGCAACTTAAAGGTCAGATAAGGGAACTGTTGATGAGGCAATAAAGTTCCACAATAATGAAGGGTTTTGGCATTATCTGTTCCAGAGGGAGATTGTTGGGATTGAACCCTATCAGAGGAACAGATAATTAAAGCCAAAACTGGGCCAGAGCAGTGGATCCAGAATAAGCAGATGTTACATACAAGTCTCTCCCCTTGAAAGTGGTTTCAACATATGCTGACCTCCTATCTACTGATCGTACAAGCTACTGACCGTTAAACTGCTGCTCAAGTAAAGACCCGATGAAAGACTAAAGCTCTGCTGATTCAATCTACTGCCTTGAGTCAAGCACTGCTGATCCGGACAAGTACTGCTGGGTTCACAGTAGTGGAAGGTGGCAGCAGCTGTTCTATAGTCTGTTTGTAATATAATGTAATAGCAGTAGTTTAGCCTTGCAGATGTTTGTATTGATCAGAGGTTAGAGTTTGTTAGGAGGTTAGATGTCACTTTCATGGTGACGTCAGCTTAGATGCTCAGTGGTTTGCTAGTGCCTATAAATAGAACACTACTCTGTACTGTTCTATTAGCTCTTTGCAACATCGTCTTCTCTGCACGAACAAACACTGAGCTCTGGCTGAGGGGGAGTTTGTATTCAATCATTGCAATTATAATCGTAATTGAAATAAATTCAATCTTTCGGTTCATTGTGAAAAATGTTTGATCAAAGCAATACTCTCGTTTGATTGTATGCAAAGTTTGTTTCCATCTTAATTCCGCTGCACACTCATCCATTTCCATCTAAATTTCAAACGTAAAATACAATCAAAACCAAACTCAGATCCAACAAAAACAGATTCATACAGCCAAGCTCATCGCCATAGGGAGCACCAATTTTATTCGTCAAAAAGAAAGATGGGTCAATGCATATGTGCATTGATTACCGAGAATTGAATAAAGTCACGATTAAAAATCGGTACCCATTATCGAGAATCGATGATTTGTTTGATTAGTTGCAAGGAGCTCGATTCTTTTCTAAGATCGATTTACGCTCAGGATATCATCAATTAAAAGTACAGGAAGAGGACATTCCTAAGACCGCTTTCAGAACAAGGTATGGCCATTATGAATTTACTGTCATGCCATTTGGTTTAACCAATGCCCTAGTCGCATTTATGGACATGATGAATCGAATATGTAAGCCATATTTGGATAAATTCATAATTGTCTTTATAGATGATATTCTCAATTACTCTAAGAGTAAAGAGGAACATGCAAAGCACCTGCATGCACTCCTAAGCTTATTGAGAAAAGAAAAGCTTTACGCTAAATTTTCGAAGAGTGAATTTTGGTTAGAAGAAGTACAGTTTCTTGGGCATTTAGTCAACCAAGAAGGAATTCATGTGGATCCCATAAAGATCGAGACAATTACTAAATGAAAAACCCCTGAATCACCAACAGAGGTTAGAAGTTTTCTAGGACTGGCCGGTTATTATAGACGGTTTATCAGAGATTTTTCTAGAATAGCCATTCCCTTAACTAAGCTAACCTGTAAATCTGTTAAGTTTGAATGAGGACCAAAACAGGAAGAAGCCTTTAGAATTCTTAAGCAAAGATTAACCAACGCACCCATACTAGAGTTACCAGAAGGGACAGAAGACTTTGTAGTCTATTGTGACGCTTTTAAGTTAGGTTATGGATGTGTGTTAATGCAACGTTAAAAGGTTATAGCCTATGCTTCTAGACAACTTAAGAATCATAAAGAGAGTTATACAACACATGATCTAGAATTAGGAGCCATAATTTTTGCCCTTAAAATTTGGAGACATTACCTTTACGGTTGTAAGTTTACCATTTTCACCGATCATAAGAGTTTAAGATATGTTTTCGGGCAAAAGGAGTTAAATATGAGACAAAGGCGATGGATGGAAATTCTTAGTGATTATGATTGAAACATCCAATATCATGCAGGAAAGGCTAATGTAGTAGCCGATGCTTTAAGTCGAAAGTATCATGAAAACCGAAATGAGTACGTTCTCTTAAATTAAATACGCAGATAGATTTAAATGAGCAGATTAGAAAAGCACAGGAATCAGTAATCAAGGACGATACTGAAAGATTGAAAGGAATGATTAAGGAATTAGAACAAGGAACAGATGAAATTTGGAGATTCCATAAGAAAAGAATTTGGATACCTAAACAAGGAAACCTACGCCACCAAATATTAGAAAAAACCCATAAGTCTAAGTATACGATCCATCCTGGAAGTGATAAAATGTACCAAGACTTAAGGAAGAATTTCTGGTGGATATGAATGAAAAAGGATATAGCAACTTATGTTGCCAAATGTCTAACTTGTTCACAAGTTAAAGCTGAACATCAGAAACCCCCAGGTTTGTTGCAACAGTTATAAATGCCAGTGTGGAAGTGGGAATTGATAACAATGGATTTTGTTACCAAATTACCCAAGACAAGAAAAGGTAATGATACAATCTGGGTGATTGTAGATAGGTTAACCAAGTCGGCTCATTTCTTACCAATCAAGGAAACTTTCAGTATGGAACAGTTAGCCAAGTTATATGTTAATGAAATAGTTTCATTACATGGAATTCCTTTATCTATTGTTTCTGATAGAGATAGCCGTTTTACCTCTCATTTTTGGACTAGTTTCCAAAAAGCAATGGGAACCAAGTTAAATCTAAGCACTGCTTATCATCCTCAAACGGATGGACAAAGCGAAAGGACAGTTCAAACAATGGAAGATATGCTTAGAGCTTGTGTAATTGATTTCGGAGGAAGTTGGGACGATCATCTACCATTGATAGAATTTTCTTACAATAACAGCTATCACACCAGTATCAATGCTGCACCCTTCGAAGCACTTTATGGACGGAAGTGCCGAACTCTAGTCTGTTGGGCATAAATTGGAGAAAAGCAACTCTCTGGACCCGAGATAGTACAAGAAACAACATACAAAATTATTCAAGTCAAGGAAAGACTGAAGGCAGCACGTGATCGACAAAAGAGTTATGCTGACAAAAGGCGAAAACCGTTGGAATTTCAGGTAGGAGATAAGGTCTTATTAAAGGTTTCTCCTTGAAAATGAGTGGTAAGATTCATCAAGAGAGGGAAGCTAAGCCCCAGGTATGTTGGACCCTTTGAGATTATCAGAAGAATAGGACCAGTAGCTTATCAGCTGCAACAGCCAGAAGAAATGGTAGGAATACATGATGTATTTCATGTATGCAATCTCAAAAAGTGTTTAGCCGATAAATTATTAGTAGTACCTCTTAAGGACATAGAGGTAAATGAAAAGCTAAAATTTATAGAGAAACCTCTACAAATTGAAGACAGAAAAGTCAAGAATCTCAAACACAAGAAATTAGTTCTAGTCAAAGTAAAATGGGATTCTAAGAGAGGACCAGAATACACATGGGAGCTTGAATCAGAAATGCAGAGGAAATACCCACACCTATTCTAGTATACCTCAAGGACGAGTTCTAAAACAAGTTGAGAGGATATAACAACCCTCCTAAAAATATTTCCGACACCCCTAAAATATTTAGAACACCCCATTACGTCCTAAAATACACCTCGTATACGAAAACAGACTCTAAATACCTGTATTTTATTAAAAACTAAATAAAATCAATTTTTTATAGTCTCTCGCGGGCCGCGAAGACTTGCTCTTCATCTTACGCGGGTCGCGAGCGAGTGGACATGAGGCAAGCCCCGGAGCCGTCACGTGTCATCACTTGTCAAAGCTAAGCCCATGACCGGGCCAAGCTAGGCTCTGCGTACCCTATGTTGCGGGGCGCGAAGGACCCCTTGTATATCCTTCGCGACCCGCGAGGAAGCCAAAATCAGCTCCTATAAACTGGGAGCATCGGCCTTCATTTTCCGACGCTCAAAATCTGAAACTCTCTCTCAGTTTCTATAGTGTAGACATAATATCGGGCATTATACCCACTAAATTAGCGAAGCTCTGCATCGTTGTAAGTATTTTAAGCCCCGGTTACGTATTAGATACGCTGCCCGATTGATCTAGTGCTCCGTAATGGCTGTCGAGGCTCTGCCCGCCGTAGTCGTTGGAGTTCTGTCTCGGGGAGGGTATAACTAATGTAAATTTTGGGTTATTATACTAACGCGTGTGCATTGTTTAATTAATAGATAATAACAAGGAAATCACGAAGGAAAACCCTAAAGTAGCAATGTGAGAAATCTCCTTTTTGTAAACCTTTTTGCAAACTGTTTTTACAAAACCTTAATTATTTTAAATTATAAATAGCAGTGATTGAGTCTTTGTAATTCTTCAATTACTGCTGGTATGTTGGGGTTTTGTATACAAAATGTGGAACACGTTACCATTGGACAATGAGATAGCCAATGTGTAATATAACCCACCAGTCAGGATTGATAGTACTGAATGAGTAATTGTGTAGATATAAACATTGTAATCGCTCTCAATACTGTGAAATAATAAATCTTTTCTTGATTAAATTGGGATTCACTCACTAGCATTTCCCACTGACAAAATATTTTTAAACGCTTTTCAGGTAACAAAATGTGACAGCCAAATAGAAGTCAGCTGGACAGCACTGAAGGCTTGGGAAAAGTGGCTATAAAAGTTACCTAAATAATGAAAATGTTTTATTTCGATAAAATAGGGTTATCCCTATAATCCTGTTTGTAATAAAAACTTGGGTTTTATCCCAATATATTTATCAATATAAAATATGGTGTTTCACTCTGATAAAATATTTCCTAACTACGATCCTGATGAAATTTTCGCTGCCAAATAAAGATAAACATCGATACCACCATCTCTGAGTAGGCCGCGGCCGCCCGCCTCCCAAGGCAGGGGTCGGGGATCGTGACATAATTCGAAAAAACGCTTAACTCTGTTAAGCTATTTTTAACGGCGGATAATTATCGGCCAAAAGTGGACCAGTTGGGATTATTATCGACCAATAACTGAGTCGGGATTATTATCGACAAAATTGAAAAAGTTAGGATTATTTAAATCCAATTTGCCACTATTATTTTTTATTTATTTATTATTTTTTTTTGAACGGCAAATTTGGATTACTGACGGACCACTGGAGTATCATTGTGCCACCAGCAGAACCACCCGGTTATATCCATCTCCACTAGGCATAATGCCTATACACAAATTCAGGAGGAAACCCAATAATATAGGAAAACCCCCTTGTGGGAATTGAACCCAGGACCTATTGATCCTAAAGATTTATCCTACCCCTAAGATGCCACTAGGCTATAAAGCCATGTGCTGCCACTATTATTAATGGTGAAAAAAGAAGGTGATTTAGTAGCATTTAATGAGTGAATTCATGTGAAATGTGGAGTAAGCTGCCATTTCAAGCGCCTTTAATATCTTATACGTCCGTGTATGCTTTTTTCCTATCAAAACCGAGATATAATGTTGTATCTTATTTGCATAATACACGAAAATGATGTTTGAAAAGGCGTTTAATTATAATCCCATCTTGCTTCACAACTAAGAATCTTTCATTCACAAAAACATCTCCACAAAGTAAATAAATATAGATATCAATTAGGTTTTTTAACCCTCAAATCATATAACGATGAAATGTTGTTGATAGTATTGTAATGAGAGTTTCGGTATTTATATTATTTTATGTATTAGTTAGACTATGCGTTATGTTCTTACTATTTTTAACCTTCGTATCATAAAGTACCTGTCGAATCAGCGTCACCTAGACATTAGCTCTCACTCACTTTTTCCCATTTAATGTATACCTAGTATTAAGCCCACCTGCGTTGCGGTGGGGGAGAAAAACCGTGACAAATTGCACCAATACCACACCACCGCCAACGACCACAAACACTGAAGTTGTGGCGTTTTAATTCGAAGAAATTAGACCGAAACATAAAACATAGAAAATAATAACTAAGTCGATTTAAGACCTTCGTGTTGCGACGAACTTGTCAAACGGGAAAAATAGACGACGTAAAAACGTTAAACCACACACGCACGTTGCATCATGTTAACTCGCAAAATTTAGAAGAAAGTGTAAAACAAAACGTAAAAATGTTAAGCCACACACGCACGTTGAAACGTGTTAATTCACAAAATTTATAACAAAATATAAAACAAAATTTTTCGAAATATGAAAAGTACCAAAAATGAAAGTAAAAAAGTTAAGAGGTTAAATTGAAAAATATAACAACTTTTGTGTTAAAAGCTATAAATCAAGTAGCTTCCGGTTAAAAGTGTAATATCATTTTTGTTTCCTAAACATAAGGTACGACAACTCTATGCAGAAACATGCTGATAATTTGTAGTATAAAATATAAAACGAATTTTTTTTTTAAATATGAAAAGTACCAAAAATGAAAGTAAAAAAGTTATGAATTTAAATTGAAAAAGATAACAATGTTTAGGTTAAAAGTTATAAATCAAGTAGCTTTATGTTAAAAGTATAATATCAATTTTTTTTAAACCCTCTCAAACATAGGGTACAATATCTCTATGCATAAACATGTTGATAATTTATAGTAGAGTAAATTGCCAAAAGCGTTCCTGAGGTTTAGAACTATTTGCAAGTTTCATCCAAAAAAACTTTTTTTTTGTCCCAAACAGACCTTCACCTTTGGCGTTTTTTACCATTTTCATCCAAGCCACTAACTTAGTTTACTTTTTATGTTAAGTTGAAGGATATTTGAATGAAACTGACAAATATAAAACATCAGGGACGATTTTGGCAATTTACTCAAACACTTTTTAATTTTTTCTATTTAATTAATTTTGTCACATATATATAAAACAAAATATACATGCAGTTTTTATAAAAAAATTGTCACATAATTTTTATAAATTTTCATCCAAACCGATAACTCAATTTATTTTTTCTGTTAAGGTGAAGGATGTTTTAAATTTTATACATTAAGATAGAAATTAATATCCAGTTTTTTTATATAGATCATTTTTATAAAGAGAAAACGATATATAAAATAAATATCAATGGTGTGCAACACATAACAATCGATTACAACTTTTAGTATTTAATCAAGTGTAGAGATAGAAAAAAATTGTAAAACGTTACATATTTTTAAATGTGTTGAGCACCTAAGAAATATGTTGGTAGAAATAAAATATTTATCTAATTAAGATTATGAGGGTAACTAACTCATATTTATTCCGAGTGGTTTGACTAAAGAAACTTTTGGTTCATGGCATTATACTTACTATTTGGTGGGTAATTTTAAGGTCTGGTAACGATACGTTGTTTGATAAGAGGGGGAGGGGGGCAGTGGCTTTTGTTTTTTGTTAGAAGTGAATTTAAAAGAGTAGAAGATGAATTACAAATTCGGTGCATATGATAAGATTTGTTTATTTGACATTTTTCTATAAGGTCACTAGCATTTTAGTTTTATAAAATTTAGAGGCTAAAGTAGATTTTATTTTTATAAAACTAATGTATATAAAAATTGGAAATTAATTTTTGTCTTACTTTATAAAATTTAAAAGATCCTTCACCTTCATAGAAAAAAATAACTGAGTTAGTGGTTGGATGAAAATTTATAAAAATTATGTGACAAAACTATTAGTTTTTTTTATAAGAACTGCATGTATATTCTATTATATATATATGTGTGACAAAATTAATTAAATAAAAGAAATTAAAAAGAATTTAAGTAAATTGCCAAAATCGTCCACGAGGCTTTATATTTGTCAGTTTCATTCAAAAATCTTTCAACTTAACAGAAAAAGTAAATTAAGTTAGTGGTTTGAATGAAAATAACAAAAAATGCCAAAGGTGAAAGCCTATTTGACACAAAAAAGTCATTTTGAATGAAATTGACAAACAGACCTAAACTTGAGGGAGAGGGACGATTGTTGCAATTTAGTCTTTATGTTATGTAAATGGTTTCAAAAGTTTTTATTAGCCACTACCACATAAAAATAATATTTAAATAAAACATATAAAAAATAAATTCTCATTGATCGGACAAAGTAGTAGATGACACATTATTTTATTTATTTTCTTTTTGTGACGGGTCCCTAGATAATTTTTTTTGCCATCATGGGGGGGGGGGGGGGGTTGGGGTTAATCGGGGTGTAATAACTTGGAAATTTATATCAACGCAACAAATGTCCGGAAATTCAACCAGTGGCGGACTCAAGAATTTTTCCATGGGGTGCGGAATATTTTATAAAGTTTTAGGCGCCTAGATATACACTACAAGAAATTTGGTGCTTTACCAACACAAAGTATGTGTGGGAAAAAACATATAGTGTGTTAGTAGTTGTCTTTACCTACATATAAATTAAGTGTAATGATGTGTAGACTCGTGACTGTGGATATAGGCCATTACCCACACATAAGTTATGTGTATGTATATAGGAAGCTATACCTACACATATATGTGTGGTTAAAAGGCATTTATATGTGTGGTTAAAAGTACAACAATTTGTTTAGAATGCAGGTGACGTGGCATCCGACGTGGCAGGTGACATGGCATCCGACGTGGCGGATGACGTGGCATGAATATATGTGTAGGTAAAAGTAATCTTATATGTAGGTAAAAGTAATATTATGTGTAGGTAAATGTTGAAGATGTGTTGGTATTGATCTTAATATGTGTTGAAACAAATGTAAACTAAAAGGCAGTAAAATCATACATAATATCACAAACGTCACCATTGATTAATAGATGAAACAAAGTGCCAATTTGATTAATACATGAAACAAATGTAAACTACAATGCACAAAAATCATAAATAATCAAAAGGCTTGTCAACTTAACAAGAGAATCAAGAGTTGGATCTTGACCATTGATATGAACTTGTCATTAGCACAACCATAGCTGACACCGAATCCTAGTAGAGCTCTAGCCGCTACCCTGCATCACCTGAGCACCACTCCCGACAGGTCAGCGGTACAAACAAATTTTTAATATAAGAAGCATGGCATAATCTGAGCACAACTGGTCAGCAGATCACGTTTTCAGGTTAAATAAGTGAATGATGCTACTGAATTTCTTAATGTTTCCTCCATTTTCTTTTAGCTCTGCTATATATATTGGCTGCTGAAATGAATTTTGTACATAAGTCTAGTTTTAAAAAGGACATGTGCTGAACAATTAAAATCAGCCCATAAGTCTAGTTTTAATGCCAAAAATCCTCATAAATGTATCCGGTTCGGTAAATTCGGTACCCGGATCGGTCCGAAAATGTCAAAAGTTGGGTACATCAATAACCTCACCCAAACCCCTTATACAAGTAGGCATGTATGCAAAAGTGATTCTGACCCAGGCCCCATAAAAAGGAATATACACACACCATGGTAAGAGCACGAAAAATGTGTACATCCACATGACCCAAAGTGAAATAAAAAGGCATCAGCATTCATTGTAAAAAAAAAACATCAGTATCCCATTCTATAGGTTGCATACCAGCTCCATATAACCTGACCATAGCCAAGCTAGGACACATTTCAGGATGCGAGCACACTTCACTGATACTTGAATCAACAAATATAGGTTGTGCTGTACTTGCTTCCAGTTCTTGCTGCATAGTGGATATAATGTAAAATGTAGTGATACAAAATTTAACATCGAAGCAAATAAAATGTAATGATACAATATTTAACATCAAAGAGAATGGAAAATGTTAAAAAGTCATGATAACGACACGAACTTAGACATGTAATTAACGTATTTGGGATGTCCAGATTAGATTTGTGGGTCGATTCCACAACCACATTAAGCTCGATTGCAACACAGTCTTAACTCGTTGATAGGAACATAATAAATATCATAGTAACTCGATTGCAATACTTTTTAAGCATCATAAACCTAATAAAATCTAGTATCAAGACCACTGTGATTGTAACAACACCAACTATAACTAATTTTTAAAAATAAAACAATAAAATTAGAAACTTATGTTCCACCTACACCTACACTTGCGATAGTCTTAGAAGATATAGTAGCAAATGGAAGCTCGCAAACAGCAACTAAAGCCCCTAAATTGACGGTAAAACGAGAAGCTCGCAAACAGCAACTCAAGCTTCTTTGTCTGATATCATCATTGTTCAGAGCAAATATTAAAAACTGATTATATATAGCTAAAAATCACAATGCAGGTCACTTTTTGAGAATCTGATTATCTGACCCACACTGCAGGTCACTTTTGACCCATTCAATCCACTTAAGTATTTTAGTAAATCAATTTAAGATGTTATATTTATGAAAAAAAATCAGCTCACATCTGACTGAAACCTAATGTGAACCGCAACTAAACTTGCATGACCCGCCCCTTTTTTATGCCTAGAGATATAAATTACCTGATAAACACGAAAAGCAAAACAAACACCCTAAAGCACCAAAAACACTACTTACACCGCTCTTCTGTTATCATGAAACCCTAGAATTCCTCGGTCACGTGGATCAAGGCTTCGGCTTCGGCTTGTACTTGGGCTTTGGCTCGTTGGCGGCAATCTCGCTCTTTCAAGACCCGGGCTTGGACTCCTTGAGCCATTATTGGGTGGAGGAGACCTGTCCTTAACAGGACTTTGACTACAACTCCTGGACCCATCTTTTTAAGGTGGAGAACCCTCTTTCGCTGGCGAGGGTGAATATGACTTTTCTCGACTGTACCTTTTTCCACGAGGTGAAATAGACCTAAACAATTCATTTCAGAGCCACAAGGACTGATAGTAGAGAATTGAACGCCTACCTCAAGTGATGCTTTCTCTTGGGAGCAGGCGAGTACTCACGACTGCGGGAATGTGATCTGCCAGGTCGAGGAGGCAGAGAGCACGAGTAGCGACAAGGTGAACGAGGGTAGCGACGTGGTGGTGATTGTCTGCGGTCACTATATCTGCCACCACCTCTGCAACAACATTAAGTGCGTCAATTTTTTAGTGAATTAGCATATATTAATGGCTTTCTACCAATATATACAAAAAAACCATGAATGCATAAACCTATGCAGTTAATATCGGTGATATATCGATTATCGATCCCCATGTAAAACATCGGTGTCAAATATCAATCAGAATATCGGTACCGAAATTATCGGCGATATTGACCGATATAAGATATTTAACTTATATAACTGATATATCACCGATATCAGTACCCATCTTTTTAGTTATACCATTTTTCTTCCTTCTTATTGCTGCTATTAGTGTTTTAAGTCTTAATATAGTTAATTATTAGTGTTTAATGATAGTGTTTTAAGTCTTAATCAGCTCATACTTGCTATTGTTAGTGTTAAATTGCTATATATATACATTCTGCATAATAGATAACCTAATGGTTAAAAAATCTAAGAAACATAAATGGAGGATGAAGACAACCTAACACTCAAACGATTTAAAACAGATACGTTTAAAACAAGCTAAAATATCTGGAAAGCATAGCATCAGTAACAACTTACAACTGTATAGCATGATAAAAAAACAACATGGCTACGCATGTTCAAAAGCACTAACAAAGTTGAGAAAGAAAATTGAATATGATGTGACAGGCATGGTTTGTATGATTAATGAAATGGATTTTCATTACAAATTATGACTTCACTACTATAAAGTAGAACTTAAAATGAAAATGGCGATATAACTAAAATTATAGAAATTAAGGCTACAACCACCAGCTTACCCGCTATAATAATCCCTTGGCAAGTAATTGTCCTTTAAAGGACCAAAGTGACCAAACAACCTTCGAAGATCCTCAGGCCTGCATTAAAAGACACATCGAAATATCATTAACAATTGCAACCCACTTACAGCAACGCTAAAAAACGCAAACCTAGATTCAATGTTAAAAATTAAGAAGTTCAAATATTCCATGCAGAGATCGGCATAGTACCAACATCCACATGCATAGAAACACCACAAAAAATCAAAAAAGGTGAGAAACCAAATTGAACACAAACTAAGATGGTCGACACATGAAGGTGAGAAACACACAACACCACCATCGCTGCCATGAGAGACCACCGAAATCGGAACTTGTCGGCGACATCTATCAATGGATCTCAGATTTCTATTAATTAACCACGTTTACCAAAAGCACAAACGTAAGCACAATATTTTTGTTACCCAGATCAAACATTTTACTACAAGTGGAAATAATAGTACAGGAAAACACACCAATCAAACAATAATCACAACAAATGAGTTTACAATAACAACTATTAAAATTAACCTGAGAAGGAGTATGAGCAACCGTTAGTCTACAAAATAAGGGGAAATTACTGTAAAATCAAAAGCTCAAGAAATTACCTAACCATTGTAGACCATAATGAACCGAACAATCAAAATGCAACTCCACCACAACCACCAGATTTAACATGAAACTCGGATGTTATTTTTCCTAAATGATCTATAGTGTAAAAAAGCAAAAAATGTTATACTATTGAAAATAAACCACATGTAATTTGAAAAACTTACTCACAATCGAGTAATAAAAATTGTGTGATTGATCCTTCAGTTGAGACGGTTGCTTTCACTACATCTAAGCCTATATCGGAACCCTAGTCGCCACCTGTTGTTGATGTCGGGCCACCCATGTTCATCGAGTCTCCACACAAGCAGCTCGTCTGTCTGAGAAGATAATCTGAAACCCTAGCCGCTAATTGGGTTCTCTCTCTAACTCTTCTTTTTTCTCTAGTTCTCTCCTGCAAATGAGAAGGATAATGAGAGTTTAGGGTTTTCAAATGAAAATAAAGAATGATGTATGCGGAAGTGGGGATGAGCGGGAAGTGAAAAAATTGGAATAACATTTGGCCGCCCAAAATTGATGTATTGCCCTTTGAAGTTGAGTGCAAGAGTTGTACAATATGCTTTAAGGGCTTGTAAGGGGAGGGGGTGGTCACTAGTGATAAAATTTCATCACTCACAATATCCAATCATGTTCCGCCATGTCAGCAACCATTTTTCCATCACTCACAACCTTTTTTAGTGGGGGTGGTAATCACTCACCACCACACCCAACAATTTCCCCCCAACCAACAATTACACTCACAAAAAAACCATCACGGCGTTGTAAAAATAACGAAATCGGGTTTTCGTTAATATATAACGCGTTATACTTGGAGGTGGGGGTGGGATTTTTGATGTTCCACGCGTTATAATATGACCGCCCCGCCTGGCCTAAATGTTGAAAAAGTGGCAAATGACTATTTCTGCCCTTCGAATATGCATTATATATATAGTATAGACAATATAGATATATGTTATGTTATATATAAAAGTTTGAAAAATACATAATTATAATTAATATAAATTAATAAATCAAATAGGAGGCAAGTCGGAGCCTAGCTTGAAAAATTACCAACAAACCAAGCTTGAGCTTTAGATGGAGCTTGGAGCCCTCATAAGTTATTTTATATGTATCAAATATCTATACATATTGTACATTTCTAAATATGTGTAGGTATTTGTTTTGTCACATCACCTTATAAAAAGATTTAAATATGTATTTTATATGCATTCAATATCTACACAAATAGCTACACATATTGTACATTTCTAAATACGTGTAGATATTTGTTTTGCCACGTCATCAAAAAATATATATTTACTTATTTTATATATATCTAATATCTACACATATTGTACATTTAAACATGTGTAGGAATTTAATTTGCCACATCATTTAAAAAAAAATAAATACATATTAACTTAGTTTATCTACATATTTTTTTTTTAAATTACGTGTTGGCAAACATAATCATTTACCTACACATATATTAGTTTTTTTACATATATGTAGATAATTTACCTACACATGACGAAAATTTGCCACATGTGTAGGTAATTTAATATTTAATCGATTACCAATTTTGGGGGGAAATTTTCCCACCAACACCAAGTGTGGCTAAAATCCATTACCAACACATATTAAGTGTTAATCATTATGAAAATATATTATCAACCATTACCCACACATATACAAACATGTGTAGGTAAATACCCACACATTTACATGTGTAGGTAAATTATGTGTGGGTAAACACCCTAATTTCTTGTAGTGATATAAATAAAAAATTCGGTTTGGTTCAGGTCGGGTCATGTAAAACAAAAGAACATCAAACTAAATTTTATATAATCATCAAAAACACGTCAAATGTTGTTACAAACACATTTAAAATGTCGCCTTACGGATTTTTATTTTTTGAAATTTATCCAAAACATCATCTAGATGTACTTTCTTAAGCAAGTATTTCTCTATATAATATATACAACTATTACTTAAATTCAACCGCTTTCCTCTTGTTGAGAAATCGCGTCATAATTTCCTTACTCATTGATCCTATGGCATACAAAGTAAACAATGATCTTTGAGTGTTCAACCATCAATATTCCTTAATTTTCAAGATTATTCACATCAACAAATTTTGAATTTCAACTTGTCAAACCCAATACTAGAATCAGATAATCAATAAGAGATTAAGAGACAACAAACCCATCCTATAAAGACTAGAAAACCCCAAAAATACTTCAAAACACATAAAAGTTTAAACCTTACTAACCCATCATATTATCTCTTGAGTCTTGAACAAAATCACATAAACATCAAAATAACCAAAAACAAAACATGTACCTATCTAATATTTGCGATTACAAGTTGTTGGTGGCCGGAAATTTGCGATCGTTGAATGGGGCTGGGTGTCGAAGTCGCTGGCAGTGAGGCAGAGGGAGGGCGGGAGTCGCACAGTGGCAGTCGAATTGGGTTTGTTGTCTTGTGTACTGATTTTGTTTAATTAAAGTAGTATTTGGGATGAGCTTGAATTGATATTAACAAATTGGGCTTGATGTTTGGTTACAAGAATGAATACAAGTTTAATTAGAAGGGATTAGTGGGCTAACTTGTCACACCCTCAATTTCCACATGCGGAGTACTACCGTGAGGCGTGTGACTGACCAGGATCAAGCCACCAATCATATTGAACAATAATAATAAAACAGTTTTCATCACCACCAATACGATTAGTGACTAAACTCCAAAGTTCATAGTTTAACTTAATGAATAAAGTCAACAGTGGAAGCACAAATTTAATAATCCAAAACAACAGTTTAAAAGTCCTTAAGTATTATTAGAAACCCAACAACGGTGAATGCGACCACTACGCTCCCCGCTGCAAGCTCCCGAGCTATCACTGAGTACCTGTAAAGCATGCAGTAGGGTGTCAACATAAAGTTGGAGAGTTCACGGTTTATCCAGTTTTATTTCCAAAAACTTTTGTTGTTAAATTACTCATTTATATCATGCCATGGGGAGCTACCCCATATGTAAGCTACTAAACCCCGTAATACCGAACACTTGTGACCTGTTGTAGCGTTGTTGCCCCGTTTGTCAATGTCTATCATCATTGATGATTTGCCAAGGCCTATTAGTTCATGAACAATCCTCTCCATGCATGGTATGAGGTTGGTGAAACCTAAGTAGCGCTATCAACTAATATCCCGTTCGCCAAGCTCCGATGACTAATCGGTATAGAAAGTGGGGACTTTGTGATAGAGTTTCGTTTAGTACACTTGTTCATGAAATATAAATAGCAATTAACGGTATTCCAAACCAGGAATAGTAAGCAATCCCAAACCTGGGAAAGTGTTGTTCGTTCCGTTCCCAACCACCGGGAATACATGCTTTTAGTAAAGTGTGTGAACTCACCTTTGTTTTGCTCGGCAGGTGATTTACTTGTTTTAAAGTTGGTCAACCACGTCATATTATGGTTACCGAGTTTAATCAGATTCGTATGCAAATATTCCACGTATTTATACATGTATTCTAGCAAGTAGCACACAAGTATCATGTTCCACATAAATACACATACAGATTCACATGATAAGCCCAACATATGAACAGTAACTCAGATAGTCCAAAATATAACACATTAGTGTGCGGTCCAGCAGTATACAGCCTAACAATGAGTATGCGGCCCAAACCGTTTAATGGCCCAATGGAAGTGTACGGCCCAACAGCAAGTGTGCCACACATCTATGAGTGTGTGGCCACATGCTGGTGTGCGGTCATGCAAGAATCAATTGTACAATGTGCATCGGGTGCTAGTACACAAAATTGTGCGGTCTTAGGGGTGTGCGACCTTGCACTGCACTTTGGTACGTTATGTACCATGAGTTGTACTACTCAGAGTGTGCGGTCACTCTGAGTGCGCGGTGTGCTAAGAATGTGTTATACCTTATGTAGTTCAAGTTGCACATTCATTCAAAGATTTACACCAAATAGAGAATCATCACTACCTATGAATCTCAGATTCTGTCACCCCATTATCAGACAACTCATTTGATCATATAACGAATCCAGTTTACATCATCATATTTCTATTAAAAGCACATCATTTATCCACCATCACCTAGACATTCATCGAAACATTCTGCAGATATGAATCCATCAATCAAATCATGTTCCTATCATATATCATTTCACTTCATACATACATCTTATCAACTAAGCATCATCTACTCATTTTGCACAATCAGTATCGATCATCTTGCAAGATTATTCATATACCTTATTGATTCAATCATTCACCCGAATCAATGTTTATCAGATTTTTACCTAACTTATGTTCCTATATTTTTCATAAACATCGATTCATGTAAGTTCTATCAACCATTAAGAAGTATACTAACCTGAGTTTTGATTAATCAAGACGAAGTGTGCGATAAAAGATTAGAAGAATGATGCTTCAATAGGAAAGAATGTAGTTGATCTTCAATGCTGCTGCCGTCAATCTCCCAAAGAATGAGGAGGATATTTTTAGGGTTTCAAGGAGGAAAGAATGCGGGTGAAAAGGCGGATGAATGTTTGCTGCCAAAGGAATATTTTTGGAATTTAGCCGTCACAATGATTGACAAACAATCATCCTAGGGTTGGCTGCACATGTGCTTTTATACCCACCCACAAAGATGCCACACACATTTAAGTGTGCGCCCCCAACAATTGTGCTATATCTCAGGGTTTGTTGTGGGCTGGCATTGGGCCCGAATCCTTTAATATGCGGCCCTAACCTTAATGGGAGTGTGCAATCTAACCGGTGAGTGAAAGGGGGTGTGCAATCAGAGAGTGGTGCATGTGACGAATGGGAGAGTGTGGGCATGGTAGTGTGCAGCCAGGGTAAACGTGTTCATATTAAATTTATACTCATAATCTTTTATACACATATATCAAATCAAGCAATTACATTATAAGTATCGTTCATTAAATTCTCATGATTACAATGTAGAGTGGAACGTGAAAGGAACCCGAATTGTCACATTATCCCCAAGTTGAAGAGAATTTCGTCCCGAAACTTGGTGCATATCCACCGGCGAGCTAGTCGTAGTTAAACGTTTTCGCGGGGTGTCACATAACTTGTTTACATAATTTGGTCGGGTTTCAATCCGTGTTCGCAATTTTTATATAAATTCCTAACATTTTTTTTCTAAGGGGTGAAAACAAAAATTTCTAAGCGGTGTGGTCGAAATTTTTCACGGAAAATAGCACTAATGTTTTTTCAAGGGGTGCGGCCGCCCACCCACACTATAAGGTGGGTCCGCCCCTTAACTCAACAAATATTCAAGATTTGTTGGAGAAGAGGGACAAAATTCATATACATGGAATATGGATTATAGTTGAGAGAGGAAAGTTGGAAAAATGCCAAAAATCAGCTTCTGATGGTCTCTTACGGACCGAAAGGGATATCCCTTACGGCCTGCAAGGGATTTCAAATCTGTGTGCGCACCAGGGGTCCTTACGGACCACAAGACATAAACCTTACGGTTCTTAAGTGGTCTGCAGACAAGCCTTGCTTTTATGCCACCTTGCTCGTGATTTTGCTACCCTTCTCCTTCTTCCACTTATGTTGACACTAATCAACACCTGAGAACCCTTGCTAACACTTGGCATAACCTCACCATCACTAGAAAAGTTTGAACAAATCTAACGGGTTATATGTTTGTGTTTAGTTGATTTGCACATCATCATGTGCAACTCGTTTTGAATTAAAATAACACAGGAACATAAATTCAAATAAGGAATTTGTAGCGTTATTTTCAAACTTATATAAACACCATATGTAAATGAAAAAAGAAGAAAAATGATAAATACAAATAATAAATTTAGTGTTTTGATAGTTTGATAGACTTGTAAGCTAGTTTTTAGCTTGTTAATTGAAGTGTTTTGGTTCCAATCGTTTGATAATAATTTTTTTAGTGTTCTTGAGCTATTTGAATTGTTTACGTTGTTTGCATCATTTAGTTTTATGATTGGGTTATTTGTTTTTTTGGTTCGTGGAATAAAGTTATGTTGCTACCTTAGTTGAAAAGAATCCATTTGATACTCCTTAGCACTCTCATAACTTAAAAAAAATACACACACACACACATAAAAAAAGCTTCCAATGATCAAAGTTATGTTGTTGCTGCTCGTTTCGTACACAATTTCAGGCACTCGATTTTCTTCAGCAATACACATTGTACGTTTCAGATGTCGTACTTTAGAAGACAGACACATTCTCTATGGAGAGACTCTCGATATGTTTTAATGAATTCGTGTTAAACACGAAGCCACCATTCTTTGTTTTTTTTGTTTTATTTTAATTTCAATTGTAACCAACATTTTAATCATTTCTTTCCCGTCTTGTAATTTATTTAAAATGTTGTATAATAAAATTATCAAAGTGTTTCCACAAAGCTTGTCTTAGAGCTTTACCGAGGATCCACTCTGATCATTGCTTGGTGATTCTTGTGGTTAATCGGAATAATTTTGGCGCTAAACCTTTCAGGTTCTTCAACTCGTGGCTTGAGAGGGATGGTTTTGAAGGTGTGGTGGAGAGCGCTGTGGTTTCGTATGTTAAAATGGGGAATCGGCCAGATGTCATTCTGTTTAACAAGCTGAGGCACAATAGGAATAAAATTAAAATCTGGAGAGATGAGATGCTGAAAAGAGAAAAGAAGACCTGGAGTGGGATAAGGAAGAACTGGAGTATTTGGACAAATTGAGTGATGTTAGAGACCTCAGTGAAGAGGAAGTGTGGATCAAGGAGGAATGCCTTAAGAATATTCGGGAATGGGAACATTTGGTAGCCTTGGATATAAAGCAAAAATCTAGATGCAGGTGGGCGGTTGAAGGTGACGAGAACTCCGCTTTCTTTCATAGACTTTGTAATAACAGAAAGAGAAAAAATGGTATCCCAGGGCTGAATATTGGGGGTATTTTGGGTTTCTAAACCGAAGGCGATTAAGAAAGAGGGCTTGGGATTCTTCAGGAATCACTTCTCGAAGAAAGTGAGCAACAGACCTGGTTTGACTTGCTTTAATGTCAATCGGCTTACAGATGTAGATGCCATCGGGTTATCTGGACAGTTTTCACGGCCAAGGAAATTAAAGATGCAGTTTTTGAATGTGGCGTGGACAAGGCCCCAGGTTCAGACGGTTTCAATTTTAAATTCTTGAAGCATTTTTGGAAATTCTTCGAAGACGATTATAGAGATATTTTGGCTCACTTTTATGAATCGGGGACGATATATAGGGTGTGCAGTTCTTCGTTTATATCGCTTGCTCCTAAAATTATCGATACGATTAGTTTGAAGGATTACCGGCCGATAAATTTGATTGGGTTGATAAGTAAAGTTATTTCGAAGATTTTAGCAAACCAGTTGAAAAAGGTGATGGGGAAAGTGGTGTCGGAATCCCAATCGGCGTTTTTAAGAGATAGATTTATTCTCGACAGCCCCATGATTCTGAGTGAGGTTTGGTCGTGGCTTAAGAAAGCGGGAAGAAAAACGTTTATGATTAAAATCGATTTTGAAAAGGCGTATGATAACGTCAATTGGGGATTTCTTTTAGAGATGATGAACCAGATGGGCTTCCCTCCTTTATGGTGTAAGTGGGTTAAAGGGGTGCTTGCCTCCGCTAGATCCTCTGTTTTGGTTAACGGTTCTCCGACGTTTGAGTTTCAATGTCAAAAAGGTATTCGTCAAGGTGACCCTTTATCTCTCTTTCTTTTCCTTATAGTTATGGAAGCTTTCTCATGTATTGTGTCTAAAGCATGTGAGTCGGGGAGTTTTAAGGGGATTAAGTTACCTAACGGGGGTCCGGTGGTGTCGCACCTACTTTATGCAGACGATGCTTTGATTGTGGGGGAATGGGAGGAGGATAATTTAAAGGTGGTTGCTAGAGTGCTTCGGGTTTTCCATGCGTGTTCAGGTCTGAAAATAAATTTACATAAATCTAATTTATTCGGTGTGGGTATAGATGACGTTGAATTTGCTCAATTGGCGTTGGTTGTGGGATGTAATAAAGGGGAATCCCCTTTTAATTATTTGGAAATTCCTTTGGGAGCCAATATGAATCGTGTAAATAATTGGGACCATATAGTTAAGATTTTCAAAAAACCGGTTAGCTTCTTGGAAAGCTCATTTTCTTTCAATTGGTGGCCGGGTCGTCCTTATCAAATCGGTGTTAGAAAGCCTTCCCATTGATTATTTCTCTATTTTTAAAGCTCCGGTCAAAGTGTTGGAAAAGTTGGAGTTGCTCATGAGGAATTTCTTATGGGGGGGGGGGGGGGGCTCGGAGGATATTAGAAAAACTCATTGGGTAGCATGGGAAAAAATGGTTCGTCCGAAAAATTGCAGTGGGTTAGGTATTTGTAAGCTAAAAAAGGTGAACGAGGCTCTTATTGCTAAGTGGGTTTGGAGATTTAAAGTGGAAGAAGATAGTTTGTGGAGGAGAGTTGACTTGGCCTGCCATGGTAGGAAGAGAATTTGGTCGTCTCTGCCATGCAACCCGACTGTTTCCTGTGTTTGGAATAACATTATGAGAATGGAGACTAAATTATGGATAAAAGGTAAAAGATTGCATAGTCATATCAAAGGGGTTTTGGGGGACGGATGCAGCATCCGGTTTTGGATTGACCTGTGGTTGGGAGATATTCCCCTTATGCTTTAATGTTTTATAAACAAGAACAACCTAACTAGGACTAAATAACCCAGTTAGTTACAAGTCTTGTAGTAACTCATAAGTGGGTTAAAACACTCAAAATATGAACTAAAGGAAATTAGAGGGACCAAAGGTGTCAAAAATGAAACTAATTATAATAAAAACCATTTTTAATCACAAAACATACATTTTGAGTGTGCTGGGATCGATTAAACACAGAGGGGGGCGACCAGAGCTTCTCCAAACCCTAGTTCAAGGTATTTGATCAAATTGAAGACCAGATTCTGTCCCAAATCTAAATCCGAACATAGATTAGTGATCACCTCAGTGAAAGGGATCATAAGGTATGTAAATTTTGTGGAAAAATTCTCATTTAAATTTCTGAATGAACATGGGGAATTCAAATTAGATGTTGCATGAGTGTTGTATAGATGAAATTAGAGTAATATGATGTCTAGGGATAAACCCTAGATGATTTCTTTTTAAAATTTTGCTTGATACTAGTGGAGTTCATAATCACCATTGTAGGTGATTAATGGGTTTTGTAGAAACTTGATAAACACTAGGATTATGATTCTTATCTAGTGTAATCCGAGTTTTAGGAAGTAATTTCTGAAATATTGGTGTTAAAAACATGTGTAAATTGCCTAATTGATGTTAATCTTGGCTAAACAAAAAGTTATGAACTTAATGATAAGTTATGAGAAATTATGCCCTTAAGGTGTTTGTGAAAATGCCTAAAAGAAGATTAAACAACTGGAAATTTGAGTTAAAACGCGTGTTTGTAGAGTTATGACAAACTATGCGTATTATGTAAACAAAAGAGTTCTAAACGGGTTGTGATTTAACTCTATAGGAAAGGAAACCAGAGCATCAAGTGGACAAGCCGGTGGTGACGCGCGATTGAAAGGGGTGCTTTGAAAGGTACGTGACTTTGGTCCCGTTACATTACGTATAAACGTTTGGTTTTAGCTTGTTAATAGTGTCATAATGTAGTATACGCGTTTGACGTGTCATTTAAGTGGCGAAGCCCACTCGACATTCAAACGGGTCAAAATATTGGTTAGAAATAATTTGGCTTGACATTAAAGTGAGGATTTTCACCCGTCAACCAAACAGGTCAAAACTATGTCCTTATATCGATTCTTGCTCGTAAAGATTTGAAACTCTCATATTGCGCTGGTGCTAGATAACAATTTTAGCAATGAATGGTTATACTAAGTTAAGGTTATGAATCCGTGTTATCGGGTCGAATGGTAGAAACTAGTTGCAAGAATTATAAAAAGTGGCAATGCTTGAATTTATAGAAAACAAGCATGAAATTCTAATACGAGCGTAAAGCCGTGTAATGGTACGGATACGCCAAGAATTTCAAGCCCGGGGAATGGGTAAATAAGATTAGAATGCCAAAGAATAAATTGACGAACAATTTGCACACATAGTTAATGGGTCGAATAATCGAAACAAGGATTTTGTGGGCCATTCGTTCATAATCCGGGTTTCGTTAAGTGAAATTTATATGGTTAGATCCGTAATTTTAATACGAACATATAGGAAAAAGAATCGGCTAAAACGGATATGTAAATAAAAAGTTATGAGGAATTAAGCGAAAAAAAATATATAAGAAGGCTGAGCTGGGCGAACCGTGGGCCACGGTCCTGAACCCGTGGCTCACAGTCTGGCAGTTTTGTTTTGAGCTGGGCGAACCGTAGGCCACGGTCCTGAACCGTGGCTCACAGTTTGGCAGTTAATTTGTTTGTTTTTCATTATTTAAGCAATAGAACTCGTTTTTACTTAATATTAAGATGTCAAAAGCAACGATTATTGTGGTTTTGACCATAGGTGATGCTCGTTTGTTGTGGATGTTGATCAAGAAAGGGAATCAAGAACCGAACACAAGTTTTGAATGCTTCCGCGCTAATCTAATATAGTTTAAAACATGTTGTTTTGTAAACTCTTTTGAATGTTGAACATTTTAATCTAGTTAGTCGACTATGTTTAAATACTATAATGACGTACATCCTAGATATTAACTAAGTTTTTGTTGGTCATGTATTTCGAATTTAAAAAGTCCGTATTTTATTGTTATAAAATGAAATTATAAGACAAGTGTTACAAGTTGGTAATCAGAGCTCAAGGTTGTTAACAAAATGTGTTCGGTTCAAGCTTGATCAACATCCGGTAAGAATTAGTTATCCAGTAGATTTTATTACGATTATTGAAAGGAAGAAATTCTAGTCGATGTGCATGGGAAGAGCGTGTTAACACACTCAAACCCGAAAAGTGCACTAAACATGAATGGTTTAAGCAAGTGGTGAACTTGGCTAAACCAAAACGAGTGATGCATATGTTATAAAATGAAATGTTTAATAATGAATATAAACATTTCAGATTCAAAATGGCCGATGGAGGGAATGATGATACGGTGCCGGTGGTCACCGAACAAATGAGAGGAGTGATTGCCGAAGTAGTAGGGAAGGCAACTGAGAATAGTCTATCTGGTTTTATAGACAAAATTCAAAACACGGTGCTTAATGTGGTAGAGGAACGAATCCAAAGGTTGGAAGAAAATGCCAACTGAGCTAAGGAAAAGTCCGGAGAACGGAAAGGTTGTTCATACAAGGAGTTCATGGCGTGTAAACCGTCAATTTATAATGGGGAGGTCGATCCGATAATATGCCAACGGTGGCTAAGCGACATCGAGGGAGTGTTTGAAAGGACCCACTGTGAGCTAAGCGATTTTGTAGCTTACGGTACGGGTCAGTTAAGAGGTCAAGCCAAGGACTGGTGGGATAATAAGAAGAAGGAGATTGGGTCCAATGATGCAAAGGCTATGACTTGGGATGAGTTTAAGGCACCATTCCTTAAACACCATAGCCCCAAGGCGGTCATCAACAGAATCAAGAAGGAATTCATCCAGTTGAGGCAAAAGGGTGAATCGATAGACAAGATTACGGGCATCTTTCTCGATAAATTAAGGTTTTGTGACGAGATGGTGACAAATGAAGAGCAGAAAATATATTATTACTATAATATGTTAAGTGCTGAATATTGGGAGTTCATGACTCCTTCCAAATATGAGACGCTTACCGAGATCATAAATACGGCTCGGGAACGGGAAATCGAACTCAAAAAGCAGATTGAACGAGGTGAACGAAGGGCAGTAGATGTTAACCCGAGCCCTACGAAGAAGGCACTAACAACGGAGTCAGTGAAGAAGACGGATGTGAAGGGTGGATCACCGAGTTGCAAAGTATGTGGAAAGGGGCACAAAGGCGAATGTCGCTTTAAAGATAAACCATGCCCCATATGCGGAAAGACAGGGCATACGGCCGCGCTATGTCCGGGGAAAGTTTCGGTGTGCTATAAGTGCTATCAGCCGGGTCACAAAAAGTCGGAGTGCCCGAAGTTGGACGGGAAAAGGAACGAGAAGGATGTGCAGATGGAGGCACAAAAGGCAAGGGCCAGATCCTTCCAATTAACCGCAGCCGAAGTAAAGATAGAACCTGATGTCGTTTCAGGTATGTTTCTTGTGAATTCAATTTAACACAAATTTTATTCGATACAAGTGTGAATGATAGTTGCATATGGGCATATATGAGTAGTGAAATGAGTGAATTATATAAATGATATATATATATATGTGTGTATCTATAAGAAAATAAACAATGGTGAGTATGAGAAACCGAAGCGAAAAACAGTCGTGATAAATATTGTCATGGGAAGGGGTGCGCGTACATTCGAACCCGGAAACTTAATAAAGTAAATAAATAATGTATTGTAAAGGAGTGTAATAACACCTGAACCCGGGAAATTATAATAGTAACAAATGACAAGGACATGGTTATGGGCTTGGCCAAACGAAATAAGACATGTAGAAACATCGTTTGTAACAATAAACGATGTGGACAAATTCCATACAACAATATAGAACAATAGAACGAAGTAAATTGATTTCGCTATTATTACAATGGATTAAGGTCAAAAATGAGAAAAATTAAGACTTGGACATAAATATCCTCGAAAAAGAAGCTAAATGAGTAATATGTATTATTCGCTACTGTTAATAATGAGGTATCAATAAATAAGGACTTAGAAACTTGGGTATGGGTAACTATCCAAGTAACAGGTTATTAATAAAATCCTTATGGGGAAGAACGATGATCACGTTGATGGGTGTGATTGTATAAAGGATTAGTAAAATGAATTAAAAAGTGTTGAAACGAAATGACACGAGTAAAAGATGATCTACAGAATCATCATGACCCTCGGGATTATAAACCATGTAAGAGTTTAAAGGATTAAATGAACCACGTGTCAGCAATAGAAAGGAATAAACCAAAAAAGGGAGAAAACCTAAAGAAATAACCTACGGGGTTAAGCAAAAGAACCTACGGGTCACTTGGGGTAAAAACGCGAAGAATGGTTACAATTCCCTGTGTACTATAATAGCGGAAAAGAATAAATTCTTGTCGTCAATTCCTGAATATGAGTAATTGACATGAGTTAAAGAGATAGATGTTAAACTAAGATTTAGTTTTAGTAAGAAACAACGCTTAACAAATATGTATATTATAGGACAAACTAGAAAAATAGTTGATAACAAAGAATATAGGTCTTAATACCGATAGGTGTAATACGATACGTTAGAAAGAAGATTTTGATAATGAAAAGTTTGTAAAAACTTAAACATGACGTGATGAGGTGCGATCATAATCATAAAAGTGACATAGAATATAATCAAGTTGTAGCGCAAGTTACGGGATAGGAGATCATAAAACTCACATAAGTCCGAATATGATGAAGGGATAAATCCAAATTTACGAGGCATGAGGTGACGGTGACTAATCAGTCTAACCGATAAGATCACCCAAGGTCAAAATAGTGTTGTGATTTACATAAAACACTTGGCAATATAGGGTGATATAGAATAAACATGTTGACGAACTCGTACTATTGAGTGGTCAAGTGGCAATTGGGCCGACTAGGCTGCAAGTTAAGAAATACAGGACACAAGTTATAGTCCATGAGGACTTACGCGTGGAAGGCGCATGCGTCGAGGCAAATGATGACTTTTGACTAAAAGAAATAATGTCTGAAAAACAAAACTAAGGGAGTTTGGCACAAACCAAAAGAACAACGTAAAGAAGGTTTCGGGGACGAAACCTCTTTAAGGGGGGTGGACTTGTAACACCCCGAAAATATAAAATTACATATTAGAATTATAAAACATTAAATAAACAAGAACAACCTAACTAGGACTAAATAACCCAGTTAGTTACAAGTCTTGTAGTAACTCATAAGTGGGTTAAAACACTCAAAATATGAACTAAAGGAAATTAGAGGGACCAAAGGTGTCAAAAATGAAACTAATTATAATAAAAACCATTTTTAATCACAAAACACACATTTTGAGTGTGCTGGGATCGATCAAACACAGAGGGGGGCGACCAGAGCTTCTCCAAACCCTAGTTCATGGTATTTGATCAAATTGAAGACCAAATTCTGTCCCAAATCAAAATCCGAACATAGATTAGTGATCACCTCAGTGAAAGGGATCATAAGGTATGTAAATTTTGTGGAAAAATTCTTATTTAAATTTCTGAATGAACATGGGGAATTCAAATTAGATGTTGCATGAGTGTTGTATATATGAAATTAGAGTAATATGATGTCTAGGGATAAACCCTAGATGATTTCTTGTTAAAATTTTGCTTGATACTAGTGGAGTTCATAATCACCATTGTAGGTGATTAATGGGTTTTGTAGAAACTTGATAAACACTAGGATTATGATTCTTATCTAGTGTAATCCGAGTTTTAGGAAGTAATTTCTGAAATATTGATGTTAAAAACATGTGTAAATTGTCTAATTGATGTTGATCTTGGCTAAACAAAAAGTTATGAACTTAATGATAAGTTATGAGAAATTATGCCCTTAAGGTGTTTGTGAAAATGCCTAAAACAAGATTAAAAAACTGGAAATTTGAGTTAAAACGCGTGTTTGTAGAGTCATGGCAAACTATGCGTATTATGTAAACAAAAGAGTTCTAAACGGGTTGTGATTGAACTCTATAGGAAAGGAAACCGGAGCGTCAAGTGGATAAGCCGGTGGTGACGCGCGATTGAAAGGGGTGCTTTGAAAGGTACATGACTTTGGTCCCGTTACATTACGTATAAACGTTTGGTTTTAGCTTGTTAATAGTGTCATAATGTAGTATATGCGTTTGACGTGTCATTTAAGTGGCGAAGCCCACTCGACATTCAAACGGGTCAAAATATTGGTAAGAAATAGTTTGGCTTAAAGTGAGGATTTTCACTCGTCAACCAAACGGGTCAAAACTGTGTCCGTATATCGATTCTTGCGCATAAAGATTTGAAAGTCTCATATTGCGCTGGTGCTAGATAACAATTTTAGCAATGAATGGTTATACTAAGTTAAGGTTATGAATTCGTGTTATCGGGTCGAATGGTAGAAACTAGTTGCAAGAATTATAAAAAGTGGCAATGATTGAATTTATAGAAAACAAACATGAAATTCGAATACGAGCGTAAAGCCATGTAATGGTACGGATACGCCAAGAATTTCAAGCCCGGGGAACGGGTAAATAAGATTAGAATGCCAAAGAATAAATTGGCGAACAATTTGCACACATAGTTAATGGGTCGAATAATCGAAACAAGGATTTTGTGGGCCATTCGTTCATAATCCGGGTTTCGTTAAGTGAAATTTATATGGTAAGATCCGTAATTTTAATACGGACATATAGGAAAAAGAATCGGCTAAAACGGATATATAAATAAAAAGTTATGATGAATTAAGCGAAAAAATATATATATAAGAAGGCTGAGCTGGGCGAACCGTGGCTCATAGTCTGGCAGTTCTGTTTTGAGCTGGGCGAACCGTAGGCCACGGTCCTGAACCATGGCTCACAGTTTGGCAGTTAATTTGTTTGTTTTTCATTATTTAAGCAATAGAACTCGTTTTTACTTAATATTAGGATGTCAAAACCAACGATTAATGTGGTTTTGACCATAGGTGATGCTCGTTTGTTGTGGATGTTGATCAAGCAAGGGAATCAAGAACCGAACACAAGTTTTGAATGCTTCCGCGCTAATCTAATCTAGTTTAAAACATGTTGTTTTGTAAACTCTTTTGAATGTTGAACATTTTAATCTAGTTAGTCGATTATGTTTAAATACTATAATGACGTACATCTTAGTTATTAACTAAGTTTTTGTTGGTCATGTATTTCGAATTTAAAAAGTCCGTATTTTATGGTTATAAAATGAAATTATAAGACGAGTGTTACATCTCCTGCCGAATCGTTGGAGCTGGAAGACTACGTGGAGTCGCTGAATGGAGTTGTGATCTCGGATGGAAAGGATAGGTGGTTATGGTCGCCAGACGTCTCGGGTAAGTTTTATACGTATTCTTTTAAGAGTTTGGATTAGGAAGTTATTAATGAGGAAGTCAAGTTCTCAGTGAAAGGATGTGGCTGGGTGCCTTCGAAATATAGGATTTTTATGTGGAAGTCGGTGGTAGATCGTATCCCGACTAGACAAGCGCTTGAAAAGTGAAATATCACGGTCGATTCAGAGCTTTGTGCTCTTTGTGGGGATGGGGTTGAAACTGTGAACTATTTGTTTTCAGCTTGCAACATTTCTATGATGGTGTGGAATTGGCTAAGTGAGTGGGTCAAACTTCCCCCTATTTTCACCTTTTCTTTTCTGGATCTTCTTGATGTTCATAAGGGAGTCGACGGGGATATTAAAGCTAAGGAAATTGTCCGAGGTCTTGTTATTGTGACTTGTTGGGCTATTTGGAAAGCGAGGAACGCTAATGTTTTCTCAAACGGGAGAGGCGAAAGTGATGAAATTTTTGGGGAAGTTAGGTCTCTAGGTTTCCTTTGGTTAAAAAGTAGATCCAAACACCGTAACATTTTGGAGAGATTGGTGTAATTTCCCTTTGTATATGTTGTAGTTGGTTGTTGGTACGGTCCTGCTCTCTTTATCAGGCCGACCGGTTTTAATAAGAGAAAATTACGAAAATAGCCAAGAAAAAGGTTGACTTACCAAAATAGCCACCTCATGCGTCCTTGGAGAGGGGCATCCCACATCTTATGCGCCTGCCATTCTTTATATGGATGCGTGTATGGATGAAGCAGCAAGTACGAAAATGGGAGGCATGGGATGAGTCACGGAGGTATGGGATGAGTCACGGACGCATGTGATGAGTCGGCAATGCATGGGATGAGTCACGGACGCATAGGGTGATGGGATGAGTCACGGACGCATGGGATGATGTGATGAGTCAAGGACGCATGGGATGAGTCACTGACGCATGGGATGAGTTACGGACGCATGGGACGCATGATGTCATTGAGACACGTGTCACTTCTACATTGGCGGACGCATGAATGAGCTCTACAGACGCATAAGCTCTCTCGTAATTAGTGATGCCCTGCTCCAAGGACGCATAAGGTGTCTATTTTGGTAAGTCAACATTTTTCTTTGCTATTTTCCTAATTTTCTCTTTTAATAAAGTTTGCTTTTAAAAAAACAAAAACAAAATGCAAGTCTAGTGCTGACGTGGTGTATTTTATAAATAAAACTGAAACATATCTTTAATTTAGTGCACTGAATTTATATAAGACTCTTATAGTCAAATATAAATTGGTTTGTTCAAACATCCAAATTTTCCCAAAAATCAAACCCTCTTAAAGTTTTATTGTTTTAACTTTAATAACCGTTGACTGATTCAATCCCATAAGTAATACACTGCTAACCGGTTTGTTAATACAGAGAGGAAAATTGTTTCTTGACAAACTAGTCAGTCACATAGCGGTTCAACCACCACCAACATTTCCCTATTTTCTTTCTTTTTTCTCCATGATTAAATCTCCCATTTATCACACAATCACAAACTCACACGCTTCTCAACCCAAAACTATTCCATACTCTTGCCACTTGGCTCACACACTCAAAACATATTATATATACACACACATATCCCCAATATCACATAATATAATTACATTTTTGTAACATTAATATCCCAACCTCCATTACCAACTTTCACTCTTAGCTTCAACCCTCTTGGACTGCATATTTGCATCCATATTTCCTCTTTAAGTTTCTGTTTCTTTGCTAGCTAGCTGTCATTTTTTACTACAAAATGCTCACTTTCTAACCCTCACCCTCTTCATTCAATTCCCTTATCATTATTATTTTTGCTACATTACTATTAAATATTAATCCTCATTTATAAAATCATGTGGGTAGTGGTTATAACCGTGTTAGTTGCAATAATCTTTAATTTGGGTGTCATGAGGAAGACTTCAAGATCTATTCTTGGCTTCACTGGGAAGTTGATAAATGATGTTTTGAGTTTTGTTGTGTTTTCTGTACTTGATGTTCTTGATGTCTTGTTGTGTTATGTTTACAAGATTGTTGATTTTGTTGTGGAGAATGAATGGAAGCCTTGTTATTGTACGTCTCCAAAAGAAGCTATTATAAATAGAGGTAACATTTTGGTGTCGGAGAATGGGGAGGCTGAGAAGATCGTTTGTCTTACGTCTACAAAGTTACACCTTGAAGAAATATCCGACACGCTTTACTCGCGGCCATCGCGGGTGAAGGAAGTGTCAAAAACCACGGTGAAACGAACAAGTTATGTGGTTTCTTCTGTTGGTAAACCGATCGGTCAATCACCGGTCGTGGTGAAAATGCCGAGAGATAAGATCGATGGTCGCAAGGCACACGCGGTCCCACGATGGTCCGATTGCGACTGTGATACGTGTAACTCATGGTCTAGTTCGTGTAAAGATACTCTCTTTGTTCGTACGGACGGACGGAAAGGTTAGTAAAATTCATTTTATTAATAATAAGCGACAGGAAAAATTACATAAGAATGACATGTATAAAAATTACGTTTTTATTTTTATATTTTGGTGTTGGGCTTTTGATTGCAGATAATGTTAATGAGAATGTGTTGTTTATTCATGGGTTTATATCGTCATCTGAATTTTGGACGGAGACATTGTTCCCAAACTTCTCTAGATCGATCAAGTCGAAATATAGATTATTCGCGATCGATCTTTTAGGGTTTGGCAAAAGCCCGAAACCGAACGAGTCCCTTTATACGATGAAGGAGCATTTGGATATGATCGAAAGATCGGTTCTTGAACCTAACAAGGTCGAATCGTTTCATATCGTGGCTCATTCGCTAGGTTGCATTCTAGCGCTCGCACTCGCTGTCAAATACCCTAAGTCAGTGAAGTCCCTAACCTTACTCGCACCGGTAATCAATAGTTTCTTTAATTCACATGACAAAACACATATGTGGGCGGAATCAGAATCTTTAAGTCTGGTCACAACACTTTCAACTCATATATATATTTTTAATAAAATAATTATATTTTTATGCATATTTCTTTTGGGGTCTTCAGACCTCCCTCCTGACCCTCTTTGGTTCCGCCCCTGCACACATGCACGACCGTTTGTTATCTTGTTCTGAAATGTACCTATGGACAGCCATATTTTCCGACGCCGAAAGGGGAGGAGGCGACACAGTATATGATGAGAAAGGTGGCGCCGCGGCAGGTGTGGCCGTTGATCGCTTTCGGGGCGTCGATGGCTTGCTGGTACGAGCATGTTAGCCGGACGATTTGTTTGCTGATTTGCAAGCACCACCGTACCTGGAAATTTCTCACAAAACTGATCACCAGAAACAGGTAAAAAACTTGACTTCTTCTATACTAATTGTTGCTCGTCGGTCAACTCCATCTTTAAATGCACCGAATTTATCTTTATTCCACTCGTATACTCATCGTACTCTTTATAATTATTAGTTAATTAATTTAAAAAATAATAGAAATAAAAACTTGTAATGAATGCAATAAACTTTCATCTATTCTTGCCTTAAATGTACCAACATCATATTAAATCGCATTTGATTTTGCGTTTTTCTATCCTAACCACACATGTTAAAAGTATTTATTAAATATATTTATAGTTTTAGTTAATGGTTTGTATTAATAATTTTTTTTCGCTCTACTAATATTATCCATGTTATACTCAGAATTAATCTTTTAGTAAGATAAAATTAAAATTGTAAAAATAAAAATAGAAGATCTTTATGTGCATATATATTTTAACTCTTCATGCATATCAGCGTATCACAAGACAATCCGAGGTTGCATTTGTAATAAAAAACTTTTAGAAAGACAAAGCTTGCTCATGCTTTATTACACAAATAATTCTAAATTATTCATTTTTGCTCAGATTTGAAACTGAGACCTCACCTCTAAAAGACATGCGTCTCGTCTCAGATAGCTAACTGAATCGTCTTACAAAATTTCTAAAAATTGCGAAATTTTAATTTTTGTAACATATTTATAAAAAGTCTGTTCTAAATTATATATTTTAACGTTGATAACATTCATAAAGTGTAATCTCTACAGGCATTAGATAACCTTAGAAAAATTAAGACAGTTAAATATTTTTACATTTTAATTTTAAATCCCTAAAAGGTTCAAAGGACAATATTTACATGTTTTTTTTACTAGTTAATTGTAAACTTTTGCTTGTTAATTAGTGTTTGTTAGCACCAAAAACAATTTCATTTTGATATCTTTTCCTTATATCAAATATCGTATTCAATTCAGTAGGATGACGTTTTGGTTTGACTGGTTATTTTAATCGACTTGGTTGACTTTATAAAGTTGACAAGAGTAAATGCCAAATGCTTATAGTCAACTCTCAACACTAAACACTAACAGTAACATTTTGTCTCCAATACTTTATAATTTTACATCTAATTCTAATATCTACATCTTTTACTAATACTTACTAGTTCATATAGTTTTTAAATTTTAATTCTAAATCTACATCTTAGTTATATGTTATTCTATATCTGGAATCCCTTTGAATTTGGCTTTTACTTGTTCTAAAAATCAGATTAATAAAATTGGAACAATCAGTAGTTATTTTTCTTTTTTGACGGCCAATAAGACCGGACGGCATGGGGCTCGTCCCCAGGTCCATCCCTTTACCGCCTCCCCAGCCTTGCCACCCCCCTGCTTCGTCGCCGCCCAGGTGACGTCCTCTTCGTCCGCCCACAGCCGCCCAAGCCGGGCGTCACTCCCTCACACACACCTATACATACATACATACATACATACATACATACATACATACATACATACATACATACATACATACATACATACATACATACATATAAAGGTGTTCATCCCCCACCCCCTAAGTCCATCCTCCTTTAGGCCTATCCTCACACCCGCTTAGGTGGCGTCCTACGTGGTGGCTCATCTACATGAAGATGACCCTCCCCATACCTTCCGGTCTAAAGGAAAACTTTTAAACATATAAATTGGTCTGTTTTAAGTATATTAAAACCCGAGAAAAACCTATGAAAATCAATCGATGCTTCTCTCTTCATAGCCAGTTGACTTTTACTTTTTTTTTTGACTTTTAACTTAATGGTGTTTCCATATTCACTTTAGGCTGTAGCATGAGTTATTTTACATTCTTGTAAAAGCTTGTGAATAATATTAAAAGTAAGACGATGAAATGAAAGGAAATCTCAAAATTTAATTTGTTATTTATGATAAAACAAGGAAAATACATAAAGCACATTTAGGATGCATGCATTTGACACAATAGTATTGTGTTTGTTCTGAATTAAATTGTTTATTTAACATCGGTTGACCCTTGTGTTATGTGAGTATTTAGAGACTAAAGTGTTATAAATTACAAAAGTTTCAACTATCTATGTACTTTTCAATAAATATGTATCAAAACCAAAATATTGACATGGACTAAGAGTGTCATTAATTCTAATTGGTTAATACTTATAAAGATATTGTAAACGCCTAGTACATATGAAATTTGGTTACTCTTTGTTTGCTTTTTTTTTTTTCATTAAATTAAATGTTCACACAACTTAATAAAGATATATTTATATAATTTGTTTAATAGAGTAATTTAACATATTGTAAAGACCTAGTACATATAGTCTTAGCATATTATAACCCGGATGATATGTTTCTTCTTTGTTAATACAAAATCTTAAACATATGATTACTATAAGTTAAATTGTTTAGTAACTTTTTTTATATCTTTTATGATGTTTATACAGGATCAGGACATATTTGATTGAAGGTTTCTGCTGTCACACACATAATGCTGCTTGGCACACCCTTCACAATGTTATTTGTGGGAGTGCTTCGAAAATTGAAGAGTACTTGGACATGGTTCAAAACCGCCTAAATTGTAGTGTGAACGTCTTTCATGGTCGAGACGATGAACTCATTCCAGTGGAGTGTAGTGATAATGTCAAGACCAAAGTCCCTCGGGCACATGTTAGGATTGTTGAGAAGAAAGATCATATCACGATCGTTGTTGGACGCCAGAAAGCCTTTGCAAGAGAACTTGAACAAATTTGGAAGAACTCAAAAACCAATTAAGCACCCAACTTGGTGGCATTTGGCATAACCCCTTAAATCGTTCTATCTCCATTATTTGTCTTCTTAGAGGAATAATATAGATCATTTGATATTCCATTTAAATCAAGAAATGGATGCATTAGTTCTAGCAGTATATAATTTGGTTAGGTTTTTTCCTTGTTTGTTATCCAATGTATGGATGTCTTGTTTGGCTTTTCCAACAGTTCAATTACAATTTCAGAAAGAATTATATGATTATTAGTTTTATAAGTATAACCATAGTTTTCTCTAGTAATATATCATATCCTATTTTCTATCTATATCTTCATTTTATTTACACACACTTATTTTATTATTTTTTTCTCTTTCTTATACACTCACAACAAGTTTAGAGAGTAGTGAATAATAAGCTATCAAATATAGAGAATTGATGTTACTCTCTACTATATAATTTAGAGATTTGGAGCAAAATAGAGAGAGATGCAGATGTAATTTAGTTCTTTTATCCATAATTTATAGATGGAGAGCAAAAAGAGAAGAGAATGTGAGTGCTTTAAAAAAAGAAAAATAATAAATAAGTGTTTATAAGTAAGATAAATATAAAAATAAAGAATGGGACGTGAGATGTTTTTTAAAAATAAACAAAATGTAAAGAAAAATGTCTTTTAGTTAAATAAATAATATAGATAAAGATGAAGAATGGAGTCTGAATGCTCATAGCATAAGGCTAAGTGCCTAAGCTAGTCTACCAAGGTATCATATCTTCATTTTTTATCTGTTTATTTTTTAAAAACTTTTAGTATGCACAAGAAGACACACATATGTAAAAGAAAACTGTCATTACAAAATTTTGTTTCTCAATACAAGTTTTTGTTGCTATAGTTCGATGGGTATTGAAAGGGAAATGAAGATTTGAGTTTGAGGTCATTGGTCTTAGGTTTGAATCTGATTCCAACCAGACTGGTTTTATCACAGTGGGCCTTTAGGCGGCGGGTTTCTCTCGAAACTTGAGATGGCCTGGGCTACCTAGCGTTGTTTGCAGTCGCAGGCGTATAAGGTCATCTTTTGCCATTAAGTTACCCCGGATAACCAGACTTTATTTCGTTGGTCTTCAATAAGTTTTCATCTTATATAGGTAACTAAAATAGTGAGTTTATGGACTTTTTATATGAGATTTCAGGTTTTGACTTTCTAAAGAAACCACAATTGCAAAATCTATTATTCGAATAGTAATTAACTAAAAAGCATACTTACATGAATAAGATGAGACACTATAATTTTTTGTACCAATTAAATTGTCTTGTGTCTTACGGATGTAATATTGTTGTGTTATTTAACGGGTACAGCCAAATGCATGATGCTTCTTCGTTATTGTTCACCCTGCCACTCTCCTTAGGGACCAAATTTGGCCATCATGTACGGCCAGAATTTCATTTCAATAATGATCCCGGCCATCTTGAATGTTCATCAAATTATCAAGACTTGTTAATTTTTTAAGGGTTTTAAAATTAAGCACTAAAAATGAAAGTGTATAATCTATCTATACTATAAAAGGAGCTTAGAGCATGACCTCACTTTGCTTACGTGTCATCTTCTTAGATACGCCACCTAGGATGCCACATAGATTCGGCTGATGTCATTCCGCTGATGTCATAAATCCGATTTTTTTTAAATCATTTTAAATCTCAATGTATATACAAATCAGTATTTCAAATTAGAGGTAATTTGAATTTTAAAAAGACATGGCCCGCCCAATCTCATCACAAACATCAGATCCAGTTTCCCTCTTCCCTTTCCCTCTGGCGATTTTTTACCCTAAATTCCAAAAACTCACTACAAAGTTCTGGATCTGCTCTAACCTACCGATCTGCTCATGCGGCTCTCCATCTCCGATCAGGCCTCCAATCATCTACAAGGTAATCATAATTAACCTAATTTTGTTTCATTATTGATAGTTTATGATTGTTACTATTCGTCCATTCTTCCTCAATTCTTCACTTCCGACACTTCAATGGCTTCCGACAACTCTACTCCACCTCTCACTGTTGATTCCTTAAACCCTAAGGTTGTTTTCTTATCTGTTTTACTTCAGTAACTTGATTTGATTTTTAGCACCACTTAGGGTTTTGTTGTTTTGGTTTATGTTGATTTCAAGTGTTGATGTTTTGATCGGTGATTTGATAAGATGTGAAATCAGATTGGATTGATACAGTTGATATAATAATAAGTTGATTTAAACGAATGATTGTATGGATGATTTGTGTGTTGATGTTTTTTTTTTTTTTGATTTTTAGGTTTTGAAATGTGAGTATGCTGTTCGTGGTGAAATTGTGTCTCTGGCTCAGGTAAGTTTAAAGAAGTTGTAAATTTAGTATAGATGTATAGATTGCTAAAGAAGTTGTAAATTTAGTTGAATGAATAGTTTTTTTCTATGTGCTTTTGTTTTTTTATAGGTAGAATTACAAATGAACCAAGCCGCTTGTGAGCTACTCGAGATCGGCGAGTTAAAAGCTTGAACCGGGCCGAGTTTAGATGAGCTACTCGAGCTCTTTTATTGTTTATTAAACAAGCCTTGATAAACACTCCTACAGTTATAGGAAGGTATAAGTTTTGATTTGCTGCTCACGTCTTTAAAATATATTTGCAGATAATTTACTTTAACATTGGAAATCCACAGTCTCTTGCTCAGCAGCCAATCACCTTCTTCAGAGAGGTTTGCATTCTGCAATACTTTTTATTGTTGTATTTATATGTTATTGTTGCTTAATGCTGTGTTGCTTAATGCCGTTGATTTAGATTTAATACCTTCACATGTCGGCAACGCTTCAGTTATGGTTTCTCTTATCAGTTTTGTTATTTCTTTTTTGGTAATTAAATTCCAATTTAAGTTCTTTTTCTTTTGTTGTATTTTAGAATTAGAAGAAAGCAAGCAGATGTGGAGTTTTAATTGAACAAAGTTGGTATGTGTTAATTGTTTGATTTTTTTTCAGTTTAGCTACTGAAATAAAGTTGATTTGTATATTTGTAGGTGGAAGCTGTTAGATTTTATAGAATTTAATGTATCCGTCTTTTCTTTTGGTCAAATTCAAAATTCAACAGGTTTGTGTACGTGTGTGTATGTAGTTTCTATTAATTCTTTTCTTCAATATCAACTCGGTAAATTGTTGATGATGATTTCAGTTGAGTTTGTTGGAAAAATAGGGTTAAATCGTGATGATGATGATGATGAATATGGTTTTATTTCGAATCTCCCCGGTTCAAATCTACTACAACCGTCAATTCTTCTGATTTCGAGTTCTCTCCTGTCATCACAAGGTATGTTACCCGTCTTTTCTTTTGGTCAAATTACAGATCTGAGCCTTAATAATCTTCAAATTACAGATCTGTTTTTGCAGGTTGTAAGCGATTAGAGCCTAACGAAATCGGGTGTGTACCGGAGCTAGAACAAGAACTTGTCTTCATTTGAAAGTGATAACTTCAGGTCAGTTTACATACAACTTTTAAAGTTTGAAACTTTATTATGTTTGACTTTTGTTCTTGTGAAATTTGGTGGTATTTTGACTTTTTGGTCATGGGTTATTGAGTTGAGTTCATTATTTGGATACTGATCTTAAATGTGATTCATTAATCTGATAGTTTGAGATGGAATCACTTTAGTACTTTAGTGGTTTCATATGAATATGAGTTTAAATGGGTACTTAAAGATGATTCAAATCGGCGCAATTGCTCAAATCAAGTTATGGGTATTTCCATTTCTTGTATGTATATGTCTTAAAAGTCATGTTTTTTAGTAAGGTATGGAAAGAGGGAAGGTACGCATGTTTATATCATAATTTGTTCATATTTTTGCAGTCGTTTTTTAAAAAGTTGGAAGGCTAAGGACTCTGAAGCTGCTTTATAATAAAAAAAGTCATTTTTATATTGCAATTGATAAAATTACAAAATTCATTTTGCAGTTAGCAATGGCTAAGGACTCTGAAGCTGCTTTTTTTAAAAAGTTGGAAGGTCTTCAATCGTGTGAGGTCTCGGAACTCTTAAATGCCTATGAAGAGGATTCCAGTGTCAAGCTGGTAATTATAAAGGTACTTTTCGTTCAAATAAAATCTTCTCAATAACGCTGGGAGTATAATTATAATATATTCTTTTTCCTGTTGTTTGTGGATTCGGTTTTTGTTAACTTATGGCTTATACCAAAATTTGGATGCAGGGTGAAGGAAAGGCCTTTTGTGCTGGTGGTGCTTTATTGCTTATCTATTTTTTTTTTTGTTGTTGTACCAGTTAGCGGGAAAGAAGCTGCAATTCTATTCTCAATCGCATATACATTGGATTATCTTATTGCAACTTATGCAAAAATCCAGGTAAAAGCTCTCAAAAGTCAAAACCAATGTTATCTTTATACCAAGTCGTTTGTTCAGAATGTATGAAAATCTTATGTTGACCACAAATTCATATTTATGTATAATAATTGATAATCATGGAAGGTCAGTCTGTCAAATGGTTGTTGCTGCTAATAACACATGAGTAGGGGGTGTGGTATTCTTTAGGTAATATCACATGACCCGCCCCGAAAGAGTGATGTACATGCTTATATCTCAATTGCCTTTCTTTGTTTAGGTAGAATCAACAGACCACTCTGGTCATCTCCATTTGTTGTGTCTGAAGATATAGGTGGGTCACATGTACAGACCACCCTGCAGTCAAGTGGACCGAATTGTGCTGGTGCAAAGAGGTACCTTTCGCCTTGCTATGATGTTGTTGCAGGTATTAGTGTTTTATCGACCTGATGTTATAATTATACAAATTAAATTAAAAGTAACTGCATGTTTACTTCAAATGTTTCAAGATAATGCATTCAGAGAGGATGAAGGAGAAACAGATACCTATTACTTGCCAGCCACAATGTATATAAATGGCTAAAAATGAAACGGTGGTCAAAAGTCGTGTCGTGTATTCAGGCGCAATTGAAGCCTACAGGAAAGCTATTGATTCTCACTTGCAATAGCTTAATTACGTTCGATGAATTGTACTTAAAGTCTGGTACACACTTTTGACTCTTTTATACAATAACTTGAGTTGTTTTGAACCGAACCAACTTGCATTTTCTACAAACTCTCTGTTGAAGCATGCATGTTATACCAGTGTTTTACCCAATATGTTTTTTAGTATTTGATTCCGATCATTATTAGAACAAACCCGTGTATTCACACGGGCGTACACCTAGTTGTTATTTATAAGTGGTTGAGTTTAAAAAAATAGTAAACAATTGTATAAGATCCATGGCTGAATGTAGTAGAAGAAAGACCAAGCAGGCCAGGTGGCAAGGCGGTACCACATGGGAACACTGTTTCGTGGCCGTTGGTGTCACAAAATCAACACTGAAGAGGGGTGATGGTGTTCGAACCCATTTAGACTGTAGCATACCGTACATCATGTAAGAATAAGTAAGATTGATCATAAAGCAGCTTAGAAGTTTTAATCACAGGCGACACTCGAGTGACACCTGTCTTTCTTGTCTATCAGTTAATTTATCTTATTCAAACACACTTATAAACATGGTTGTAAAACAAGGTCTTTAAAGCCGAATACTCCCCGAGTAATCGCTACAAGGTAGATGACGAGACGACCTTTTCAACTCCGCCTAATTACTCGGAATCGATCAAACGTGGTCAACCTCGGCCAAAATCGGATCTAGTAGGTTAATTCGGGCCGAGTTTGACTTAAAAAAATAAAACATAATTTCCGTGCCTATCATATTAAAGAATGAATATCATTTTTATGTATTTTGTTATAAATATTAGTAAAGAGTGAATTGCAAGAATTGTCCTTTATCTTTATGCCCCTTTACAGGCGGTGTCCTTTATGTTTAAAATTGACGAGTTTTGTCCTTTATATTTAAAAATCAAGCACGTTTTATCCTTTGGGCCTAACCCAGTTTGTTTTCTCAGTTAAATGTGACCACATGCATGTCACATGAGGGTAGTTGTGTCATTTAATGTACGCTGAGCATTTCCCCCAAATTTAAAGAACCCCAAACCCTAATTCTTCTCATTTCCCCAAATTGATTATCATCAAGAACTGCCAAACATTGCGAGGTAGACCCACCACCTCCCGTCTTCACCGTAGCAGCAGACACAAACCGACCCGCTTCTTGATCCCAATACACAGATGACAATCGCGTACCCTCGTTGCCAGCCATGTTTCTCCTAGGAACCTGTGGTAACCTAACCGGTGGCGGTGCTGGTGCGGGTGCAGGTGCAGGTACAGGAACCGGCACGGGTGCGGGCTCATTAGACTAAGGAGACTGGTTCCTGGATGACTGGAATATCGGGTTAAAATGATCCTGTGTGGGAACCAGGCAACTCAAATTACTAACGACACTATGAGCACAAGTTTCGGTATCATCACGGCTAGCTCGACTAGGCGAATACGAGCTTTTCGAGTCATGAAACAGGTGGTGGGTACTATTCGGGCTGCTTTTTATGTTCACATTACTGCTGGATAAATGATCGGGGTCGTATTGATTGGGTTTAGACCCTACAGGACGAAGAACAGAAGAGGAGGCTCGAGCCTTAGCTCCTGCTTTCATGACTTCAGTTGAATCCAGTTTCGCAAGATTTCAAGCACTGATTCGAACCGGGCGGTTAGGTGGCCGTTTACCCTTGTCGGGTGGCTGCACCGCATCTAGATCAACCGTTGATGGAAGCCGTCTAGGCTCCAGATGAGCTATGACTTCATCCTAATTTTTTAAAACAACAGGTTAATAAGAAAGGTTGTGAACAATCCTCAATTTGGGGAAAGATTTCAACTTGCGATGTTTGGTAGTTCTTGATGATAAATAATTTGGGGGAAATATGAAGAATTAGGGTTTGGGGTCTTTAAATTGGGGGGAAATGCTCAGGGGTACATTAAATGACACAACTACCCTCATGTGACCTGCATGTGGTCACATTTAATAGAGAAAACAAACTGGGTTAGGCCCAAAGGGTAAAACGTGCTTGATTTTTAAACATAAAGGACAAAACTCGTCAGTTTTAAACATAAAGGACACCGCCTATAAAGGAGCATAAAGATAAAGGAAAATTCTTACAATTCACTCTATTAGTAAATTTATGTTATTTGACATATATTTAATTTCCGAAAACTAATTTCTTTATGATTTAACATGTCCGAGTACTCTCCGCCTAGGCCGAGTACTCTCAACTCCCCGGTCGACCGACTAGGGAGCGCCTAGCGACTTTTGCAACCATGCTTGTAAGTCAATCACAACCGCCACTTGAGTGACGGTTGTTTGATAGACGCCGGTGCACATGGCGCCACTCGGTTAGTGACGGTAACGTACATATGCATGTGTCGCCGATTACCCTAGTTGTTTGCCTGTAAATAGCCTAAGGTTTTCCTTCATTAGGTTAGGCTTTGGATTATCCATTCCACCATTAAGTGTGTGTTTTGTGCCGATTTAGCACAGTCTTGCTCGCATTGTGAACATTTCAGACTATATCAAAGCTTAATCTTTGTGCTAATCCTTTTCTACTTTGTTCATAAAACCGTTTATGAGTTTTCTATCATTATCGGTTCAAACACATCAAACCAATTGATGTTTCAGATCTGCTAGTTCTTGAGAAACATCACTAGTATTGTTATTTCTAGGATTTTGATCTTATTACGAAGATAAAGCAAAGAAGAAAAGGAATGACGCAAGAGAGAGAAACGGGACGTGATGATGTGTGAGAAGAGCTCCACTTCGAAGGCTACGGGAGGTAGGACGAAAAGAAGGACTTATCCTAAGAAAAAGACTCGTGCTCCTAATGATTTTCGTATATAATCCAAGGTTCACCAAGAAGTTCTACATGAATTTGAAAGTGCAAGGAACGTTGTTGGTGGACATAAGAGCATCTAATAGGTAGTTGAAAATCCTTAGTTTCTAGTGTTTAAATTAACGTATTTATGTTAATTTTAGATCTTGAATCCACTACTTTGATATGGTTTGTGTTTTGCAGGCCTTGATAGATTTAAGGTACATTTTGAAATCTAAACGAGGCTTTGGAATGGAGCTAAGGGGACCCGAGTCAAAGAAACGGATAAGATTGTGATAAAATCGCATTAGCAACGGGACCTTAAGTCATTTCCGACAGTTTACAAATGCCGTAGTCCGGCATTTGCCTGCCTAAGCCGTTGCCGACGGTGGGTCGTGCCGTCGGCGATGCTGCCTCTGTTTCAATTTAAAAAATTTGGGATTTTTAACATTTAAGTCCGATTTTAATGCATATGATTGACCAATTTTCGAAATTGAGAGTTACATAAGAGTTCTCATCATTCTAACACTCTCAATAATCATACTAGATCGAAATCCAAGATCGAATTCAAGTTTTCAAGATATTTTTCTTCCGGATTCCAAGGTCTTCCAACTATGAGCGGCTAATCCTTCAAGCTTCACCCCAGGTGTAGATTTTGTAAGCTATTAGGGTTCTTGATACATTAATTGAGTTTTGGATTATTGATTTTACACTTTGTATATTTAAACAATTGTGCTAGTTGCATTGGTCTTGTTTTGAATTCATAAATTGTCGAGATTTCCTTGCATCATTGACTTTATGAAATGAATTCGGCTAATTATGCTTTGATTCAAATTATGGTTTGTTATGTTCTTGGGTAACGAAGCATACTTTTTTCCATTGTTTATGTTGATGATTTTTGATGCCTAAGCTTTGAAACCCAACCATATTTATACCGATTGTTGATCTTAATTCCAATTCTAGTTGTGAAATAGAACCATAATGCTTATACTTTTGAACCCATGTGTGAATCTTTTTACAAATCATTGTTCCTAATCACATTCAAATATAGCATTAGTAGTTACAATTTGTTAATCTAGCTTTTGTTTTAATCACAAATAGTTGGACATTCAAACCCTCTTTTCAAACTAACCAAATCAAAAGATAAAAATTAAAATAACAAGCTTCATTAAACGTTTCCCTAATCAACATTGCTTAAAGAACAGACCACAAAATCTTCGTGGATTCAAAACCCTTCTTACCACTTACCATCTAGTTAGAGGTACTTAGGAACAAACTTTCTCTCTATCTTTGACCAGACCCTTCAACGCCGGTCAAATTTTGGCGCCGTTTCCGGGGAGTTTGTGGGCTTTGTGTTTTGAATTATATTGAATATATGTGATAATCTGTTTAAGTGTTTGGTGTTTTTGAATTTTTCCATATTCTTTGTTACACTTGGTGTGTTACTTGTAAAGGTTACATGTGGTGCATACATAGTAGGACATCCAGAAGAACCTCACCATTGGTGTTCGAATTGGAGATTGAAAGAGTTGCAAGAAGAATCCGAACCAACTGTCATTTAGAGTAACTGATTGCTTCTAATTCACCATCAAACTCAACCCAAAACCAATCCATTGGAACCGCCCAAATGGAAAACCAAAACCAAAACATCAACAACCAAAGTACCGTTTGGGTGGTAGCAACCAAAGGCCACCCACTCCACTACTTAACACCTACCACAACACCAGGACCCTTACCTACCACGCAACTAATTCTATAACTAACTTCAAAACCCCAGCAACAATCGAAATCCCAATAATCGTGTTCCCAACCCAATCCGACCCATTTTGAACCGAGGCAATCCCGTCTCCGGGAGAGCCAACCGACACCAATGTGATCAAAATGACCAACGTATTCCTCGCTTTGAGGATATGATGAACAATATTGATGATGATGAACCTTTTAGTGTCCCGACATACCAATGCCGGAGTGGGTTAGTGTTCAAACGTATCACACAAGTGAGGATGAATACAATGAATACGTGTATGGGGATAATGAAGATGATGGGGAGTATTGTCACGGGGGAGGTAATATGAATGATGATGACTATCAAAGCGATAATTATGGTGAAGGGAAGATGAATTAGTGTCACACACCGATAATTACAGCTCAGCCCGGTGGGGAGTATCGTGACGTAAGATTGGTATCGTCATAGTCAAACATACACAGAATAGCACAGCGGAAGTCTTGGAATATAAAATATTATTAATAACCCAATTGTCTGAAAATACCGAAAGGATAATTACATGCGAGCTTGTAATATTAAATCCACAGGCAGATCATTATAAAATGTACAAAATGAAGTTTAGCAGACTTTAGGGCATCCTAAGGATTTGCAAGATCCTTTATTGACACCAAGCAGCTCCCAGCCTATTTGCGTATAGTATCTGTCACTTAGTCTTTTGAAAATACGTCAGTTTACACTAGTAAATACAATTAACAGACTCATTTGAAAATATTTATGAAAATTTAGTTTAAGTGCACAAGGCACGAAAAATCTCTTTTATAACTTGGGACAATTACGTTTATAATCTTGTATATAGATTTACATGTCTATCACACATTTAGGGCCCGGTATAGAATCCGAGACATGATTAACCGACACACCACTAATATAAACCCACAAGGAGTTATCCCTAACAATGTGGGTATATCTTTTTACATACGCAACTGTCAGGTGTATGCCTACACCCCGTGCTTAAGTCGTGGCCATTTGCAATTAAATGAGCCGAGGATATCCAGGACACGGTCGTATTAACCCCCAATGTTTATGTTATCAAACAAAACGGATTAAAACGGGATATGCATATTTATTAATCACAATCCGACCAAATGATCCCATACCCGACCAAGCGATAATATTTTATCACGACCCTCGACCCGGTTTTACACGTTTCAGGAGCCGCGAGACAGAAAACCCGTGGTATTGTTTATTTTGGCAGCGAAAATTTTAACAGGATCTTTTAAACTGAAAATGCCCAATTATTTTATTTCACATTTTGGGACAAACCCCATAATTTACAGTAAAGGAAATTTCACGAGAAAATTCCCTGTTTACAAAAACATGTTTATTTATTGTATTTACTGAGCCACATTCTTCAAGCTGTAGTGCTACGCGACACTTTTTCCTTGGTTCACAATAAATCACCTGAAACATGTTTAAAAAGATTTTTATCAGCGGGGAAATACTGGCGAGTCATTCATTTTGCACAAAACGACACATTGTTATAAATTACAGGACTAAGAGCGATTACAAGTGCCACTATCTTATAATTATCTGGTCCAGTGACACCCCCTGATGACGATGGGCATACCACTATTGGGTCCTTTCACCCAATACTGATGATTATCTCTGTTTAGGTTCGTCCACCTAAACGAGAGAGAATAATAGTAATGTGCACAATACCCCACTTACTGCCAGTAATTTAAGATAACAAAGACTTACCCCCTGTAACATATAACTGGAAAACATTTAAGTATTGGAAAACCCTTTTGATGAGAAGAGAATGACTCACATTGCAAGTTTAGTTGGACAGAACTTTGCCTACTGATTTAGCCTTGTAACCTAGTTAAATAACAATGCACACGAAACTAGGTCAGTAACTTAATACAACATTTATGATAAACTCACGAAATCAAAACCCTCACGACGAATGACAAAGTATAGCCCGAATTCGGGCAGCACTTAAACATCCATCGGATCGGTTTCAATCGATCGGACATTGTATCGTAGCAGTGATCGAGTTAATACCCTGTACTCGTAGCAACGTTTCCCTACTCAAAATTTCGAATTTGAGCAGTATACTTTGTTTTAGAATAAATTTTTCGAACACAGATGAAAGCCCCATGCACGTCCCATTTATACAAAATTTTTGAGTCTCTCGCGGCCCGCGTAAACATTGGAAGAACCTTAAGCGGCCCGCGATGGCCACCCTAGCTAGCTCTAGGTCTACCGTGTCATGCCGTAGGTCTGCCACGTGTCAGACACGTGGCATGAAGCTGATCCGAGTCATCCATTGTGCTGTCACGGCCCGCGTAAGCTTAGCTTAACTCTTACGCGGCCCGCGAGAAGTCCATAAATTTCGAATTTATAGGTTTTTCATGAGAACTAGGGTTTTAGAGGTCCGGGTTTTCACTTACAGAGTGTTGTGGGACATTTTTACAGGTCCTTACATCCTCCCCACCTTATTTAAAATCTCGTCCTCGAGATTTACTGAAATAAGTGAGGATACTTTTGTTTCATTTCTGATTCCAGTTCCCATGTGTACTCGGGTCCTCTTTTTGAATCCCACTTTACCTTGACTAGCACTAGTCTTTTGTGTTTGAGAAACTTGACCTTTCTGTCTTCTATTTGAAGTGGTTTCTCCACAAATTTTAACTTTTCATTTACCTCTATATCTTGAAGAGGTACTACCAGGGATTCGTCGAATAGACATTTCTTGAGGTTAGATACATGAAACATGCCATGTACTCCAGCTAGTTCTTCAGGTAGTTGTAGGCGATAGGCAACTGGTCCTATGCGTTGGATCACTGGGAAGGGTCCTATGTACCTTGGACTTAGCTTTCCTTTCTTACCGAACCGAACTACCCCTTTCCAAGGAGAAACTTTTAAGAGTATCTTGTCTCCAACTTGAAATTCTAGCGGCTTACGTCGATTGTCTGTATAACTTTTCTTGCAATCTCGAGCTGTTTTCAGTCTTTCCTTGATTTGAGTTATCTTGTTGGTGGTTTCATGTACAATCTCAGGACCTGATAATTGACTTTCTCCTATTTCTGCCCAGCAAACGGGAGTTCTACACTTTCATCCATACAGGGCTTCGAACGGGCCAGCTTCGATGCTTGCATGATAACTATTGTTATAGGAGAATTCGATTTAGGGTAGGTGGTCATCCCAGTTTTCACCAAAATCTATTACACATGCCCTGAGCATGTCTTCTAGGGTTTGAATTGTCCTTTCACTTTGCCTATCAGTTTGAGGATGATAAGCAGTACTTAAATTTAATCGCGTCCCCATTGCTTGTTGGAAACTGGTCCAGAAATGCGAAGTGAAACGACTATCCCTATACGATACTATGGAGAGTGGAACTCCATGTAAGGATACTACCTCGTCTACGTATAACGTTGCTAATCTCTCCATGCTAAAGGTTTCCTTCATGGGCAGAAAATGAGCTGATTTGGTTAATCGATCCACAATTACCCAAATCACGTCGTTACCTTTCTTGGTTTTGGGCAACTTAGTAATGAAGTCCATTGTTATTAATTCCCTCTTCCATACAGGAATTTCTAACTGTTGAAGTAAACCTGAGGGTTTCTGGTGTTTTGCCTTAACTTGCGAACAAGTTAAACACTTAGATACATATCTAGCTATGTCCTTTTTCATCCCTATCCACCAGAAGTTATTCCTTAAATCTTGGTACATCTTATTATTCCCAGGGTGCATGGTATATCTAGATTTATGGGCTTCTTCTAAAATTTTATTTCTTAAATTTCCTTGCTTAGGTACCCAAATCATTTTCTTGTGGAATCTCCAAATTCCATCAGTCCCTTGTTCTAATTCCTTTATTCGCTCTTTCATTCCTTCAGCATCATCCTTCATTGCTGTCTCCTGTATATTCTTCAATTGTTCCATTAAATCTAATCGGAGACTTAATCTAAGAGCACGAACTCGTCTTCGTTTTTCATGATACTTACGACTTAAGGCATCTGTGACTACATTTGCCTTTCCCTCGTGATATTGAATATCACAGTCGTAATCACTTAGAATTTCCATCCATCTTCTTTGCCTCATGTTTAATTCTTTTTGCCCAAATATGTACCTTAAACTCTTATGATCTGTATAGACTGTAAACTTACTTCCGTACAGATAGTGTCTCCAAATTTTGAGGGCAAAAATTATTGCTCCTAATTCTAAGTCATGAGTCGTATAATTTTCCTCGTGCTTTTTCAATTGCCTTGAGGCATACGCAATTACCTTTTTGCGTTGCATCAGCACACGACCTAATCCTAATTTCGAAGCATCACAGTAAACTTCAAAATCGTCTGTTCCTTCTGGTAAGGCGAGAATTGGGGCGTTTGTTAACCTTTGCTTTAAAATCTTAAAGGCCTCTTCTTGCTTGGATCCCCATTCAATCTTAATTGTTTTACAGGTTAGCTTAGTTAATGGCACAACTATCTTGGAGAAATCTTTAATAAAGCGTCTATAGTACCCAGCTAATCCTAGAAAACTTCTAACTTCGGTAGCTAATTGCGGGATTTTCCATTTGGTGATTGCTTCTATCTTGGAAGGATCTACGTGAATACCTTCGTGATTCACCATGTGACCTAAAAATTGCACCTCCTGTAGCTAAAATTCACACTTCGAGAATTTGGCGTAAAGCTTCTCTTTTCTTAACAAAGTTAGAAGTGCATGTAGGTGCTCACAATGCTCGTCCTGGTTTTTGGAATAAATAAGTATATCGTCGATAAAGACAATTACAAATTTATCCAAATATGGTTTACAGATCCTATTCATCATGTCCATAAATGCTGCAGGAGCATTTGTTAGTCCAAATGGCATGACTGTAAACTCATAGTGACCATACCTAGTTTTGAAAGCGGTTTTTGGTATGTCTTCTTCTTGTACCTTCAGCTGATGGTATCCGGAGCGTAAGTCTATCTTAGAAAAATATCTAGCCCCCTGAAGTTGGTCGAAAAGATCATCAATCCTAGGTAATGGGTATCGATTCTTAATTGTAACCTTATTCAATTCCCTATAATCGATACACATTCGCAATGAACCATCCTTCTTCTTTACAAACAATACTGGTGCTCCCCAAGGGGATGAACTAGGTTGTATGAATCCTTTACTTAGCAATTCATCTAACTGCTTTTTCAGTTCTAACATTTCTGTGGGTGCTAATCGGTAGGGTGCCCTGGCTATTGGTGTAGTTCCAGGAATTAAATGAATTCTAAACTCTACTTCCCTATCTGGTGGTAATCCTAGTAACTCTTCTGGGAATACCTCTGGGTACTCTGATACTACAGGAATTTCCTTAAGTTCCTTACCTCTAGTGTTAATGATTACTGAAATCATATACACTATTCCTTGCTTTCGTTCATAACTAGCAACTTTCATGACTGAAATGAACTTCATTGGTTTATGCGGCTTATCTCCTGTAATCATAATTACTTTCCCTGCGGGTGTATGAATTTCTATGAAATTCTTATCACAGAGGATTCGAGCATGGTTGGCTACTAACCAATCCATTCCTAGCACGACATCGAGTCCAGCTAAATTCATAGGTAGCAGGGTTGCAGAAAATTTGTGGCCTGAAAGTTCTATCTTTCCTTCTTGAAGAATCTTATCTATGTTAACAGAATTACCATCTGCTGTTTCTACTGTATAAATCCGGGTAAGTTTGGTTAAAGGGAGGTTAAGAGCTTGGCAGAATGAAGTATTTATGAAACTTTGGTTTGCACCAGAGTCAAATAATACTTTTGCGTAAACGTCACGAAATAGGAACGTACCAGCTATTACATCCGGAATCAAATCGGCTTCCTGCGTGGTTAGCTGGAAGGCTCTTGCTTTCTTCTTATTAGTTCCTTCAGCAGGTTTGGCCTTGTTATCGGCTGGCTTGACTAATTTCGGGCAGTCTGGCCTGAAGTGCCCCATTTCGCCGCAATTGTAGCAAATCGTTGATTTCTTCCTCCTGCATTCTTCTTCTGGGTTCCCCGGTCTATTGCAGAAATTGCAATATCCTCTGCATTTCCCAAAATGCTTTCTTTTACAGGTATTGCAAAATGGCGGGGTGGAGGATTGCCCAGTTCCCTTTTTCTTGAAGTTGCTATTAGTATTACCCCCACGGAATCCTTGGGTAATTTTCTGGGCCAATTCTTTCTTCCTGTTTCTTCTCGTGTACGTACCAGCCCGTCGGTCAAGGTGTTAGCTAATTCCACCGCATCGTCAATTGTGCAAGGTCTTGCAGCTTTAACGATATCATGAATTTCGCTAATTAAACCCCAAGTATAGCGAGAAATAAGTACCGGTTCTGGCGAAGCCAGGGTTGGTACAACTCTAGCATATTCAAAGAATGTCGAAGTATATCCTCGACAGTCAACATCCACCATTCGGTGGTTTAGGAACTTATTTGTCATTTGTTCCTTTTCATATTCGGGACAGAATTTTCTTTCCACCAATCTCTTAAATTCTTCCCAATCCATGGCATAAGCCACATCACTTCCTTTGGCCTGTAGCACCATGTTCCACCATTTTAACGCCCCTTCTTTAAAAAGGTGCGACGCGTACATAACCTTGTCTTCCTCGGCATATTTACTTATTTTAATTACTGCTTCGGTTTTCTCTAACCAACGCAGTGCAGCAGTTGCCCCTTCGTTGCCTGCAAATTCGATCGGTTTACAGGTAAGAAATTCCTTGTAAGTGCAACCAGGCGTTGCAGCTTTCAGTTTCTTAAGAAATGGGGCTTGAACCACATCATTATTATTATTTCCGCCTCCATTTACACTGTTACTGAAATTGTCGTCGTGAGTACGTTTGCTACGGTTGGCTTGTGAAGGTTCAACGGGGTTCTTAACCGCAGCGACGATTGCGGGGATAGCATTGGCTATTCCCTGGACAATGATATTTTCTATGTCCTGCCTATTAAGGAAGTGATCTTCATTGTTTTGTTCAGATTGGTTAACTTCGTTTGCCGGTTGGTTTTCCGCATTTTCCATCTAGATAATTAACAATATATGAAATTTATTATCACAAAATAGATAACAACCAAACAATAAAGCAATCACACATAATCATGTCAACACGTATAACCCAAAATTGTCGACCTTGCGACTTTATATTTTTACATATATTAGTATGCATCGATACACACCAGTTATATTACAAAAGTTTTATTTTAATTATTATTATTATACAATATTATATTATTACTATTATTATTATATTGTTTTTATACATAACCACATCTCCACCGTCAGCTGGTCTTTCAGAAACGACGCTCCCTCTCGTCGTATTTCCATGAGATTTTCTCCCCCACATCCTGAATTCTATTTCTTGCATCCACCAGTTCCTCACCATAGTGACGGGGTTCAGCCAAGTTTTCTATGCTCATAGGTGGGTTTGGTGCAGGCTCAGGGTCAAACTGGGGAAAATAGACTTTGGGGTTATTCATGAAATTCTGAAACTGCCAGTTACTCGTCCACCATTCCTCCAATTCTCCGGGTAGAAGCTGGTGGTTAACAATAGGATCTGGGATAGCATGTTCCAAATTAACTGGAAGTTGTGATTCGGCGGGGTAATTGAAGAGGTTTTCATCGGCAGGTCCGATGAGGTCACAATTTGCCAGTTTGCGCTCAAGCTCTTCCCATGGTGGCATTTCCTGGGCGTGCCCGGAACTTTCCCCGGTCTCCTTTCCTTTCCCTTTATCTTTAGGATCCTCAATCTTTTTAACATTCTGGGCAGCTGGCTTCTTCCTACGTCCGCGTTTCCAGTCCAAGATTCTCCCCCTTTTCTTCGGCTTTGGTTTCTCCTAGGCCAGGGCTTAGAATGTTAGTGGTTCCTCCGTATCTGCCTGGTAGCCGGATGGGTTTCATGTGGTATCCATATCGGTGGTATGGATAGTAAAGTTTCGAAGTGCCTCCGACAATTCATTCATGCTGTTAGCACACATGGAGAAACACACACAATTTTAAGTTAAAATTTTATTTATTAATTTAAATTCTCACAGAATCACAAAATGGCAATCTGAAAAATTAAGTATTTCTAAATACTTAATTAGCTTAAATCAGTGGCTCTGATACCACCTTTTTCTGTCATGGCCCCCGACCCGGTTTTACCCGTTTCAGGAGCCGCGGGACAGAAAACCCGTGGTATTGTTTATTTTGGCAGCGAAAATTTTAACAGGATCTTTTAAACTGAAAATGCCCAATTATTTTATTTCACATTTTGTGACAAACCCCATAATTTACAGTAAAGAAAATTTCACGAGAAAATTCCCTGTTTACAAAAACATGTTTATTTATTGTATTTACTGAGCCACATTCTTCAAGCTGTAGTGCTACGCGGCACTTTTTCCTTGGTTCACAGTAAATCACCTGAAACATGTTTAAAAAGATTTTTATCAGCGGGGAAATACTGGCGAGTCATTCATTTTGCACAAAACGACACATTGTTATAAATTACAGGACTAAGAGCGATTACAACTGCCACTATCTTATAATTATTTGGTCCAGTGACACCCCCTGGTGACGATGGTCATACCACTATTGGGTTCTTTCACCCAATAATGATGATTATCTCTGTTTAGGTTCGTCCACCTAAACGAGAGAGAATAATAGTAATGTGCACAATACCCCACTTACTGCTAGTAAATTAAGATAACAAATACTTACCCCCTGTAACATATAACTGGAAAACATTTAGGTATTGAAAAACACTTTTGATGAAAAGAGAATGACTCACATTGCAAGTTTAGTTGGACAGAACTTTTCCTACTGATTTATCCTTGTAACCTAGTTAAATAACAATGCACACGAAACTAGGTCAGTAACTTAATACAACATTTATGATAAACTCACGAAATCAAAACCCTCACGACGAATGACAAAGTATAGCCCGAATTCGGGCAGCACTTAAACATCCATCAGATCGGTTTCAATCGATCGGACATTGTATCGTAGCAGTGATCGAGTTAATACCCTGTACTCGTAGCAGCGTTTCCCTACTCAAAATTTCGAATTTGAGCAGTATACTTCGTTTTAGAGTAAATTTTTCGAACACAGATGAAAGCCCCATGCACGTCCCATTTATACAAAATTTTTGAGTCTCTCGCGGCCCGCTTAAACATTGGAAGAACCTTACGCGGCCCGTGAGGGCCACCCTAGCTAGCGCTAGGGCTGCCGTGTCATGCCGTATGATGCGTGTGAAGTGTTATATTTATTAGGTGTATATTTTAAGCCCCTTTGACACTTATTTTTAGCCAAGTTTTAAATTTATAAAACACGATATTTTACTAACACTAAACACACATATGGGCAAGTGCACCAATCGTGAGCGTAGTATAGTGTTGGCAAGATACCGAGGTCGTCCAAGGACACAAGAGCTTTTAGTACCGGTTTATCCTCAACGTCTAATCAAAATAAAAAGTTTAGAAAAATGTTTTGAACTAAGAAAAATAAAAACTAACTAAAATGCTGAAAATAAAAAAAAATAAAAACAGATAGACAAGATGAATCACTTGGTTCCGATTCGTATCTAGTGTAACCTTTGATTATTTCCGCACTTTTGCACATAATTAAGAGATTATCTTAGTTATTGTAGTAGGCCCCTCTTTTGAAGGTGACGTTACCCTCACCCCAGTAGTTTGAGTCAGCAAGGATACAATCCTAAAAGGGTGGATTATTGGAAGATAATGAATTAAGTTATTCATGCAATATTATGGTAGGTCCCTCTTTTGGAGGTGACGTTACCCTCGGCTAAGTAGTCTGAGTCAGCAGGGATACTGTCCTAAATAGCCGGGTTATAGTATTAATAGTAGTTAACTTATGAGGGGATCAAAGAGTTTAGACCCCCGCCATCCAATACCGTGAAGTATTGAAGGAGGTCCTACTAAATTTGACCCAGGTCCATTGCAGGACCTCTAACCGCTGAACAATGGCAAGACCTTTACCAAACCGTTCCCTTAACCCCCGACCAGGTAGCCAACATACCTCCATATAGACCGTGGAGATATGAATGGTGAAAATCTTTTATTTTATATAGACAGTAAAATAATGCCAAGACACCACGGACAAACGATAAGGAAAGATCACCTTCAACATAAGCAACTAGTTATTAAAGTCATTAATACAAAACCAAGTAAAAAGTGCAAAAAGATTAGAAATAAAAAGTATTACACTAGACACTTTGTCTTCACCAAGTGATGTAAGAGACTTAGGCAAACATGGCCTTGATTGTCAAGAACTCTTACGATCAATCTTGGATCCCGAGACGACTCAGACACTCTACGATGGACAATGGATGATGGTGGTGGATGATGGTGTTATGGTGGTGGTGGGTGGTGGGTGAAGTGTGAGAGAGGTGGTGTGCCAAGGGATGGTTTGAGCTTGAGCCAAGCACATCTATTTATAGGCTGAACAGAAGCTCGGGCACGGCCCCGTGTCCAGTGGGCACGGCCCCGTGTCCAGTGGGCACGGCCCCGTGTCCACATCCTTCTCTTTCTTCATTAAATGCAGCTTTGTCTTATTAGTTGACCACGCCCCCGTGTCCGCTGAGCACGACCCCGTGGTGCAGAAGAATCTTTGTACTATGCGGATTTGCTGGATTGTGCGAATCTTATAGTTGACCACGGCCCCGTGTCCGCTGAGCACGGCCCCGTGGTGGGCAATAGAAGCTTCTACCACTTTGTCTTTTCTGCTGACACTTGGGCACGCCCCCGTGCTGGCTAAGCACGGGGCGGCGTTCAGTCTTCTGATCTCTTGTTTTGCTTGGGAAGATGTTGATGTGGGGTCGGGCATGTCACGTTTTGTTCCTTTTCTTGTATTTATGTTAGATTTTGATGTCTTTTTGCTTTTTTTGTTAATTTGAGCTCATTTAATCCTGAAAATACAAAAGGAAGACAAAAGCACACTTTTTCCAACATTAGTACTAAAAAGGGGTTAGTTTTATGCCTCATTTGATGAAATTTATATGATACATTTTGAACACATCACCGTACGTCTGCCACGTGTCAGACACGTGGCATGAAGCTGATCGGAGTCATCCATTGTGCTGTCGCAGCCCGCGTAAGCTTAGCTTAACTCTTACGCGGCCCGCGAGAAGTCCATAGATTTCGAATTTCTGGGTTTTTCATGAGAACTAGGGTTTTAGAGGTCCGGGTTTTCACTTACGGAGTGTTGTGGGACATTTTTGCAGGTCCTTACATATTTTACCGTATCCCATGCTCGTATAAGGGAAAATAAGTTAAAAGTATTTACCTGAGCTACTACTCGATTCACAGCAAAATTTATATAACTCAGTCATATCCAATCTAACTAAATGCAGGTAGCTTTTACCGGAGGCTCTAGTCTGGAATGATGGTAATATATAACCAATTTAGAATGCTAACGGGTCTTATTTAGGTCATAGACCTAGAGCGGCTAACTTAAAGTATTAGAAACGGTATAATACGCTAGATTAAGCAATGACCAGAATAGAATGTAATTTAGACTCAACAAGTATGAAGACTTGTATAATATGGGTAAACTAAATACATTCTGGATTTTGAAGTAAAAATGATAAGGTTTAACTCGTTTCGGTAAACTAGTTACGTAAGTCTAACCGTACGCGTATAAGCGATAACGAGTAACCGGATAAGTCATGAACAAGTTCCACATGCCAATACACTTTAAATAAGTTATATTATCAGCATGATATCAACTTGTATGCCCGTTAAGGTTTTAAAATCAAACTATGCCTCATAAGGGCGTTTTGGTCATTTTACGACGTATAAAAGGAACTTGTGTACTATCTGATGTTACGACCATAAAAATTATGTGAAAACACTTCATTCATGATATAATATTAGTAGGATATTTTACCATATCCTATGGCCGTATAATGGAAAATAAGTTAAAAGTATTTACCTGAGCTATTACTCGATTCACAGCAAAATTTATATAACTCAGCCGTATCCAATCTAACTAAATGCAGATAGCTTTTACCGGGAGGCTCTATTTAGGAATGATGGTAATATATAACCAATTTAGAATGCTAACGGGTCTTATTTAGGTCATAGACCTAGACCGGCTAACTTAAAGTATTAGAAACGGTATAATACGCTAGATTAAGCGATGACCGGAATAGAATGTAATTTAGACCCAACAGGTATGAAGATTTGTATAATATGGGTAAACTAAATACATTCTAGATTTTGAAGTAAAAATGATAAGGTTTAACTCGTTTCAGTAAACTTACGTAAACTAGTTACGTTAGTCTAACCGTAAGCGTATAAGCGATAACGAGTAACTGGATAAGTCATGAACAAGTTCCATATGCCAATACACTTTAAAGAAGTTATATTATCAGTAGGATATCAACTTGTATGCCCGTTAAGGTTTTAAAATCAAACTATGCCTCATAAGGGTGTTTTGGGCATTTTACGATGTATAAAAGGAACTTTTTTACTATCTGATGTTACGACCATAAACATTCTGTGAAAACACTTCATTCATGATATAATATCAGTAGGATATCAAATATATGTGTGTTTTATAGTTTAAAACCAAACTATGCTCCGTAAGGGCATTTTGGTAATTTCACACATAGTTTTGAAGGCTAATTTGGGAATCTGAGTTTATATCATATACCAACTATAAAAATATTTAAAATGATTTATAATATCAGTAGGTAACAAGCCTTGGTTGGTAGTTATGGTTTAAAACCATACTACGCGCTGGAACGGCGTTAAAGTCGTTAAATGACCATATTTGCAATCTTTTAGGAAAACTAATGTTATGGTCAGGTTCATATGACCTAAATATGTTAATTAGTATATCATATCAGTAATAAGAAGGTTTTGTATGAAAAGTGTGCTTTTAAATCATTTTAGGTGCAAAAAGGGCATTATCGTCATTTAAGGACGTATTTCAAGAACATATGCGCAAACTCAGTTTGTATACTGAATGGACATCCCAAATTATCCTAATTATGATATTATATCAGTACTAGTAGGCAATGAGTTCGGTATGAAAAATTATGCCTAAAACCGATCTATGCGCCTAAAGGGCATTTTGCTAAATTTTAAAGCATAAATTACGATATTGCACACAAACTCAGTTTATGATCAGGTTCGTAACATCAAAATATGTTAAACATGTTAACATATCAGTACCTAAGTTGTTTGCAAGCTTATCGGTGTCTAAAACCTTATTTTTGCTAAAAAGGGCATAATAGTCAAAGTACGACATATTAACGGAACATGCGCAAAAACTCAGATATCTAGTATGATCGGGTAATATAACCTTATGGGGTTATGTTACATTATATTACGATCATAATGGAACCTAAAATTAGTAGCAAACTAATCTAATTCGGTTTCTAATCGAAAGTCAACGTAGAAGTCAAATTTCGCGACTTTTGGTTGCGAACCGACCCTAATTATTACCAAGTTTTTTAAATTGTAACATTCCCAAAAATTTTTAGTTACTATACGAATAGGTCATGGGTAAGTTGACCGATAGAAATACAAAGTATTTTGGTGAACGTTGGAACCGTTTAATAATTATAATAAAAATAGTTAACTTACAATTCAAATTGAATTTGTGTGTATACGTGTCTGTATATGAAAAAAATGAGAATAAAATAATAATATAAGAAATTAAAAGATTGAAATTGAAAGTACATGTTGACAGCATAATGTTTCGTGCACCACAAGCCAATTTATGAGTATAAATAGAATGTCATTTCTCACTTTTCCTGTGTACCTTTCTTTCTTTCTAGCTCTCGTTCTCTCTCTCTAAAATTCTATAATTGTTTATTATTATTTTTATTTATTTATAATAATAATAATAAAGCTTTGCCCCGTTTTAAGTGTTGTAACCCCTGACCACTGAGTCAATACAATGTCCGGTTGATTTAGAACCCACCAACGCATGTCAAGGCTATGCCCGACTAAGCATGTTGGGGTTCTGTCTCGTGACGTAGGGATAAAATTAAAATGGGTTAATATACTTAATGCGAGTGCATTATATATTTTATTAAACAGTCCAGGAGTTATACCCAAGATATAACAACCCTCCCTAAAATATTTTAGACACCCCCAAATGTCTTAAAATACACTTCGTATACGAAAAATGCCTAAATACCTTTATTTTTATAAAAATTAAATAAAAAATGAAATTGAATACTCGCTCGCGGGCCGCGACGTAGGCAGTGAAGGCTTACGCGGGCCGCGACAGATCAACATCAGGCCGGCACCTGGTGCCGCCACGTGGCAGGACATGCGTCAGAACCCGGGATGACTCAGCACACTCGTTGCCGCCTTTAGGGCCCTCGCCGGCAGCAAAAGCCCTTATTGTTTCCTTCGCGGGGCGCGAGCAAGGCCGGATCAGGCGCTATAAATAGGGACCTTCGTCATTTCATTTCAATTCGCTCACAACTCGAATTTCTCTCTTAATTTCTGAAGCGTAGAAATAATACTCGAGTATAATACCCCCTAATTAGCGAAGATCTGCCTCGTTGTAAGTATTTTAACCCCCTGTTACGTATTAGATACGCTGCCCGATCGATCTAGTGCTCCGTAACGACTGTCGAAGGTCTGCCCGACGTAGTCGTTGGAGTTCTGTCTCGGGGATGGTATAACTAATGTAAAATTGGGTTATTATACTAACGCGTGTGCATTATTTATATTTATAGATTATTACCAGGAAGCCACAGGGAAAAACCTAAAATAGCAATGTTAGTAATCTCCTTTTTGCAAGCTGTTTTTACAAAACCTCACTTAATTAATAATATATTAAACAGTGATTGAGTATTTGTATTCTACTATTATCGTCGGTATGTTGTGGTTTTGTATACAAAATTTGTTACTACATTGTGAGTAGTAACATGACCACAAGTCGGGTTGACAGTATCATGGGTGGTACTTAAAGTAGATGGAAACAAATGTAATTGCGCGATCGCCCTCAATGCTGTAGACTGATAAAACCTGTTTTGATTAACCGGGATTCACTCACCAGTATTTCCTGCTGATAAAATGTTTTAAACACGTGTTTCAGGTAACTTAGTGTGAAGCCAATAAAAGCCAGCTGGAGAGCACTGAAGACTTAGAAAAGTGGCAATAAAAGTTACCTAATTAAAAAGGAGAATTTTTTTCAATAATTGGGATTATTCCCTATAAATATATCAAAATGAAAAATCGGGTTTTGTCCCACTTATAAATGTATTATCAGAGAAACTTGGGTTTTATCCCATTTCTTTATTTTAAATATTTTTGGTGTTTAACTCTGATAAAATATTTCCTAACTACGGTCATGATGAAACTTTCCATGATGAAACTTTCCGCTGCCAAATTAATAAACACCGATACAATCAGACTGACTCGCGGCCGCCCGCTCCCGGGATAGGGGTCGGGGCTGTGACAGAAGGTGGTATCAGAGCTATGCCACTGGTTTAAGCCCTTTAGGTGTTTTTACAATACCTAAACCCTTAACCCTTTGTGTTAGGAAATTAATATCTTATGTGTTATCATGTGAACATAAAATCTTAATATGTTTATTATGATTTTTATGTTATTTCACGAATCTTAAATTCCCAATATGTGTTACCCCTATATGTATCTTACGCTTATGCTATCATATATATATATATATATATATATGATATATATTAATAATATCATGTTTTAGTAAATTTCGTGATATCTTATATATCTATCATATCCATATGTATATGTGGGAACATAATACAATATAAATTTTATAGTAATAATAGAATGTTAACATTAATATTTTAGTATTAATAAATGCAATTCAGATATGATACTTTGTAAACATCATGATATAAATAATATGTATTATACCTAGATAATTTCCTATCATTTAAATTCTCAGGGTACGTAAATATGATAGGCTATAAAAAGGGAATATAATCATAATATAATATTCAAATCTGTATCTTCATATGTAAATATAACTTAAAATAAATTATAATAATATTATGATATTGATATTAATATCTTAACCAAAGATATAAAATAACACCTTTAGGTACGGTATCACTGAAATATCATAATATAAAATATTATTCAATGAAAGCAAGATATGTTATGATATAATCCAAAAGTTTTACTCGATTTAAAGATGTTTATTTAACAAAGTTTTGATAACACATATATTTATATTAATTTTGTTAAAATATAATGTTTCAGCATTGTTTAGATACGATAATTAAAATATTTTGTCAATCACTTTATAATTCTTTATCGTATTATTAAATATTAAATAAGTAGATTATTCATCAAAAATTTGATAAATTAAGTAATATTCTTAAATTATGTGTATAGTCAATATTAATGATAATTAACATGCTAGAGAAATTTTTAATAAGTAAACACTCTCTAAGAAAAGTCTTTAATATGTACAGTTATTATTTATCATCATTATTATTATTATAATATAACATTATTAAATTCCGTTTTAAATTAAAACTAATAATAATAATAATATTTTGGAAAAAAATAATAATAAATAAAATAATTGGCTCTTGAATAAGCTATGTTAAAAGAATTTTATAAAACAAAATTCTTAATTCAGTTTATACAAATAATGAATAAGAATTATTGTAGTTCGTAAATCATAGTTGACGATTCTAAAACTGAAGTACATATATATATATATATATATATATATATATATATATATATACAATGGAAGATATAAAATATTTTATAAGACAGTATTTATGAAACAGGAATATGTATAACAACTTGATACTGTAATACCTATATATCACTTGGAATTAGCCTAAACCTATTTCTTAGATTATATGTAAATCAGATATATGTATATTTTATATAACTTGTATCAATAATATAAATAATGTTCCATCTATGCAATAAAGATATGTACAAAAACATTTAGTACAGTATAACGATATGGTTTAAAATATATGTACATATATCTCAAAAGAAACAATTTTTAATATTTGATAAGTTTAATTCATTTCTTAAATTATATTTAAATTATATGTACATATATTCTAAGATGAGAATGATACTTTATACTAAATTTTGTATTCTCTATTGTGATTCTTTAATAAATAGATATAATAAAATAAGAATTTGAATTAATCAACCTGTCAGTTAAAGGTTAAATTGTTGTAAAATAATCCAGACGATTTATAATTTTAATAAATTTATTCCTTTTGATACAATTCCTTTTATTCCAAAATATTATGCCCAATAAATTAATAGAAATTTATTTTGTTTTATAAAGGAATAAACAAGGTTATGGGGATAAACATGATAATTAACACAATCAATCATGTAATTGGATTCTTATAATTTGATATTATATTACAGTAAATTTTAAACTTTATATTTATACGTATGTATATACAAGACACAATTTTCCTAATAATATATACAATATAATAATCAAATGTCTTTTGTAGAAGGACAAGCATTTATATAACAGAGGAAACAAACCTACTTGTTTACTCAAAATCTATTCTTTAATTTAAAAGATACCTTAAGAATATCTGTACTAGCACCACCTCTTGAAAAACAATAATGAGTCAATGACGGAGAATCTCATAATTTCATATAAAACCCTTACTTTTATTTTCTGAATAACTATCCAACCATAAGCCCTGAAAATATAATTAAATTAAGGCAATATAAAAGCTATTACACCAAAGGAAGAAACAACACATATAAGATATACATTTTCCTTATATTTTGATAAGATATATAGTAAGAGAAAATGTTAAGATATAACATGTATATATGTTACCTTAATATATATAATTATTAACGCATAATACTGATAGCTATGACTATAATGGTGCTAAACAAAATATGTCTATATAATTGCTTAGTTTTGTGATAATTATATCTAAACATGTTTGTAATTCAGATGTCAAAGGAAATAGCATGTGATCAAGAAATTCAGGCTAGTAATGACAACTCTTTGGATAGGAACACTATAGAAAATATAATAGCTCAAGGAATATTGAATGTCATACCTTCGTTCATTGAAGCTATTAAGATTACTGTGCCTATAAACGAAGATCGTACTATACACTGTAGGCATACTCACCACTTCAAACCTAACCCTATTAGTAATGGAAATCATGATATTTGTACTAAAACTTCATCTTCCAAACGAAAGAAAATCACAACCTATAGCTACTCTTATAAGGAATTCCGCTCCGACAAATCACGCAAGGACAAAGAAATGAAACCAACAAACATGCAACCTATCTGCGATAACCATAACCAGAAACATGTAAGGAAATACCATTCTAAGAAGACACTTCGCTGTAATTTCTGCAAAAAGGCTGGACATGCAGAGGAAGAATGTAGAAGGAAAACTAATGTATGTTACAAATGCGGAAACCCAGGCCATATTTGTCCCTACTGCCCGAAACTATTTAAAGCCCCCGACAACAAGGATCAAAACCCCGATGAAGCTAATAAGAATGCATAGATATTTACAACGTCGGAGACAATAGCTAACTTTTAGAATAAGTACCCTTATGTTTTCTGTGGTACCCGCGGAAAATCCACAGTCATCCTGAGTTAACATCTTGCTGTTTTGGATTACCTATCAAATTTCGGGACGAAATTTCTTTCAAGTTGGGGATGATGTGACAACCCGAGATTTCAAGGTCTTGCCACTTGTGTCTTGTTTTTATAATTCGTCTTACGCTGCATCTTGTGCATAATATTTGAATGTTTGAGTATTATGTGGAAACTTAAGTGTTGTGTAATACTAAGTGTTGGTAATTAATGTTTAGTGTGGATGTGATGGACCTTCGCCATAGACGACGAAGATTGATTCTTCGTCGTCACCATCAACATTGTGACGGAGCTTATGCTTCGTCGAAGGTTATAGTTCGCCAAAGGGCTTCGGCCCAAAAGGTTTCGCGGCCCAACTAATACTCTTATGTGGTATAACCTTTGCAATCAGTAGGCAATCATTAGACATAAACACTTTAACCCTAAAAGTTCCTCCCTCATTCTTGGTGCAACGACAGTAGGAAACCTCGAAGCATCCTTTCCATCTTGATTTATCTAAACACTTGATATCACGGTTAGTAAGTCACTGATTAAATGATTTGTATTCTCTTGTGATGTCTAGTTAGGAGTTATAATGGTATTGAAATAGAGATCGTAAATCATGATGACGTAATCATATGTGAAACTAGGGTTTCGTAATAGGATGATGATTGTGTATGCGATTATGTTCATATAGTGGTTCGATGAACTTTGTGTAGTGAATTAACTGCATGATAGGCTAACACCCGATTGAGTTTGGTTGGTGATTGCTACGCTTTGACGATGAAATTATTATGCTTTGGATAGTCGGTAATTGTTTATACTTAGGGTGTTTAAGTTGTAAAGAAACTGCTGTTTGATCCATTAATCTTGTGTGTAATTGTTGTTGTGATTAAGTTCCGTGGAATGACTCTGACGAACATTAGTGGTAGTTTGTCACAATCTGGTCACGACGAAGGATTGATAGTTCATCACTGTTAGTCTCGATGAAGAATGCATAGTTCGTCACAATCGGGTCTCGACAAAGAATGCATAGTTCGTCACAACCTAGTTTTGACGAAGATTGATTCTTCGTCACATGTGATTGTTCTCCGAGGTGGTGCATGGTCAGAACAGTTCACATGTGATTTGATACTTCGTCCCTACTGTTTATGTTATTAGCATGTGTTGTGATTTTCTGTGTAAGGCATTATATTAATGTAAACTGGTTGTGAGGGTCTTAACCCAACTTGTATGGGTAGTCAATCCATTTGTTAAATATTATCCTGATAACTGAGTACCTGATATGCAATTTGAGATGATCATGTGATAGATGCAACCTGTGTGTATTAAGTGACTTGTTTGATCATGTAACTGATGTTGATTGGTAACCACGGTAGGGTTTGGGTTGACCAACTTGGACGGGTAATTTATCATACCGAGCAAACCAAAGGTGAGTTCATTTCTCTTGAGCATGCATCCCGGTGGGTGGGACAGTCATTGGGTATCCCTGAGAGGGATAGGTCTTTTGGGTAATCAAATGGGTATTCCTGAGAGGAATACGTCTTGTGCGTAAAATCTGGAATGTTGGATAATATACTCAATCCCTATCACCTTTAAGTTCCATCTTGTTTGTTACCTGGGAGGTAACGGGGTATTAGTTGGTAGCGCTATCTAGGTTTGGCACCCTCATCTCGTACCTGAGAGGACTGGTGTGAACTAATGACCCAGTCATGCCCAATGCTTTGATAGGAGCATTGGGGAATGGGCAAAATAAATCTGGAGCCGTCTTGTATTCGAGTTATTATCAACATTGTAATCAATGAACTGAACTAAACACTTGGTAACTAACGTTTTCGTAAAACTATGAATTCACCAGCGTTGTCTGATACACTTGTTGCATGCTCGCAGGTCGTTAGATGCTGTGAATAAGGAACTTGCTATCTAGATGGCTAGAGTGGTCAAGGGGCGTACTACTTGGATATGCATGATTTGCTTATTGATTCGACATACATTTGGTTTTGAAACATTTAAACAATGAATCACTATTTGCTTCCGCTGAAACTATTTAACTTGGATGATGTTTTATGAATGATTTAACTTAATGAATGGGAATTTTGTTAAATATCTTGTGGTTAGTTCAATGTGATTAGTGGCTAGATCTTGGTACGTCACACACCTAGCGGGGTTACCGCATGTGGTATTTTGGGGGTGTGACAGTTTGGTATCAGAGCCACTGGTTATAGTGAACTAGGTTTTAAAACGTTTTTATAAAACCAGACTATAACCGAACAGTTCAGAAAGCGACCATGACACTCAGCTCCAGATTGCAAGGTTCGTCCCTCGTTTATTTATTGCATATTGTATTTAATGAACACTTATGAATGACATTGCATGTGAATGCACACTTAACACTAAAGTATGAGTTCTTGTGTTGTAGCATACGTCATGTGATTGGTAGCGTGATACTCCTCTAAATCTTCATGATCTATGTTGTGGTGTTTTTGTCTTGTTACTCAAATTTGAGGAACCTTTTAGCATAAGTTAGGACGAGCTGAGATAAACATGCAAATCACATTACTATTATGGGTGCACACATAATAATAATGTGGGGTGCATGAGAGTCCCAGTGAAGCTTAACGAGTGTGAAAGGGGTTCTGCTCTGTTGTCAGAAGTAAACCTGGTAGTCTGTAGAAGTCATTGCGAGGTTTGACATCTACCTTATCTCGACTCTTAACCTTTTCCCTTTTCTTATATAGAATCATGAGCGGACGAGGCCATGGGCGTGGTCACATTGCGATGACTCAGGCCGAGTTGACAAACTTGATTAACACACGTGTGGCTGAGGCTTTGGCAGCCTATCAAGTTGGTACGATATGTGCCAAATACTCTCTTTTCTTGTGTCGCGTACTCAACTCTTACCCGTGTGCTGTACTTTCTTTCGTCTTTAGGTCAGCCAGCGAATCAGAATCAAAACAATCCGCCTGCTTGCACGTTTAAGACATTCATGGATTGTAGGCCACATGCGTTCAGTGGGACTGAAGGAGCTGTGGAGCTACTGCGATGGTTTTAGAAGGCAGAGTCGGTGTTCACTATATGTAACTGTCCTGCTGGGGACAGAGTGAAGTATGCTTCAGGCACACTCGAGGATGGTGCCTTGACTTGGTGGAATGCCCAAGTTCAGATGTTGAGTATTGAGATGGCGAATGCCACTACTTGGGAGGATTTCAAAGAGTTGATGAGAGAGGAGTACTGTCCTCGTGATGAAATACAGAAACTGGAAAACGAGTACTATAACCTGAAGATGGAAGGGTCTGAGATCGAGGCTTACACGAAACGATCTCATGAGTTAGCAAACATGTGCCCTAACCTATCTCGACCCCCACCCCGAAGAATTGAGTTGTATATCAAGGTTCTAGCACCAATAGTAAAGAGTTTGGTCACTGCTGCAAATCTCAACAACTTAACCCAGATTATCTGCTTAGCTCACAAGATCACAGATCTAGAGGTGGAGCGTGGCTCGCTACCACCGCGTGTTTCTGCTACTACTACTACTACTGCTACTACTACTGCCACTGACAGCAAACGTAAATGGAATGATGTGGACAAGGTGTCCAATTCGAATCAGTCCCAGAAGAAGCCAGACACCGACAGTAATCGCAGTTTTAGCCAGTCATCCTCATTTAATCAGAATCAGAGCAACAACTCAAACCAGGGTTCATACGCAGGGAAGCAACCTAAGTGTAACAAGTGCAACTTCCACCATTGTGGGCCGTGCATGCGAGTATGTCATAGGTGCAATAAGGTGGGCCATATGGCTAGAGACTGCAGGGTCTCACTTCCAAGATAGCAGCAGCAGCAACCCCCACAGCAACAGCAGCTACAGCAACAGGAGAGGCAGCAGCCTCAACAGAATCAGGGAAATCGTAAGGGCTGTTTTCATTGTGGAGACGAGGGACATTTTAGGCGGGACTGCCCTCAACTGAATCAGAATACTGGTAGCAACAACAACACTTGGAATAACAATAACGGGAACAATGGTGGGAACGGTGCGCGTGGAAGAGTATTTACCATTGGTGCTGGGGAAGCTCGCAATGATGGCAATGTTGTGACCGGTACGTTTTATGGGAATGATCTTTTTGCTTCTGTTTTATTCGACTCTGGTGCCGATTGGAGTTATGTATCTTTGGGGTTCAATCGTCAGTTAGGGTTGACTCCTACACCTCTTGTAAATAAGCACGTAGTAGAATTAGCTGATGGTAAATCCATTGAAGCTTCACATGTTCTTTTTGGCTGTAAACTTGATCTTATGGGCCAAGTGTTCGACATTGACCTACTCCCCATTACTCTTGGAAGTTTTGATGTGGTCGTTGGCATGGATTGGTTATCTAAGTATCAAGCGGAAATTCTCTGTAAAGAGAAAATCGTGCATATCCCTCTCCCCAGTGGGGAATCTTTGTCGGTTCAAGGTCATCGTAGTGGTGCAATGGTTGGAATCATCTCAGCCATGAAAGCCCAGAAGTGTCTACGAAAGGGCCACCCTTCTATTCTAGCTCTTGTTACTAATTCACAACCTGAAGAAAGGAAGATCGAGGACCTTCCAGTTGTTCGTGAGTTTTCTGACGTGTTTCCTGAAGAGTTACCTGGTTTACCTCCACATCGTCAGGTAGAATTTCAGATCGATCTTACACCAGGAGCGGCCACGATTGCTCGTGCTCCTTATCGACTTGCACCAGGGGAGTTGCAAGAGCTGTCAAATCAACTCCAAGAATTGTTGGATAGAGGTTTTATCCGACCTAGTTCGTCACCTTGGGGAGCCCAAGTTTTGTTTGTAAAGAAGTAGGACGAATCTTTTCATATGTGCATAGATTATCAAGAGCTCAACAAGGTGACAGTCAAGAATCGTTATCCTTTGCCACGCATCAATGGCCTGTTTGACCAGCTGCAAGGGTCAAGTTTCTATTCGAAAATCGACCTAAGATCGGGCTATCATCAGATGAGGGTTCGAGAGGAGGTGATCGGAATGTCGCGCTCCGGTCAAAGATAATATTTATAAGCCCAAATTACCCTTAACAAATAGTTAGTGGTAGCAAGGGGTCGAACCACGAAGAGTATGTGGTTTGCGTATGGATTCGATTGAATTAGAACAATTGTCAAAATTTATGAAGCTTAATAGATATTTTTGTATTTTTGTTTAGTTGTAAGATGTGAATTTAAACTAATGGAATTGGTTCAATTGATTAACAACTACTAATTAACGAATGCAAGAAAGATTGATTACTAAACAATAATAAGAAAAAGGGTTCACACTCGATTTTGGTAATTGCCAACCTAGGGTTTCTACAAGTTTTTAGATTCAACTCAATTGCATACGATTAGCGGATTTAGTGTACCGTGACTTAGGTGACAATAACTATCAACGTTTCGAAAAACGAACAAGAATACACTTTGTAATCAACACAAGTAAAACCTAACCACGACAATGCATAACTACACATAACCATTTCGTAAAGTCATAACTTTTAACATCGTTCGACAATTTACGAATACGAAACAAATGTAAACTATTGTCAATGGTTTCAAAAATCAAACACAATTTGTCACAAAGTTGAAACAAGAACAATTCGAAACCCTAAATTTAACAACTACCTACACCGGGGTGAAACCAAGGTGATTAGCCGCTCATGGTTGAAGAAGCTTGATCACCGGATGCTTGGGACTTGATTGAGATCATCTTGAAGCTTGAAGGATGGATAAATGGTGGATGATGAAGGTTTTGTGAAGGATGATGGTGGAAAGATTGATGGTGATGATTAGGGTTTGTATGGATTGATGATTGTGGAAGATGATGATGATCCAGGTGATGATCTTGGTGATGTGTGTTGTGGAGATGGAATAGAGATGAATGAGGATTGAATAATGGCTCCAAGATATGTGATTCAAACTCTCCAAGAGTGTAACTTACGAATTCAATGTTTCATGAACCAATAAGAATCGTTCCTATATCAAAGATACCCAATTTTCGCCTTTCAGGAAACCACAACCCGTCGGCGACGGCCTCCCCATTTGCTGAAATCACCCGACGGCTTGTTTGGCTGTTTATGGGCAGCTTTTGACGACGGGACTTTCTAGAGCCCGTCGGCGACGGCCTAGAGCCCATCCCCGACGGCCTCTAGTTTTTCCTATTTTGTCCGAAACTGTTTTCTTCATAACTTCTTCGTTATAGCTCCGTTTTACTCACCGTTTTTGCCCACGTACTCGTAATTCAGCCCTCTATCATGCCATCTTCCAATATATTCATTTTAAATCCATTAACATTCCCAAAACACATCCAATCTTCGTGATTAACCCGGTTTTGTTCATTTCACATCCCCGGTTGATCCGATTCACGTCCCGGTGCTCCGTTTAGCTCTCGATTAGCTCCTTAAACTCTTTTAGAACTGTAAAACACGAATCCCATTAAAAGTAGGCTATTCAAGATTAAAAGCTATGTAAAAACATCAACTTAAGCACAAACGATAACCAGTTTTCGACCATGTATCAGGAGGATGTTCCTAAGACGACTTTTCAAACGCGGTATGGCCATTTTGAGTTTTTGGTTATGCCGTTCGGGTTGACTAATGCACCAGCGGTCTTCATGGACCTCATGAACCACGTGTGCAAACCATATCTTGACGACTTCGTCATTGTGTTCATCGATGACATCTTAATCTACTCTAAGAGCAAGGAAGACCACGAGCGACACTTGCGCCTTATTTTGGAGCTCCTGAGGAAGGAGCAACTCTATGCGAAGTTTTCTAAGTGTGACTTCTGGATACGAGAAGTGCACTTCCTTGGCCACATTGTTAATGAATCGGGGATACACGTGGATCCTGCTAAGATTGATGTTGTCAGGAATTGGGCGACACCGAAGAATCCTTCGGAGGTGCGACAATTTCTGGGTCTCGTTGGGTACTATCGCAACTTTATTAAGGATTTCTCAAATATTGCACAACCTCTTACCTCGTTGACACAGAAAGGCGTGGTATACTCTTGGGGGACGAAGCAGGAAGATGCTTTCCAACTTTTTAAACAGAAACTCTGCAGTGCACCAATCTTGTCTCTACCTGAAGGTACTAAATGTTTTGTGGTATATTGTGATGCTTCCATACAGGGTCTCGGTTGTGTGCTGATGCAACGCAACAATGTGATAGCTTATGCTTCTCGACAACTGAAGGTTGATGAAAAGAATTATACGACTCACGACTTGGAGTTGGGGGACGTGGTTTTCGCGTTAAAAATCTGGAGGCATTATCTGTACGGTACCAAATGCACTATCTACACCAATCACATGAGTCTCCAGCATATTTTTGACCAGAAGGAATTGAATATGCCACAGCGTCGCTGGGTAGAACTTTTAAACGACTACGATTATACCATCAAGTATCACCCAGGCAAAGCTAACGTTGTAGCTGATGCCCTTAGTCGAAAGGAGATGAAACCTAAGCATGTGCGAGCCTTTCAGCTCACTATTCACTCAAATCTTCCTGATCAGATCCGTTCGGCTTAGACATAAGCGTTGAAGGAAGAAAATCTTAAAGCTGAGTATTTGCGGGGCATGGAGAAGCAACTCGTGGAGAGATCTGATGGTATTCTTTATTTTTTGGAGCGGGTATGGGTTCCTTCGTATGGTGGTAATAGAGAGCTCGTGATGGATGAAGCGCACAAGTCCCGATACTCTGTTCACCCGAGTTCAGATAAGATGTATCAAGACCTCAAACTCTTGTACTGGTGACCGAAGATGAAAGCTCACATCGTGACGTACGTAAGTAAATGTCTGACTTGTACGAAAGTCAAGGTAAGAGTATCAGAAACCCTCAGGCATGCTTCCGCAACCGGAAATACCCAAGTGGAAATGGGAGCAGATTGCTATGGATTTCGTCACAGGATTGCCAAGAACTCAAAACGGAAACGACACCATCTGGGTGATCGTGGACCGTCTCACGAAATCAGTACACTTCCTTGCAATCAAGGAAACGGATAAGTTCTCACAATTAGCTGCTGTTTACCTCAATGAGGTGGTTTCTAGGCACGGGGTGCCAACCTCTATTATCTCCGATCGTGATCCACGTTTCATATCTGATTTGTGGCAATCAATGCATAAATCGTTCGGCTCATGTCTTGACATGAGCACTGCTTATCATCCACAGACGGATGGTCAAACTGAACGAACCATCCAGACACTTGAAGACATGCTGCGAGCATGTGTGATCGATTTTGGTAAAGGTTGGGAGAAACACTTGCCGTTGATCGAGTTCTCCTACAACAACAGTTACCATACCAGCATACAGGCAACTCCGTTTGAAGCACTGTACGGGCGGAAATGTCATTCTCCTCTTTGTTGGGCTGAGGTGGGTGACAGCCAGATCACAGGTCCGGAACTTATACTTGAAACTTCAGAAAAGATTGTCCAGATTAGAAATCGTATGGCGGCAGTGCGTGACCGTCAGAAAAGCTACGCTGACAAGCGTAGGAAACCCTTGGAGTTCGCTGCTGGCGATCGAGTTATGTTGAAAGTCTCACCCTGGAAGGGTGTGGTGCGCTTTAAGAAGCGCAGAAAGCTTAATCCGGGTTACGTTGGACCATTCAAAATTTTGGAGCGAATTGGTAAAGTGGCCTATAAGCTCGAGTTGCCTGATGAGTTGGGTAACGTTCATGATGTATTCCATGTGTCGCAACTAAAGAAGTGTTTGTCCGATTAAACACTTGTCGTACCGCTTCAAGAACTGAAAATCGACGACAAAATGCAGTTTGTCGAGGAACCCATCGAAATTATTGATCGGGAAGTCAAGGTTCGTAAGCATAGACAAATTCCGATCGTGATAGTTCGTTGGAACTCAAGACGTGGACCGGAATTCACGTGGGAATGCGAGGATCAAACGAAGCTCAAGTACCCCCACTTATTCCCAACCGACCAGTCAAATCTGATGCAACTGGTGAATTTCCAGGTGAAATTCCCTTTCAAGTTGGGGATGATGTGGTACCCGCTGAAAATCCACAGTCATCCTTAGTTAACATCTTGCTGTTTTGGATTACCTATCAAATTACGGGACGAAATTTCTTTCAAGTTGGGGATGATGTGACAACCCAAGATTTCAAGGTCTTGCCACTTGTGTCTTGTTTTTATAATTCGTCTTACACTGCATCTTGTACAAAATATTTGAATGTTTGAGTATTATATGGAAACTTAAGTGTTGTATAATACTAAGTGTTGGTAATTAATGTTTAGTGTGGATGTGTTGGACCTTCGCCATAGACGACGAAGATTGATTCTTCGTCGTCACCATCAACATTGTGACGAAGCTTATGCTTCGTCGAAGGTTATAGTTCGCCAAAGGGCTTCGGGATTTAGAAGTTCTGACATTAGAATGACAGAACAAGAAAATAAGAGAAAGAAAAGAATTGAGCAGTGATCGAGCTAATACCTTGTAGTCGTAGCAGCGTTTCACTACCCGGAAATTTTATTTTTAGCAGAATAGGGGCGTTTTAGGAAGGAGATTTCGAGCACAGAGGACAGCCCCAGGTCCAGGCAATTTATAGCATGAATTTGTGTTTTACGCGGCCCGCGTAAGCCTTAACAACGCTTTTACACGGCCCGCGAGAGAGTGTGGATCAGATCAGGGTTGCTGAGTCATCGAGGGTCTTGACGCGTGTAACGATACGTGGCCTTTATGCATATCCGAAGACCTTCAAGCTGTCGCGGCCCGCGTAGGGTCTCTTTATTCTTTACGCGGCCCGCGTGAAAACCAAAAACCTTGTTTTCTTGGTTTTCATGCACGTTAGGGTTTCAGGGGTCTGGGTTTTCACTTATGGGTCATTTTAGGATATTTTTGTGCGAGTCGTTACATCCTCCCCACCTTGTTTTAAATCTCGTCCTTGAGATTTGGGCTAGGATATCTCTTTTAGAGTTAACTCACGTCTTAGTCAATAAAAACAATATTAAGGTAAATGATACAGAATCAAAACATCAAATTTTGTGAATATGAGTTGTATCATAATTAGGACTCAATGGTTCAACTGAATTATTTGAAAAAAATCAATGTCAAATGAACGAGATGAAATGATATAATTTCCAAAGTGACTAGGTTCAAGCCAAAAGAGATATATGATCAATAAATGTCTAAATCGAATGTTTACAAGTTGTGAATGATTTTTTTAGAAATAATAGAATTCACTGTCAACCGAAAACTTACTTTAATTATCAATTGAGGAAGACTCAGAATTGACAAGTTCAAAATGAGATAAAAGCACGAAATGATTTGTCAACTATTGAAATATGATATGAGAAAATCAATGTGTTGATATTTATTGAATTACAAGGATACACCAATATACAATAGAATTTAGTGTATCATTGTCTTAACACATAGTTGTATTAAGACCACTTTTAAGGATGAGTCAAGCGAAAGGTATATATATAGATTAGCTCAAGCTACAAGTCTATAACGACGCCACGAGGTGTCGTAGTAGTCAAAATAATAATAGCGGTGACTGAATGAGTTCACCATGCTTGAAACCAAATGAAAGTTCAATGAAGTAAATCCGAATGTTTGTTTCAAACAATCTAGTAGGATTTTTGATTGAAAATGAAACAATTGAATAATGTGTTTCGATTGAAGATGATAAAGCAATAATTATCACGAAAGGCTCGATTGATGCTGTAAGAACCATTAAGAGATACACTAAAATATGACATAAATTTGTGTATCATTAGCACACGATTGTGTTAAGATTGCTTTTATAGGATAAACCAACAAAGCGGATTCAATATAAATAAATGAATAATTAAATCCGTATATGATGTGTGCAACGAGATTAGCGCAAGCTTCAGATTTGTGAAAACGTCACCACAAGGTGATCGTGATTAAAGAAACGATTCAATGAAGTCGAAGATCAAACAAGCATGTTAAGGTTCAAGAGAATTGAAGTGCTTGTTGGGATTATTTCCAAGATGATGGCTCCAATTCATCATATGGGACTTTGAATTGTATACGTAATGCGAGCAAGTTCAAACAATTGAACTTGGTTTAAACAAAACGAGTTTTTTGTATTAATAAGAAAGTTCGGACATGGTCACAACAAAAACCATGTATGCCAAAGAAAATTGAGTTTTTTTTTTCTTTTCAAAAATTCATTGACTTGATATCAAAGAGTCATCGTTTTGCAATAATGCGGTTCACAGTGCCAAAAATCAAGTATAGCGAAATGATATTTGAGTTTTGATAAAACAACAAATTAGAATGAAGCCCTCCAGTGGTCTTCATAAATCAAACGAACCACATGCGTAACAAACAGTGCATGTGTAATGTGTGGATTTACCAAGAAATGAAACAGATCAATATTTGCTACTATGAAAGAAATCCTCATGGTATGATGACCCTTAGGGGAAATAGAAACGCGAAAGTCAACTTATTATATGCAGAAATCAGAATTTCAACGAAAGAAATATAAGAACTTTATCTGGAATTTTGTGTGATAACCGTTGTTAAGTGACATTACCAGGGAATGTCGAAAAATGAAATAGGGGAGTTGCAAAGGTATGTGACTCCTTTTGCAGTGATAATAATTATGACTCTAATTAGACTGTGCACCGATGGTTGTGAAATCTTGTTCCAACGTACCTCAGCGAGATTCATGTCGTTTGTAGGATCATGTGGCAAAGTGCCGCTTTTTTATCAGTAGTTCTCCCACTGCTGGGATGAGCATTGTTGTTGTCGTGCCCAATCATATTTTCCAAAGGTCTTGCCTTGAAAGTCGTGTGTGATATACTTCGGCGTCTGTGGACATATATTTTAAGTTTCATGTGTTTTCTTGTGCACTAGCACAATTTTACATGCTTCTTACTTGCGTTAATAGTCTATGGTAACGCATTGGAAATTTTTATACTTTTGATGGTGTCCCAACTTAAAAGGGTTTCCATTGTTTATATTGTCGCATGAGTTACGAGGTAGATGAGCAAACGAAATAATGTTTGATATCGGAATTAAAGAGATTCCTGATAAAGAAATCTAGACACATATGTTTGTGCTTTATTCCAAATTGTCAATCCTTATGGTTTTTGGATTTCCTTATAGATATACATATCTATATAATCATATATTTCACATGCTGTAATATACATACCCTTTATAAGGTCAATGTATTTAACAGATTTATATTTCCAAAAACAAGTCAGATATCAGGTCATGATACTATTTAGGGAAATCTTGTCACTTGTTTGACATATTATATACCTTCTTACCCGGTTCTAGCCGGAGAGGTAACCCTGTTATATCCGGACAAGCTGGAAAGTCTGCTACACCATACCCAGTCTTGTCGGAGAAGAAATTTATATTTCCCATAAATAGTATTTTTCTTAAATCATGATTTGGAAAGTGCATTATGACTTTCAACAAAGACTAAGCAAATTAGTCTTCACATGACAGATCATATTCTAGAACAAAGTAGTACCAATAAATAAGAAATAACAGTGGTCAAGTGTTATTGCTTATTTATTATACTTGCAATGTTCTAGTTATCATTCTCACGGCATACCAAAACCCATCACACTTTATTTACACAAGTATTTAGCTTATATGGAAGCTGACACTAAGGCATTTTTTCTTAAGTTCAAGTCTAAATGCTATCATGTGTGCTACCATTTATTAGCAATTTCCTAACTCTTTTATTTAAGTTTAGGTATTATTATCACAACACCTATAGGCTTAAATCAGTGGCTCTGATACCACCTTCTGTCACGACCCCCGACCCCACCCTGGACGGAATCGGGCGCCGCGAGCAGCCAAGTGGTACCGGTGGTTATTTTGAAAAGTAGTGCAGCGGAAATTTCATCAGGACCGTGAGTTAGGAAAAATATCAGAGTTTAGAAAACACCGGTTTTTATTTATTAAATAGATGGGATAAAACCATGTTTTTAAAAAGGTATCTTTTCTATAGGATAAATTCGAATACATTAAACAATTTTTCTTAATTTAATTTAATTGATAATAAGCCACTTCTGTAAGCCTTGTTGGTGCCGCATCCAACTCTAATTCCTGATCTACTGTAATTACCTGAAACGTGTTTTAAAAATATTTTGTCAGCAGGAAAAACTGGTGAGTTCATTCAGGTTTTATAAAATGACCCTTAGTTATAAATTACAGCATAAGAGCGATTACAATGGCATTTATCTTATTTTTATCTGGCACCGTGTCACCTGGTGACGATGGTCATACCACTATTGGGTCTTTCCCCAAGTAGTGACGTTTATCACTGTTAGGATTTACTAGCCTAACCGTGAGAAATTAGTAATGTTTACAATACCCCACTAGCCAGTGATTAAGATAACCACGACTTAATCCCTATAATTATAACATTTGAAAATATTTGGAGTATTGTAAAACATTTGATAAAAAGAGAATAACTCACATTTATAAGCATGCAGTATTGATTTAACAAGCTTCTTGGTTCTACACCTTCTGATAATTAAGCATATACTTTATTGTTTTGAACCTTCTGATGATTAAGCATCTATTTTGATTGTGAGAGTATAGTGTAGAGTTTCGGGTAGTTAAACGTTTAGTTTAACAGAGTGGAATACGTATTAGTGTAAAACCACATCAAACCTAACGATGGTCACGAGATCCGAACCTTAATGAAATTCACAAAGTATAGTACTTTGGCATCCGTTTAACGAACTCACAAAGTATAGTACTTTGGCATCCGTTAGTTGGTTCTTGAATCGATCGGACAGAACATCGATGTCACACCCCAACCGATGGCGGAATCATCGGGGCATGGCACTGAGCGAAACAGATTGTCCAGAAATTTCCATAACAATTATCAATACTATTCAATTTAAAGAATACGTCCCATACCGTATCTCAAACAGCAAAAATAATTATTACAGACAAAAATCCAGGCAAATATTCTGTTCTGACAATTCAGATTTAAATAGGCAGCAATTGTTTATCTGCTTCTAGAGACCCTTAGTTTGACCACTACAGACAACTATTTGTTGGGCTCTAAAGCCTTATTCTAGCTTCAAATTCCTAGCAAGTGTGCGTCCTAAGCACCTGTCACATACGTTAAAATAATGTCAATACATAAAATGTAAAGGTGAGCATACAAGTTTGATAATAGCATATAGAGATTGAATTCGTTTACGCATAACCAGCACGTACACATAGTGAAATGAAGCACGTTAGTTATCGACATAGATCCATCGATACCAATGACTACGGGTTGACTGCCCGAGGCAGTTCGCAACACATGATTACCACCGTAATCCATGCAAGTAATGGTCCTTAACAACCCCCGTGTGAACGGGTGCTGAGCCCAAACTATAGTACTATCGTTGCTAAGGCAGGTAGACAGCATTCCATGTGTAAACATAAGAAACAAGCATTCATAAGACACGTATAACATGCATTAACGATTAGCATTCCAATAGTATTGAGTAGTGTGATTGATGTGATTTGAACAGTTGTAACGTATGTAACACCCAAAAGTGCTTAAAGCAAAAAGGGATCGAGTATACTCACAGCGATTAATGGATTGAAGGGAGCGCTTAGCGAGTAAGGTTAGCCTGAATAGATTCAATAGCATAACGATAAGTGACGTTTTACGCGTCAAATGGTGCAAGGTGCAAATGGGTCAGATAGTGGTTCGATCGGATGGTAATCCGATCGGACAGTAATCCGTGTGGATAACAATCCGTTCGGGTGGTCATCCGGTCGGACAGTGGTCCGGTCGGATGACAATTCGAGTGGATTGTTTCTTCCTATGAGGAGAATGTGTTTGTGTATAATGGCTTGTCTTTTGAAGTTTTCGTTGTAGTATTTTGAATGCATTGAAGTGTCTCTATCCATCAAGTCGGTCGATCGGATGACTAGTCGTGCGGATGGCAATCCGTTCGGATGGTCATCCGGTCGGACAGTGGTCCGGTCGGACGGCGACTTAGTGATGAGGTTACTTACTGATAGCAAGTTCACAACAGAAGCGTCATTCGATCGGATGGCAATCCGATCGGATGGCAACCTTGTTATTGAACATGTTGAAAATTGTTTAAGTCTTTAAAGTCTTAGTATCTCATGATCCGAAGAGTAATCCAGTCAGATGGTCGTCCGATCGGATTGCAATTCGTTCGATACTCAAACTTCAGATAAGGTTGTTCAAGTATGGGTCCCAAGTGTGATCCGTTCGGATGACAATCCGTTCGGATAACCTATCCGTTCGGACAACAGTCCGTTCCGATTGTCTTACACATGGTGGTTTTTTTGGTCGTTTGTCGTTTTATCGAGACGTTGTGACAACGTGTTAACCAATAGGACTCCGTTTCAACCCAAGTGACCAGACCGACCAGGAATCACCCTAGTTCGGCCAGTTACCGGCTCAGGACGATTGTTCTTGTTTAACCCGAAATCGGTGGTCTCGTGAGTAGAATCCAGACCTTGGACTAGTACAACACTATGGATGAGTAGGAGACTAGAACCGGGTCCGATTCTATCGGTTTTGAGTGTAATGAGTGTAAAAGAGTTGAAAGAAAGTTAGAAACCATCTTTCAATCCTTTTTCACCATTCTTGTGTCGAGATCTTTACAAGATCTTTGTGGAAATCGGTTAGATCTAAGTTGTTCTTGGTGGATTGAGGCCAAAACATGAAGTTCTTGAAGAAAATATGATCACATCATCCTAGAACACCCGGAATCTAGTGATTTCACGGTTAAAAGTTAAGATTTAAAAGATAGAAAGGTGTAGGAGTGCGTGTAGATCAAGAATGTACAAGATTTAGGGCGAGATCTTACCTGGATTGAGAGAAATCGAAGAAAAGGTGGGGAGCACGAACAGTTCGGACAAGGACTTCCAAAAAATGGAAAGAATGACAATGACAGGGGTATTTATAGGATTCCAAAAGAGGAAAGGGATATCCGATCAGATGGCGTACAGCCCGGATGACGATCCAGTCGGATGACATCCTGGTCGGATAACGCCTGACCTGTGGCGTAGTGGCTATCCGGTCGGATGGCTATCCGGCCGGATGGCACTTGGTTCGTTTGTTTGACGCGATGATTTTTGATGTTTCGATTTCGATTGCGAGCGGCTCGTCACGATAGGGTTTCCTAGTCAAATTACTTTTAGTCCCATCTACTAATTATCATAGTTCGATTTTCGATTGAGTTCGATTGATTTCCGCAACAAATATATATATAACATGCACAAGTAACACATAAGGCACACACACACACACGTATAATAACCAAATTAAGTCGAGTTGCGGTTCGTATCACGATTCGATGTCGAGTAGCATAGCTTGATTATTGATTAATTAACTTTATCGCATTGTTACTTCCAATAATTCACAGTCGTAAGTCGATTAGATAGCGATTAACACACATCAATTTTAGCAATTAACAACACTTACTCCACATAATACAATTAAAATAAGGAGATTACTATAAGTCAAATTCGTACAATCGGTCGTTGACTTTGACCTTGACTTTGACTTATGGAAACACGGGGTGTTACAGCCTCCATTTGTTTAGGGAATTTCGTCCCGAAATTAAGCTGGAAGCTGTACAACACCGTGAATCACGTTTGAGAACTTTCTGTTCGGACTGGTTTTGACTCCGAAACGATTGCGAATCGAACGTGTGACGTGCGGAATCCGTACACGAACGTGATCGAACACACGAGATGTAATATAATCGGGGATTCTATTGATTGATATGAAATCGTACAAAGCACCTGAATCTCGATGTCACTTTCTCTCTCTAGACTTTCTTTTTGAACAACTGCGGGTACTTCGCCTTCATGTCGCTTTCGAGTTCCCAAGTGAACTTTGCGCCTCGTTTGCCTTCCCATCGGACTTTCACAATAGGAATGCGAGAGCGTCTGAGCTGCTTGGTTTGGCGATCCATGATTTCGACAGGCTTCTCCACGAAGTGTAATGTTTCGTTTACTTAAAGGTCATCGAGAGAGACATGTAAGTCGTGGTTGGCTAGGCACTTTCGGAGGTTTGACACGTGGAAAGTCGGGTGGACGTTACTAAGTTCCTCCGGTAGTTCGAGTCTGTAGGCGACTTTTCCGATCCTTTCCAGAATCTTAAAAGGTCCAACATATCGAGGCGCTAGTTTCCCTTTCTTGCCGAATCGGACCACACCCTTCCAAGGTGAAACCTTTAGGTGTACGTAGTCGCCAACGTCAAATTCAAGGGGTCTGCGTCGTTTATCGGCGTAACTTTTCTGTCGATTCCGAGCTTTCACTAGGTTGTCCCGGATTTGGAAAATTTTGTCTGTCGTTTCTTGAAGTAACTCGGGACCGGTTAGTTGCGAGTGACCGATCTCGTGCCACACAATAGGCGATCGACATCTCCTTCCGTATAAAGCCTCAAATGGTGCCATTTGTATGCTGGAATGATAACTGTTGTTGTACGAGAATTCGACTAACGGCAGGTATTTATCCCAATTACCTCCGAAGTCTATGACACACGAACGGAGCATGTCTTCAAGAGTATGAATCGTTCCTTCAGTATGACCGTCGGTTTGAGGGTGGAAAGCGGTACTTAGATTGAGCGTTGTACCAAGAGCTTTTTGAAACGTTTCCCCACAGTCAGGAGGTAAACCGAGCATCACGATCAGAGATGATGTCACGAGGCGTCCCATGATTACAAATGATCTCGTCGGTGTAGATTCGGGCTAATCGTTCTACCTTGTAGTCTTCTCGTATCGGCAGAAAGTGAGCTGATTTAGTCAAACGGTCAACAACAACCCATATGCTATCGTGACCTGATGACGTGTGCGGAAGCTTCGTTAGGAAATCCATAGCTATACTTTCCCACTTCCACATAGGAATTGGTGGTTGTTCGAGTAAGCCAGAGGGTCTTTGGTGTTCTGCCTTGACTCTTGCACAAGTTAGGCATTTTCCAACGTAGAGGGCAATATCCCTTTTCATGTCGGGCCACCAGTACATGTAGCGAAGATCCTGGTACATTTAGTCAGCACCGGGGTGAATAGAATAATGGGATTTGTGGGTTTCGTCCATCAGGATCTGTCGCAAATTGGTCCGCTTAGGGATCCAGATTCGGTCCAGAAAGTGGAATATCCCATTGGATTTGCTCACAAGCTGGGCTCCATCGTGGTAGATTCTTTCTTTCTTCAGGGTGCGTTCGTTAAAGCACGCATGCTGGGTTCACGAATAAGGGTTTCGAGGTCGCGTTGGGCTTGAACATTACGAGTGCTAAGCAGATAGCTGCTTCTACTAAGTGCATCGGCAACAACAATTGCCTTGCCTGGGTGATAACGGATCTCACAGTCGTAATCGTTGAGAAGTTCTACCCATCGGCGTTGACGCATATTAAGTTCCTTCTGATTAAAGATATGTTGTAGGCTCCTATGATCGGTGAAGATCGTACACTTGGTACCATACAGGTAGTGTCGCCAAATCTTTAATGCAAAAACAACCGCGCCTAGCTCGAGATCATGGGTTGTATAGTTCTTCTCGTGGATTTTGAGCTGACGAGACGCGTAAGCTATAACCTTGCTCCGTTGCATGAGGACACAACCGAGACCAAGGTTGGAAGCATCACAGTAGACAATGAAATCGTCATTTCCGTCGGGCAATGTGAGAACAGGAGCATTGCAAAGCTTATGCTTGAGGGTTTGAAAGGCAGTCTCTTGTTTAGTTCCCCAAACAAAAGGCTGATCTTTATGCGTGAGAGTGGTAAGCGGCACAGAGATCTTTGAGAATCCCTTGATAAATCGTTGATAATAGCCCGTTAGTCCGAGAAAAGAGCGGACTTCAGACGGGTTCTTAGGCGTAACCCAGCTCTTGACAGCTTCAATCTTCACAGGATCGACGTGAATTCCTTGACTATTAACAATGTGACCCAGAAACTGAACTTCCTCCAACCAGAATTCGCACTTGGAGAACTTGGCATAGAGTTGGTTCCCTTGGAGTAACTCGAGAACCAAACGTAGATGTTGCGCGTGTTCGGCTTTCGATTGGGAATAGATCAAGACGTCGTCGATGAATACAATGACGAACCGGCCGAGATATGGTTTACACACACGATTCATCAGGTCCATGAAAACCGCTGGTGCGTTGGTTAAGCCAAAAGGCATAACAACGAATTCGTAGTGACCGTATCGGGTGCGAAACGCGGTTTTGGGTATATCCTCCTCTTGTATGCGTAGTTGATGATAGCCTGAACGTAGATCGATCTTCGAGAAACACGTAGCACCTTGTAGCTGATCAAACAAGTCGTCAACACGGGGTAGGGGATAGCGGTTCTTGATAGTTAACTTATTCAATTCCCGATAGTCGATGCACATCCGGAACGACCCATCCTTCTTTTTGATGAAAAGGACTGGAGCGCCCCATGGAGAGGTACTCGGGCGAATGAAGCCTTTCTCAAGTAATTCCTGGAGTTGGTTTGAGAGTTCACGCATTTCGGATGGCGCTAGTCGATAAGGAGCTTTGGCAACAGGATTTGCTCCAGGAATGAGGTCGATACGAAAGTCGATATCACGACTTGGCGGCAAACCTGGAAGATCATTAGGAAACACATGAGGAAATTCACGAACCACAGGAACGTCTTTCACTTCCTTCTTCTCTTTCTTTTCCTTCTCCGCTACTACAATGTTCGCCAAGAAAGCTCTGTATTCCTTGCGGAGATACTTGCTAGCTTGGACACATGACATGAGCTTGAGCCCTTTCGAGGCAGTTTCACCGTATACACACAATAAATCACCATTCGCGAGCGAGAATCGAATCATCTTATCGTAACACACAACTTCAGCATGGTTTTCGCGTAGAAAGTCCATGCCTACTATGACGTCGAAACTTCCGAGTTGCATCGGAATGAGGTCGATTGGGAGGATGTGATTGTTGAGCTCAAGAGTACAATCACGGATAACGGAATTGACGGCGACAGTTCTTCCAGTAGCGACTTCTACATCGAACGTCGAAGAGAGTTTGGAGCGTTTACGATTAAGGAGCTTCTCGAATTCGAACGACACAAAGAAATTATCGGCTCCAGTATCAAACAAACATGATGCATAAATACCATTCACAAGGAACGTACCATTAACCACGTTGTTGTCGGCTTGGGCTTGGCGCACGTTGATGTTGAAAGTTCTGGCGCGTGCGGCCTGTTGTTGCTGTTGCTGCTGTTGTTGCTGGTGTTGCTGCTGCTGTTGAGGCTGTTGCTGCTGGGGCTCATGTTTCACAACCCTGTTTGGGCACATGTTGGCGAAATGGTTAGGATCGCCACATGCGAAGCAGGCTCTGGCTTTGACCGCGGGTGCCGGAGGAGCTTGTTGACCTTGTGGGGCGGTGAGTAGAGCTTGATGAGCAGGAGCTTGTCGAATTCGACAGTTAGCAGTAAAATGGCCCTATACATTGCAATGAGCATAAAAACGGCAAGCAATTGTAGTCGGGTGATGGTAGGTACAAGTAGGGCAGAGCGGATGTGGCCCAGTGAATGCACGCTTAGCAAGAGGTGCATTGACCACAGTCGCCGCCACTTGGCGCTGTTGGGCTGGTACGGCTTGAACTGGTGCAGCAGTGATCGCACAGTTCTTGTTGCTGGAGCTGTTCTTTCTCTTGTTCTTCCTTTTGTTGCTCGAGGAGGTGGGTTCGGCAGTTGGTGCGGTGGCGGTAGCTTGATGCAGATGCTTTGAAGTCTTATCCCAGACACCAGCCTTAACCCGCTTGTCGTTGATTTCAGCGGCAAGTAGATAAGTTTCCTCGATCGTCGTAGTCTTAGCCGCTTGAACGAAATCAGCAACGCAGTCGGGCAGGGCCCGGATGTACTTCTTGATTGCCATGTCTGGAGTCTTGACTTGGTTGGGACAGATAATGCTGAGCTGTTTGAAACGAGCAGTGAGACCAGCATTGTCACCATCCTTTTGCTGTATGTGCCAAAATTCATCTTCTAGCTTTTGACGTTCGTGAGGAGGGCAGAATTCCTCTAGCATAACTTCCTTGAGCTCGTCCCACGACAGACCGTAGGCTGCATCGTTCCCTCGCTTGTTCCTCTCGGCCGTCCACCAGTCTAGTGCACGGGACTGGAAAACGCCGGTAGCATTCAGAGTACGGAGGTCATCAGGGCAACCACTCTGTCGCAGAGTAACCTCAATGGAATCAAACCAGTGGAATAATGCAGTGGGACCTCCCTCGCCAGTGAATTCTTTTGGCCCACACGACTTAAATTGCTTGAAATTGAAGGTCTTCCCGGTAGCTTTAGGAGCTTCGGTTCTCGATTCCTCAGACGATTTGCTGGCATTCTCATAAACATCACTCACGGCCTTTGCTACACTTTTAGCGATGATGGAAGCAAGACGTTTGTCTCTCTTTTCTTGACGAGAAAGTGTGTGACGGGATCCAGACGACATTGTCTGCAACAGACATCGTCACAGGACTCAACACATGTATTCGAATCTCACCTCACACGTCTACTACTACTAAAGCTCAGGAACACGCATAGACACACAACTACGTAGAACACAAGATCACATAACACATAAGCACGTAGAGCACAAAATCACATTAACACATAAGCACGTAGAGCGCAGAATCACATTAACACGTAAGCACGGAATCACAGAAACATTTCAACACAAGAGGCATATAGGAGCATATAGTAACACGTAGAGTATTCCGACTGCCTCAGAATACAAAACCTAGCATTCAAAGTACGTGAGTGTTCGAATATAGCGATCGCGTTTAGTATATCGAGTAGCGTAGTATAAGCGTATAACGTAGCATAAAGTCGTCCACAATTCAACGATTTGTTAACGTTTCGAGGTAGAAAAGCAGTGCGAGTCGTATGTGTCGATCGAAGTGAAAGCGATTATCGAGTAAATTCCAAAAATTTAAACACATAAACAGGTAAACACATATAAACTCATAAAATCGACGAATTATCAGAGTCAGCAGTTGCGGGCTCAGAATTGAAACACGCAAAAATCGAGAGATAGACTGTCTGCGCCTAGTAGACTTCGACTAACCAAAGCGATTCAACTATTCGCAAGGACTTGTCGTCTACGTTTGACTTTCAGGACTGTGTCATCGCCTCGATTCTTGGGCGTTTGGCACACATCCCGTTAGTCATATCATGACTTCAGGTCGTTGGAGTCCGTCGAGACTTTGGTGGGAGTTTTATGAAATGTGCGGAACAGGTCGTCAAGGTTAGGGTTTCACCCCTGTCTCAACAACTTCGTCCCTGTTTTTGATAAAATAGAGGAGATTATTCATCAAAATATGGATTTCACTCTTGATTTGGTATAATTCCCCCGTTGAACAAGCGTTCGTTATTGAAAAAGAAAGAAGAAATCATTGATAAGTTGATAAAACAGCATTAATTCAAGCAATTTAGTCAAGAGTTTGTGGTTTTCACCCCTAATCTTGACTTTATCGCCTATTTATAGCTGTAAATTCGAGTGTAGTGATAGTGTAGCATAAGCGAGAATAGCGAGGAATAAGCTCGTACATAATCCCTACTGGATATGCATAAATCGGTCTGTTGGTTCCTAACTATAGACTAGGTTTCTAAGACACCGACCCGGACTAGGTCGAGTCTTGCCTAATTCCCTATAGTTATGACTCTGATACCAAGCTGTCACACCCCAACCGATGGCGGAATCAACGGGGCATGGCACTGAGCGAAACAGATTGTCCAGAAATTTCCATAACAATTATCAATACTATTCAATTTAAATAATACGTCCCATACCGTATCTCAAACAGCAAAAATAATTATTACAGACAAAAATCCAGGCAAATATTCTGTTCCGACAACTCAGATTTTAATAGGCACCAATTGTTTATCTGCTTCTAGAGACCCTTAGTTTGACCACTACAGACAACTATTTATTGGGCTCTAAAGCCTTATTCTAGCTTCAAATTCCTACCAAGTGTGCGTCCTAAGCACCTGTCACATACGTTAAAATAATGTCAATACATAAAATGCAAAGGTGAGCATACAAGTTTGATAATAGCATATAGAGTTCGAATTCGTTTACGCATAACCAGCACGTACACATAGTGAAATGAAGCATGTTAATTATCGACATAGATCCATCGATACCAATGACTGCGGGTTGCTTGCCCGAGGCAGTTCGCAATACATGATTACCACTGTAATCCATGCAAGTAATGGTCCTTACCAACCCCCGTGTGAACGGGTGCTGAGCCCAAACTATAGTACTATCGTTGCTAAGGCAGGTAGACAGTATTCCATGTGTAAACATAACAAACAAGCATTCATAAGCCACGTATAACATGCATTAACGGTTAGCGTTCCAATAGTATTGAGTAGTGTGATTGATGTGATTTGAATAGTTGTAACGTATGTAACACCCAAAAGTGCTTAAAGCAAAAAGGGATCGAGTATACTCACAGCGATTAATGGATTGAAGGGAGCGCTTAGCGAGTAAGGTTAGCCTGAAAAGATTCGATAGCATAATGATAAGTGACGTTTTACGCGTCAAATGGTGCAAGGTGCAAATGGGTCGGATAGTGGTTCGATCGGATGGTAATCCGATCGGACAGTAATCTGTGCGGATAACAATCCGTTCGGGTGGTCATCCGGTCGGATAGTGGTCCGGTCGGATGACAATTCGAGAGGATTGTTTCTTCCTATGAGGAGAATGTGTTTGTGTATGATGGCTTGTCTTTTGAAGTTTTTGTTGTAGTATTTTGAATGCATTGAAGTATCTCTATCCATCAATTCGGTCGATCGGATGACTAGTCGTGCTGATGGCAATCCGTTTGGATGGTCATCCGGTCGGACAGTGCTCCGGTCGGACGGCGACTTAGTGATGAGGTTACTTACTAAAGGAAAGTTCACAACAGAAGCGTCATTCGATCGGATGGCAACCTTGTTATTGAACATGTTGAAAATTGTTTAAGTCTTTAAAGTCTTAGTATCTCATGATCCGAAGAGTAATCCAGTCAGATGGTCGTCCGATCGGATTGCAATTCGTTCGATACTCAAACTTCAGATAAGGTTGTTCAAGTGTGGGTCCCAAGTGTGATCCGTTCGGATGACAATCCGTTCGGATAACCTATCCGTTCGGACAGCAGTCCGATCAGACAGCATTCCGTTCCGATTGTTCCGTTTGTCTTACACTTGGTGGTTTTTTTGGTCGTTTGTCGTTTTATCGAGACGTTGTGACAACGTGTTAACCAATAGGACTCCGTTTCGACCCATGTGACCAGACCGACCAGGAATCACCCTAGTTCAGCCAGTTACCGGCTCAGGATGGTTGTTCTTGTTTAACCCGGAATTGGTGGTCTCGTGAGTAGAATCCAGACCTTAGACTAGTACAACACTATGGATGAGTAGGAGACTAGAACCGGGTCCGATTCTATCGGTTTTGAGTGTAATGAGTGTAAAAGAGTTGAAAGAAAGTTAGAAACCATCTTTCAATCCTTTTTCACCATTCTTGTGTCGAGATCTTTACAAGATCTTTGTGGAAATCGGTGAGATCTAAGTTGTTCTTGGTGGATTGAGGCCAAAACATGAAGTTCTTGAAGAACATATGATGACATCATCCTAGAACACCCGAAATCTAGTGATTTCACGGTTAAAAGTTAAGATTTAAAAGATAGAAAGGTGTAGGAGTGCGTGTAGATCAAGAATGTACAAGATTTAGGGCGAGATCTTACCTGGATTGAGAGAAATCGAAGAAAAGGTGGGGAGCACGAACAGTTCGGACAAGGACTTCCAAAAATGGAAAGAATGACAATGTCAGGGGTATTTACAGGATTCCAAAAGAGGAAAGGGTTATCCGATCGGATGGCGTACCGCCCGGATGACGATTCGGTCGGATGACATCCTGGTCGGATGACGCCTGACCTGTGGCGTAGTGGCTATCCGGTCGGATGGCTATCCGGCCGGATGGCACTTGGTTCGTTTGTTTGACGCGACGATTTTTGATGTTTCGATTTCGATTGCGAGCGGCTCGTCACGATAGGGTTTCCTAGTCAAATTACTTTTAGTCCCAACTACTAATTATCATAGTTCGATTTTTGATTCGGATTCGAGTTTCGATTGAGCTCGATTGATTTCCGCAACATATGTATATATATATAACACGCACAAGTAACACATAAGGAACACACACACGTATAATAACCAAATTAAGTCTAGTTGCGGTTCGTATCACGATTCGATGTCGAGTAGCATAGCTTGATTATTGATTAATTAACTTTATCGCATTGTTACTTCCTATAATTCACAGTCGTAAGTCGATTAGATAGCGATTAACACACATCGATTTTAGCAATTAACAACACTTACTCCACATAATACAATTAAAATAAGGAGATTACTATAAGTCAAATTCGTACAATCGGTCGTTGACTTTGACCTTGACTTTGACTTATGGAAACACAGGGTGTTACAATCGATTTGGTGATTATTGGTTAGAACACCAATGTATAGAGAGAAGAATAGAAGGAATGAGCAAAGAAGAATGAAATCCTAGGCTCTTATTTAAAGTAAGCAAGCAAGCACCTCAAAATCTTTCTGGGTCGATGTGGGATACAATTGACATGCCTACCTGCCTGCTTGACATGCTAGCTAGCTTGCTTATATATATATTAATTCAGCTGCTTCACTCGTTTTTCTCGTATAACTTTTAAAATATGACGTTTTATAAAACGACGAATATGTCATTAGAACGATCATATTTTTATCTATGTTTTAACCTAAGTTTCATTAAAAGCGGAGTAAGGTAAAAAAAATAATATATTTAATTATTAATATTAAATGTTCTCATATGACCCCATATATATCTATTTTTCATGTATATCTATTTAGGTGTTTAATAAATCTTACTTAGCTTAATTGATCTTGATAGCTTTAATTAATCTTGCTTAGCTTAACTTAATTAATCTCGTTTAGCTTAATTAATCTCACTTAGCTTAATTAATCTTACTTAGCTGATTAATTAGCTTAATTAATCTTGCTTAGCCGTTAATTAATCTTACTTACTGATTAATTAATCTTGCTTAACTGCTAAGTATACTTATCTATTAAGGTTTCTTAGCCGTTAAGTTTTATTTAACTAATAATTTTACTTAATTGCTAAATATTCTATTTTAGGATCTCCCTAGTTGCGAGTTCTAATTTCTAGATACAACGGAACTCGCATTAGTGTATTAACTCAATTCAACTTTAACGATGATCACGAGATAAACCCTCATGACGAATGACAAAGTGCAATACTTAAACATCCATCGAATTCACGAAGAATGACAAAGTATAACCCGAGTTTGAGCAGCACTTGAACATCCATTGGATTGGTTTCAATAGATCGGATAAAGTATCGTACCAGTGATTAGAGTTATTATCTTAATAACGGGCAGAGTTTTTTCGGGATTTAGAAGTTCTGACATTAGAATGACAGAACAAGAAAATAAGAGAAAGAAAAGAATTGAGCAGTGATCGAGCTAATACCTTGTAGTCGTAGCAGCGTTTCACTACCCGAAAATTCGATTTTTAGCAGAATAGGGGCATTTTAGGAAGGAGATTTCGAGAACAGAGGATAGCCCTAGGTCCAGGCAATTTATAGCATGAATTTGGGTTTTACGCGGCCCGCGTAAGCCTTAACAACGCTTTTACGCGGCCCGCGAGAGAGTGTGGATCAGATCGGGGTTGCCGAGTCATCGAGGGTTTTGACGCGTGTAACGATACGTGGCCTTTATGCATATCCGGAGACCTTCAAGCTGTCGCGGCCCGCGTAGGGTCTCTTTATTCTTTACGCGGCCCGCATGAAAACCAAAAACCTTGTTTTCTTGGTTTTTCATGCACGTTAGGGTTTCAGGGGTCCAGATTTTCACTTATGGGTCATTTTAGGATATTTTTGTGCGAGTCTTTACAATTAGCATGTGTTGTGATTTTCTGTGTAAGGCATTATAGTAATGCAAACTGGTTGTGAGGGTCTTGACCCGACTTGTATGGGTAGTCAATCCATTTGTTAAATGTTATCCTGATAACTGAGTACCTGATATGCAATTTGAGATGATCATGTGATAGATGCAACCTGTGTGTAATAAGTGACTTGTTTGATTATGTAACTGATGTTGATTGGTAACCACGGTAGGGTTTGGGTTGACCAACTTGGACGGGTAATTTATCATACCGAGCAAACCAAAGGTGAGTTCATTCCTTTTGAGCATGCGTCCCGGTGGGTGGGATAATCATTGGGTATCCCTGAGAGGGATAGGTCTTTTGGGTAATCAAATGGGTATTCCTGAGAGGAATACGTCTTGTGGGTAAAATCTGGAATGTTGGATAATATACTCAATCCCTATCACCTTTAAGTCCCATCTTGTTTGTTACCTAAGAGGTAATGGGGTATTAGTTGGTAGCGCTATCTAGGTTTGGCACCCTCACCCCGTACCTGAGAGGACAGGTGTGAACTAATGACCCAGTCATGCTCAATGCTTTGATAGGAGCATTGGGGTACGGGCAAAATAAATCTGGAGCCGTCTTGTATTCGAGTTATTATCAACATTGTAATCAATGAACTGAACTAAACACTTGGTAACTAACGTTTTTGTAAAACTATGAACTCACCAGCGTTGTCTGATACATTTGTTGCATGCTCGCAGGTCGTTAGATGCTATGAAAAAGGAACTTGCTATCTGGATGGCTGGAGTGGTCAAGGGTTGTATTGCTTGGATATGCATGATTTGCTTATTGATTCGACATACATTTGGTTTTGAAACATTTAAACAATGAATCACTATTTGCTTCCGCTGAAACTATTTAACTTGGATGATGTTTTATGAATGATTTAACTTAATGAATGGGAATTTTGTTAAATATCTTGTGGTTAGTTCAATGTGATTGGTGGCTAGATCCTGGTACGTCAGACACCTAGCGTGGTTACCGCATGTGGTATTTTGGGGGTGTGACATTTTCAGTATCAATTGACTTTTGATTTCAATCAAAACTTCATCAATAAAAAGGTCTTTATAAGAGCCAATTCTCATTCGTCTCATCTCTTGACAAATTCCTATGTCATACGTGCATTGCTTGCCATACATGTGAATCCACTTCAAAAGATCATTTATTCTTGAGTTCTAATAAAATATTTTCGTTATACTCACTCTGATAATTTATATGATTACACAATGCTGATTTTTTGATATCAAGTCAACAGATTTCTTGGAAAATTCCTTTTCTTTTCAGAGTTACTTTTCAAAGCTACTTACCAGATTTTCATGGAAACCATTTCTTGCCAAAAACATATATCCATTGTTGGAATATGTCCAAACCAAGCTCAATTATTTGAACTTGTTCACCAAATGCATTCAATTCAAAATTCCTTATGATGAATTGGGATCATCATATTCGAGGTAATCTCATTGTTTGAATCATAGTAAACTTGTTTAAAGTCTTCAATTTCAATGTATCATTTGGTAACCACGACACCTTGCGGTGACGATTTCTTTGAAACATTGAACTCATTTCATTTTCACACCTGAGATACGAATTTATCTATTTATTGATTCATTATCCTAAACCAGTCGTAATGCAATTTTGTGTTAAGATAAATGTACCTAAACTCTAATTCCAACATACCTCCAACATCTCTTTTGAATGTCCAGATCCACTTCATTTGAAACTTTCAGTTAATTTCGAAAACGGTAAATTCATTCGGTCACCGTAATCCTTGAATTCTTTCAAGTCATTACAACACCTTGCGATGTATGTATAAATTTGTAGCATGTGCTAATAGTCAAACCTAATCATACATCATTCGTTTGACTCATCATTCAAGTAGTCTTGATACAATTATGTATTAAGACCATGATACACTAAATTCCATTGTATTCTCCAGTGTATCCTTGCCATTTAAATAAACGACACTGATTTCAGGTTTGATCATTGACAAATCATTTTTCATACTTCTATCTTCAATTGAAATCATTGATTCAGAGTTCTTTTTAAACGATCAAAGTAAGTTGTTTTCTGGCATTGAATCCTATTGTTTTTACAAGTCATTTCATTTCGAATTTTATGCCTATCAAATCTCTCTTTTAAATTGTGAAACTTAGTCTCCTTGATGATTGTATCATTTCATCTCATCTCATTCAGTTAACATCAATTCCTGAAACTAAGTTTTGAGACGATTAAATTCCTATTATACTATGATATCCTTATATTCATCTTTTGATTCTATCCCAGACACCTTGATAACCAACTAAAAGACGTGACGCAACCCCAAGAAGATATCGTTGTCCAAATCTCGAGGACGAGATTTAAAACAAGGTGGGGAGGATGTAACATTCCCAAAAATTTTTAGTTACTATACGAATAGGTCATGGGTAAGTTGACCGATAGAAACACAAAGTATTTTGGTGAACGTAGGAACCATTTAATAATTATAATAAAAATAGTTAACTTACAATTCAAATTGAATTTGTGTATATACGTGTCTGTATATGAAAAATATGAGAATAAAATAATAATATAAGAAATTAAAAGATTGAAATTGAAAGTACATGTTGATAGCACAATGTTTCGTGCACCACAAGCCAATTTATGAGGATAAATAGAATGCCATTTCTCACTTTTCCTGTGTACCTTTCTTTCTTTCTAGTTCTCGTTCTCTCTCTCTCTAAAATTCTATAATTGTTTATTATTATTTTTATTTATTTATAATAATAATAATAAAGGTTTGCCCCGTTTTAAGTGTTGTAACCCCTGACCATTGAGTCAATACCCTGTCCGATTGATTTAGAACCCACCAACGCATGTCAAGGCTATGCTCGACTAAGCATGTTGGGGTCCTGTCTCGTGACGTAGGGATATAATTAAATTGGGTTACTATACTTAATGCGAGTGCATTATATATTTTATTAAACAGTCCAGGAATTATACCCAAGATATAACAACCCTCCCTAAAATATTTTAGACACCCTCAAATGTCCTAAAATACACCCCGTATACGAAAAATGGCCCTAAATACCTTTATTTTTATAAAAATTAAATAAAAAATGAAATTTAATACTCGTTCGCGGGCCGCGACGTAGTCAGTGAAGGCTTACGCGGGCCGCGACAGATCAACATCAGGCCGGCACCAGGTGCCGCCACGTGGCAGGACACGCGTCAGAACCCGAGATGACTCAGCACACTCGTTGCCGCCTTTAGGGCCCTCGTAGGCCGCGAAAGCCCTTATTGTTTCCTTCGCGGGGCGCGAGCAAGGCCGGATCAGGCGCTATAAATAGGGACCTTCGACATTTCATTTCAATTCGCTCACAACTCGAATTTCTCTCTTAATTTCTGAAGCGTAGGAATAATACTCGAGTATAATACCCCCTAATTAGCGAAGCTCTGCCTCGTTGTAAGTATTTTAACCCCCGGTTACGTATTAGATACACTGCCCGATTGATCTAGTGCTCCGTAACGGCTGTCGAAGCTCTGCCCGACGTAGTCGTTGGAGTTCTGTCTCGGGGAGGGTATAACTAATGTAAAATTGGGTTATTATACTAACGCGTGTGCATTATTTAAATTTATAGATTATAACCAGGAAGCCACAGGGAAAAACCTAAAATAGCAATGTGAGTAATCTCCTTTTTGCAAACTGTTTTTACAAAACCTCACTTAATTAAAAATATATTAAACAGTGATTGAGTATTTGTTTTCTACAACTATCGTCGGTATGTTGGGGTTTTGTATACAAAATTTGTTACTACATTGTGAGTAGTAACATGACCACAAGTCGGGTTGACAGTACCGTGGGTGGTAATTAAAGTAGATGGAAACAAATGTAATTGCGCGACCGCCCTCGATGCTGTAAACTGATAAAACCTGTTTTGATTAAACTGGGATTCACTCACCAGTATTTCCTGCTGATAAAATGTTTTAAACACGTGTTTCAGGTAACTTAGTGTGAAGCCAATAAAAGCCAGCTGGAGAGCACTGAAGGCTTAGAAAAGTGGCAATAAAAGTTACCTAATTAAAAAGGAGAATTGTTTTCAATAATTGGGATTATTCCCTACAAATGTATCAAAATGAAAAATCGGGTTTTGTCCCACTTATAAATGTATTATCAGAGAAACTTGGGTTTTATCCCATTTCTTTATTTTAAATATTTTTGGTGTTTAACTCTAATAAAATATTTCCTAACTACGGTCCTGGTGAAACTTTCCGTTACCAAATTAATAAACACCGATACCATCAGACTGGCTCGCGGCCGCCCGCTCCCGGGATAGGGGTCGGGGGCTGTGACATAAATGATAAAACATATTTTAGAACCATTCTAAACTTATATCGCAATTATTTCAAAAACTGACTCGTTGATTTTTTTTAAAACAATATTAAGTTGACTCGCCAAGTGACCAAGCAAACGTGATTCTTAGGAGGTGCCCTTTTGAGGGATTAACACCTACCTAATCATGATCATGTAGCCATGTTCGTTGCGAACATTGGCTTGACCGTTTAAGGTCTAACTAAAAGTCAAAGCGTTTACGTAAACTCTTGAATTTTCGGCTTTAAAAGCCAAATAAACGAACTAGTCATGAAAGGAATACTTACAAGTGGTCCTAGGGACTGTAGAAAACTCAAAGGAAGTTCCCAATTGCTTAGGACCCTCCAATATGACAAGTATAGAAAGAATGAATGAAAGGTGTGAGTTTTGAAATGAAAATCAACACCCTTTTATAGTGTTTTGGAGAGTTGCGGATGATTGCCTTGTGTTTAGGGGAGTTCTAGGATTATTACAAGTGTTATACTAACTATTTAAAACCATTAACAATCCATGGTTTGATTAAAATGGTTTTAGTTATGTGTGGGCTTCAAGTAAAGGCATAAAATCAAAATAAAAAAAATATGGTTCTGGGCTGTCGCTGGCGGCCCGCGAAGGAGAGCCGGCCCATCTGTCGCGGCCCGCGACACTGTTTCCGGCCCAGCCAATAATGTTTGGCAGATTGGCATGTTTGGCCCCTGTTATCTTTTATATACTTTTTAACTTTCACATTTGACATTTGACATTTATGGCACATAACTTTCTAGTTTCATGTATATTTTCATTATAAGATGTGAAAGTGTTAGTGGCTAATCTTCGGCACACCCGGGAGTTTGAATGAGCATTACGGAGTTCCCGGTTCGTTCCAAAGGCCTCTTAAAGGCGTAGTTTCACACGTTGGCGCTTTTAGTCCTTTTAACGCACAAAGTTGTGCGTAATATCGTTTACCGATATCAAAGCCTTCCATGGCCCATATTAAGCATTCCGGTGAGTATGACCAAGCATCATGGAGTTTCCGGTTCGCTTAAATGGTCACTCAAAGGTGTAGTTTTAGACGTTGATGCTTTTGGCCCCTTTAACGCACAAAATTGCGCGTATTATCGTTTTATCGCATCAAAGCCCTATGTAGCCCATATTGGGCATTTTACGACCACAAAACAGTCAACAAACGGTCACAAAATTGTAACACGCAAGCGATGGCAAAATTGTCACAACAAGACCGTCTCACAAATCCAAAGAAGCGGTCGCAAAAATATTTCTACGGTTGCAAGCTGGTCGCAATAGGGCATTGCGACGAGTGTTTTTCTGACCGCAAGTTTGGTCACAAAATGGTCGCAACATGGCAACTTTGACTATTTTGCAACTGTAAATACGGTCACAAATACCCAGTTTTCTACTAATGAAAAGACCAACTAATTTCCAACACATACAATTTCCATGGCCGGCGGGAATAGTGCTGTTTGGTGGTTGGCCGAAAGTGGCGGCCACTTTTTTTTTTTTAATATAATAGTAATAGTAATTTATAGGTCTTGTCAAAGTACAATTTCATCCGAAGTTTAAAATTACGATTATGCCCTCGGTTCAAAATAAAATTTGTCTTTTGCCCCTGCCTAAATTTACGCTTTTCCTCTCAGTTAAAAAAATACGCTTTTCCCCCGGTTCAAAATAAAATTAAGCTTTTTGCTCCAGCTAGAGTCCTGCCAAATTACGATTTGGTTCTCAGTTTAAAATTACGAGTTCGCCCCCTGTTCAAAATAAAACTTTGGTTTGCGGGAATAGTTGTGTTATGCGGTTGGCCAAAAGTGGCGGCCACTTTGTTTTTTTTTTTTTTTTTTTTTTTTTTTTCATATAATAGTTATTTATAGGTCCTGCCAAATTACAATTTTATCCTAAGTTTAAAATTATGATTTTGTTCCCGGTTCAAAATAAAATTTTGGTTTTGCCCCCTACTTAAATTGACGCTTTTGCCCTCAGTTAAAAAATACGTTTTTGCCCCAAGTTCAAATAAAATTATGGTTTTGCCCCCAGCTAGAGTTCTGCCAAATTAGGATTTGGTTCCCAGCTTAAAATTACGATTTAGCCCCCAGTTCAAAATAAAATTTTGGTTTTGCCCCAAGGTAAAAATTACGTTTGCGCCCACGGTTAAAAAATTACGATTTTGCCCCCAATTCAAAATAAAAAAAATGGTTTTGCCCTGAGTTAAAAAATTTTTTTTACCTCCATTATAAAATTAAGATTTGACCTCAGCTAAAAATTGCAATCTTGCCATCGTTTTTTTTGGGCAAAACCATGGTAGTGTTTTATTTTACTTGGTTGAGCCAATTTTGTTTTTATTCGTGCCAAACAGCTGCCTAGCACTCACTAATTGGTCCTGACAAATTATTCTTTTGTCCCCAACTCTAAATTACACAGCTTGCCAACGTTTAAGTTGTTTTTTTTATCATAACTATGGTACTGTTTTTCTTTAATTGGTTAACTTGATGTATCTTTTTTTGATATCGTGTTATAAGTAGCATGTATACCTAACCGACATAAAGGCGTACATGTTATTAAACTAAGAAATATTCGGTTTAGCGCCCCGCAACGCGGGCGGCGGATAACTCTACTTGTGTATGACAACAATACCAATGATGAACAGTTGAAAATTTTAATTGGTCTATGTGATGGCAAAAGAGAATTGGACAAAATTTGGTTTTTTTTTCTTTCTTTTTTTAACTTCCTGTTTATGAGCATATGTGACTATTAGACCATGTGTAGTGGTTTAACCAAATAATGCCCCCACCATGGGGCGTTTGCGACACGTGGCAGTCCAGTCAGCATGGGGCATTATTGGGGGTTATTGCAAAAGTGGCGTAGTGGGAATAATGCCCAATAACGCCCCTTCCAATCATTTCACAATTATTTTTTTTAAACTTTAAATACTTCATTAAATTAAAAAAAATACAATATTAGAAATAAAAAAAATAAAATCCGACTAAATTAAAAAAAATACACTAGTTTTCGTCTTCGCTTTCTTCACCCTCGCCAACTTCGTCTTCCTCGTCCTCCATTTCTTCCTCACCCTCAGGTGGTACATACCGAACCGACCATGCGTGGTGTACCAAATCAACCATTAACTGGGAATGGTACGGTTCGTAACGCAACTCTCGCGCATTATTCACTCTTTCTTCCATTGACGCCTGTGGATGGTCCTCTTGAACGGCTTCTGGCACATAATTCTGGCATATCGCCTTTCCTTCGTCTTCCAAAATCATGTTGTGCATGATTATACAAGCGTACATAACATCTCTCATTTTTTGTTTGCTCCATGCACGACAAGGATTTCTCAAATATTGCCAGCGTTGTTTAAGAACACCAAAGCATCTCTCAATGTCTTTTCGTGAAGACTCTTGAACCTTTTTAAAGTGTACTCTTTTTTCATCAATAGGATCACTAGATGTCTTCACGAAAATCGAATACCTAGGATAAATTCCGTCGCTCAAATAATATCCATGAGGGTAGTAGTTTCCATTTGCGTAAAACGACGCTTTTGGAGCTTTGCCAGAAATCCACTCCTCTAACAACGGAGATTGTTCAAAAACATTGATATCATTGCATGACCCGAGCACGCCAAAGTAAGCTGACCAAAGCCAAAGGTCATGTGAAGCAACCGCCTGAAGAATAACAGTGTGTCCTTTTTGGTCACCCTGTGTGTGTTGGCCTCGCCATGCGGTCGGGCAGTTATCCCAACGCCAATGCATGCAATCTATGCTCCCGATCATACTAGGCAAACCATGTTCAGCCGAATGTACCTCGCAGATCTTTTGAAGGTCGTCCCATGTGGGCGTTCTAAGATAACGCGCACCATACACATCAATAATACCTTTATAAAAAAACATACACAAACATAAGCTTAAAAAAAACGACATTTGAAAAAGCAAGGATTCGTACCGCGACAAAAATGCTCCAAGGTGGCTCGCGTTGTTTTCTCGCCCATTTTTAGATACTCGTCGTTGATGTCGGTTGTGTTTCCATAAGCAAGGATTCGTAACGCCGACGTACACTTTTGGATACCGGTAAATCTAAGTGCCCCTCTCGCATCCGCTTTTTGTTTAAAATAATCGTAGTTGGCTTCCAAGTCGTCGACTATGCGTAGAAACAACCGCTTACTCATTCGGAAACGACGCCTAAACATTTGGTTCGAAAACGTCGGCGTCTCATCAAAATAATCTTTCATCAAACGATCGTGTGCCGCGCGTCGGTCTCGTTCAATATAACCTCTTTTATTTTTTTCTGGTTGGGGGGACGACAATGCTTAACATATCTCACTGCTAGTTGACAAGCACTCGTAACCGCCTCTTGCTCAACCTCCTCATCGGTGGAATCATCGCCATCAGCAAAAAACTCTTTGTAGTAAAAATTTACCATGGATGAAGAACTAGGGGAATCCATCAAGTGTTTTTATAAAATTGTAGTGTTTTTGAGAGAGTTTTGGTTAATTTTGAATGAGTTTATATATATATATATATATATATATATATATATATATATATATATATATATATATATATAGGTAAAAGGTTTAAAAAAATAATAATAAATAAAGAAATAGCCGTTATATAGCCGTTGGGATTTATGATTGGTCAGTCAAAGTTGTTCAAAGCGTTTTTTAAACAACGCCATACCCATTTTTTCTCGAAAATTACGCCCAAAAACGCCGGGTGTAATGGTACCCGGGCGTTATTTGGCGTTTTTTTTTCAATTTTTTTTAAAAATACCGGCCCACTACGGGTGGTCTTATATTATTCAGTTTCGTTTTCTACCTTGCATTTTGTATTTTATTCAGATCAGATTATTTTTTCTTTTTTCATATTTGATTTATTAGAATTAATTATTTACATTATTTACCTTAATTAATGATAATAATCACATTATTATTTCATTCATATTTAACATACTAATTTTATACTTGACTTTTTACCTTAATTAATGATAATAATCACATTATTATCTCATTCATATTTAACTTGACTTTTTATTTTATTTTATTACATTTTCATATTTATTAATGTTTTTAATAAAGTTATTATACGATCCTTAAACTCTAATAATTCTTTTTACAAAAGATTTAGGTTTATACCCATATACTTTAATAGAAGTTTAATAATAATTCTTTTTCTCTAAATGAATTTAAGTACGCATCGTCTATAAAACCCATCAATATATCATGTAACATATACATTCTCACGAACACACTCCTATAACCCGCCGCGAAACGTGCACCCTAATACTAGTTAGTTGCATTTTGCACTCCCACAGTTATTTAAATATTTTGAAATTTTATTAGTCCACTAAATCTTCAACTCTCGTAATTCCATTTTATAATCTCTGATCTATAAATTTCTATGTTATACCAAAACACTAATTTTCAATTTTATAATTCCATTCTTGTTATTTCCATCAAAGTTACACAAAAAATGCATCTCTCAATTTTGTTTACATGTTCTGAAAATGATTATCATCATCATTATTATTACTATTAGTATTACTATTATTATCATTATTATTATTATTATTATTATTATACTTTTATATTTTCTTTAATATATTTAAAAGCTAAAGAATTACAAATTTATTTATACGGATGGTAAAAGATATTCTATTTAAATTTGATTATTTGCCACTTATATTTGTATCGCTTTTATGAAAATGAAATGCACCAACTTCGAGTTTCCGACGTAAATTCGTAATTAAGCAGGTAGTATTTATTATTTATGATTTTCTTATTCTTAGAACACGAGCAGAAGATAATACATGCAAGATGTAGAAAGAAGAATGATAAAGAAAAGCTCAAAGAGAAGATGCAAGTCCAAAAATAATACATAAAGTCTTTAGGCTATTTCAAAGAATATTCGAAAGGCAAGAAGAACAAACTAAATAATCCTTTAAACTCTATGATTAATGATTAATGTTTGGGTACCGTTGGCATTCCTAACAATATCTGATATGTATCTCATCAAAGATTTGATATTCATTCAAGCACCCAAATAGAGATTCTTAAATCAGTAGGGTTAGCGAGGCAGTTTCTTCTAGCATCCAAATAGCAACTTCAGATTCAACATTCTTATTGTCTACAAATTTACAAAATATTGTATATTTGAGCTCTTTTACATAATTTTAAAGCTCTTTGCAGATTCTAAAAATAAAAACGATAAAATGCATGCATGGACCCATCAAATGGGTCAAAGTCACAACTACCACCAGTGGCGGATCCAGCCGGAGAAATCACTGGGTTCCTTTTTCCAAATCATACAAGGTTTACACTACAAAAAAACGTTTTTTTCCAAATCATACAAGATTTACACTACAAAAAAACGTTTTTTTTTTCCGAAAAGACTGGGTTCCTGGGAACCCGGTCTTTCCCTCTAGATCCGCCCCTGGCTACCACCACCCCAATTCATGAAGTTTTACTTGTGTCATGTGACTTGCATTCTGTTTATCTGTTTTCAATAAGAAATCTTCGTAAGGGTGAGAGGGGCACTCCCCTCTTAGGGGAGTCCCCTCTCTTACGCACGGCCAATCAGCACGCGCCACGTCAACTCCCCTCTTAACTCCCATCACACCCTCAATTTGATGGCGGCACTTCTCTCTTAGGGGACTTGCTTTTTTTTATTTGTTTTTTTTATGCATGTTTATAAATTAAACAAATATTAATAAAAATTAAATAAAATTTAATAAAAGACATTTCATTAAATTAAAAATAAAAATTACATTCAAACTAAAAAAATAAAATTACATCGCAATACTACATAAAAATTTTAGAAATTGCACGGCCACCCGTACTTGTTAGCGATCTCGCGCTTTCGGGCGAGGATGAACGACAACATTTCCAGCGGAGCATCGTCGTGCGGCTGAGGTGGCACTCCTCTCTTGGGGACTTGGTTTTTTTTATATAAATATCTTTATAAAAGTAAAACATAATTTAAATAAATTAAAACTAAATAAAAATAAAAAATAGAACATTTCATTTAATTAAAAACAAGTTTGAGGGTATTTTTAAAAGTAATAAAAAAAATCACAAGGAAAAAATCACAAGAAAAAAACCAAAAAAAAAAAAAAAGAAGGAAAAAACAAAAACAAAAAACAAAAAAGAAAAAAGAAAATGGCATCTCTCATCCTTCTACATCTCCTTCATCCTCCTACATCTCCTTCTTCATTTTACCTGCATTTGTTCTTCATCCTCCTTCATTACCTCACAAGAAAAAAAAAAAAAAAAGAAAATGGCATCTCTCACGCGGTGAACACCCACCGATTCCCCTCCCCGAAGTGATGGCGGCGGTGTTCCCGCTCGGGGACTTGGGTCACCGCACCACTCCACGCATGGTGCCCCGTTCACCCTAAGTTTGCTTAGATTTTCAGTATATGCTTGGTCACCAAATTAAGAGGTGGAGACTTTAATGACCTCAAAGTAAGTTGCACATTGAATATTTGATAAGGAGACTGAATATTGGACTATAACTCTATATGGCCACATGTGTTACACATCTATGGACTCATTTGATTCCTATATTGGTTTAGAGTAGGTACTGATAAATTTCTCACACCCAAATCACCGTACAATTATCTTGATTCATTATTTTTTTTCTCTATTTATGTGTTGTGGACGATGATTGTAGTTTCTATGCCATAAAGGCACAAACCCCACAAGTGATGTTTATTTTGAATTGTACCTGTAATAATGTTGTTCTTACTATATTGATCTACATTAACATTTTTGTCCAATTTTAAAGAAATTAACTTGTACAAATAGTGAGTTTTTTTTTTTTCTTCCCAAAATGGTGTTTTGGGAAAAACTATTTACCATTTTGGTGTTCTCTAAAAACTATTTAGCAAAATAGTGTTTTCATTACTTTTTATTAACTTTTTCTTAGTTTCATTTATTTATTGGATTAAAGAAAAAGGCCCAATTCCCTCTTGGTTTCCGTTGGTTCATATTTTTTACTTTTTATTCAATTAATCCAATATATATATACTATTTTCCATCAACACTGATTTTTATCTTTATTTTTTTTCTTTGCAATTCATAATATTTCATTTTCTTTTTCGATTAATATATTTCATTTTCCGGATCAACGTACTGTGACATTTTTTTTTTATTTCATCAAGGGACACATTTTTTTAATACATGTATTATATTTTTTTAATAAGGAGTCAATAAAAAAATCAAACTCTGTTGTGAAGTTGTAAAAAATTAAAGGCCTTCTTATAAGAGGGATGCGTGTAGAGCAAAACGGGGGAAGTGTTGTGTTTATAAATTGCCGTTATTTGTATTGAACCCCGCCAAATCGTTCTATAAACTTATAAGAGGGATGCGTGTAGAGCAAAACGGGGGAAGTTAAAGCCCACAATACTGATACTCGGGGAAGTGAAAGACACAATATTGACAACATATACTCGTGGTAGCAATTGGCAATAACGGATCCATTATTAGATTATTGTGCAGAGTCAGACAAAAGTAAATAATTTAACTAAAAGTTTTCATAACCTTTCACCCCCCTCTTTTTTTCAAGAAATTAAATAGGCACAAAAACAAAATTAAGAGTTTTTTTAAAGTGCATTATTCATTCATGTAAGAAACTTAACTTTTCTAATGACATAATCATAAATAAAGGCACATAAATCCCCATAATGCTTATACTCCTGTATACAAATATGTATACAAAGTCGAACAAAAGTACATAAATTTAATAACCTCTCATAACTTATACTCCTGCATAATGCTTTCACAAATCCCCTCCTTTTTCAACAAATTAAAGAACTTAAGTTTTCTATGAACTCAACAAATAGCAAATCAAATTGATTTTGACTTTCAAGATTTCATACAGAACACATAAACAGTTAATCCTTTGGTACCCTCTCGTTCGTCTCAGATCGAATTGAGAACAATTAATCCTTTGACTTACATGAAAGAATTGAGAACAATTAATCGTTTGACTTACAGTGTTGTTACCAACACATCACCTTTATGTCTGATGCGTGCTCGGATGGTGCAATTAAAGGAGTACCTATTCCAAATGGTGGGCCTGTTTTATCTCATCTCATATTTGCCGATAACGTGATGCTCATGGGTGGATGGTCAGAGCAAAACTTGAAACATTTGTCTTATGAAATGATTTTACTTAGCATCCTGTCTCAGAATCAATATGACGAAATCGTGTTTATTTGGACTTGAGTTATCTTGGGGCAATTTAAATATTATTACAGATGCTCTAGAATGTAAGGTTGGACACTCTCTTTCGTTTTCCATTGTATAAAAGTTGGGGTACTATGAATTTATGCAACAATTGGGCACCTGTGGTGAACATTCACTTCTAGTTTGTCTCTACGGAAGCCTAACACCCCCTCCATAGGTGGTAGGGTGACACTAATCAAATCCGTCTCAGATAGTCTATCGGTTTACTATTTTTCCCTGTACGCAGCCCCAAAAAGGTATTACCTTTTTTTTTTTTTTTTTTTTTTGAACGGCAACAACGAAACTTTATTCAACAAAAAACGATAGACCAAAACGAATAGCAAGATGCTATACGATCCATCTATCGACTCAAGAGTACATCCAGGAAATACAATTACATCATCACAAGGAACACTTCATCTAGGATCCAAACAAAACAAAACATAAAACGTATTGTACAAACACTCTAGGGGGGATCATTCCAAAACGTGAATTTGCTCCATTCGTTCCATGTTATTCCGTTGTGCCTTGTTCTTAACTTGATCCAATCAAACGCTTCTAACTTTATCTCTTCCACCAATCTACCCGGGGTAGTGAGCGAGTCGTTGAAAACTTTATTATTTCTATTCTTCCATAAGTGCCAACCGGTTAAGAGATGGATTGCGTATATTATTTTCACCTTCTTTTTGGGCCAGTCCGTTTTCTCAATCAATCTTGTTTTCAGCTCTTCCCCATGGCTTCTGATCGGAATTTTCAACCAAGACCAAACTAGTAACCAAACTTCTTTTGCTAGCGGGCACTGTATAATGATATGATTTGCTGTTTCGGGAGCTAGGCTACAGACTTTGCAAACCGTTGAATTCATTTGTATTCCCCTCTGACTTAAGGCAACCTGTGTCGGGATCTTTTCTTCGATGGCTCTCCAATTGAACAGATTTACCTTGGCCGTGGCCATTGTACTCCATTCCAATATATTTGGTACCGCATTCACATCAACGATACCAGCCAATTCTTTCCGGATCTCCTTAACCGAGTAACCCTTCGCTGTGTTGTTCTTCCACCTCCATGTATCCTTGTTTCGTCCCATCATTTGCTGGAGTAATAGCTCTTTTAGTTCCTCCCACTCGCTTTTTTCTTCTAAGCTGTTTGGAAGTCTGCACCACTTCCAATCCCATAAGAGGCCGACATCGTTTCTTTTGTAGTTCTGTTGCACCTTGTTTCTTTTATCTTTTGCCAAACCAAAGAGTGGCAACGAAGACATGAATCAAATGGAATGGATTCAATAAAGGTGATTGGCCCGATTAAAGAAGGGGGTCTTGGTTGGAGGGCCCTTATGAATAGACTACCTACTCGACTAGAACTAGCGTGTCATCATATAGTCATCCCCTCATCCATGTGTTTATTGTGTGGCGATTATGAAGAATCATTAGATCACTTTCTCACATCTTGCTATGTATCCACGATATACACATTCTCTGTCAAGGACCTATTTTGGCTTTATGAAACGGTACAAGGATCGGAGTGGAGGAGGAAAATAATCCATACGATTATCATACTAGCATCATGGGTAATATGGAAGCATAGAAATGTAGTAGTGTTCTCGAGCGAAAAAGTTGAACCCATGCTAATGGTACAAGAGATCAAGGCGTTAGGATTCCTTTGGTTGAAAAACCGCTCTAAAATTGTCCTGCTAGAGTGGGATAATTGGTGTAAGTTCTGTTTCTTGTGATAATCTCTTATATTCTTTGCTTGTTCTTGCCGGCTATGTCAGGTTTAACAAAAATGGAACTTGAAACATAAGTTAAGGGAAGTATAGTTTTTAACTTCTGGATTTTTGTTGAATTATTTGACATGTTGACTTTATTAAAGGAGCTTGATGATTTTTGTTGAATTACTTGACAAGGTGACTTTATTAAGACTAGGGGTGGAGGGTATCGTTTAATCACTTAGGGTGTTTGAGTTATTCTCTAGTCAATAACATCATGCCATGTCAAGTCCCCATTCCACTCCCCATTTTGCACTCAATCACTAGCAATATTCCAAACATCTAGAGAGTGGTAAATAATTTAAAAAAAATTGTGATTGGTTGAAAGGGGTTGAGACCCACCATTAAACCCCCCTTCTCTCCTCCTTTCCTCCTCTTCCCGCATCGGTGAGTAGTCACCGAAATCACCACTCCCCACTCACCGATTTGAAGCCGGCAATCGTTCCCTGTGCGGCAACCCACCTCCCCGATCAAACTCACCGAAGCCATACCGTGTACTCTCTCAGGATGCACTTTGGATTTTGGTCACTTGTTTGTTGTCTGATGAGAAGCTTGGATTTTTTTCGTTTTATGCCATTTAATTTTGAAATTCTTATCATTTTACTAAATTATATTTTCTATATGGATATAGCAGATCAATAAGCATAGGTGTTACTAAAATATATAAATGTTGATCAATTAACTAATTTATATTTTGGATATTGTAATTGTAATTTGAATTTGAAATTATTTGTTGTTTATTAGTTTTATAGACTTGGTTTTTATGTTAAAATAAAGTTCCAGATTGCCCATAAACTGAAGTTGAATTATTATTACTTTTTTGTTATTATTTCATATCGGATCAAGTTATCTCGAATTCGAATGTTCAAATTTGAATTGTTTTTTCTACATAATGTAATGTAATTTGATTCAAATGTTCAAAATTCAAGTAACTTGAATCACTTAATTAGAGAAATCCGAGAGATTCGATACCGATATTTATAGCCCAATGAAAAAAGCAAAGCTTGTATGAGCATCTAAATTGGGAAGGTCATAAAGTCCCACAAGAAGTATAAACAAAATTTGTCGCTTAAAAAAATATTTATATTTATTTGAAACACTATATTGTTAAGATCAACTATTTATACATATTTTAAAGTTTTACACAAAAATATTTCAAAGTAAAACCATTCGATTTCAACAAATCTTTTCCTTTTCCTTCAATTTCTAGAACATTCTCCGTTACATGAAGACATGTCGGGTTCTTCTACTGGTATTTTAATGAAGTATTGAAGATTAAATGTGCAAACCCAACCGTTTTTTACTACGGAAACGGTGGCTATGCGAAATACAAACCGCAATCTTTTGTGACTATGGGAAACACAAGTTTTCTTTTTGAGCTTGATGGATGTCCGTTATCTCAGTTGAGGCGGGCATTGTTTAAATCTGAATATAACTAGATGTTAGGTGTATTAGCGTTGTTTATCACCCTGTGTGAGCATTGGAAACCCGACAAACAGTCTTGACAACTGTGACAGCTTATCTATCTATGTGTGTCACATCCATCCTGTTATAGCAATCGATATGATTAATTTTACAGATTTTTTTTCTAATTAGCGTTGTTAACTACCAAAAAACTAACATCTTTTTATACTTCATTTGTAACCGTAAGGATGATGCAAATTTGTACGTAAAGATCTCTACACAAACTCTTCTACATCTTTTAACCAATTGCCCATCACTTAAGACCTTGAAAGATTTGTTGAAATCGAAGATTTGTGTATCTGAATCAGGTTCTCTGCCTTAGATCGGTCATTCCTTGTGATATATGAACGTTGTATTCTTGTCTTTCAACGTATACAGAATCGGGTTCTCAAGACAAGGATCGTTCTAATAGATTAAAGAGAATAAACCCTCGTTTCTTCATCTTCAAGAACAATGATGAACAGATGATGTTTTTTTCGCATAATCGTTGGTATATGTCGACAGTTGAGTCTCCTCCTTCGTGGTGGATAAATATGAATAAGATACCTTCGAGATACTTCGTGTTAGTTTTGATTTGAATTTTGAAAGTGATAAATTGATGTATCTGGTGGGGGTGATATAGTAATTTTCAATAATGTAGGAAGGATTGTAGTAGTAGGACATTGGAATCAGGTTCTCAAACAAAACCAACAAAATCCTGATAGTGAAAAACATCAGCAACCATTTTTTCTTTTCCTTCAATTTCGAGAACATTCTCCCTGTGTATGTGCTTGTGCTGTAGAAACTGGTGATGAATTTGTGTACACAACTGAACGTTAATTGATATTGTTTTAGACAACAACAGATAATGAACGAATTGTTGGTGGATAACGCAAACAAGTTCTCCATAGTTTGTTATTCAGATCTCTATTCGGTCATCTTTATTCAGATCTCTATTCGGTCATCAAGGGTTGTTTTTCACCCTGTGTGAGCATTGGAAGCCCGACAAACAGTCTTGCAATTACGTCTTTAATCAATACCGCATTGTTAATTTTAATGATGATTCGAAAAATTCCGAATAGCTACCAGAATAACCCGACACGTCTTCTATGATGATTCGAAACATTCACGAACCACAATGGACTCAAACTCATACTACTCACCCCCCCCTGAGGAAAGGTTTTCCTGACGACTCAAGATAAAGCAGTTGGTTTGCGTTCATATCAGCGTTGTTTATCACCCTGTGTGAGCATTGTAAGCCCGACCACTAGCAGAAGAACCCGACACGTCTTCTATGATGATTCGAAACATTCACGAACAACAATGGACTCACACTCATTGTTGCGAATTTGGTTTCTTCGGTACAGGCTGATGAAACCGAAGATTCAGACTCCTTACAACTCTCATCAAATGTCTCACCCTTCCTTTAATTCTATAAATATTAAATAAAGAATAACACCATGCCCGTAATCCCGCGTTGATAGCTTCCGTTTTATTACAGTCATACGACACGTTTTCTTGTTCTTCAATCTTTGTTACTTGTTAATGTTTTATTTTTTTTTCTACTTTTAGAAATGTTTGAGCACCTCACGACTGTAAAATATCTAGTGTGATTTACACCTTAAATACTTTGAGAAAAATCAAATTTTCGTTTCATACGGGCCGTATAAAAGTATACGGCCCGTATACACGTTCGTATACATTGTATACGACCAGGCAAACTTATTTACACATGGTGTATACGGGCCGTATACTCTTATACGGCCTGTATGGAATAAAAAACTGACAAAGTCTGCTGGCACAGATTTTGTTGTTTTTTTATTCTATACGGGCCGTATAACAGTATACGGCCCGTATACACAATGTGTAAATAAGTTTTTTTCCATGTGTTAATATTACGACCCTTATTTAATTAAAACATATTTTTTTCACATTTTGTTTATAGATAGAAAATAGGATATGTCATATTACTAGAAAAAACTATGGTTATAGTTATAAAACTAATCATACAATTCTTTCTGAAATTGTAATTGGAACTGTTGGAAAAGCCAAACAAGACATCCATACATTGGATAACAAACAAGGAAAAAACCTAACCAAATTATATACTGCTAGAACTAATGCATCCATTTTCTTGATTTAAATGAAATATCAAATGATCTATATTATTCCTCTTAGAAGACAAATAATGGAGATAGAACGACTTAAGGGGTTATGCCAAATGCCACCAAGTTGGGTGCTTAATTGGTTTTTGAGTTCTTCCAGATTTGTTCGAGTTATCTTGCAAATGTGCCGTAGTGGGAATAATGCCCAATAACGCCCATGCAATCATTACACAATTATTTATTTTTTTTAAATTTTAAACATAAAATTCTTCATTAATTAAAAAAAAATACACTACTTGAAATAAAAAAAAAAACGAAAAAAAAAACAGAATATAAAAAAAAACGGAAAAAAAAAATAAAGTTAAAAAAAGGATGATGATCTAGAGTCCATATTTTTCCCGATTTTTTTGGCGATCCATTTGCGCAAGGATCAACGCGTCGCCTTGGAGGTGGTCGATCGGTTTGGACAAAAACTCAATGTCCTTTTCTATTTGCCTCGCCTCTTGCGTCTCGTTAAACTTTTTGGTTTCGGCGACGTGTTCTTTCATAGTCTCCCAACGTTTGTGGCCGAGGTCTCGAATGTCTTGGAGACGACGGTTCATCTCCTCGAAATCTTCCTTTAATTCGAGATCGGAAGACGACTCCACCGTAGTTGGGATGCACGAATGGAGTAGCGCCACTCAAGTAAGCCGCGTACAATATCATGTTCGGGTCCATGTCTTGAAAGTTAAACGGTTGTTGCGGTTGGTTGTGTTCGGGTTCATGGGTCTTGAGGGGACACCAAATGGGGGTCGGAATGGATGCATTTTTTTATAAAATATAGTAGTAGAGAGAAAGTTTGAGAATGCGTGAGTTTTTTTATAAAAAAATGATGAAAAAGTGGGTAATATATATAGTGGGTTAATATTGCAATTTAAAAAAAAAATATATTAAACAAATGACCGTTTGACAACGGTCAACTCTAGTCCCAATTCAAAATTTGGCGTGGTTTGAAAAACGCCAAAACAAATTTTGGCTTGGAAAACGCCGGGCCGTAATGGCTTGAGGGCGTGTTTCAGCGTTTTTTTTTTGAATTTTTTTTATAAAAAACGCCCCACTACGGGCGGTCTTATAGTCAACTCTCAACACTCAACACTAATAACATTTTGTCTCCAATACTTTTTAATTTTACATCTAATTCTAATATCTACATCTTTTACTAATACTTACTAGTTCATATAGTTTTTAAATTTTAATTCTAAATCTACATCTTAGTTATATGTTATTCTATATCTGGAATCCCTTTGAATTTGCATTTTACTTGTTCAAATATCAGATTAGTAAAATTGGAATAATCAGTAGTTATTCTTTTTTATTTTACGGCCAATAAAGGAAAACTTTTAAACATATAAATTGGTCGGTTTTAAGTAAATTAAAACCCGAGAAAAACCTATGAAAATCAACTTATGCTTGCAAATGATTCCAGCCCAGCTGGTTGATGCATTGGAAATGATGGGGAAGGACTCAGGTTCGACTCTTGATTTCACCAGAGTTTTTTACTACAGTGCATTTACTCCAGAGGGTCGGCTGGTGCAACTCCTGTCAAGTGGCAGGAGGCTGGAAATTTTCTCGGGGACAGCGTAACGCCCCTCTCGACCAGACGTGGGTCCGGTTAAGACAACATAGTCCTGGTGATGAGTGGTGGCGAGCCTGCGTCTTGCGAGTGTGAATTAGCCGTCTGTTCTGAAGTTTACCTGTAAAAAAAAAAAATCAACCGATGCTTCTCTCTTCATAGCCAGTTGACTTTTACTTTTTTTTTTTGACTTTTAACTTAATGGTGTTTCCATAAAGCACATTTAGGATGCATGCATTTGACACAATAGTATGTTTGCTCTGAATTAAATTGTTTATTTAACATCGGTTGACCCTTGTGTTATGTGAGTATTTAGAGACTAAAGTGTTATGAATTGCAAAAGTTTCAACTATCTATGTACTTTTCAATAAATATGTATCAAAACCAAAATATTGACATGGACTAAGAGTGTCATTAGTTCTAATTGGTTAAAACTTATAAAGATATTGTAAACGCCTAGTACATATGAAATTTGGATACTCTTTGTTTGCTTTTTTTTTTTTTATTAAATTAAATGTTCACACAACTTAATAAAGATATATTTATATAATTTGTTTAATAGAGTAATTTAACATATTGTAAAGACCTAGTACATATAGTCTTAGCATATTATAACCCGGATGATATGTTTCTTCTTTGTTAATACAAAATCATAAACATATGATTATTATAAGTTAAATTGTTTAGCAACTTTTTTTTATAACCTTTATGATGTTTATACAGGATCAGGACATATTTGATTGAAGGTTTCTGCTGTCACACACATAATGCTGCTTGGCACACCCTTCACAATGTTATTTGTGGGAGTGCTTCGAAAATTGAAGAGTACTTAGACATGGTTTCTGCTGTCACACACATAATGCTGCTTGGCACACCCTTCACAATGTTAATTGTGGGAGTGCTTCGAAAATTGAAGAGTACTTAGACATGGTTCAAAACCGCCTACATTGTAGTGTGAACGTCTTTCATGGTCGAGACGATGAACTCATTCCAGTGGAGTGTAGTGATAATGTCAAGACCAAAGTCCCTCGGGCACATGTTAGGATTGTTGAGAAGAAAGATCATATCACGATCGTTGTTGAACGAGAGAAAGCCTTTGCAAGAGAACTTGAACAAATCTGGAAGAACTCAAAAACCAATTAAGCACCCAACTTGGTGGCATTTGCCATAACCCCTTAGGTCGTTCTATCTCCATTATTTGTCTTCTTAGAGGAATAATATATATCATTTGATATTCCATTTAAATCAAGAAAATGGATGCATTAGTTCTAGCAGTATATAATTTGGTTAGGTGTTTTCCTTGTTTGTTATCCAATGTATGGATGTCTTGTTTGGCTTTTCCAACAGTTCCAATTACAATTTCAGAAAGAACTATATGATTAGTTTTATAACTATAACCATAGTTTTTTCTAGTAATATGACATATCCTATTTTCTATCTATAAACAAAATGTAAAGAAAAATATGTTTTAATTAAATAAATAATATAGATAAAGATGAAGAATGGAGTCTGAATGCTCATAACATAAGGCTAAGTGCCTAAGCTAGTCTACCAAGGGATCATATCTTCATTTTTTTATTTGTTTATTTTTTAAAAACTTTTAGTATGCACAAGACCCAAATATGTAAAAGAAAACTGTTATTACGAAATTTTGGTTTTTAATATAAGTTTTTGCTGCTACAGCTCAATGTGTATTGGAATGGAAGTGAAGATTTGAGTTTGAGACCATTGGTCTTAGTTTCGAATCTGATCCCAATCAGGCTGGTTTTATCACAGTGGGCCTTTGGGCGGCGTGTTTTCCCCAGAACTGGATATGGCTTGGGCTACCCAGCGTTGTCTACACGTATAGTATCGTCTTTTGCCATTAGGTTACCTCGAGTAGCCAGACTTTATTTCGTTGTTCTTCAATAAGTTTTCATCTCATATAGGTAACTAAAATAGTGAGTTTATGGACTTTTTATATGAGATTTCAGGTTTTATCTTTCTAAAGAAACCACAATTGCAAAATCTATTATTCGAATAGTAATTAACTAAAAAGCATACTTACATGAATAAGATGAGACACTATAATTTTTTGTACCAATTAAATTGTCTTGTGTCTTACGGATGTAATATTGTTGTGTTATTTAACGGGTACAGCCAAATGCATGATGCTTCTTCATTATTGTTCACCCTGCCACTCTCCTTAGGGACCAAATTTGGCCATCATGTACGGCCAGAATTTCATTTCAATAATGATCCCGGCCATCTTGAATGTTCATCAAATTATCAAGACTTATTAATTTTTTATGTGTTTTAAAATTAAGCACTAAAAATGAAAGTGTATAATTGTTATTTATAAGTGGTTGAGTTTAAAAATATAGTAAACAATTGTATAAGATCCATGGCTGAATGTAGTAGAAGAAAGACCAAGCAGGCCAGAAGTGGCTTCGGCTGAGGTGGCAAGGCGGTACCACATGGGAACACTGTTTCGTGGCCATTGGTGTCACAAAATCAACACCGAAGAGGGGTGATGGTGTTCGAATCCATTTAGACTGTAGCATACCGTACATCATGTAAGATTGATCATAAAGCAGCTTAGAAGCTTTAATCACAGGCGACACTCAAGTGACACCTGTCTTTCTTGTCTATCAGTTAATTTATCTTATTCAAACACACTTGTAAACATGGTTGTAAAACAAGGTCTTCAAAGCCGAATACTCTCCGAGTAATCGCTACAAGGTAGGTTGACGAGACGACCTTTTCAACTCCGCCTAATTACTCGGAACCGATCAAACACGGTCAACCTCGGCCAAAATCGGATCTAGTAGGTTAACTCGGGCCGAGTTTGACTTAAAAAAATAAAACATAATTTCCGTGCCTATCATATTAAAGAATGAATATCCTTTATATGTATTTTGCTATAAATATTAGTAAAGAGTGAATTGCAAGAATTGTTCTTTATATTTATGCCCCTTTACAGGCGGTGTCCTTTATGTTTAAAATTGACGAGTTTTCTCCTTTATATTTAAAAACCAAGCACGTTTTACCCTTTGGGCCTAACCCAGTTTATTTTCTCAGTTAAATGTGACCACATGCAGGTCACATGAGGGTAGTTGTGTCATTTAATGTACCCTGAGCATTTCCCCCAAATTTAAAGAACCCCAAACCCTAATTCTTCTCATTTCCCCAAATTGATTATCATCAAGAACTGCCAAACATTGCGAGGTAGACCCACCACCCCCCGTCTTCACCGTAGCAGCAGACACAAACCGACCCGTTTCTTGATCCCAATACACAGATGACGATCGCGTACCCTCGTTGCCAGCCATGTTTCTCCTAGGAACCTGTGGTAACCTAACCAGTGGTGGTGCTGGTGCGGGTGCAGGTGCGGGCTCGTTAGACCAAGGAGACTTGTTCCCGGATGACTGGTATATCGGGTTAAAATGATCCTGTGCGGGAACCGGGCTACTCAAATTACTAACGACACTATGAGCACAAGTTTCAGTATCATCACGGCTAGCTCGACTAGGCGAATACGAGCTTTTCGAGTCATGAAACTGGTGGTGGGTACTATTCGGGCTGCTTTTTATGTTCACATTGCTGCTGGATAAATGATCGGGGTCGTATTGATTGGGTTTAGACCCTACAGGATGAAAAACAGAAGAGGAGGCTCGAGCCTTAGCTCCTGCTTCCATGACTTCAGTTGAATCCAGTTTCGCAAGCTTCCAAGCATTGATTTGAACCGGACGGTTAGGTGGCCGTTTACCCTTGTCGGGTGGTTGCACTGCATCTGGATCAACCGTTGATGGAAGCCGTCCAGGCTCCAGATGAGCTATGACTTCATCCTAATTTTTTAAAACAACAGGTTAATAAGAAAGGTTGTGAACAATCCTCAATTTGGGGAAAGATTTCAACTTGCGATGTTTGGTAGTTCTTGATGATAATCAATTTGGGGGAAATATGAAGAATTAGGGTTTGGGGTTCTTTAAATTATGGGGAAATGCTCAGGGGTACATTAAATGACACAACTACCCTCATGTGACATGCATGTGGTAACATTTAGCTGAAAAAACAAACTGGGTTAGGCCCAATGGGTAAAACGTGCTTGATTTTTAAACATAAAGGACAAAACTCGTCAATTTTAAACATAAAGGACACCGCCTATAAAGGAGCATAAAGATAAAGGAAAAATCTGGCAATTCACTCTATTAGTAAATTTATGTTATTTGACATATATTTAATTTCCGAAAACTAATTTCTTTATGATTTAACATGTCCGAGTACTCTCCGCCTATGCCGAGTACTCTTAACTCCCCGGTCGACCGACTAGGGAGCGCTTAGCGACTTTTGCAACCATGCTTGTAAGTCAATCACAACCGCCACTTGAGTGACGGTTGTTTGATAGACGCCGGTGCATATGGCGCCACTCGGTTAGTGACGGTAACGTACATATGCATCTGTCTCCGATTACCCTAGTTGTTTGCCTGTAAATAGCCTAAGGTTTTCTTTCATTAGGTTAGTCTTTGGATTTATCCATTCCACTATTAAGTGTGTGTTTTGTGCCAATTTAGCACAGTCTTGCTTGCATTGTGAACATTTCAGACTATATCAAAGCTTAATCTTTGTGCTAATCCTTTCCTACTTTGTTCATAAAACAGTTTATGAGTTTTCTATCATTATCGGTTCAAACACATCAAACCAATTGATGTTTCAGATATGCTAGTTGTTGAGAAACATCACTAGTATTGTTATTTCTAGGATTTTGATCTTATTACGAAGATAAAGCAAAGAAGAAAACGAATGATGCAAGAGAGAGAAACGGGACGTGATGATGTGTGAGAGCAAGAGCTCCACTTCGAAGGCTACGTGAGGTAGGACGGAAAGAAGGACTTATCCTAAGAAAAACACTCATGCTCCTAATGATTTTCGTATATAATCCAAGGTTCACCAAGAAGTTCTACATGAATTTGAGAGTGCAAGGAACGTTGTTGGTGGACATAAGAGCATCTAATAGGTAGTTGAAAATCCTTAGTTTCTAGCGTCTAAATTCGCGTATTTATGTTAATTTTAGTTCTTGAATCCATTACTTTGATACGGTTTGTGTTTTGCAGGCCTTGATAGATTTAAGGTACATTTCGAAATCTAAACGAGGCTTTGGATTGGAGCTAAGGGGACCCAAGTCGAAGAAACTGATAAGATTATGATGAAATCGCATTAGCAACGGGACCTTAAGTCGTTTCTGACAGTTTACAAATGCCGTTGTCCGGCGTTTGCCGGCCTAAGCCGTTGCCGACGGTGGGTCGTGCCGTCGGCGATGCTGCCTCTGTTTCAATTTAAAAAATTTGGGATTTTTAACATTTAAGTCCGATTTTAATGCATATGATTGACCAATTTTCGAAATTGAGAGTTACATAAGAGTTCTCTATCATTCTAACACTTTCAATAATCATACTAGATCGAAATCCAAGATCGAATTCAAGTTTTCAAGATGTTTTTCTTCCGGATTCCAAGGTCTTCCAACTATGAGCGGCTAATCCTTCAAGCTTCACCCCAGGTGTAGATTTTGTAAGCTATTAGGGTTCTTGATACGCTAATTGAGTTGTGGATTATTGATTTTACACTTTGTATATTTGAATAATTGTGCTAATAGCATTGGTCTTGTTTTGAATTCATAAATTGTCGAGATTTCCTTGCATCATTGACTTTATGAAATGAATTCGGCTAATTATGCTTTGATTCAAATTATGGTTTGTTATATTCTTGGGTAACGAAGCATACTTTTTTACATTGTTTATGTTGATGATTTTTGATGCCTAAGCTTTGAAACCCAACCCTATTTATACCGATTGTTGATCTTAATTCCAACTCTAGTTGTGAAATAGAACCATAATGCTTATACTTTTGAACCCATGTGTGAATCATTTTACAAATCATTGTTCCTAATCACATTCAAGTATTGCATTAGTAGTTACAATTTGTTAATCTAGCTTTTGTTTTAATCACAAATAGTTGGACATTCAAACCTTCTTTTCAAACTAACCAAATCAAAAGATAAAAATTAAAATAACAAGCTTCATTAATCGTTTCCCTAATCAACATTGCTTAAAGCACGTACCACAAAATATTCGTGGATTCAAAACCCTTCTTACCACTTACCATCTAGTTAGAGGTACTTAGGAACACACTTTCTCTCTATCTTTGACCAGACCCTTCAACGCCGGTCAAATTTTGGCGTCGTTTCCGGGGAGTTTATGGGCTTTGTGTTTTGAATTATATTGATTATTTGTAATAATCTGTTTAAGTGTTTGGTGTTTTTGAATTTTTCCATATTCTTTGTTACACTTGGTGTGTTACTTGTAAAGGTTACATGTGGTGCATACGTACTAGGACATCCAGAGGAACCACACCATTGGTGTTCAAATTGGAGATTGAAAGAGTTGCAGGAAGAATCCGAACCAACTGTCATTTAGAGTAACTGATTGCTTCTAATTCACCATCAAATTCAACCCAAAACCAATCCATTGGAACCGCCCAAATGGAAAACCAAAACCAAAACATCAACAACCAAAGTACCGTTTGGGTGGTAGCAACCAAAGGCCACCCACTCCACCACTCAACATAAACCAAATCCAACAACACCCACCACAACACCCACCACAACACCCACCACAACACCAGGACCCTTACCTACCACACAATCAATTCTATAACTAACTTCAAAACCCCAACAACAATCGAAATCCCAATAATCGTGTCCCCGACGCAATCCGACCCATCTTGAACCGAGGCAATCCCGTCTCCGGGAGAGCCAACCGACACCAATGTGATCAAAATTGTCACACCCTACTAGTTGCGGAAGCGTGTTGCGTGTGATGTAAGAAAGGTAATCATTGCATCCAAATGTGTAAACACATAAACCACAATGATGCCATAGATATAATGATTTTAACAAAAGATTACACGTTTTCCAACATAGTTTCAAGTTCACCAACCTTCACGACGTTAAACATGACATAGTTTAAGTTTTATTACACAACACAAAAGATAGTTTTTGACATAAAACATAGTAAGGTTTTGTCCCCTATATACCCATACGAAGTTGGGATATAAAAGAAAAACCCTCCAAAGCGGCTATCGTTGTTATTGACCTTCCCGTTTCCCGTAGTGTGTCACCGGCTCAAGACTTGTTTCCTGAAATACATGTAGTTTTAAAAAGTCAACAAAAGTTGAGCGAGTTCATGCAGTTATTGTTGTCATATGAAATCTTTGCATTCTTGTAATGAAATCCCGGTATGTTAATAACATATATGGAGTTTAAGGATATATCAGTGGGTAGCGAGCCCCCTGACTATATGTACCATAAGTACGCAACCAACCCGAGATAACTTTGACATCATGGGGATCACAAAAGCACTCCACAATTAACAACTAGGAGTGGAGCGTGTCTCAAGCTCAATAGATCTACACCTTTTGCACCTTGGTCACTAAGTGATTAATGGTTACTATGTTATCATCCTACTTATGTACATTGATCGTGTCATCATCTAAACCCATAGTTAACATACCCATAGTTTAACATGTATTTCCCCTCGACTGTTTTAAAAACAAAACATTGAAATCATTGAAAGGAGGGACATGAGCTCACAAATTTGCGTTCCGTATTATGTAATACCGTAGGTGAGAGTCCGTACGCGTGAATAAACTACATGTGCACTAACTTGATTAGACACTAGGTCTTATCGGACCTCGTACAAGTTGTTCATCTTGAATTCTTTATTATGTTATCACTTGTCATCTTTGGAGCAACTTTGTATTTTTAGAGCATTGGTAGTTTACTCGCTCGATTGTTATATATATTGAATTCATAAGTGTATACATGTATTCTATGTGTTTTGAATTATGTGTGAACGGGCTTCGCCCTTCACATGTCCTCGTGCCGCGCACGCATGTCATTGAGCCGAGCCCATGTCATTGGGCAGAGCCCATGTCATCTATGTTATTGGGCCTAACCCATGTTTTAATGTTAATGGGCCGAGCCCGAGTCTTTTATGTCATTGGGCCGAGCCCATGTTTTCTTGTCATTGGGCATTGGCCCATGTACTTTAGTAATTTGGGCCCTAGCCCTTGCATTTTAGCAATTTGGGCCTACCCCAAATGTTCTGTGGCCCATGTATCTTCATGAGTCTAAATGTTCTGTGGCCCATGTATCTTGTGAACTTTCCAGTCCATAACCACAACCGGTTCTTTAGTAAACTGGAGTTTTTCGTCTACGTGATTTCATCCGCTGGGATGATAACTGATTTCGTTGGTTGGACTTTTCTTGAGATTCGACACATGAAATGTGTCGTGTACGTTACTAAGTTCTTCTGGCAGTTTTAACTTGTACGCGACGGTACCGATCTTTTCTAGAACTTCAAATGGCCCAATGTATCTCGGGTTTAGTTTTCCGCGTTTCCCGAATCTAGATACACCTTTCCAAGGCGAGACTTTTAGTAAAACCTTGTCTCCGACCTCGAAAGATAACGGTTTACGTCTTCGGTCCACGTTGCTCTTTTTCTGTCACGGGCCACTTTGATACGGTCTCGTATATTTGATATCTTGTCAGTAGTCTCTTGGAGTAGTTCGGGGCCAATGAGTTGTTTGTCTCCGACTTCCGCCCAACACAGCGGTGATCGGCACTTCCGTCCGTATAGTGCTTCGTATGGGGCGGCTTTAATGCTTGTGTGATAACTGTTATTATACGAGAACTCTACCAGAGGTAAATGAGTATCCCAGTTTCCGCCCAAATCCATCACACAGGCGTGAAGCATGTCTTCCAACGTTTGGACGGTTCGTTCGCTTTGTCCATCGGTTTGCGAATGAAATGATGTGCTTAGATCGAAACGAGATCCAAGCGATTCTTGAAATGATTGCCATATTCTTGACACAAAGCGACCATCATGGTCCGAGATTATCGAAATAGGCACTCCATGACGTGCCATAATCTCGTTGAGGTAGATTTCAGCTAACTTCGCGGTACTGTCTTTTTCACGAATAGGTAGGAAGTGAGTGATCCGACTTGGTTAATCGATCAACGATAACCCATATCATGTCATGACCTCGAGAGGTCCATGGGAGTCCTGTAATGAAGTTCATTGATATCTGCTCCCATTTCGAAACAGGAATCTCGGGTTTTTGTAATAACCCAGATGGCTTTTGATATTCGGCCTTGACCTTTGCACAAGTTAGGAAATTCCCAACATAGGTCGCAATATCTTTCTTGAGTTTAGGCCACCAATGGTATTCTTTTAAATCCTGATACATCTTATCAGATCCTGTGTCACACCCTGACTTTTGCGGAAGCGTGATTATGTGTGACTTGCTTAATATCATTGCATTCAATCATAACAACAACTATATGATAAAACTAAAGATGGTTATCCATTAAACAAGTTTAAAAACATAACAACATTGTCTTGAAACATAGACTTCAAATTCGAGTACAAACCATGCAACTTGTTTAAGAGTTCACAAGGACTCGACAAAAGACATTAAGTAAAACCAGGCTTTGGAAGGTGTGTCTTGTCCAGGATAGGACACACTATCCAAACCCTAAGACACATCGGATGACATCTTTTATTCTCAACGTAACTTGAAACATCCAAACTCCCGCCAGATCCACACTTAATTCCCTGAAATACATGTAGTTTGAAACACATCAACAAAAGTTGAGCGAGTTCGTGTGTGTTGTTTGTGTGCACGAATAAACCTTTGAATCAGTGAAAGTATGTATGTATGTTTGTAAATCCTGGTATGAAGGCAATAAGGAAAACAGATCATTAATGGTTTGCAAGGCCATTAATATGTGTGACGTGATGCAGGAGGGCTCAAACCTAGCAGACTTTGTACCGAGCTTCCGGCTGTTAGACATAGTCATCCCATGGGCCAAACCCTGGTCCAACATGGGCGGGGCTCGCTACACCCAAATAGATCTATCACTCATGTCCCTTGGTCCTACAACGAGGATTAATGGTCTTAAGCGTTGTACCCACCACTAACATGATCTAGCAGTAACCTTCCTTAGCTAACTATACCACATATAAACGTTTGTAAACAGTTTGTAACATGTACTTCACCCCCGAAGTTATAAAACTGAAAACAGTTAAAAGAAAATGGGGACATGAACTCACAGTCTTGCGTTCTTCGTAAGCACCGTAACTCAAAGCTTTGCCTGGCGTACACGACTACCTACATCATATTAAGGTCTATTAGACGAGTGGGTCGTGCCTTGACTTTGTATTAATTAGTGTCTTTGAGTTATGTTTCTTCGTATTTTCAATATTATTCCAAGTTATATAATTATTTGTTAAAATAATAATTATTTTAACTTAAATCATATTTATTAAATTTTAGAATAATAGTTAGAATAATATATTTTAACTTGATACCTCTCAAGTATCATGTATTTTCCTTCCCAAGGATCGGTGTATTTGTATTTGTATCCTTAGAGTAGGGTTCGCACGGAAAGTGTGTTTTTCCTAGAAACTATAGGAAGCGATCTGGTCCATCCGATTGGTATGTTTAAGGGTTGAGATTAAATCAATGGCAATCTTGTAATATTTGAGTTATATAATTAGTGACTTTTAATATAGTGAGGGTATTTTGGTAATTGGAAGTGTTTTAAATAAGTCAAGAAACTGCCATATCAATAATCAATCCCTAAATTCATGCAATTTCCCCTCTTTCTCTCTCTCTTTCTCTCTCTCCCTCTCTAAACCCATCTCTTTCCCCTTTGCTGCTGGCGACGCAAAACAGGACCCCAAGAGCATTCAGATTTCGGTTCCAAGGCTTGTTCATACCCCTTTTCTTCACTAGGTATTCATATCTTGTGTTGTGATTAAAGTTCTTGAAGTGCATATACGTTTTCGGTCTTAATCCGCTTGTAACTTGGCTGCGTTTTTTCTGTTTTAATTGATGATTGTAGAGAGGCTTGTACGGCTGTTTCTGAGTCAAGAAATCTGCTTGCTGTTAAAACACAGCGTCAAAAAATCTGCTTGCTGTTAAAACACAGCGTCAAGAGATCTGCTTGCTGTTAAAACACAATGTCAAGAATCCTCCAGCAATCTGCTTGCTGTTAAAACATAGCGTCAATAAATCTGCTTGCTGTTAAAACACAATGTCCAGAATCCTCCAGCAATCTGCTTTCTGTTAAAACACAGCGTCAAGAATCTGCTTGCTGTTAAAACACAGCGTCAAGAAATCTGCTTGTTGTTAAAACACAGCGTCAAGAATCTGCTTGTTGTTAAAACACAATTGCCTGCTTACTGTTAAAACACAATGTCAAGAAATCTGCTTGCTGTTAAAACACAATATCAAGAAATCCTCCAGCAAATCTGCTGACTTAAAACACAATCAGATTTGTTAAACTCCAGTATGAAAACAAACTGTTGTAAAACACATTATGATGTAATGTAATCATCAAAAAACACAATGTGATGTAATGTGACATAGACAACAACATAAAACACATTCAGAGTGTTAAAATGCAAAAGAACTGTTAAAACACAACCTGATTATATATTGACTTCAGAGTGTTAAAACACACTGAATTCAACCTCTCTGACTGGTAAAACACATCACCAAGACCTGCTGATAGTTTTTCCAGATAAACACATTTACCTCCAGATTTGAATTCGAAAACAACCAAAATTCCGAAAATCATGGAATGTTAGTTAATGAAAAATAAATTCCAAAAATAAAATTAAAATGTGAAATTACATAGTTGTCCTTTTAGTTAAAATAACTCAATGCCACATGTCCAATTCTCATAGCTTCCAAGACTTTCTAGGAAAAATAGACTTTCCACCCAACTCCTACTCTGTATCCTTATACTTGTATATTTTTTCCATGTATTGGTGTCGTATTTCGGAGTGTAATTATGCGTACGAGAATACGTATTTTCTTGTAATTATTAAGTATCCTTATACTTAATTTCGTATAGATTTTTCCGGAATAATATCTTTAATGGAAATTCATCAATATATTTCCAAAATATATAATTTAAGAAATATTACTTGGAAAAATTAGTTATAATTTCCTTTGGCAAAAATATTTGTATCTTCATATAAGTTCCAAAAATAATATATTTTCAAGTCTAACTTGGAATATATATATATATATATATATATATATATAGAGAGAGAGAGAGAGAGTAAATTGCCATTTTAGTCCCCGAGGTTTGTCCTAAATTGCCATTTTAGTCCAAATAGTTTATTTTTCTCCTCTGGGTCCTTGAGTTTTCCATTTTTTTGCCATTTTGATCACATTGTTTAACTCAGTTTAAAAACCAGGTTATAACTAGGGGCATTTTTGGTATTAATAAAAAATGTTTCTAAATTGCCATTTTCATCCAAAACCATTTTTATAATTTTTTTTCTTTTAATCATTTATATATAATATATTATTTCTTATAATTATAATCAAATCACTTTTATTATTATTATTATTATTATTATTTTATATATATAACATATATATACAAAGATCTGATATTACTGATACACACACAAAAACTATCGCTGCCATAAATCATCAGCCACCACCGCATCACCTCCACCAACCACCGCTACCCCCACCTACTACCACCACATCCCCTCCCCTAGATTCCTCTCCACCACCACCATCCCCACCCTTCCCCAGATCAAAAGCAACCGCCTCCACCATCACCTAAACCTGCAACCACCAACAACCAACCACCGTAAACCACCCCGTCATCTCCGACCACAAACCGTTGTTATCCACCATACTACCATCCACCACCTAACCTGTTCACTACCGTTCACCATCGTCATATACAACCATTACCGGAACAAAATCAAACTGAAATCAAGCAATAAACCACTGTTTCATACCGTTGTTCATACCACCGTTCACCACCATCATAGACCACCTTAGTCGCTGAAAACAACCACAATCGGAGGTGAAAGGAAATCACCAGAAATAAGGTCAATGGTATCGGGCAATATCTTAGTCGCCGGTGGCGGTGGAACCCTAGCCGCCTATGTTTCACGAGAAGTCGTTGAAGAAGCTCTTGTTCATCAATCGGATGCCTGAATTTCCGTTGGGAGACGATGACGATGACAAGTATTTTGTTGATAGAAAACCATTTGTGGCGGTGGAGATCTCTTTGAAATGGTAAACGTGAGGATTTTCCGGTAGGAAATCACGTAGACTGGAGAATGAGCTATGGCATGAAACCGATGATTTCCATGAGTCCTTGTTGTAACTGTTGCCGTTAGTTGAAACGGCTGCCGGTACCGATGATGATACGGATGATAATTCACAGTTAAATTGATTGGATCTAGAAGTTGTTGTTCTTGATGATGAGGTGTGAGATGTGGTATTTGGAGATTTAACTGTTGGTTGAATTATGTTTTCGGTCATCTTCTTCTTCGACTTACAACTGTAGATATTGTGCATATTTTGGGAGATTTATGTGGAAGTTTGAGATGTGGAAGACGGTGATGGAAATTGTTCTTGATGATGAGGTGTGAGATGTGGTAATTAGATTTTTTTATATTATTTTTTTAATATAAAAAAGAATGTATCAAAAATGGCAATTTGAAAGATTGAAATTGAAAATTCCCAAAATACCCCTGGTTAAAAATGGGGTTTTTGGATGGAGTTAGACAATGTGATCAAAATGGCAACAAAAGGGAAAAGTCAGGGACCCAGAGGAGAAAAAAAAACTATTTTGACTAAAATAGCAAATTTGGCCAAACCTCAGGGACTAAAATGGCAATTTACTCATATATATATATATATATATATATATGCTTATTTTTCTTCAAAAATAATATATTTCGTGTTTGTTTGAGAAAATATATATTTCTTCCAAAAATAATATATCTTCTAATATTTCCAAGAAAACATATATATTTTTATTCACCAAAAATAATATATTCTCTTCTTGTCAAAAATATGATTTAAATTTGTAATAATTGTGAAAATCATATTTTTGTTTCCTTGGTGTCCAAAATATTATTTACCAAAAATATACTTGTGAATAAATTTCCGGAATATTTTGTGAGTTATATTCCTTTGTTCGGTTTCACTATTACTTTGGGGTATTCTTTGTATATTTGTTCCTTAGAACTTTGGTAATCTTTTGGATTGTAACTTCTTGGTATTTTTGATGAGTTATAATATTTCAAGTCCTAAAATAATATAACTAATACATGTAATATACAAATAATCACACACATGGTGCCTTCTAAATATATATTTCCTAAATACATATTTAGTCACTTTTATTTGTAAAAACCAACCTCCAATATTTATAATTTTTGTAACAAAAATTATGGCAAAGTTTATGTAAAAATTCATGGTTTGAAATACACTTGTAAATGTTTGTTTAGAAATATTTTTCTAAGTGTTTAATTTTTAGAAAAATTTCGCCATAGTTTCCCCTAAAAATGGAGGTTTCCATACCTTGAAGCTATATCATTTTCTTTTGTAAATCAACACAATCAATCAACAATCAACAACAAACAATCTATACTTACCAATTTTGCCAAAAACAAGCATAAACTACCACTTCATGAACTTGAAAATTTATAAAAAAAATGTAGTAGCTTACTAGTGTATTTAGTAAGTCCTGTTACCCTTTAAAGTGTGGTTGATTCTTTAACAACATCATTTTTAAAGAATTTAGATCTTTACAACCTATGATCATATTTTCTAAAAATGTTTCTTCTTGGATTTTTCTTGTTACATAAGTGTTTCTACACTTGTTTAACCACCAAAAATAAGGTTTATTTGTGTAAAAACCAAGATTAAGTAAAACTTGTATTTTTAACTTGGTTTCTTGAAAAATCATTCTTGAAATCTTAGATTTACAAGACTTACAACTCACTTTAATCATCATTTTACAAGAAAACATTATATCCTTTCAAGTTCATGCTTTATGTGAGGATGATCTATTAATCTTTAACACTCTCATCCTCTCATCTTGCTAGGTTATGTTTTTAATCATGATCTAGTAAGATCATCTGATCTACATCATTTACACAAGTAAACAACAATCAACAAGTAAATCAACACATAAACAACATAGTTTCTTCATGATTTAAGCTTATGTTCAAGTTTCATTCTCTTGATTCTTAGTGTTCTTCAAGTTAATCATCATGTATCAATCTTTAACCACTTAGACAAGATGTAAAATGGAGTGTATGATGTTCTTACCACTAGCTCAAGGCTAGGGATGATCAAGAGAAGAAATAGAGTGGATAAAAGCAAATGAAGAAGGTCCTTGAACTTCCGAAAGCTCCTAGCTTCCTTATGCAACCTCTAACACTCTTGTATATGCTTGGAATGGATGAGACTTGATTGAAAATGGTGAGTGTGTGTGGTGTTGGGGTCGGCCGAGAGCAAGAAGAAGAGAAGGAGAGAAAGTAATGTGTGTTGGTGTGTGAAGTTATGAAGGTTATGTCTTAATGTGCATACTTATAATCCATTTCAAAGTGTTTAACTCATAGTTCATATGTTCTAAAAGCACCAACACTATCTAATATAAAATTGAACAAATCTTGATGGTGGGTCCCTTGTTGGGCTGTCCATAGGTGGGGGGGGGGGGTAGTAGACTAGGTTTAAACTAATAGTTAGCTTCTTAGTTAGAATTCAAGTGTTTAGTTAGATACTTAGTTACTAGATATTTATATAATGTGTTATGATGTTCGGGGACCATAACTAGATTGGTAATGTTAAAACAGTGCTTCTAGTGTAAATTTGGTGTTTCGGGTAGTGTCCGGTTGTTCGGTTGGTTACCGGTTCGTTAAGGTGCTAAACTATGCAGTTTAGTGTGCTTTATGTACCCTTTTGTGACAGTTTTGATTTCCGACACTTAGGAAAGCATTCAGGACCATTTAAGCATATTTCTGCATGATATAAGAGTGTTAAAATGCTGAATTTGCTGTTTTTTTTTTTGCAGAATTATGCAGTTTAAGTGAGTTTTAGGCACTTTTCGGCACTTAAACTATCTCTAGGAAGGCAGTTTTGTGATCCTTACTTACCTACACACTATACTAGTGTAATACTTGGTTTCTGGCCCATTCTGTGTCTCAACACATTGTCTGTCTATGTACTGAACTCCATCAGCATTTTCCCGGTTTGTCTGATAACTGTGCTTAACTGTGTTTCGTGCATCATTTGAGTAACAAAGTTCTCATGCAATAATGATATGAAATTAAGTAATATATGATGCACATGTATATGTATGGCAATAATCAGAAAACAACTCAAGTCATTACTTGTAATTCAGCACGGTTATTAAGCACTAATCATGGTTTAATAGTTGTACGGATACCTGGAATTTTGACAGTTGTCACATCCTGGGTGTATTGAATATCTGGACTTGTGTGCTTCATCCAACACTAAGTCTCGTAGGCCACCAAAATATGGGATCCAGATCTTTCCTCTAAAATATAAAGTGTCATCTTTGTTTGTTTCCATTTGTTTCCTTACTCCTCGCAAGGATTCTGCGTGTATATTTCCTGGCTTTAGGGCTTCCTTTTGTGCATCGCGCACTCGAGTAGTGAAGTTTGTCTGGATTGTCAATTCTAAAGCTCGTACTCGTAATGTTCTAACTCTTTCTTTCCGGCTCAAAGCATCCGCTACAACGTTTGCTTTTCCTAGATGGTACCCGATTTCGCAGTCATAGTCGTTTAACAATTCTACCCATCGCTGTTGGCGCATGTTTAGTTCCTTTTGGTCGAATATATGTTGAAGACTTTTATGATTAGTGAATATGGTACACTTAGTACCATACAGATAGTGACACCAAATCTTTAAAGTGAATACCACTGCGCCCAACTATAGGTCGTGAGTGGTATAATTCTTTTCATGAACTTTCAATTGCCATGATGCCTACGCGATGACTTTTTTCACGTTGCATTAATACACAACCCAAGCCTTGGTGCGATGCATCACAATACACCACAAAGTCATCGGTGCCGTCAGGGAGTGATAAGATTGGCGCTTGGCATAGTTTATCTTTGAGCGTTTAGAATGCCATTTCTTGTCTTTCACCCCAATCGTACTTTATATCCTTTTGAGTGAGTGAGGTTAGCGGTTAAGAAATTTTAGAAAAATTCTCAATGAATCTTCGATAGTATCCCGCTAAACCCAGAAATTGTCTTACTTCTATTGGGGTCTTTGGAGTGTTCCAGTTCTTTATGGCCTATATCTTAGCTGGATCAACATGTATTCCGTTCTTGTTTACCACGTGACCGAGAAATTGTACTTCACGAATCCAAAATTCGCATTTTGAGAACTTGGCATACAATTGTTCTTTCTTAAGCAACTCCAGAATAGTTCTCAAGTGTTGTTTGTGTTCCGTGTCTGTTCGTGAGTATATTAAAATGTCATCAATGAATACGGTCACGAACTTGTCAAGGTATGGTTTACATACCCGATTCATCAAATCCATATATACAGCGGGAGCGTTTGTTAAGCCGAAACGCATAACAAGGAACTCGTAATGCCCATAACGAGTCCTAAACGCTGTCTTAGGAATGCTTTCCTCTTGAATCCTCAGCTGATGGTATCTGGATCTTTGATCGATCTTGGAATAGAAGCTGGAACCTTGCAACTGATCGAACAAGTCATCGATCCTCGGTAACAGATACCGATTCTTGATGGTTAGCTTGTTTAGTTCTCTGTAGTCGATGCACATTCGAAAGGTTCCATCTTTCTTTTTGACAAATAGCACCAGAGCTCCCCAAGGTGAGAAACTCGGTCTAATAAATCCTTTGTCAAGCAATTCTTGCATCTCCGAGGGCGCTAGTCTATATGGAGCTTTTGCCACCGGTGCCGCTCCAGGCACTAGATCGATACGGAATTTCACATGTCGTTGTGGTGGCAGTCCGGGCAAGTCTTCCAGAAAGACTTCGGGATATTCTCTTACCACAGGATGTCTTCCGCCTTGCGCTCCTCGGCTTTCTTGTCGACGACATGAGAAAGAAAGGCGATGCATCCTTTTCTCAAACATTTTTTAGCTTTCATGCAACTGATGATTCGTAATGGCGTTTCTTATTTCTCCACGTGTACTAGCAAATGTTCTCCATCGGGCAGGGGGATGCGTATGATCTTCTCATAACAAATGACTTCGGCTCGATTATCGGATAACCAATCCATACCAATAACGACATCGAAACTACCTAGTGGAACTGGTAAGAGATCTATGTCGAACTTTCGTTTACCCAGTTCTAAGGTACATTTCTTTATGATTTTCCTTGATTCTACTAATTCCCCATTAGCTAATTTAATCGAGTATGAAATATCTAATTTGCTCGACTCTACCCCAAGTATATTTCTATATTCCTTAAAAATAAAAATATAATCTGCTCCAGTATCAAAAAGAATAGATGCGAAGTGATTATTGATAGGGAACGTACCGGTGACCAGATTCGGGTCCTGGCAAGCGTCCTTTGCTCCTATCACAAATGCTCTACCCCGAGCTTGAATTTCTTTCGGGCAATCCTTCTTGAAGTGCCCTTTATCACCACAGTCGAAACAACCTTGATCCCTGCTATTCGTACCCCGGCAAGCCTCAGTGCGGTGCCCAAATTTACCACATTTACCACACTTGGGACCTCGACATTCTCCGTAATGGTGGAAGGGGCATTTGTTGCACTTTGGTGCACTCCCGGTGTAAGGCTTCCTGTCGGTATTGTTTCTAGTGGTAGTAACATAAGCATTCACCTCCTTGACTTCTTTCGAGTTTTGCCCCTTGTTGTTATTGTTCTTACCCTGTGAACCTTTCTTGAAATGGGAGAACTTCCTTTTATTGGAGCTAGAAGTTTCCACAGTGGTTTCCTTTTTGTTCACCCCAGACTCATTAAATTTCCCTTGACATACTGCTTCCTCAGTAAGTGCTACAGCCAAATCAATAGCTTCTCCAATCTCCGTGGGTTTAGTGGTGGTAACCATACTTAGTATTTAGGGGGCAAGTCCCCAGATGTACCTCTCGATCCTCTTGAATTCGGGTTCCACCAAGTATGGGACTACACGAGACAAATCATGGAATCGCTGCGTGTAACCCGCAATATCCGCACCAATCATTTTCAGATTCCAGAATTCCGTTTCTAACTTCTGAATTTCCAACCTCGCACAATACTTTTTCCTCATTAGTTCATTTAGTTCCTCCCAGGCCAGACCGTATGCAGCATTTTCACCTTTAGTTTGGACCTGGAGGTTCCACCAAGACAGTGCTCCATCAATAAAGAGTCCAGTGACATAAGTAACCCTTTGCTCAGCAGGGCACTTGCTCATCCGAATGACCAAGTCGGTCTTCTCAGTCTAGCGAACGAAGGAAACAGCACCTCCTATACCGTCAAAATTTAGAGGTTTGCAGTCTAAGAACTGCTTATAAGTGCAACCTGAAATCATCGTATGCACAAATTCAAGAGTGAGTATCAAGATCACGATTAAAATAAATGAGAGTATCGTGTAGGTCAATGGATAACCAAGCATTACCGGTAGGAGGGTTGCCTCCAGAAGTACCTCTTGTTCCACCGCTTTGTTCCGTGCGGTTGGCTTCGTATTGGGCTATTGCCTGTGAGATACGTTCATTCAACTCTTCTTGTGTCGTCGGTAGTGGGTTCGTGTTCATTTTTCCATGACGGGGCGGCATTGTCTTCTAGATAAAATATCAATCTCCATTAGACAAATATTTAATAATAAATATTGTCAAGTATGTATATATAAACACATTGGGTTTATATAAATATGAAATGTATATAAGCATACATGATATAATCACACAATCACGAGCATACATGCACACACCAATCATCACCATGGTCGTATAACTCAACATGTAGAATAGAAACACAACACCATATCATAACATCAACCATAAGTCCACCATGTCATAACAATATCAACCACAATATCATCACATCACCATAATATCAACCACAACATAAAAGAAATACAATGTGAAATACAGAAAACATACTTTTATACATAACGATAACTTGTTACATTTGTTCATGAAGATCAAAAGGACTTAGTGATACATATCCCTAGTCAGTACAAGTTACAATACAAAAGTAAGATTTTCTACTAAATTATATCTTCATGTCTTCAAGTTGTCTTCCAAAAGTCTTGATCTTTATAAGCCTTGGTCTTCACAAAAGTGGGTAGTCATCCCAAAAGATAGCCAAGTGACATATTACTGACATACTACTAACATACTACTGGAGTGGAGAAGGCGGTGGTGGTGACTGTGGCAAAGGTGGTGGTGATGGAGAAGGTGATGATGGCAAGGGTGGTAGTGGTGATGCAGGTGGTGGTGGGGGAGTGATGGCAGCTCTGATCGCGGCCATCTCGGTCTGGAGCTCACCGAACCTACGAAAAAGTATGGAAATCTGAACATCATGAGACATAGTCATGTCCACCATAGCGGTCGGAGGGATGTGAGGGGATGATAGGGATCAGAAGGGTCCGGACTGAAAATGAGACGAGGGATACATAGAGTGTGGAAACCCTGGCAAATGCATGGGATCAGTAGTAGGGGTCGGTGGTACAGTAGCAGGAGTAGGTAGTACTGTAGCAGGGGATTACACATGGGTGCGAGTAGTGGGAGCAACACTAGATGTAGTAGATGAGACATCAACAACAGACACAACCGGAGAGGGTAACTCAAGAATAGCAATGTCATAAACCTCTCCGTCACCAAGATCATCATCAAGGTGCTCGACATGTATCACAGGGATGTCGACATCATCATCGTCCTCGAGATTAACAAGTGGGACAACGGCTAGAGGTACGGCTAAGTGGACTATGATGTGCCCTCCCTCAGGATGTCCATAGATAATCACATCATGCAGTGGCTGCTGAAGAGCTAGAACATCGTCCTCAAGTGGTGCGTGATCCTCAGCGGGATCAATGAGAGCGAACGGTTGGAAATCATCCAACATATCATCATCATCTGAAAAGGCATCATGCTCGGACTCGTCGTCCGACGAAATGATAATGACGTCAGGCTCGTAGACGATATCCGATACTAACGGCATCGGGTCAATCTCAGAACTGTCCGTCGAAGAAGACATGGTCCTGGAAAATAATCCGTAAAATATGCATATATATATGTTAGCAAAATAATTCATTATTTAGGATATATCTCATGCAATCACTATATATCTCATGCCTTTTTTGTTCTCATGTTTCACATGTAATCCTTAATGTTTTTATGTCTATTCCTTATAGACTACCCATGTATTGATTCTTATCTGTTACTTATGATTGAGCCCGCGTGATAGATCCTCATGTCATAGTGACACAATGAAAACCTTTTGTCATTTTTGTCATAATTTTGAAATCACTTTTCTAATGTTATCGACTTTGCTTTCATGTGAGAGCCCTTTGATGATTATAGACCAAACTTTAATAAAAGTTTTTCCCCGGTTCACTATAATCGTAGCTCTGATACCAATCTGTCACACCCTGCTAGTTGCGGTAGCGTGTTGCGTGTGACGTAAGAAAGGTAATCATTGCATCCAAATGTGTAAACACATAAACAACAACGATGCCATAGATATAATGATTTTAACAAAAGATTACAAGTTTTCCAACATAGTTTCAAGTTTACCAATGTTCACAACGTTAAACATGACATAGTTTAAGTTTTATTACACAACACAAAAGATAGTTTTTGACATAAAACATAGTGAGGTTTTGTCCCCTATATACCCATACGAAGTTGGGATATAAAAGACAAACCCTCCAAAAGCGGCTATCGTTGTTATTGACCTTCCCGTTTCCCGTAGTGTCTCACCGGCTCAAGACTTGTTTCCTGAAATAAATGTAGTTTTAAAAAGTCAACAAAAGTTGAGCGAGTTCATGCAGTTATTGTTATCATATGAAATCTTTGTATTCTTGTAATGAAATCCCGGTATGTTAATAGCATATATGGAGTTTAAGGATCTATTAGTGGGTAGCGAGCCCCCCGACTATATGTACCATAAGTACGCAACCAACCCGAGATAACTTTGACATCATGGGGATCACAAAAGCACTCCACGGTTAACAACTAGGAGTGGAGCGTGTCTCAAGCTCAATAGATCTACACCTTTTGCACCTTGGTCACTAAGTGATTAATGGTTACTATGTTATCATCCTACTTATGTACATTGATCGTGTTATCATCTAAACCCATTGTTAACATACCCATAGTTTAACATGTATTTCCCCTCGACTGTTTTAAAAACAAAACATTGAAATCATTGAAAGGAGGGACATGAACTCACAAATTTGTGTTCCGTATTATGTAATACCGTAGGTGAGCGTCCGTACGCGTGAATAACCTACATGTGCACTAACTTGATTAGACACTAGGTCTTATCGGACCTCGTACAAGTTGTTCATCTTGAATTCTTTATTATGTTATCGCTTGTCATCTTTGGAACAACTTTGTATTTTTAGAGCATTGGTAGTTTACTCGCTCGATTGTTATATATATTGAATTCATAAGTGTATACATGTATTCTATGTGTATTGAATTATGTGTGAACGGGCTTCGCCCTTCACATGCCCTCGTGTCGCGCACGCATGTCTTTGAGCCTTTGCTCATGTCATTGGGCCGAGCCCATGTCATTGGGCTGAGCCTATGTCATCTATTTTATTGGGCCTAACCCATGTTTTAATGTTATTGGGTCGAGCCCATGTCTTTTATGTCATTGGGCCGAGCCCATCTTTTCTTGTCATTGGGCATTGGCCCATGTACTTTAGTAATTTGGGCCCTAGCCCTTGTATTTTAGCAATTTGGGCCTACCCCAAATGTGCTGACATTGGGCCTTGGCCCATGTATCTCACTCGTCCGTGTATCCGTTCAAGGATATGTTATAGATACGATCTATGTTTATCCATTTTGTAGCATTTCTTTGATATCTAGTGGACTTTGGTGTATATGTATACATGTGTTATTTTCTACTTGTTTTCTTTCAAGTGTCTTCATGATATGTATTTGTGTATTTTCACTTGTATATTGTATTTAGTATTTTGACATGTATTACTCTAATATTAATACATACAAATAATATACAAGTATCATACACCAAAGATTACCTTTTTAATATATAATTTTTGAATATTTGCATGTGTTCATTATTTTCATCCATTTATTTTTTGTAAAAAAAATAAAAAAATATATATTAGTTTATAAGAACTCTTGGATGATTAGGGCTTAGCCCTTCGTATCAAAATTCCCATAATGGTGATTAAGACCACTAATCGCGTTTAACCTTGTTAATCACCCGTTAATCCCATTTTTAATCGCGATTAGATTTTTAGAAAAATTCGTCATAGTTTCCCCTAAACCATGACGTTTCCCCATGTTTTCAAAACGCGTTTAAATCACCAAATCAATTTTCCAAAATCACCACCTATTGCAAATTAAGCTTTTAATAACCAACTTTGCATATATACATTAACTTAACACCTTCATTTTCCCCCATGAACTTATATATATTTTTACCATGCTTCTAAAAAAATAATGACACTTTATGTATTTTTTACAAGATCATTAAACCAACACATTTCCTCATGCTTTTTAACTAGTTCATCCATGCACATAAACTTGCTTATGTGACTTTTAAAAATATTTATATCACAAATCATGTCCTTAATAACTTGTAAAAAGTTGTATTTATTAAAAATTACTTTCAAGTTGATGGTTTAAGTTCATGGATTATGAAGGTGATGAGCTTGCTTAGATCTAAACATCTAAATGTTTAGATCATTATTTTTAACCATGTTCTTACAAGATCATAATATTTAACACTCTACTTTAACATAATCACAAGATAATACAAACTAGTCTACACTAATCAACATATTTATGCTAACTAGCTAACACTTTTAGGACATTGTTTGATCGGTTTCGAAATACGACGAAAACCAACATATGTTTTAGCATTGTTTTCTTGTCCTAACATGGTTATCTGATTTACGACGCAGTTACGTAATTAAATTACGCTAAATGCATGAGATTATGAAATAAAAATAGTGATTAGTTTGTACGGAATTACCGGTTATTTGCCAGTTGTCACAAAAATGACCAACATATTCCTCGCTTTGAGGATATGATGAACAATATTGATGATGATGAACCTTTTAGTGTCCCGACATACCAATGCCGGAGTGGGTTAGTGTTCACACGTATCACACAAGTGAGGATCAATACAATGAATACGTGTATGGGGATAATGAAGATGATGGGGAGTATTGTCACGGGGGAGGTAATATGAATGATGATGACTATCAAAGAGATAATTATGGTGAAGGGAAGATGAATTAGTGTCACACACCGATAATTACGGCTCAGCCCGGTGGGTCCGGTGGGGAGTATCGTGACGTAAGATTGGTATCATCATAGTCAAACATACACAGAATAACACAACGGAAGTCTTGGAATATAAAATATTATTAATAACCCAATTGTCTGAAAATACCGAAAGGATAATTACATGCGAGCTTGTAATATTAAATCCACAGGCAGATCATTATAAAATGTACAAAATGAAGTTTAGCATACTTTAGGGCATCCTAAGGATTTGCAAGATCCTTTATTGACACCAAGCAGCTCCCAGCCTATTTGCGTATAGTACCTGTCACTTAGTCTTTTGAAAATACATCAGTTTACACTGGTAAATACAATTAAGAGACTCATTTGAAAATATTTATGAAAATTTAGTTTAAGTGCACAAGGCACGAAAAATCTCTTTTATAACTTGGGATAATAATGTTTATAATCTTGTATATAGATTTACATGTCTGTCACACATTTAGGGCCCGGTATAGAAGCCGAGACTTGATTAACCGACACACCACTAATATAAGCCCACAAGGAGTTATCCTCAACAATGTGGGTATATCTTTTTACATGCGCAACTGTCAGGTGTATGCCTACACCCCGTGCTTAAGTCGTGTCCATTTGCAATTAAATGAGCCGAGGATATCCAGGACACGGTCGTATTAACCCCAATGTTTATGTTATCAAACAAAATGGATTAAAACGGGTTATGCAGATTTATTAATCACAATCCGACCAAATGATCCCATACCCGACCAAGCGGTAATATTTTACCGTATCCCATGCTCGTATAAGGGAAAATAAGTTAAAAGTATTTACCTGAGCTACTACTCGATTCACAGCAAAATTTATATAACTCAGTCGTATCCATTCTAACTAAATGCAGATAGCTTTTACCGGAGGCTCTAGTCTGGAATGATGGTAATATATAACCAATTTAGAATGCTAACAGGTCTTATTTAGGTCATAGACCTAGACCGGCTAACTTAAAGTATTAGAAACGGTATAATACGCTAGATTAAGCAACGACCGAAATAGAATGTAATTTAGAACCAACAAGTATGAAGACTTGTATAATATGGGTAAACTAAATACATTATGGATTTTGAAGTAAAAATGATAAGGTTTAACTCGTTTCGGTAAACTAGTTACGTAAGTCTAACCGTACGCGTATAAGCGATAACGAGTAACCGGATAAGTCATGAACAAGTTCCATATGCCAATACATTTTAAACAAGTTATATTATCAGTAGGATATGAACTTGTATGCCCGTTAAGGTTTTAAAATCAAACTACGCTTTTAATCCCTTTATCTTGCAAACTTGCGCGTATCATCACTTATTGGTATGAAAGTCTTAAATGGACAATATTAGGCATTCCCGATAGTATGATCAAACATCATGAAGCTCTCGGTTTATTAAAAGGTCACTCAGAGGTAAGAATTAACATGTTGACGCTTTTAACCCTTCGACGTACAAACTTTCAAATAATTACGCAAACGGCTCCTCTCGACCAACAAGTGGCTCAATTGCAAATATGAATACCGTGTAAGGTCATTCAGAGGCTTAGTTTAAGCATGTTGACAATTTTAGTCCTTCCACATTCAATGTTTTTGATTTTTCGCAAAATTAGTCCCTAATAGTCAACGTTTGACTTCATTAGAGTTTAGTACACGTGTCATCACATCATTGGACGTGATTTTACGAGGTGTTACAATTAGATTTTCGGTTATGTAAGTGATGACGATTATTACAACCGTGAACCGAGGCCACATCATAGGGGGGACCGAAATAACCATGTCAATAATCAAAACCATGTTCCTAATTTTGTGGGAGTGGCCGATCAAAGACCACAAAGACAAAGAAATGCAAATTATAATCAAGTGAATGTTCCTCCAAGACGCCCGACTCCTTTAACTCAAGGTGTGAATGCCTGGTTTAGACCGACAAACTCTGAAAATGCATCACCAATCATCCCACCGGCCCAAAGAATACATTCTTTTGATTGCAAGCTACATTACATCAACGTCCTTCCTCACTTTCATGGTATGGCTATCAAAGAGCCATATACACATTTGGCCGAGTTCTCCGCTCTTTGTAGCATTTTGATTCTGGTATGTTTTCGACAACATTTGATAGTTTTTTGTTCCCCAAGTTTCTTTATCTTTACGAGTTCCTTGTTTATTGTTACTGTTTGATGATTTCTTAATTGCATCTTATATGCATATCCATTACTTCGATTATCTTGTATCCAATTTGATTTTTTTGTTGAACTGATGCAAAAATTGACCCATTTTGGATGGATTTTTGAGTGGGGTTTGATTGCTAATGACAACCAACCTTTTTGAAGCATCTGAGTGTAGATAACAATATAACACACAGTAAAAAGGATTTGACCTAGCAATTAATACATTTGGTAACAAGCTTTAGGATCAGCTACATGTACGTTTATTTTAATACAAGGGATGGTGTAAAAACTTTTTTTTTTTGCATTACTTATTATGTTACCTTTTTAATAAAAATTATAAGATAAATAACATTTTTTTCACAATAGGTAAAATACGAGAGTTGGTGATGGAAAAAGAAAAATAGAAGACGGAGAAAGAGGCTATGCACAATAGGATGGCAAACATTGAAGCAATTTAAAAGTAAGATCTCAAAACGTCAATCATTGTATATATTATGTTAGGATAACTTGGGTTTTTATTTATTAATTTGTAAATTATATGTGAAATGGTTTATATATTTTTTAAAATGTGATAAATGCATATAGATTCTAAATGTATAAACACTGTTAACAAGTTTAAAATGATAAATGGCTAAAAAACCATTTTACGACCGCAAAACGGTCAACAAACGATCACAAAATTGTAACAGGCAAGCGATGGAAAAATTGTCACAACAAGACCGTCTCACAAATCCAAAGAAGCGGTCGCAAAAATATTTATACGGTTGCAAGTTGGTCGCAATAGGGCATTGCGATGAGTGTTTTTCTAACCGCAAGTTTGGTCACAAAATGGTCGCAACATGGTAACTTTGACTATTTTACAACTGTAAATACGGTCACAAATATCCATTTTTCTAGTAATGAAAAAAAGCGGCAAATTGTGTATAACAACAATACCAATGATGAAAAGTTGAAATTTTTAATTGGTCTATGTGATGGCAAAAGAGTATTGGACAAAAGTTGGTTTTTTTTTTTTTTTTTTTCTTTTTTTAACTTTCTGTTTATGAGCATATGTGACTATTATATTATTCAGTTTCTTTTTCTACCTTGCATTTTGTATTTTATTCAGATCAGATTATTTTTTCTTTTTTCCCATTTGATTTATTGGAATTAATTATTTACATTATTTACCTTAATTAATGATAATAATCACATTATTATTTCATTCATATTTAACATACTAATTTTATACTTATTTAACTTGACTTTTTATTTTATTTTATTACATTTTCATATTTATTAATGTTTTTAATAAAGTTATTATACGATCCTTAAACTCTAATAATTCTTTTTACAAAAGATTTAGGTTTATACCCATATACTTTAATAGAAGTTTAATAATAATTCTTTTTCTCTAAATGATTTTAAGTATGCATCGTCTATAAAACCCATCAATATATCATGTAACATATACATTCTCACGATCACACTCCTATAACCCGCCGCGAAACGTGCGCCCTAATACTAGTTAGTTGCATTTTGCATTCCCACAGTTATTTAAATATTTTGAAATTTTATTAGTCCACTAAGTCTTCAACTCTCGTAATTCCATTTTATAATCTCTGATCTATAAATTTCTCTGTTATACCAAAACACTAATTTTCAATTTTATAATTCCATTCTTGTTATTTCCATCAAAGTTACACAAAAATGCATCTCTCAATTTTGTTTACATGCGTCCTCCTCCTGTGGCCCAGTGGGTATTCCCATTGGGTTTAGTTTGGCCGGCCCTCCTTTGGGAGGTCACCGGTTCGACTCCCACTTGTGGCTTTAGGGGGGAGGACACCCGTGCGCAATGATGGTGAAAAACCCACCGAGGAGGGTTTGATCCTGAGCGTCACCCCGGTTTTAATCCGGCTGTTACTCTAGCGAGGCAACTTGTGTAGAGGCAGTACGGTTTCCGGGGGAAAGCCTTCGACCCAAGGTTGGGAAACCCGGCGCTGGCCTTGCTATCTGGGCCCTTAATCTTGGCGAGGGCCCGCGATTTGCGGGTGTGACAATGGTCACCATTATGAAGTTCACCTTTCAAAAAAAAAAAAAATTTTGTTTACATGCATGTACTGAAAATCATCATCATTATTACTATTACTATTACTATCATCATCATCATCATCATTATTATTATTATTATTATTATACTTTTATATTTTCTTTAATATATTTAAAAGCTAAAGAATTACAAATTTATTAATACGTATGCTAAAAGATTATTTGCCACTTATATTTGTATCGCTTTTATGAAAATGAAATGCACCAACTTCGAGTTTCCGACGTAAATTCGTAATTAAGCAGGTAGTATTTATTATTTATGATTTTCTTATTCTTAGAACACGAGCAGAAGATAATACATGCAATATATAGAAAGAAGAATGATAAAGAAAAGCTCAAAGAGAAGATGCAAGTCCAAAAATAATACATAAAGTCTTTAGGCTATTTCAAAGAATATTCGGAAGGCAAGAAAAACAAACTAAATAATCCTTTAAACTCTATTATTAATGATTAATGTTTGGGCACCGTTGGCATTCCTAACAATATCTGATATGTATCTCATCAAAGATTTGATATTCATTCAAGCACCCAAATAGAGATTCTTAAATCAATAATAGGGTTAGCGAGGTATGGTTTCTTCTAGCATTCAAATAGCAACTTCAGATTCAACATTCTTATTGTCTACAAATTTACAAAATATTGTATATTTGAGCTCTTTTACATAATTTTAAAGCCCTTTGCAGATTCTAAAATTAAAAACGATAAAATGCATGCATGGACCCATCTGATGGCAAATGGGTCAAAGTCACAACTACCACCACCCCAATTCATGAAGTTTTACTTGTGTCATGTGACTTGTATTCTGTTTATATGTTTTCAATAAGAAATCTTCATAAGTTTGCCTAGATTTTCAGTATATGCTTGGTCACCAAATTAAGAGGTGGAGACTTTAATGACCTCAAAGTAAGTTGCACATTGAATATTTGATAAGGAGACTGAATTGGACTATAACTCTATATGGCCACACACATTTGATTCCCATTTTGGTTTAGAGTAGGTACTGATAATTTTTTCACACCGAAATCACAGTACAATTATCTTGATTCATTAAACTTTTTCTCTATTTATGTCGTGTTGTGGACGATGATTGTAGTTTCTATGCCATAAAGGCACAAACCCCACAAGTGATGTTTATTTTGAATTGTACCTGTAATAGTGTTCTTACTATATTGATCTACATTAACATTTTTTGTCCAGTTTTAAAGAAATTAACTTGTACAAATAGTCAATTTGGGACACATGTGCTTTATAATAGCACTTGTCTTTGGATGTGTTGTGTTTATAAACAGCCCTTGTTTGTATCGAAGCCCGCCAAATCTTTCTATAAACTTATCAGAGGGATGCGTGTGGAGCAAAACGGGGGAAGTTAAAGCCACAATACTGATACTCGGGGAAGTTAAAGTCTTAAAGACACAATATTGACATCATATACTTGTCGTAGCAATTTGCAATAACGGATCCATTATTAGATTGTTGTGCAGAGTCAGACAAAAGTAAATAATTTAACTACAAGTTTTCATCCCCCCTCTTTTTTTCAAGAAATTAAATAGGCACAAAAACAAAATTAAGAATTTCTTTTTTTACAATGCATTATTCATTCATGTAAGAAACTTAACTTTTCTAATGACATAATCATAAATAAAAGCACATTAATCCCCATAATGCTTATACTCCTGTATACAAATATGTATACAAAGTCGAACAAAAGTACATAATTTTAAAAACCTCTCATAACTTATACTCCTTCATAATGCTTTCACAAACCCCCTCCTTTTTCAACAAATTAAAGAACTTAAGTTTTCTATGAATTCAACAAATAGCAAATCAAATTGATTTTGACTTTCAAGATTTCATACAGAACACATAAACAATTAATCCTTTGCCACCCTCTCGTTCGTCGCAAATCGAATTGAGAACAATTAATCCTTTGACTTACATGAAAGAATTGAGAAGAACTGATTTTGGAACCTTCAAAGTCTCCCTTTGGTAGCCTCTCATTCGTCTTTAGATTGAATCCCCACAAATTATGTTGGAATTTTGGTTAAAAGATCGTTGATCTATGCCGAACCCCATTTTTTTGCGATAGTGGCCTCATTTGGGTGTCGCACGGGGGAACTCTTTATTAGCCTTTTTCACTCTTGGTCCCTCGGGTTTTTGTGTGCTCAATTCTTCCTGTTTTAACCTCATGTTTTGCCCTTTAAGCTAGGAACTCCTGTAAGACACTGTACACACTAAGTATACAAAAACACACCCTAAACAACTCAATAGTAAATTAAAACCCATACAAAACTTGTACATTTACACAGTGTTGTTACCAACACATCACCTTTGTGTCTAATGCGTGCTCGAATGGTGCAATTAAAAGGGTACCTATTCCAAATGGTGGGCCTGTTTTATCACATCTCATATTTGCCGATAATGTAATGCTCATGGGTGGATGGTCAGAGCAAAACTTGAGAAACATTGTCTGTCTTATGAAATGATTCTACTTAATATGACGAAATCGTGTGTATTTGGACTTGAGTTATCTTGGGGCAATTTAAATATTATTGCAGATTCTCTAGAATGTAAGGTTGGACACTCCCTTTCGTTTACCATTGTATAAAAGTTGGGGTACTACGAATTTATGCAACAAATGGGCACCTGTGGTGCACATTCGCTTCTAGATTGTCTCTATGGAAGCCTAACACCCCCTCCATAGGTGTTAGGGTGACGCTAATCAAATCCGTCTCAGATAGTCTATCGGTTTACTATTTTTCCCTGTACTTAGCCCCAAAAAGGTATTACCTACACCGAAAAGAATGCGTCGAAAATTCCTCTAGAGTGGCAACGAAGACATGAATAAAATGGAATGGATTCAATGGGAAAGGTGATTGCCCCGATTAAAGAAGGGGGTCTTGGTTGGAGGGCCCTTACGAATAGACTACCTACTCGACTAGAACTAGCGTGTCATCATATAGTCATCCCCTCATCCATGTGTTTATTGTGTGGCGATTATGAAGAATCATTAGATCACTTTCTCACATCCTGCTATGTATCAACGATATACACATTCTCTGTCAAGGACCTATTAAACGGTACAAGGATCGGAGTGCAGGAGGAAAATAATCCATACGATTATCATACTAGCATCATGGGTAATATGGAAGCATAGAAATGAGGTAGTGTTCTCGAGCGAAAAAGTTGAACTCGTGCTAATGGTACAAGAGATCAAGGCGTTAGGATTCCTTTGGTTGAAAAACCGCTCCAAAATTGTCCTGCTAGACTGGGATAATTGGTGTAAATTCTGTTTCTTGTGATAATCTCTTGTATTCTTTGCTTGTTCTTGCTGGCTATGTCAGGTTTAATAAAATTGGCCATTAATAAAAATGGAACTTGAAACATAAGTTAATGGAAGTATAGTTTTTAACTTCTGGAGTTTTGTTGAATTATTTGACATGTTGACTTTATTAAAGGAGCTTGATGATTTTTGTTGAATTACTTGACAAGGTGACTTTATTAAAACCAATGGTGAGAGGGGCACTCCCCTCTTAGGAGAGTCCCCTCTCATACGCACGGCCAATCAGCACGCGCCACGTCAACTCCCCTCTTAACTCCCCTCACACCCTCAATTTGATGGCGGCACTCCCCTCTTAGTGGACTTGTTTTTTTATTCAAAAAGAAAAAAAAAGAAAATAATTTGATTGGTTGAAAAGCTTGTGGGCCACCCTCTCCCTCTCTCCCTTCATGCGGTAACCTCCCACCGATCCCATTCACCGAATTGGGTCACCGCAGGGATGGCGGCGGTGTTCCCGCTAGGGGAATTGGGTCACCGAAGGCACTACCCGCTGGTGCCCCGTATACCCTAAAGAGAGAGGTTGAAGGATGCACTTTGGATTTTGTCACTTGTTTTGTTGTCTGATGAGAAGCTTGGATTTTTTTCGTTTTATGCCATTTTATTTTGAAATTCTTATCATTTTACTAAATTAAATTTTCTATATGGATATAGCAGATCAATAAGCATAGGTGTTACTAAAATATATAAACATTGATCAATTAACTAATTTATATTTTGGATATTGTAATTTGAATTTGAAATTATTTGTTTATTAGTTTTATAGACTTGGATTTTATGTTAAAATAAAGTTCCAGATTGTCCATAAATTGAAGTTGAATTATTATTATAATTTTTTGTTATTATTACATATCGAATCAAGTTATCTCGAATTTGAATGTTCAAATTTGAATTGTTTTTTTTACATAATGTAATTTCACTCCAACTAGGAGAATTCCCGCTCGCGCGCTGCGCGAGGGACACCGACTATTTTTTTCTCTTTCCCGGCCAAGGAAGGGAGTTGCTGCTGCATGTTGCGATTCCATGTCATCTGTTAACACGCGGTTCATGGTGACGTCGCTTGACCCTGGACCTTGCTGCCTGGGGTATTGCACCTGCATAAGCATGAGTTAGAAGAAAAAATAAGGAATCATCATTACACACATGAAAGAGTAAACCAAAATGGAAGTTTCAGAAAAATAATAAAAGCATACCCAATTTGTGAAAAAAACTCGTTGCCAGATAACAACTTAGAAGACATGCTTGTCTTTGCACAATTCACAAGAGAATCATTTCCAATAACAAAAAGAAAACAAAAGAACCCTTCAGATCATCATAAGACTATAAGAGAACGTAAAATCTAGAGCCTCTTCATCATAAATGTAAGGAAATCCAATTCTAGTAGACGTACTTTTGTCGTATTTGACCCGTGTCAATCACACCAACTTAAGCCTCTAGATACCTATTAACATACTTGCAATCGTCTAAAAGAGATCCGATCGTAACACAGATCCGGCTGAAATCGTCTTCTTTTCTTTTCGATGCCGCAACCTAGTTCATTACCCCGCCTGAATCGCCTTCTCTTCTTTTCGCTGGAGGTGTGTCTTAGGTAGCCAATTCATGTCATTGCAAGTAGCTCCCTGGTTTCAAATACCGGCATGACTGGGTGAGGGATGTTTTGGGGGACATCTTGAGGAGAGCGGGGATTTCTGCCAAGAAGAAGGCCCCTGTGAATTTCCTTACAGACCCCATGGAAGGGAGATCTACATTGAGACCAACGGACCTGCTCGTCTTTGGCTGGGCTGGAGGGAAACATGCTTGTGTAGATCTCACAGGAGTCTCTCCCTTAGCTGGGTTAAGGGAAAATGAGTTTGTAGCAGGACAAGCGGTAAAGAAAGCAGAATCTAAAAAGGTGGACAAACACGCTAAAGCATGTGCTGATAACCAACATGCATTTGTCCCCTTCGCCTTCGACACCTTTGGATCCCTGGCTCCAGAAGCTATCCGTTTGCTGACTAGGGTCCAACAGGTTGTCCACAGCAGTAGCTCATCAACAGGGGGGCAGGGGTTTGTTTTTAATAGGCTAGGGTTTGCTATCCAGAAAGGGGTAGCGGCGCAGCTTGTTGCTCGCTTACCTGCGATATTGATGTAAAGTGCATTTTGTCGAGAGTTTGTAAATATATAACTTATGTTTTTGTTTAAAAAAAAAGGTTAAATTTGAAATTTTATATAACCCACTTTCTTGCATATAGACATATATATAACTTTAGTTTACCTGAGTTTAATTCACAGAGATATCGCAATTGAACAGTCGCAAACCTGGGTGTACACAATCGTGTTTCAAACGGAATTCGAAAGGGGGATCGGTTGCAAAGTCACTGGTCGGTGGAATTGAGCGGTAAACTGATCGTTGGTCGGTCGCAAACAGAGCGGTGGTGGTAAGATAAAGTCGTGGATGAAGGAAGGTTAGGTAACGAAAACCCAACGTCATCAACCACCAGCTGAAGACCTAAACCACCGTAATCCTTCATCAATCAGTTGTTGGAAAACCAAAGCGCTCTCTCTCTAGTCGATTCTCTGGTCTCCTCTCTCTGTTAGACGAAAAAGAAATCATGGCAGTATTGTAAATAATCCTAAAATTTTGGTCTATTGTTGTACTGTTTACAAGGATCTACGTAAATTGTTATATATACTAATACTAATAGCACTTTTAATTTAGTATAATTGTAAAACTATTAATATATATGAAGTCTAAAATGGATGTAGAGAGTAGAGACACAGCACAGTGAGGAAGTGAATAACCGAATAGCATATTAAACAAAATAATTAGAATCTTGTGTTTTTTCTATCATAAAGAAAAAATAAACCTTTGGTTATAGCAATCTTTTAACATTTGGAAACCAGATAAAAGGTTAACAACTAAAAAAGAACCCATTTGAAGATAATTAGAAGATAACCTATATCTCAAATGCCACCCAGATCCTGAGAACTCGAATATTCCACAGCAACTCTTCCAGGAGGTTGTATTTTGCACTACTACTGGAGCTGAAGCTGCTGTAACCTGGATAACATTTTCACAATTTATAAAGCATGCCTATCGGGGTGGCCAAAAGTTTAATATGCACAAATTGAGAGAATAATGAAGCATGAATACGATGTAGATATTTTATAAACAGTTGACACGTTAAATATGATCACAAAACCATGTTGTATGCATTATAAATACACATATTTGACCCATTTAATCCATTTGACTGATTTTCTTTTTTCTAGCCAAATCATTTCATTTAACCCGTTAGGGATAAACCATAACTCAAATTAACACAGACACAAGTCTGCCATATCTAATATTGCGCAATATTACCCAAAATACATTCAAATATCACATATAGAAAAAGATGACATTTAGAAACAACAAAGAGTATACATGTCAATCAGAGTATTCACTGGTCTCAATTTCAATTGTACAAACTGAACCATTAACCTCAGAAACCAAGTCTTTTGGTGGTGTAGAAGATGATACACAATCCTTTGATTCCAAAAGAAGTCTTTTCAACCAACGACTGCAATCTTCCCACCTCATCTTCTTTCAAAATCAATTCTACAACTACAGTAGAATTCGGGTAATCATCCTTTATGATGGTCTGACAATAGGATGACATGTAATTTACCACAACAATACATGGTTTGCGAAATAAGAACTGAATTTTTATTAAAGCCAAAAAAGTAATTGCCTGACCAAATGGTGGATATAGTTTATATGTTATCAGTTCTTGTTTGGAACATTTATTTAATTGTTAACTGTCATAATTTCTCTATTTTACGGTTCCACATTTTAATTGAAATTTTTACTTTTGAATCTATTTTTTGCAAGTAGATCACTAAATAGATCATTAACATTCAAAACAACTTATACAAATTAATGTTTAGATTCAAGCCCTAATACAGATTTATATAGAGTATCCAATATATTATTAGTCATTTTATGAAATTGTATCCATTTAGTTCTTGTTCGTGTGTCTTTCTTGTGATTATTGCAATTATGTCATAATGTGTTTTAAGCGATTCTGATTCTTGTTCGTCTGACCTTCTCTAATGGCATTTGCAATAATATCATGATGTTTTTTGATGCAAGACTGCCACACTGAGCAACAATTAACAATATAAACAACAGGTGAACTCTAGCGCTCACCATGCCATAAGAAGAGAGGTCCAACCCTAACCTAACAAAGAATGAAACATGCAGATGGGTTCGGATCTTACCTGAATCTGCTTTGACTTGGTCAGAATGCTAAGTGTCGTCATGGTCGTCGTCTACACAGCCTCTATGTCTTAAACCCTCTGCCATTGTTCCGTCGGTTGGGGTCGTAGAAGCGCCGGAATCTGGTGGCCCCACCCCCGGGGGCGGTGTTCAGCTGCCATTCCCTCACGATTCTCCCTAAACGTGGTAAGTTAAAAATCCCCAAAAGATCATCAAGAAGTTTAAAATCAAATAAAAAAGATACTAATTAAGATTGTACCTTCAATCGAAACACGGAGCATGAAATCGGTAACAAATAAAATAACCCCACCACGGTTGCTGCCTTCTACGTCCCTACCACCACCACCGCTGTAAACCAACCATCAAGGATGTCCACCGCCGCTGCAAGACAGTTGGTTGTGTCGGGTTCAACAGGCGGAACCCTAAGTGCAGCGACCGTCCTTCGTCGAGCAGAAGAACTACCGTTCATCATGACGCCGACGAGGGAGGCAGCCGGAAGAGTGGCAGACCCTTTGTCTCGAAAACCCTCTCCTTAATATCTCTGTTCTGATTATCTCCCTGGCTCCCTTGCTGTTTTTGTTACAGCCCTAATCCGTATCACAACAACACGTGGATACGGGTAATAGTTGGTGGCTGTAATAGAAACAGCCATGTGGTCCAAGAATATAGTGCTAGGAAGTCTGCACTATTCATTTCGTTCTCAAATTAACATATAGTAATGTTCAAAATTCAAGTAACCTGAATCACTTAATCGGAGAAATCTGAGATTCGATACCGATATTTATAGCCCAATGAAAGAAGCAAAGCTTGTATGAGCATCTAAATTGGAAAGGTCATGGGTTAAAGTCCCACAAGGAATATAAACAAAATTTGTCGCTTAAAAAATATTTATATTTATTTGAAACGCTGCATTGTAACATCACCTAGAGAAAAGATCAAATAGGAAGTTTACTTTGGCTAGGAAGGATAGGAAGCAATAGGATTATGACATGTGACAAATTTTAAAATAAAGAGAAAGGGTATTTTAGTCAATCCCATCCTTTCTTTTTCTTTCTTCTCCCCAGTTACTTCAAAACCCACCATTTTTAAAACCCATCATCTCCAACCTTTTCTTCACTTACTATCTCAATAATCATTACATTATAGTGCGATTTTCGTCACTTATCTATGATTCAAACACCCGATCAACGTGTTCTTCAGCTTTTTTGAAGAAAACACAGTTTAATTTCATTCAAAATCTCGTTTTTTCCCGTGATTTTGAAGATAATCACTCGATCCGTTCGATTCAATCGCTGATAAGTGTTTCTATCATTCAAATTTCGTCAATCGATGAAGAAATCGGCTTCGATCCATGTAAGAAATTCTTTAATTTCATTTTCACAATCTGGGTTTTTAATTTAGTCATTGCGTTTTACGATCTTGGCCGGGGTCCGGGGGCGGCAGCCCCTGGCGGGGTCCAAGGGGCAGAGCCCCTGGCTGGGGTAAGCTGCATTCCTGGTTCAGACAGTTTTTTTTTTCCGATTAAATTGCTTTAATAAAAATGCATGAGAAAAATTAATTTTCTATAAATTTGTCTCTGGAAAACTGTATTCGTAGACAGTTTTATGCCATTGCGTTTTAGAACTGCATTCCTGGTTCAGACAATTCACAGACAACTATTGTCCTGGTTCAATGCATTTTAGAAAGAACACTTTCTTTGGTGTTTTTATGCCATTGCGTTTTAAAACTAGGACATTTTTATGCGTTTTCTGGTTATTGCGTTTTAGAAAAACACATTTTTGAAGTGTTTTTAGTCATTGCGTTTTAGGTAAAACACATTTTTAGGTGTTTTCAGTCCATTGCGTTTTACAGAGAACACTTTCTTTTGTTTTTTTAGACCATTGCGTTTTAGAAATGAGACATTTTAAGTGTTTTCTGACCATTGCGTTTTATAAATAAGACATTTCTTTGTGTTTTTGGTGCATTGCGTTTTAGGTAAAACACATTTTTATGTGTTTTCAGTCCATTGCGTTTTAGAAAACAGACATTTTAAGTGTTTTCTGACCATTGCGTTTTAGAAATAAGACATGTGTTTGTGTTTTTGGTGCATTGCGTTTTAGGTAAAACATATTTTTATGTGTTTTCAGTCCATTGCGTTTTAGAAACTACACTTTGTTTTGAGTTTTTTGGTTATTGCGTTTTAGAAATAACACATTTCTTTGTGTTTTCTGGCAATTGCGTTTTACAAATAAGACATTTCTTTGTATTTTTGGTGTATTGCGTTTTAGAAAAAAATGTCATTTTTTAGGTTTTTTTTTTTCATAGCGTTTTACGCAACTGGGTTTTCAATTTTTTTTTCCGAAAATATATCAATAGTATACTCGTTTTAAAGATAAAAAACGTTCGTTTTTTTTTGTGCAATTTTTATAAAAAAAAATAATGTCGTATGAAAGAGTTATTAACGTTTAAAAAATGGGAGGGGGGGATTGGAGGTGAGAGAAACTATTGTCTTGGATTGACTAGAATGCCCCTAAACAAACTCACAAGCCTCTTTTCTTCCCTTCAATTTCCATCATTTAATCTTAGCCATTGATTAACTAAATGGATGATTAAGATCACTTCCTAGCCAAATAAAATTTCTATTGTATCTCCACCCAGATCACCTATTTATACATATTTTGAAGTTTTACACAAAAATATTTCAAAGTAAAACCACTCGTATTTTCAACCACTAAAATAACAAGATTTAAGTTTTATCCGTTATTCAATCCCCTTGGCCCAACTTTTTTTTTATATACATGTTTTTTTTGAATCACTTCTAGCCACATGTCACAAGTGTTTGACAAAACGTCCCATACCTCGTGACATCAATCATGTGGTTTCAAGGACTCCAAGATTTAATCACTTGTTTTTATTGATTTGGTAGGAGAAAATAATATATGAAAAGAAGGACGAAATGTTCAACCTATTAGGCTGGTGGGTATGGTGACGGAGGTAAGCCGGCGATGGGATGAAGACGGAGGGGGCGGCGTGGGAGGACTGGCGTCGCCGGGGGGGAGGCCCACCTGTTTGGTCCGTCGCAAACGGCACAACTCGGACGGGGAGGACGGGACGGAGGGGGACGGAGTGGGAGGACGGTGGTGACGTGGCGGCGCCGGAGTGGAGACGGGAACCATACCGAGCAGAGGCTAAACTGTTGAATCAGTTCTGTTTATACATGAAGGAAAACAATAAAACATACCTTTGGTTGCATCAGCACAGGTTAGCAAAGAATCCAGATGGAGTCGCAGCAATTAAGGTTTGACATGATTGTCATCTAGGTCTGGTTCCTCCTTAGGGTGCTGACTGATGATGGTGGCTAAGAAACCGAATAGGGGATTCGGTATGGAGATGGAGGTCGAAATTATGATGTTCTGTGTTATTAGGGTTGTGTCTAATGTGTAACTGAGTAACCCTTTAACCTCCACATAATTCTCCTTATATAAGCACCCAGGAGGAAACCTAATTAGTTAATAAGGGTAATATGGTCCATCAACAATTACCAACTAATTATTTAATAGGTTATAATATATTTTGATCTATATTATGTAAATGATTATAATGGCTACTAGATTAAATATTAAACATAATATATTTAATCTTACATTCTCCCACTTAGCCGAGTAATCATTTACTATGAGTATTAGATAAGCCTGATCAGGAGTTAACACTCATTTTAGCCTTAAACAAGTACTATAGCAGAAAAATACAGCCGTTGAATCATTATGCGACTCAGGACCCCCATTAATCATACTATAGCCTTAATTTAAAACCTAATCGTTATGATCAAAATACGCATAAGCCCTTTGTTTGATTTGTAACTATATTTGTCTATATGCCGTTATGCTAGCTTGACATATTCTTAGAGACATACAAAATCAAACTGATGAGGAAAATTAACTAATACTTAGTCATTCATAGTACGATATGCAGTTGCGCATGGCCATCAATTAATACCCGTCTCTGAGCTCTCTTAATAAGACTTATGGGTAATAGCCCTTCAGTTATAGGATCCTTAAGCATATCATGAATGTATTCGATACAAAACTTAGTTTCCTCAATTCGTTCATAAACGAATAATTAATTGTGTATCGAAACTTAATGCAGCACCTCTTGAACTGTTACTGTTCAAGGAGTTATGGTAACTGACTTTATCACACTAAGTCTTCAAAACATTAATTATATGGAGTTAATAAACTTATGAGTCCACTGATAAATTTCCAACAACATTTAGTGACTATATTATGTCGTTATAACTTAGGTTGTTAATATCAGTGCATTATGACTCCTCCATGAGATATGTTTTGTCTGCTAACATAAAGATATACCCGACATTACATTTTGTCATCTTTGAACATTACAAAGTTAACGTAATAAACCGGTTTTAATTCTCACTTCTTCTTCAAATAATAGCCTCTCGTTTCTTTAAAGATATTGTAATACTCCATTAGATGCTTCACATTAATCTAGACATATCTAGTGTGTTGCAATGTGAGTAATATCTAAACGAGTATAGACTTAAACTTACATAAGGCTTCTAATTAATGAAGCATAAATAAATAATCTTATTTATCCTATTATCCTCTAAAAGAGAGCAGTATTGTCTGTTACATATGTAAGGACCCATTTAATGTTAAACTTATGGAACAGAACTAATATCCCATTGGGTCTATCTCAGTATGTTATGATATCAATCACGTAAGAGATATCTCTGAGATATATATTATATCAAAGTTTGTGTTAACAATGCTTTGACTTATGTAACATATACTTGTCAAAAGAATGTCATCTATATAGACAAGTTTATTTTAGTTGCTCCCACTCATCTTGAGGTAGGTACATTAATCCACTTGATTCTTGATGAAAATAATTACGTTAAGATTTCATCACATTATGATGTTTGCATTAACCCATACATGGATATTAATGGCTTACAAATAAAGTGTTCTTTAACCTTCAGTTTGAAACTTTAGGCTGTTATCTAATGAACATGTAAATGTGTCAGCCATTTGTTATGGAAAATTGTTTATAATGTTCATCTAATGTAGCTTGAAACTATTATAAGCTACTAGAACATTGATGATCCTTAAAGAAATCTTTTGTAAGAAAAACTCTTTCATAATTTATCTCTTTCTGAGTGTAACCTTTGACAATCAATCATGCTCCTTTGTGTCTTAACGTTTATATTAGGATTTGGTTTAGTTATGAACACTCTTAGGTAATTCAATCAAATCTCAAACGTTATACGAACACATAAAATCAGTTTTACTAGAAAACAATTTTATTCCATTAAGAATATTGATTGACACTAATGGCTTAATTTGAAGAGATAGGATCAGTAAACTTTTCCAAAATCCATTTCAACTTCAATTAGGGAGGTTATGTAATCATCAAAGTTAGTAGGCTTTTAAACCTAGATGACCTCCTGAGTTGATTATTGGGTTCATTAGAAGTTTCAATTTTATGGATTAGCTCTTGGTTAGGTTGCTATCATTTTCATTCTAAGTTTGTAAGAGTTGGTGCAGTATGGTGTACAAGAGGTGTAATCGGAGTTAAATTTGGAGTGAAATTTAATGACACTCTTCCCCCCGCCTCTTGTATTCCTTGCAAATCATGATAAGGACTTTGACTGCTCCCACTAACCTTAGAAATCTTTAGGAACTCAGCATGCTTAGGGTCAATATGTAACGACCAACAAATTCTAATAGAGAAACAAGTTAATGACGTCAGTCGTTGTAGTTTCTCTTGTTGAGGATTATGTTAGTTTAGGTAAGAAATCTAAGTGCGCCCACAATTAAGCAACAATGAAACTTTCGTAAGAGTAGCATTAGATTTAAGGAGATAAGTTTTGATAGAACAGTGTCGTGATGGAGCGGTGTCTTGTACAAGAGGTGTAATTTTAGGTAATGTAAAATTTGCACTCCCCACCTCTTGCAACTATTGCAAGTTATTATGAAGACACTTAATGCTCCCACTGATCTTTAATATCTCTAGAAATGCTACAAGAGACGTTTCAATGAGCTACATGACGTGGGAACCTATCATATATACATTAGACTTTATTTGACTTCTTTAATGTCCAGATATCAAAAGAAACTTTAGGGACATATCTAATAGAAATCTTATTAAGTATATATATATATATGAATAGATTTCTTCTAAGACCGTCAGCCATATGCGACAAAATTTAGATACAAGTTGATAGTCTTTTAAATGATAAATGAATGATGTCTGAATATTCCATTTTGAATAAGTTCCACTAATGTCAATGAATGACTTATGATGGACCCATACTTATTCCTTAAGCCAAGTAATATTTTAGGGCTTTAATGTCATGATTTAGAATCACTTAGAATAAGATTTGATAAAAAATCATCCTCATTAACCATGTCATGATTTCTCATGAATTTCGGTTATAATGGATGAAATTTATAAGTCTCATTTTCCTTTTGTCAAATTCTCATTTGCATGATGACAAAAGTTGTGAAAGAGTAAGGTATCATCTAGTTTTATCTTAGTAATGTTTCAATCCAGATATTTAGAACAAATAAGATGAGAGTTTAAGGTAAGTGTGACTTTATGTTGACTATAAAAACCTCACAACCTTCATGACATAGCCTAAGTAATGATACTGTATTCTGATTAATATTCAGAATTTGTAAGGTATCGAATAGCTTTGTTAGAAGACTGCTTATTATGGTTCTTATAGCCTTAACAATTAATTTTGTCACTAACTCTCATGTTAGTTATTTGTCGAGTTCTGGTAAGGAAACGTATGGAACTAGAATCAACTAATCATGTGTTAATTGGAATATTGAAATTACCAGACTTAAATATCATTAATAAGTGACTATCTAATTAATTTACCCAACTGTCCTTTAGAATAATGGATAGTCTCGTTGCTTATGTCTAGTCTAATGACATAATTATACAGTGAGATTTTCCCTTGAAGAACCTTAATGTTGGAATTAGCACTTGTAATTTGTCTATGGACCTTAGAACAATACTCTTTTAAACGTTTTAGTGGTTGTAAGGTGAATAACAACTTATTTTCCAGCTTTAAACATTTATTTCTTTGTACATATGTTGCTTATCAACACACTCGTTATACTTTGGTATTTTGAGTGTTATAGTTGATTTATAAGGCATCAAAATGTACAAGTGAAAATCTTAATATGTAATGTACTAGAAAAATATACTTATTTCCATGCGTAAGCCCTTAACTTTATGGGTCATGGTTTTGTACATTATAATGTATTCACATATACCACTTAACTTTATAGTTTAGAGTTTCAAATTAAGGCATGCATATTAGGAGTTCTAGTGATTATTCCATAATTATAGATTAGTCTTAGGAAAGACTTAATCTGGAATAACTTTAGTGATAGCATTTACGTTAGAGAGTTCTTGATTATCATAAGAGACATCATGTTCGATTTATCCTATTCATCATGCTCTAACTTTCTTCTTTATAATCTTTACCAGAAGAGAGCAATAGGATTATCGTGTCTTAGGAAATAATCAAGGATTTAATTTAAGAGCTAATTCTTATAGAAACTGTAAATAAAGCAAACATTTTAGGTTTTAAGAATTAGAGTGGATCAGATATAGATTAATAGAAGAAAATTTCAGTGAGTAAAAATATGGGTACTAAGAATAAGGCAGACGAAATGATCATAAAAAATTAATTAAGGATCATTAATCTAAAGATCATTATGTGAAGAGATTGTGATATGTCTATTATTAACATCAAAATAATAGACTTAGCAAAATTCTACTTAAACAAAGACAAATCAGCTTTGGCCAGAAGTGTAATCATTTAAGTATGTGTGCAAAGTAATCGTGACAAATCAGCTTTGGCCAGAAATGAGACAATCACTTTAGTTATGCATTTGTCAAGCATGCTAAACATAAATGAATTAAATCAGCTTTGGCCAGAATTAAGACATTTCACGTTTGTAATGCATACTTAACATAGCTTTTTATAATACTTGAACAATAAATAGATGTATTAAATCAGCTTTGGCCAGAATTAATACATCAGAAGCTCATTCAAGTTAAGCTAGTTTGGTTTTGTAAAACATTATTTGATCCTTATTAATTAATTAAGTATAAACAAAACCAAGTATTTAATAGCAAACCACCTGTTAGCGCGGATCGAACTGGGTCTCGAGTCAGTATGTTTTATGAGATCTCGACTCCATAATGAGATCTCTAGTCGCAAACATGGTCTCGAGTGCCTTTAGTCGAAAACGCAGTGATCTCGAGTCGAGACTGTTGTCTCGAGTTGTGAAGTTTTAGGCCCTTATGGTCTCGAGTCGAGACCTTGTAGTCTCGAGTCGAGACCTGATGGTCTCGAGTTGTAGACTTCTGATCTCGAGTTGTAGACTTCTGATGACCTTTATGATTTCGAGTCGAGACCTTATGGTCTCGAGTCGAGACCTTGAGGTCTCTAGTCGAGATCTGATGGTCTCTAGTCGAGATCTGATGGTCTCTAGTCCTCTGTTAACAGCTGCTGATTGTGATAAAAACTGAAACTCGAAATTTAAGGGATTGTGGAGATAATGTTTCCTGTTTTATTTCTGATCTAAACTTATCACAATATTTTCGAAAAATAATAACTGAATATCCTTAACAGTTTTCGAAATTTTAATTAAGATCAAAACAGAAAAAACACCCACTAATCCAAATTAGATTCCAAAATAATGGAATTTTCGAGTTTTTTATTTAGAACAGTTGATGAACCCTAAGAAAATTAAAACATAATCTGGGATCCGAAATCTAAATTTTAAGACTTTTGTTAACAGATTTCGGATATTATTATCCCCTTTATGGTTTCGAGTCAAAATATAAGCATATTATTCCGAAAACAGTGATTTCGGTACCAAGGACCCGAAAACAGCCGAAACTTTTAAAGGCTTTAAAACTTTCGTTTTCCAGATTATGATCCGAGAATAATGGATACGAAAAACAGAACTGATTTATCAACATATGCTCTGATACCACATGTTGAATCAGTTCTGTTTATACATGAAGGAAAACAATAAAACATACCTTTGGTTGCATCAGCACAGGTTAGCAAAGAATCTAGATGGAGTCGCAGCAATTAAGGTTTGACATGATTGTCATCTAGGTCTGGTTCCTCCTTAGGGTGCTGACTGATGATGGTGGCTAAGAAACCGAATAGGGGATTCGGTATGGAGATGGAGGTCGAAATTATGATGTTCTGTGTTATTAGGGTTGTGTCTAATGTGTAACTGAGTAACCCTTTAACCTCCACATAATTCTCCTTATATAAGCACCCAGGAGGAAACCTAATTAGTTAATAAGGGTAATATGGTCCATCAACAATTACCAACTAATTATTTAATAGGTTATAATATATTTTGATCTATATTATGTAAATGATTATAATGGCTACTAGATTAAATATTAAACATAATATATTTAATCTTACATAAACCATCAACTATTCAAATGTAGAGGTTGACATTTAAATAGTTAATAACAAATGTCAAAGGATATATAAAAAAAAAGTCAATACCTTCAAATTTAAATATAAACCCGTGTAAATGACGGAAGTTGATTGAGATTAATTCTTGCTGATTTTCTCTAACCTAATTTATGTTTGGGTGAGCTTATGGTTCTTGTTTTAGATCGCGGCCGTTTTAGATCTACAACGAATCCGGCTTCGAATCGGATCGCGCCCGTTTTAGATCTCCTATAAGAATCGCTATTCAATAACACGCACAAGCCCACTATATAACAACATCCTTTAACAATTATTGGGTTGCAACTTGCAAGTATATGAAGTATTTTGTTTTTAAAAAACTACAAGCAATTTGAGCCTGCAAAAGGAGAGTCCGTCTAATACAACCTATAACGAATAAGATTGACACTATTTTTAGTTCAGTTACTAGGGTATTAGACGGCTTGAATTAACATATCTTGCTTTAATTTTTGTAATTTTAAATTTATATGAACATAAAAGACAAAAAAGGAAAATAAGAATTACAACCTTTAAATTTTGAAAAACAAAATAAGGGTTAATTAAAATTTTATTATAAAAATAGTAAAGTTTAAATATTGAAATTTTGCCAGGTTGACGAAATAAGAGATGTAATTTAATATTGAAAAATGAAATTGGATAGATTCGAAGCGCGTAAAGATCCGTGTGTAAGTTTAATGAGTATATGGTCCAGGCGAAAAAACAAAACTTAAGGTTGCCTCGAATTGTGCCGTGTGTTCTGTAAGATTTTTATTTATTAGGTATAGAGATAGAGATAGAGATAGAGATATAGATATATATAGAGATAGAGATAGAGAAGAGAAGACGTGGCAGCAGCAAGTTGTTGTTCACAAGTTTTATGGATGCAAACTCAGCTAAGAGATTATGGAGTAAATTTGACAAAAATTCCAATCTTATGCGATTCAATGACTGCAATTGCAATAACATCCAATCCAGTGCATCACTCAAGGACAAAGCACATTGATATCAGATATCACTTCATAAATGATTATGTGGAGAAAGGTAATATTGAAATGTATTTTGTTCCAACAGAAAATCAATTTGCTGACATTTTCACTAAACCTTTAAATGAAAATAGACACAACTTTTTAATTGGCAAATTGGGCATGGTCAACATGAAATTTGAGAAAGCAAAAGAAATCATTTTGTCACGAAAGGAAGAAAATTCTGATATACAAACACCTGATCAGATTTTTGGTGACATTTCTAACAATCAATCAGAAACCTCATAAACTTACCAGAAAATCTGATAAATTATCAGATTTTGACCCAGTCAACAGAAAATCTGATGAAACTTAAAAATATCATTTCCCCACTCATTTGCATGAACATATTCCATACGTAGTTATAACATACCCAAAAGTTGTAAATTTCTGTTTGTTCATATCTCCTTTCTTTCTTTTATTTTCTTTAATTTTATTTAAACAAAAATCAAAGATTATCTCTTTAGCTTAGGGTAGTTTACGTCACAAAAGAAAATTTTTGGGAAACGTTAATGCATATTAGTTCTCTCTCCTACATTCATTGCTTACTCATCAATATTTAGTGAGAAATAGATGACATCAGGGCAGTTCATGATTAAAATTTATCAGAACTCGGCCGCCCAGATCATTAATGAAGAAGATTCTATCTCTCAAAATTCTTTTAGTCTTCTGACATACAAGCTTAAGTATATAGAAAATTGAGATAAGAAAATCTAAGTAGGTAGATGCCATTTATGACAAGCATCACTTTCACTATAAATAACTACCACTTAAAGATCTTCTTCATCAGTCACTTTCAACTTCAGAAACCCTAAAAGCAAAAATCTCTTCATCTTCCGAACCCCAACTATGGCATAAATCAATGCTGATCTCTTCCCACTTCCACTTCACCCCACACACAACCTAGGGGTCCGTATGGACCTAACTGGACCATCATGGGCAGGGTGCAACATCATCCTTGCCATGCTCATGCAAAGCCCACTTGCCTACGCCTTCACTGCCATCTAGGTCCATCCAGACATTCTACATGAGTTTTGGATACATGCAAGACTCCTCCTCCATAACGGAAGGCTGACCTCCATCGGGAGTTGGGTGATGGGGAAACCAATAATCCTCAGTGAGGATGTCATTAGAGAGGTGTTAAACCTTAATGGTGACAACAATGTCCTCACCTTCACAAGGCAACAGCTCAACAACACCCTGACGCAGATGGGATACACCATGGAGGATCATGTTAGAGTCATCACAAAGTCCGGCTTTATCAAACCATGGCAGTTTCTAGTCACACAGCTTGGGATATGTTTCTCGAAAAAAATTGTGAACTTCCATTAAGTCTCCTACATGTTGATGGAACCCGTGCATGCTATTGTGCAAGAGGTTCCATATAGTTTCTCTCATTATTTAATGAAAGATTTTACAAGGAACTTGTGGCCTAGCAGACCATTCCTGGTCTACCCTTGTTTTCTGATGAGGGTAATCACTCACATGCTAGGCTATGGAGGTGTTCCAATATGGTATCCCAGAGCTGAGTTGTTGCTACAAGAAAGCTTTCACAACACTCTTCTAGCTCCAACTGCCAACCACACGGGACTTGTGACACATCTCTGGATGTTTGCTGAGCTAATCTGTGGTGTAGATTAGTTTGTTTTTGTTTTTATTTTTTATTTTTTTTGATTGTATATATCTTAAGTTTTTTATATATGCTTTTTGTTTTAAAAGGGGGAAGAAAAAGGGTATAAAAACACAAAAAAAGGGTTAAAACAAAGAAAAAGGAACTTAAGTTTGTCAAAAAGAAAATAATTTAACATCTAAAAGGAAAGTTTCTGATAAAACAAAGTCCATTTCTAATAAAATCTGATGAAATAACTCTTAAATCTGATAAATCATTTTTCTCAAAAAAAAAAAAAAAAATTCAGACGATGTCTGGTCAGTTAATTTTCAAAAAGGAATGATAATGATGAAAGGAGATAAAAACTGTGTGAAAATTCAGAAAACATTACTTATGACTATCATCCTTTGAAAATTTTCACAAAATATCCCTTGAAGAAAAGAACAAGGACTTCCACCAGAACAGCATGTGTAAGTAATATCTCTGAAACTCTACTCATTCCCTCTCATCTTAAAAAAAAGGAACAATCTACCCAGGAGGAACATTCACTTCTGATGATTTTCCGATAAAAAATAAAATCTGAAAATCGTGTTTTAATCCATCAGAAAATGGACATATTTTCTGATGACATCATCAGAAGGAATTTTAACTTTTCAAAAAGGGGGAAGGATGTCAGATTCTTAAAGAATTATTCCAGGACATTTTCTCTGAAAAGGGTCCCACAAGAGGTAAAAGGTATAACATGGTCGTTAGTATTCACCAATCACAGCTCATGTTATGATGAAAATTGGGGATATATCAAAACAAAGATTGGGGATATATCAAAAGTTCAAAAACAGTCCGAATAAAGTTAAAACACCATTAACTTATCATTAACTAACTTAAATACTAACCAACAACCTGCAATCTCTGTCCTTACAAAGCTTATAAATACCCAATCCAAAAACCGGAACTCTCATCTGCAACTTTAGAACTCACAAGCCTTAAAACCCTTTCAGTTTTTGAAAAGGAAAATTCACCTCCAAACTCACTATGGTCGCATCAACATTGAAGATCTCAACATTCCAGCAGTTGAACATGAAGTTGCCTTCATAAAAAATGATGAATTCCTACCAATGAAAGATAACAACCTTTTGATGAACACTGAGCACTCGGAATATGATGAAAAATGTTAACTTTTAGTTGAATTTATACTAAGATGTCCGATTTCTCAAACCATGACAAAGACCAGATAATTACCGGAGAAAATTCTGCAACAAATTGTCAATACATTCAATTATACCGGAAGAGACCAAGTCATGGCTCATCTTTGGGGGAATATTTCTGTTATCATCACTCCCGGAAGAATTAGGGAATGGTTGGAACTTCCCATTCTCGATGGCTATATTGAAGCTCCAAAGAAGGAGGATATAATGAAGCAATTTTAGAGCTGAGATACAAGAAGAGAATCACAAAAATTGGAGAATTCAAGAGGAACGAGCTACCTGCCTTTTGGCAAGTCATGATGTAGACCCTAAACAATTAAAAAATAGGGGCTGCTAATCAGATAAACCAATCAATCCTTACCATTATGTATGGACTCATCATTGGGTTCAACATTTACTATGGAACATAAATCTTCAATCTGATGAAGAGATCTGTTCTCACTAAGTCTGGTATAATTACTTCTGATCTACCTTACCCCAGATTTCTGTCAATTATTGTTGCTGAGACATTTGAAGAAAGAAACATGGAATTACCTGCATCAGAAATTGTCTGGAAGTCACCTGTTATGAAGCCCTGGTGTGCAACACAGTGGTGGACTTCCAACACAGATGTGCCAATTCTGCCTGAAAGCATGATATGTTTAATAGCAGCAGACTCACCCTACAAGAGATTGCATGAATAGATTCTGAATAGAGAAAAAGTACATGAAGTATCAGAAAATGTAGAAGTGTTTGACAGCACATATTCACCAGATGATGAAGATCAAGGGTCAGTGGCACCAGAAAATGATGAAACAGAGGAGGATCAACACCAAAACATCAGAAATTCACCAGAAGCAATAAAGATAGTTGATCAAGGTCCGCAGAATCAAGAAACAGAAGTACATCATGAAGCAGAATATCATATAGAAGAAACAGGTGCTCAAGATAATCCTTCTTTACTTTTTGAAAAAAATTCAACAAATTCTAATTCTGAAGAATCTGTTGAAGTAAGTTATAGAATGGCATTTAGAAAACCTGCTACTATCAATGAAGAGAATACAAGTTCCATACGTCTTGACTCCAAATCAATTGGTGAAAGGAGGTTGAGACAACAACAGATGGAGATCAGGAAACTGATCAAGGAAATCTAGAAAAGGAAAATCTGTTTTTCCCATCAACTTACAGAGAATCATTTTCAGATATGATTCGAGGAAGTAAGGAAATCCAGGATGTGAATGAGTTTCACATTCATTGTGAAGGTACTTCTGGTGGATCACCAGAACCCTTTACAACAGCAGCAACTATGTCTTTTGCTGGTAGGTTAGAACGAACATCTGTTGTTCCAAATTTACCCGAAACACCAATCATTTCAACAGAACAACTTCACCATGTGCTAGATAATGTTATAAAAGTATGCGCAGCCACAACAAGCAAGGAAACAAGGTCACTAGGGATGGCAATGGGTCGGGTTTGGGACGGGTTTAGGTAATCCGAACCCAAACCCAGTTAGATAAGCTTGTCCCAAACCCGTCCCAAAACCCGTCGGGTTTCTAGCGGGTAAATACCCATCGGGTATCAGGTATACCCACGGGTTTCGGGTAAACCCGTTAATTTAACAAAAAAATTACTCGTTGGGTATACTCATCTCAAAACCCATTGGGTATTTATCGGGTAACTACTAACCAGTTACATTTTGTATTGTCATTATGAAAATATATATCAAATTACTACAATGTATACAGAATAGAATACCTATATGTGAAAAAAATGGATGTATCATATATATACATATTTAATAATATAAAAGAAATTATGTCGGGTATACAATCGGGTAAACAGGTACACTTTATCGGGTAATTGGGTCGGGTAAACGGGTATATCACTAAATTCCAAACCCGTCCCAAACCCACAAAAAAATAAAAACTATTCCCAAACCCGATTAGCCGACCCCAAACCCGTCCCAAATGTGTCGGGTTTTGGTTTACCCAGCGGGTTCGGGTTTGATTGCCATCCCTAAAGGTCACCAGTTGAAGCAAAGCTGGATATGATGCTAGAAGAGACAAAGAATTAGAAATCTGACATGAAAGTTTTGTCAGAATCATTGGAAGCCATCAGAAGCCAAACAGAGAAAAACACTGAATCTTTGAAAAACTTATAGCAGCAACCAGAAAAATCACCAGAAAGCAGCAGACTTTCAGCAGACATTAAAAGAATGCTTGAAGAAATGCAGAATATAAAGTCACAGTTGAAAGATTCTGTTGAAGCAAGAGAAACAACAAATTCTGGTAAGATTCTAGAAGAAATCAGCAACTTGAGGGCAAGCAACAACAGCCTGACAGATGCCCTTGAAAAGTTGGTAAAAGAGTGGGCAGCACAAAAGGAGCAAAACAAAGCAGAATTTGCTAGGCTGCATGAAAAAGAGATGAAGAATGCTCAACTCATGAGTGATGTTCAATCATTCGTGAAAATGATGCACTACAATGTTTCCAGACTGGCAAATGTAGACATTCATGAGCTAAAGACCCCCATTCCTAAAGAAGCTTCACATCTGGAGGTACCAAAGATCATTAGACCACCACAACAGAACCTAATCACACCTCTAAGTCAATCAGGGCCTACACCAATGGGGTCCCCACCACCTGTGTCAAGATCTGAGATGCTAAAAACGTATGAAGCCACGTGTCTTGTCATATCTGACTTAAGCATTGTTTCCCAAAAGGATAAACATCAGACACAACCAAGAAGGACTTCATCAGGAGAAACAACTATTAGTGAATCCCTGAATGTAGCAGAGAAAACAAAGTGGCATGACTCTACAACTTCTTCAAAGAGGCAAAAAATTGTACAAATAAAAGACTCTGAAGGGAAGACAATTCTGGTGCAAGAAATTGAAAAAGATGTCATGATGTTTTCCAGAATATCATCTCAAAGAGTTCTACTGGTCTGAAGAAGATAAACTAGACAGACCACTCAGTCATATAAGTAGGGATTGGCGACAAGAAAGACTTGAAAGAGGAGAAAGGAGCATTCACAGAGCTCTTGCAAATCCAATAGTGAGGGTACTTAAAGTGGATCCTAATGCCACACCAGATCGAGTGGGTGGAATTCATGAGCAAAATAAATACACCCTACTCAGAAAAGATGGCAGTGAACAGAAAATCACAGATGGTGACCTAGCATACTTGTTTCATCCACTGGACATAATCATGCTGAAAAAAAAAAACCTATGATCAAGATAAAGGGAAATAAAAGATTCATCAGAAGATCCCTTCACAGTCTGACAAAAGCTGGAGTAAAATTATTTGAAAGGGTAGCTTTATCAGATTTTGATCTTTGTATCAACTTTGATTATGTGCATAGCAAGAAAGTACATATGCCTCCTCAAATACATCTATCCCAGCTGAGCTTAAAGAAGATGCCAGAACCAGTGTTATCTTTGAAAAACCAGAATTATCTGTTGTTTTCAGGGATATTGAAGAAAAGAAGGCTCTCTTCAGAGTCGTTGACATATACAAATACTCGAATCAGACTCTCAAGTACATAAAGGAGTGCATGAACAAGAAACATCAAAAACTCAAAGCAAAGGGACGGATAAGGAGATGCTGAGGAAAGCAATAGAAGAAATCATCAACGAATGGATCACGAAAAGAGGATGGTACAAAGAGATGTACAAAGAGTGTCACAAGATAATTGACCACAAGAAGAGGCTGAAGAATGATGATCTTTACAAAATTAACATTGCTTGAAACACAATTGCTTTATGTTATTTCTTTATTTTCTTGTTTTTGAACAATATTTGTGTTTTGCAACTTGAATTTATGTTGTTTGGAATTTTCATTATGTTCATTGTTATGAGTTAGTATTTTTCTTACAATACTTAAGGGGAAATTGTTAGGAAACTTTTGTAAGTATTGAAGAAAAAGATGATCAATCTGATCATATGCTGAAGATAAAGTCAAGAAGATCAATAAAAAGGTGAATACAAGATAGCAGGACAAGAGAAGAAAGAAAGGCATGTCTTCAGCATAGATCAGAATGTGATCCAAGAAAAAAAAGACGATCAGAAGAGACCATTCTGATAAGTCTGATGATAAATATGGTATTTATTATCAGAATTTGGTAAACTCTTAACATCAGAATTTCTGATGATCAAACTCAACAGAATTCTGGTAAGATGGCCATCACAAATTCTGATGTGCCAACTTGTCTAAGAGATAAGGCTCTGACACATTTGTAAAGTAGTAAGTTGACCTCTATGGATTCAATGAATACGCCAAAAAACTACTTTGTGCAGAGCAAGTGAATGAATAAACAAATGTTTATTCATGACCTAGACTCTCTATAAATAGAGATGTCAACACCAAATGTTAAATGAGTTAAGCCAAGCATTCAAAAATTACAACAAAAACTCCATTACCATTCATTACAGAATTCTTTGAGCATTCATTTGTAATAGTCAATAACCTCACAATCACCTTGTAAACTTTGTTTTTCCAAAGTGATATACATACTTAAAAAATCTGTAAGTTGTGTTTCTTGAAAGTTCGATTTCTAGTTTCGCATAATATTTCCATATTTGTTGAAATTTATTGCCAAAATTAGTCAAAGAGCATCTTATCTGGGATTAATAGTGTGCGGTGAAGGTGTTACCGCGCGGTAACACTACCGCCATCCCCATTTTGTATGCGGCAAAATCAAACACCTGGGGACTACTCACCGCTTGTGCCATGTTAATTTTTTCGACCTCTTGACCCCTCAAATGGCTATGATTGGCTGGAGAGTGGAGAGGGGAGCACCTCTTACATTTTATTGCAAAATGAGGAGTGGAGATGGAAGTTGATGTGGCATAGTGTGATTGGATGGGGGTGTAAAATTGACTACTCCCCACGAAGGGATCACCCCTTACCTTTTTTTCACTCTTAGATTACACCAATAAATATTAATTACACTCTTGCCAAGATTTGAACTTTGACGTCTTCTTCAAAATGCAAAAGCCTCTACCACTATCATCCACCACCTTCCATCACCACTATAATCCACCATCTTCCATCACCACCACCACCGTCCACATCCACCACCACCATCCAATAGGCTACTCGAATTAACGCAACAGGCTGCTCGAATTAAAGATAATGAAATGCTCGTTAATACGACGTAATTTAAAAAAAATATTAACGTATGAAAAAGTTATAGCTGTTTGAAAATCAGGGGAATATGCTCAAGTGAGAAAGGACCAAAATATCCTTTCTCTATTTGGTTTTCAATTGTTTGTACATGAGATTTATGAAAATGTCACTGGCTAGTTTTGAGCCATTGGTCTTGGGAGATCAATTGCTGATGATGTCGCCTATCCTTCGTACAAGAGGCTTCTGTTGTATAGGAGTTGGCCTCCCATTAATGGATCGTACACCACTTAATTTAAATAACTTAACATAATTAAAGTTACCTTATTAGTGATTAAATTATATAAATTAACATATTTAAAATGATATGAAACTAAAAGTAAATGTGATGTATAAGCTTTTAAAACACAACGTGTGCATGTGAATAAATTGAAAAAAGAGAAAGAAAACAAAATAGTTTTCTCTCAACCGACCCTACTACCTCTCTATATGCAACGCCTTTCTTGACTTACGCTACTCGCAAATGCGGGGATCTTCGTTACATTGTGGCATATTAGACCAACTAGGTTATAACCTAGGAAGTTCCCAGGCAGGAAAGTTAGATTTTAGATAATCTAGTTGTGTTGTTATATAATATAAAAATAATGTTTACTTATTTATCTTATTTTTTTTAATTTAATTGACATGTATAAATGAGGTCATTTGCAATGAAAGACGGTATAAATGTAAAAAAATCTATGAACTTATAAAAGTTAAATGATTTTTGTTTTTTTAAATTAAATGACATTTGTGGATGACATAATATGAAAAGAATATCTCTGTTGAGATCATAATAATAGACTAATTTAAGTAGTATAGTTTTAGATAATTTTGTTACTTACAATATTGTACATCAAATTTTTGTGTATGTGGCTTTTTAAGCAGTACCTAAGAAAACTCATAAGAAACAACAATATTTTTTTATTCAGATATAAAACAAACTTCTAAACTAAAATGCATATCTTTAAACGTGTTAGAAACACACACAATTTGTATTAAATCATCATTTATCAATAAATATAAAATGTCCATAAACATCAAACAATATTGTCAACAACCGAAAATAAAGATATAAAGTCTTTGACGAAAATTATTGAAGACAAGAAACAACCAAGAAAATCAATTGAAAATGCACAAAAACATATCAACTATTTTCACTTCTTTAAGTTTTGAATCTTAGTCTCTTTCTTGTTAACACGATCCACGTCATTGAAGTCAACCAGTTTACGCTTGTTTGTATTATCTTTAGAAAACTTTTGACTTTAGCATTATCAGGTTTAGCGCTTTCACTTGGAGTTAGTTTTTTTGTAGTCTTTCCAAATGTTTTTCTACAAGAAAATGATGAAATAATATTACCGAAACATCACCACTAATGTCTTCCACTTGAAGTTTTATCTTGAGCCTGATTAAATTACATAAAAATCTAATAAATACAAAGAATATTTTACTAAATAGAATAGTAATAACGCTAAAGATAGGTTATTTATAATATAATACAAGAATCCGTCAAAAGATAACAATATTTTGTTAATACCTTGGCACTGGGTATACAACCTTTTCATCACAATCTTTATTGTTGCACACATACAACAAATGATCATCCATATCTTCACACCATATAAAATCCGTAACCGCCTCTTTTAAACATGTAGGACACTCCATATAGTGCCAACCAAAATCCTTAAATATAGCCTTAACAGTACCAAATATGATAACCGATTGAGGTTGCATAATATTTAAAATACAAACATAATGAATTTATATCACAACATTTGGTACAAAATAAAAATATAAACCTCTGTAATTTCCCAAACATCACAAATATTTTTGAAAGGTGATTTTATGAGGAATTCATCCATTAACTTCTGCAGAATTCTATAAAAGTAATTTTTATTATGAACTCATTGCAGAAAAATAAATTCAAGGCATGAAAATGATAGAATTATCGAGATTAAGATAAGAAATATCGAAGCATACCTTCTCAAGAATTACTGAAAAATATACATTATGATTTCTTTTATATCGAATAAAACAACAATGTTGCAATATTTATACTAGAAAATTTATTTTTTATGAAATAATTTTGATTATAATCTATTATATATTATAATAATTAGTTGTTGGCTTTTGTTTCTAATTTGATTGACATCCGAATTTTTATATTATACATAATTTTAGGTAATTGATTAATTAGTATGATTACCTTATTTAACAAAAAATCAGAACTATATATATACGATCATTATCATTTATTTTTGGAATGATTTATACAAAAAACATGAGACATATTGTTATAGAAGATTTATATTATGTAAATCATAGCTTTATTAACAATATATAAGATTCTTCTATATTAATTTAAATTATAGATAAGCATTATATGTTTTAAAAATTGTAATACCAAAAAAATTAGTTAATTTTGTTATCATTATAACACACCAAACATTATGATTTCCAAATTTACAAATAAACAAATAATAATACTTAAAATATATAATCAGTTGTCAGTATAAAAAAGAAGTTAAAATAATAATTTCAAAATAATTTTGTATTGTATTTTATTTGATAATACGAATAGGGTTCAAAATTGACAATCTTTTTAGTTAATGGAATTCCAAAATATATATATGGAAATAATAACTAATTAGATTGCTTATTTCGGCTAAAAATGTGGGAAATACAATAAAATTACGAAATTTTTACTAAAATAATAATATACTAATGTATAAAAAAATTGTGATATCTTAATTGTCATATGAAAGACAAAATAAATTAAAATGGGATCACATTCAATTAGATAAACATTATAGTAAAATTAAATATAAAAGTTAAGGTTCAACAAAAAAATGACCCAACAAAATTTAACAATTACTAATAAATAAAAAACATCCATATTACGAAAGTAAGAAAATTCATATGAATTAGTGCATCTTAATTTGAATCACTGAATATTGGTTCTTCAAAGGTATAAACTTTCCAGCACAATCGAAGCACTTTAAAAGACACCTTTGACCGATAGAAAAACATTCATCTTTTATCAATTCGTCCCAACGAATAATAGTAAACCTGAAATAACGAATAAGAGAAAAAGAAAACATAAACATTATAGTTTTAGAGTTTATTACATTTGGAATAACTATACTTTGATTTATTAAAGTTTAAACCTTTTGTTAGGATCGTCTTTTAATGTTTTAATTTGCATTCTCCATTCATCTCCATCGATAACTTTAATAATAAATTTTAAAGTTTCGTTTAGTTCAGCTAAAATTGCAATTTGTTCAGGATTAACCTAAAGGAATGACAAGAAATACAAGTTTATTGTTTTGGAAAAAAAATATAAAATAAAATAATCAATCATTAAAAAAATTAAAATATGCAACTCTTACCGATTCAGAAGAAACTATTGTTTAAAAAAAGGGTGTAGTTTGGCAGGTCTTCAATTAGGATTTTTGATACTCCTTAATGATATCTCCATAAGTAACTAAATCTGGTTTGGTAATAATAAACCTGAAATAACGAATAAGAGAAAAAGAAAACATAAACATTATAGTTTTAGAGTTTATTACATTTGAAATAACTATACTTTGATTTATTAAAGTTTAAACCTTTTGTTAGGATCGTCTTTTAATGTTTTAATTTGCATTCTCCATTCATCTCCATCGATAACTTTAATAATAAATTTTAAAGTTTCATCTAGTTCAGCTAAAATTGCAATTTGTTCAGGATTAACCTAAAGGAATGACAAGAAATACAAGTTTATTGTTTTGGAAAAAAAATATAAAATAATCAATCATTAAAAACATTAAAATATGCAACTCTTACCAATTCAGAAGAAACCATTGTTTAAAAAAAGGGTGTAGTTTGGCAGGTCTTCAATTAGGATTTTTGATACTCCTTAATGATATCTCCATAACTAACTAAATCTGGTTTGGGAGATTTTAATACAAACTGACGCCCTGACTTATCAAATATGTTGATATTAAAAATCAAGTTGTTGTCCATTTCAAAACAAATAATATCGCCAAAATCTAATCGATGGTCAAACAAAAATTACTCCAACCATCTGTGAAACAATAATTGGGACTAATTTTTGAAATGTTTACTTTCCATGTATAATCGTTTGACACTTTTAATATTGTTGTAGTATCAACATGAAGTGTACGAAAATTTTTGATCCCAAAAGTTAAAGGTAGTACCCGAGAATACAAAATACATGAATAGAAATATTATTAAATTGCTTTACTTAAAAACATTTACTCATGTTTTTAATTATAAACCAATATAAATTACTTACAAAATGAGTAGAGAATGGTTGATCAATTGACTTGCAAAAAGCAGTTTGTAAGTACTGCTTAGAAGGGTTTTGATGGTAATAAGTGAGGATAAACTTAATGTTACTAACGATTTTAAATATTTAACAATTTTATCCTACCCATTCATAAAATAATATTGATCACCGATGGAGTTGAGATCAAGAGACCACACATTGCCAAAATTTGTAGTAATAACAACGTGAGAATTGAACATATGGTGTAACAATAAAACCTTGTTCATGCTGGATGGAATTGCCTGAAAAATATAAAAAAATAATTAATAAATTTGTTAAAATACCAACCAGAACTAGAAGTGCTATAAGTATAAGGAAATGACAACAAAAAAGAGCAATGAAAAAATAAATTAACTTACCAAATGAGTAGACATGGGATCTAGTAGACGTTGTATAAATTGTTTACCACAATGATACGTCATTGTCTAATTAAAAAACGAATGAACTGTTAGTACATGCAGTTTTTTAATACTGTACTCGTTGTTAGACGACAAAAATAATTAGAACAAAGCTGTCAGAATTTATATGAAAACACCACAAACTAACAAAACATGATTATATCTAATGTAAAAGACACCACAGCCGGTTCAGGAGGGTCCACGACGGAGGCGGCGGCCGGATCTGGATACGCTTCAGGGTTGTCCGTACCTAGAGTTTCCCGACGGCACCGATGCCGCCCGCCATTGCCAGAAGCTCAGGAGGATGTACATTGGATCGCATGCATCGATCGACTGGGATGCGATGGACCAGCTTGCTGAGACGGATAGAGTGCGTCGGTTTATACCTCTCGATTCGCCGTGGCATCGTCTTTTTGATTTGGCGCACACGCTGACCTACAGGGAGCTGTTGGTCGAGTTCCTTTCGTCATTCACATTTCACCCTCCTGGGGTCCCAGTGGCGCTTCCGTACCCAGATGCTCCCCCTCCGCCTGAGATTTCTTTCAGGCTCGCTGGCGTTTTGCGTACGATGACGCTAGCAGACTTTGCGGTGCGTTCTGGTTTATACATGCAGGGGGAGATCGACACTGAGATTTACACAGCGGGGCAAGTGGTGGTTGACAAACCCATTCTTCTAGGGTTTTGGCAGGTGATTGCGGGGCCAAATACTTGGGAGCATGACAAGTCGAAGGGGAGGGTGTCGTTTGTTAGGGACCCACTGTACAGGTACGTACGTTTATTACGGCAATTATTGTGATTATGTGCATTGTTTATTAATCTCTGTTTCTGTATTTCGCTAACACTATCTGCAGGTATCTGCACCATTTGCTCGCTACTTCGATTTCAGCGCGCGACTACAGCCGTGAGTGGTATACGACCACAGATCTTTTTTTCCTTTATTGTTTGTTGTATAGGAGGCCGTGCGCGCTAGCACACAGTCTAGCCCAGTACTACGCCTCCGCCCATCACCGACAGGAGCGCGGATTTTTGTATGGTGGGGCGTACGTGACCGTCATTGCCCGTTCATTTGGCCTCGTACTGCACGAGGACCCACATCTACGGATGCCGCCAGTCATGCCGACGCGGATAGGCATGCAGTCGCTGTGGGGGATGAGGGTAATCAGGAGGTTCGCAGCTGGCCTGCGGTTTAAAAACCGCAACGGGGGCATATGGACAGAGGAGGCCCTATCAGAGCATTTCGAGCCCGTTTATCCTCCTGCAGATCCTGCTGATGTAGTGCCCGTGGAGGAGCCTCCGCAGGATGTAGACGGTGCAGCGATGCCACAGCCACCGCCACCTGCCGGGGCGCCTCAGTTTCCACGTCACGCTATTCCAGGTCATGCCCCAGGAGCTGCGCTACATCCGGATGTACGAGCCGAGCTTTACAGCCTCCATGATTTGGTAGGTTGGCTGGTACGGTGCGAGCAGGATAGACGAGAGAGAGAGGGATGGCCCCCGATACCGCTTCCACCGGCTCGAGCACCACATCAGCAGCAGCAGCCGCAGCAGCCACATCCAGATTCGGATTCGGATGCATAGACCTGTTGTTGTTTTTATTTTTATCATGGATGTACAAACTTATCTTATATATTTTTGTTATGGATGTACAAAGTTATCTTATATATGTCATATTTATGTTTGTTTTCAGTTATTCGGTTACCTAATGATTGTTGTCTTAAATTGAGATAATACGGAAACAAAATATGTTTTGAATATAATACGGAAACAATATATCCCCTGAATATAATACGGAAACAATATTTGAACGAGATAAAATTTTAATCGGAATAATAATATTTAAAAAACTAAAATGTTAAAAAACATTATAATATTTAAAAAAGACAAAAGTTTTTAAAATAGAGTGAGCCGATTTTTAAAATAGTTGATTTTTAAAAAACAAAAGTTTTTTAAAAACCAAAAATTTTTTTAACCAAAAATCACATCTTCAAAAACTATCCAAAAAACCATACCAAAACCCACCAAAACAACCCTCATTTCAGCCAAAAAAAAAAACCCAAGCCTAGACGCCTCGTATAGGTCTGTACGAGGCGTCTAGGGTTCCTTAAACTTGGTGCCTGACACCCTCGCAGACCCCCTTGAATTCAGTGCTTAGACGCCTCGTATAGGTCTATACGAGGCGTCTAGGGCACAAAAGGTGTGAAAATAGGCGCGATGGGTGTCCAAATATCTCCAGCCTTTATAAATTGTTTATAAAGCAGATAATCTATTATATAAACCGAAAACAACTACTGCCTTGAAGATCAAATTTATGAATATTTAACTTATATAAGATTATGTAAACACCTAATTACACATATGAGATAATCTTATAATAAGCATTACATTCAAATGGTCAATAACATACAAATATAAAGACTATGTACTAACCTTGGGAGCCTATAAAAGATCAAATTTCGTATAAATGAATGTTTGAATGTAATGAGATGAAAAAAAAAAACGTGTGAATGGATTATATATAACTGAAAGTTGGCATCTTGAATCTAAATATAAAAGATATTGAGAAAATTGAATTGTTTATTAATCTAATTATGCAAACTGGATTATAAAATTTAAATGACTTAAATCAGAAGTTTTATCGTTTTTTGGTAAACGTTTTTATGTATCATCGTTGAAGAAATTTAAAATTTGAATTCTAAATGTGATGTATAAACTGTTAAAACACAAGGTCTACAACTCATTATCTTATGTGAATAAATTGAAAAACAAAGAAAGAAAACAAAATAGTTTTCTCTGGCCTGACCCTACTACCTCTCTAAATGCAATGCCTTTCTTGATGACGTTACCCGCAAATGTGGGGATCTCTGTTACATTGTGGCATATTAGACCACTTATTTGACGTTGTGTTATAATATAGGGTACTAAAAGTACATGTCCCAGACCCCATTTGTAACCCTAATCACAACAAAATTCAATATATAAAGGCCTGGTCTATTGGGACATCCCTCGTTTCTATTCAGACATCCCGACCTTTGTTTATTTGTTTTTTAGGTGGAAAAAGTAGGGTGCTGGTTTGTTATTTGGTTGTCTTTTTTGTTGAAAAGTTGTAGATTTGAGTTTATTTTTAGAGTAAATTGCCAAAATTGTCCTTAAGGTTTGGACGTGTTTGCCAATTTCATCCAAAACAACTTTTTTATACAATATTGCTCTTCACTTTTGAGATTTTTTTGCCATTTTCATCAAAATGTCTAATTTGCTTTATATTTTCTATCAAATAGTTGGATGAAAATGGAAAAAAATCCCAATTCTGAGGGACGATTTTGGAAAAAAAGTTAGACGTCCGGACGAAAATGGTAAAATATCATAAAAGTGAGGGACAATATGCTACAAAGAAGTTGTTTTGGATGAAACTGACAAACACACTGTTACATCCCGAAAATATAAAACTTTATATTAGGATTATAAAGTATAAATAAACAAGAATTTACTAACTAGGAATTTTAACCTAGTTAGCTAATAGTCTAGAAATAACTTATAATAGGGTTAAAAATAGCCAAACTATATGTTATACAAAAGAGGAGGGGTTAATCTTGTAAAAACTGAAACTAGAATTTATTAAAACAAAATAAACAAAAACCAAACACACAATTAGTGTTTCTGGTCGATCAAAAACGCAGGGGAGCGACCAAAGCTTCTCACCAAACCCTAACTCCACAAAAATTGATCAATTGAAGGCTAATTTCTGTCCCAAATCGAAATCTGAACATAGATTAGTGATCCTCATCACAAGGGGGTTACGAGGTATGTAAAATTTGATGCTAATTCTCTGTTTGAAATTTTCATGAAATTGGAAAAATCTGAAATTCATGGTTGCATGTTTGTTTTATGATGAATTAGGAACCATATAATGTCTAGGGACAAACCCTAGACAAATACAAGTTGAAATCATGTAAAATTTTAGTGAAATCTATGAACACCATTGTAGGTGATTAGTGGGTTATGTGTAATTTGATAAACACTAGGAAATTGGGTGTTGTTCTAGTGTAACTTGACAATTTTGAAGTTACTTCAGAAATTTAGAAGCTAACGATTGTGTAAAATAGGTTGATTTATGTGAAATTCGGGCTAGATGATAAGCTAGAAACTTGCTATATAATCATGTAAAAATCTGCCCTTAAGGTGTTTGTGAAAATGCCTCAAAGAAGGCTTAAAATTCAAATTTCAAAGTTTAAACGCATAATTCTGATGTTTTGGTTAATTATGCGATATATGGTTTAAAGAGAGTTCTAAACATGTCGTTAATGAACTCTATAGGAAAGGACGCAGGAGCGTCAAGCGGACAAGCGGGTGGCGAATCACGTTTGAAAGGCCTACTTTGAAGGTATGTAACTTGATCCGTTACATTAAACGAATTGTTGTTAAATTTTGCGAATGTCTCATTTAAGGATAAATATGGTGTTGATTGTAGCGACCATGATCGTTATTTGTATTATTAGTCTAAGTTGATCCGTTACATTAAACGAATTGTTGTTAAATTTTGCGAATGTCTCATTTTAGGATAAATATGGTGTTGATTGTAGCGACCATGATCGTTATTTGTATTATTAGTCTAAGAGTGACAAAGAACCGTTTGGTAGACATCATATTGGGGAAATTCCATAAGATGAACCAAACGGGTCGATTAATTGTGTAAATTGTTGTTTTAGTGTTTTAGAGAGTAAAAAATGAAGATGACAAATCAAAAGAGCATTAAGCTATGGGATTGGTAAAGAAATGCGAGTGATGATAAGCCCGGGATGTGGGGTATAAAATATCATAAGTTTACTAGCTAAATGGTAGTAAATTGTGTCAAGTAGAAATGGGTCGAATAAATGCATAACGATATATAGTCTTTCTGACCGTAAGTTGAAGTTTTGGCACGACTATTATAATAGGCACGTTGGTAATGAAATTACAGACGTATAGGAAAAAGAATCACTAAAAACGGACTTACGAATCATAAGTTATGGCCATTTTAATTTGGAAATTGATTAAACCTTGAGCTGGGAATGTACAGCAACAGCTGAAAACAAGAGTCTGTGAAAACAAAGGCTAGGCGTGACGCCTAGGCCATTGGCGTCACGCGACGCCCCCCTGATCCGGAAAAAAAAATAAAATTTTGACTTTTTGACTCTTGGAACTTGTTTATATCCATTCTAACTTTATCAAAACTAACATTTGTTGTGGTTTTGATCTTAGGCGATGTTGGAAACCAACCGGAAGATGATCGAGCTATCTTTTGAAGAACCGAACACAATTTACAAGCTTCCGCGATTGTATAACTCTTAATACACTATGTTTATGGAATGTAAACAATTGTTAAACAACTTTTGAATGTTTTAACTTAGTCTTTAGTTGACTAAACTTTTGCTACTTATGAACTTGACTTATGAAATCTATGTTAACTAGGCATCTTTCGTATAAAATGGTATGAATTATTATTAAATTCAATTAAAATTTGACGGGTGTTACAAGTTGGTAATCAGAGCTTAAGGTTGTCAATGAAGTGTTCGGTTCAAGCTTGATCGATCGTCCGGTTAGAATTAACTTATTATGTTAGTAGATTATACCTCGTGTAAGAAATGAGAAATGAATTGTTGTGCATGGGAAGAGTGTGTTAACACACTCAAACCCGGAAAGTGCATTAAATGTGAACGGTTAAAGCAAGTTAAGAACTTGGCTAAACCGAAACAAATGAAGCAATGTTATGAATGAAATGTTTAACGTTTAAATGTAAACATTTCAGTTTCAAGATGTCTGATGGAAACGATGATGATCCGGTGCAAACAAGCACCGAACAAATGAAAGAGATAATTGCCGAAGAAGTAGGGAAGGCAATTGAAGGTAGTCTATCCGGGTTTATAGACAAGATTCAAAGTACGGTGTTGTCGCTTGTCGAAGAGCGAGTCAAAAGGTTGGAAGATAATGTCATCCTTATAAAAGAAAAGTCGAGAGAAAGCAAAGGGTGTTCGTACAAGGAATTCATGGCGTGTAAACCGCCAATCTATAACGGGGAGGTTGACCCGATAATTTGCCAAAGATGGATAAGTGTTGTCGAAGGAGTGTTTGAACGAACCCACTGTGACGTAGGTGACTTTGTTGCTTACGGAACGGGTCAATTGAGAAATCAAGCCAAGGATTGGTGGGACAATAAAAAGAAGGAAATGGGAGCCGAAGCGGCGAGGGTTATGACTTGGGACGAGTTTAAGGTACCATTCCTTAAACACCATAGTACCAAAGAGGTTATTAACAGGATTAAGGAAGAATTTATCCAGCTAAGACAAAAGGGTGAAACAATTGATAAGATCACGGACATCTTCATGGATAAGCTGAGGTTCTGTGACGAGTTAGTCACCACTGAAGAGCAAAAGATATACTACTATTACAACATGCTAAGTGCCGAGTACCGGGAGTTTATGACTCCGTCAAAGTACGAAACCCTCACGGAGATTATCAACACCGCCCGGGAGCGGGAAATCGAGTTAAAGAAACAAGTTGAAAGGGGTGAACGAAGGGCACAGGATGTGAATCCAAGCCCTACAAAGAAAGCTAGAACTGCTGAATCGGGGAAGAAGGTGGAGGCTAAAGGCGGGTCGCCAAGTTGTAAAGTATGTGGAAAGGGGCACAAGGGTGAGTGCCGCATCAAAGACAAGCCGTGTCCGGTATGTGGGAAGACGGGGCACACTGCATCGCTATGTCCCGGAAAAGTTTCCGTTTGTTACAAATGCTATCAACCTGGACACAAAAAGTCTGAATGCCCCGAGTTGGTCGGAAAGAGAGACACAAAAGAGTCTCCAGCAGAAGCTCCCAAAGTGAAGGCTATGTCCTTCCAACTTACCGCGGCTGAAGCAAAAACAGAACCCGATGTGGTCTCAGGTATATTCACAATTAACTCAATTCTAGCACGTGTATTGTTTGATACGGGTGCGAATAAATCCTTCATTTCGCATGGATTTATTCGACATCCTTCATTTGTATTGACGAAATTTTCTGTGCCCTTAGAAGTTGAAATAGGGGACAACAAAAGTTTTATAGTTTGTGATGTTTGTCGAGGCTGCAAATTAAGCATCGACGATGAGGAATACTTGATAGACCTAATCCCGATGTCAATGGGGGGATTTCAAGTAGTCGTTGGGATGGATTGGCTATCTCAGCACCATGCAAAGGTCGTGTGTTTTCGTAAAGAGATAAAACTAACATCTCCGAGCGGGAAGCACATCACTATCTATGGCGAAAAAGGAGGTAACCCCATAGTATGCTCAATGTTGAAAGCTCACAAGCTTATGAAGCGAGGATGCAAGGCATTCATGATATACGCAAATGAGCCCGAGAAAGAATCACGGAAGATTGGAGATGTACCGGTAGTACGAGACTATGAAGATGTGTTTCCGGAGGATTTACTAGGGATACCGCCTGAACGGGAAGTAGAGTTCGGGATTGAATTGATTCCGGGCGCAAAACCCGTAGCTAAAGCACCGTACCGACTCGCACCGTCGGAATTACACGAGTTGATATCCCAAATTCAAGACCTGCTTGACAAGGGATTCATAAGGCCGAGTGTGTCTCCTTGGGGCGCACCGGTACTGTTCGTGAAAAAGAAAGACGGAAGCATGCGCATGTGCATCGATTACCGGGAGTTAAACAAACTCACGGTAAAGAATCGATACCCGCTTCCGAGGATAGATGATTTATTCGACCAATTACAAGGTGCGAACTGGTTTTCAAAGATTGACCTTAGATCGGGGTATCACCAACTAAAGGTCAAGGAGGAAGATGTGCCGAAGACGGCTTTCCGCACGCTATACGGACATTACGAAATCCTCGTGATGTCGTTTGGGCTAACAAATGCACCCGCGGCTTTCATGGACCTCATGAACCGGGTTTGCAAGCGAATGTTGTATAAGTCGGTCATCGTGTTTATCGATGATATTTTGGTGTATTCGAAAAGGGAAGCTGAACACGCACACCACTTACAAGAAGTATTAGAGACACATAGACGAGAAAGGCTGTATGCGAAATTCTCTAAGTGTGCCTTTTGGTTACGAGAGGTACAATTCCTTGGCCATATCATAAGTGCCGACGGAGTATTGGTGGATCCGTCAAAGATCGAGGCCGTGTCAAAATGGAATCCCCCGAAGAACCCTTCGGAAATTAGAAGCTTTTTGGGGCTTGCGGGATACTATAGGAGATTCATTCAAGATTTCTCCAAGATTGCATCACCGCTAACAAAATTAACCCGGAAGGAAGAAATGTTCATTTGGGGTGTTGATCAAGAAAGAGCGTTTCAAATGCTAAAAGAGAAGTTAACTCAAGCTCCGGTACTGACATTGCCGGACGGGGTCGAAGACTTGGTGGTTTATTCGGATGCTTCACTAACGGGGCTCGGATGCGTTTTGATGCAACGGGGCAAAGTTATAGCTTATGCCTCGAGGCAATTGAAGATACACGAGAAGAAATATCCCACGCACGATCTCGAGTTGGCTGCGGTGGTATTTGCATTAAAAATATGGAGGCACTACTTATATGGGGTAAAATGCACCATATTCACCGATCACAAGAGCTTAAAATACTTCTTCGATCAGAAAGAGTTAAATATGCGACAAAGGCGATGGTTAGAAACGGTGAAAGATTTCGACTGTGAAATACACTATCACCCCGGAAAGGCAAATGTGGTGGCAGATGCTCTGAGCAGAAAAGCGGACTATGTCCCAATACGAGTAAGATCGATGCAGCTTGTGGTGACCTCGGGTATACTTGAACGTATTCGAGAGGCGCAATTAGAAGCAGTGAAAGAGGAGAATTGGAAGAAAGAAAGAATAATCGGTCAGTTGAAAGATTTTTCGGATGGGGATAACGGGTTGAAGACTCGATCCGGAAGGATATGGGTTCCAAATACTTGTGGGGTGAAGACGCTTCTACTAGACGAAGCTCATAAATCCCGATATTCAATTCATCCGGGTGCGACCAAGATGTACAATGATCTGAAACAAAACTATTGGTGGCCTGGAATGCAGAGGGATGTGGCGAAGTATGTGGAAAAATGCTTGACATGTCTACAAGTCAAGGCGGAGCACCAAAAACCATACGGCAAACTCCAACCGTTAGAAATCCCGGTTTGGAAATGGGAACATATTACAATGGACCTATTAACCAAATTGCCTAAGACAAATCGTGGTTTCGATGCGATATGGGTAGTGGTGGATAGATTGACGAAAAGTGCTCACTTCATTCCGATTCGTGAGACTTATACGTCAGAAAAGATGTCAGAAGTTTATACTAATGAGATTATAGCACGTCACGGAGTACCGGTATCCATCGTGTCTGATAGGGATACCCGGTTCACTTCAAATTTCTGGCAAGATTTCCAAGAGCAAATGGGAACCAAATTGTTCATTAGCACTGCGTACCATCCTCAAACAGATGGACAGAGTGAAAGAACAATACAAACATTGGAGGACATGCTACGGGCGTGTATAATCTACTTTGGAGGAAGTTGGGATGTTTACCTACCATTGGTCGAGTTTTTGTATAACAACAGCTACCATGCTAGTATTAAGATGGCACCGTACGAAATGCTCTATGGTAGGAAATGCCAAACCCCGGTATGTTGGGGTGAAGTGGGCCCATGTGAACTTGCCCACCAAGATATAGTACGAGCCACTAATGAAAAGATTGATGTGGTTCGGGCACACTTGAAAGCGGCTCAAGATAGACAAAAGGCGTATGCTGACAAAAGGAACAGGCCAATCGAATTTCAGGTTGGTGACAAAGTTATGCTCAAAGTATCTCCATGGAAGGGTGTTATCAGGTTTAGAAAAAGAGGAAAATTAAGCCCGAGGTTTATCGGGCCGTTTGTGATTGTTGAGTTGAACGAGTAGGAAAGGTAGCTTACCGCCTTGAACTACCCGAGGAGATGAGTGGGATTCATAGCACATTCCACGTGTCACATCTCTGAAAATGTTTAGCAGACGAAAATGCTCGTGTCCACTATGATGATATCGAAGTGGATAATAGCCTGAATTATGTGGTGAGACCGGTGGAGATTTTAGATCGAAAGGTCAAACACTTACGAAATAAACAAATTGATCAAGTGAAGATCAAGTGGGAGCATAGAAAAGGCTCAGACACTACGTGGGAGTCCGAGGAGGAGATGGGACGCCTCTACCCTACTTTATTTGGTACGAAATTCGGTTTCGGGGACGAAACCCTTTTTAAGGGGGGTGGACTTGTAACATCCCGAAAATATAAAACTTTATATTAGGATTATAAAGTATAAATAAACAAGAATTTACTAACTAGGAATTTTAACCTAGTTAGCTAATAGTCTAGAAATAACTTATAATAGGGTTAAAAATAGCCAAACTATAAGTTATAAAAAAGAGGAGGGGTTAATCTTGTAAAAACTGAAACTAGAATTTATTAAAACAAAATAAACAAAAACCAAACACACAATTAGTGTGTCTGGTCGATCAAAAACGCAGGGGAGCGACCAAAGCTTCTCACCAAACCCTAACTCCACAAAAATTGATCAATTGAAGGCTAATTTATGTCCCAAATCGAAATCTAAACATAGATTAGTGATCCTCATCACAAGGGGGTTACAAGGTATGTAAAATTTGGTGCTAATTCTCTGTTTGAAATTTTCATGAAATTGGAAAAATCTGAAATTCATGGTTGCATGTTTGTTTTATGATGAATTAGGAACCATATAATGTCTAGGGACAAACCCTAGACAAATACAAGTTGAAATCATGTAAAATTTTAGTGAAACCTATGAACACCATTGTAGGTGATTAGTGGTTATGTGTAATTTGATGAACACTAGGAAATTGGGTGTTGTTCTAGTGTAACTTGACAATTTTGAAGTGACTTCAGAAATTTAGAAGCTAACGATTGTGTAAAATAGGTTGATTTATGTGAAATTCGGGCTAGATGATAAGCTAGAAACTTGCTATATAATCATGTAAAAATCTGCCCTTAAGGTGTTTGTGAAAATGCCTCAAAGAAGGCTTAAAATTTAAATTTCAAAGTTTAAACGCATAATTATGATGTTTCGGTGAATTATGCGATATATGGTTTAAAGAGAGTTCTAAACATGTCGTTAATGAACTATATAGGAAAGGATGCATGAGCGTCAAGCGGACAAGCGGGTGGCGAATCACGTTTGAAAGGCCTACTTTGAAGGTATGTAACTTGATTTGTTACATTAAACGAATTGTTGTTAAATTTTGCGAATGTCTCATTTTAGGATAAATATGGTGTTGATTGTAGCGACCATGATCGTTATTTGTATTATTAGTCTAAGAGTGACAAATAACCGTTTGGTAGACATCATATTGGGGAAATTCCATAAGATGAGCCAAACGGGTCGATTAATTGTGTAAATTGTTGTTTTAGTGTTTTAGAGAGTCAAAAATGAAGATGACAAATCATAAGAGCATTAAGCCATGAGATTGGTAAAGAAATGCGAGTGATGATAAGCCCGGGATGTTGGGTATAAAATATCATAAGTTTACTAGCTAAATGGTAGTAAATTGTGTCAAGTAGAAATGGGTCGAATAAATGCATAACGATATATAGTCTTTCTGACCGTAAGTTGAAGTTTTGGCACGACTATTATAATAGGCACGTTGGTAATGAAATTACAGACGTATAGGAAAAAGAATCACTAAAAACGGACTTACGAATCATAAGTTATGGCCATTTTAAGTTGGAAATTGATTAAACCTTGAGCTGGGAATGGACAGCAACAACTGAAAACAAGAGTCTGTGAAAACAAGGGCTAGGCGTGACGCCTAGGCCCTTGGCGTCACGCGACGCCCCCCTGATCCGGAAAAAAATAAAATTTTGACTTTTTGACTCTTGGAACTTGTTTATATCCATTCTAACTTTATCAAAACTAACATTTGTTGTGGTTTTGATCTTAGGTGATGTTGGAAACTAACCGGAAGATGATCGAGCTATCTTTTGAAGAACCTAACACAATTTACAAGCTTCCGCGATATTATAACTCTTAATAGACTATGTTTATGGAATGTAAACAATTGTTAAACAACTTTTGAATGTTTTAACTTAGTCTTTAGTTGACTAAACTTTTGCTACTTATGAACTTGACTTATGAAATCTATGTTAACTAGGCATCTTTCGTATAAAATGGTATGAATTATTATTAAATTCAATTAAAATTTGACGGGTGTTACACACACCTAAACCTCAGGGATGATTTTGGCAATTTACTTTTATTTTTATAAAACATATATAATTTAAAGTTGATTTATAACGGCCGTTAAATGTGAGTGTACTGCCTCTGCATATCAATTTGTTAGAAATTGGTGTTTTTAAACGTGAGTGTACTGCCTCTGCTAATGGGTGAAAATGGTATTTAGTTCTGGAAGCAGGTTTTATCTATCGGTTGGAAATAAGGTATTGATGGTTGATGCGTATTGCGATTGTTTTCATAAATATAGGCCCGGTCTATTGCAATTGTTTTTATAAATGTTAACAGATTTTATTTGGTTTATAAGTTATAGTTGATTTATAACAGTCGTTTATAAGTTACGTTTCTTTTTGCCATTGTTTTTATAAATGTTAAACCGATTTTATTTTGTTAAATTAGACGAACATGTTTAATTAAAACGCCGTACAATAAGTTGCGAAAGAGACGTATGAAATAAGCGCAGACAATCCAAACAAACATCATTTGAATAAAAGATCAACTGCATAAATATCTATATATATACATATAAAATTAGTTTGTACATACAAAATAAAAATACAACTAAATATCTATTACGAAATAAAAACTATACAAACTAAAGCCACTGATCCTCTGGCGGTAGGGATGGTGGCAATGGATGGGGCGGCAATCCCGCGTGAGCCCGGAGCTCCATGAGCGTCTCAATGATCTACATTTGGTATCACTCAGAACGTCGAAGGCGCTAATCGAAGTCACGAGCCACCGCCTGCGCAGCAGTAGGTAAGTTCGTATAGACGTGCTGTGGGTACTACGGCGGCAGTGGTGGTGGTATATCGTCATCAATGACGTGATCAGCCGGAGGCGAATGCAGAGGCGGAGGCAGAGGCTGAGCCTGACCTAGAGCCTCAAGCTGAGCTTGCCGAGCCACAGTCTAAACATGTGGAGGTACTCCCTCCAACAACTCAATGACAACCGGGATCACCTCTTGCAACTCATGAGGGTAAAAAACCTAGTATTCTCGTGTCCGAAACCGTAGATCAATGCCGTCAAACATGTGTGTGATTCGCATACTTGATACTGACGCCCAACCTAATCTAGTCGCTGGGATGGCCGGGGACAGCTGCGGGCCAGTCTTAGGCACGATGCCTAGTGAGCATGCGATGGTGGTAATGTAGGACCCGCCGTGGAGCCTCTCATGCCTGGTCGAGCCCAACGGGAACATGAGATATGGGTGACCATCAAGTGGATCAACTACGGGCTCCTGCTGCTGCCCCTGTGGAACTTCGTCCTCATCGAAACCCATATCGAAATCCATATCCATATCTGTGTTTTAAAAACATTTAAATTTAAAATAAACATTTTTAATTAAAATACAATTTTTAATTTCAAAAACAATTTTTAAATTTTAAATACAATTAATATTTTAAAAAAATAAAATTTTAATTTAAAAAAATCATTAAATTTTCAAAACAAATTAAAAATAATTTACAAATTTAAAAATAAATAAATGAATAAAGGGCCAAAGCGTAGCGCTTTGTGTGACATCAGTTTCTCTGCGACCATCAAACAAATACCAAATCATTGAAATATTGTGTTTCATACTTGGGATTTGTATAAATATGTGTATCATTTGCACATATCAATTCTTGTTCGATTTCAAGCTTTAAATCGCTTCCTGGAAGGTTATACACGAACTGATGCGTAAATATAACCAGTTTAATGCAACAAATACTCCGGAATAGTTACATAGGCTTAACATACCTTAAATAACCTTTATATAACTTATAAATAAGTTTTGGAGGGTTTGGTATGCCGAAATCAAGTTTATTCGATCACAGGGACTAATTTCGACAAACTACGAAAGTATGCCGATTCGTACTGTGATGAACATTCCGGAACTTTATCATAAGTTAAACATGCTCTAAATATCCTTTACATAGCTTAGAAATAGGCTTTGAGGTGTTTGGTGCGCAAAAAATAAACTTTCTTGATCAATAGGGACTAAAAGCGTCAAAAAGTGCATAAGTTTGCATTTATGCGCATATTTTACGTTCTGAATATATCCGGGCATCCAAAATTTATATAATCATTAAAATATTTTATTTTAGTGATTGGCATGATAAAAATCCATTCGTCAGGTAATTTGGATCGTTTTTCTCGTCCGTTCGTTTTTCGTCGTAATTAACCGAACAACGCAATCGTACGACCAAACGAACCGACATCTGAGATGTTTTTGAGCATATTTCATGTTCCCTATACTTTAACTTCATTTTAGAGACTTGAAATGGGGTTAACGGGGGTTTAAACGCATCGAAAATTGCTCAAAAGTGTTGCAGGGACCAAACCTGTCAATTATTGAAATTTTCTGGGAGCTGACACATGGTGGCGCTGCGCCACCACCATATGGCTTTGCCGTGGCGCGACGCCACGGCCTCATCTGGGCAGGAATTTCAGTTTGACAACCAGGTTGAACTTGGGGGTCTTTTGTGTAACTTTTCTCAATACCGTGTGATGGTTTTGGGCACCCCTAGTATTCCAAAACCATGTGCCTTATGTGTAAGGTCCAGATCAAAGCTCGTTTATCGAGGAACGATCCTAACGGTTGTGGATTTCCTATAAATACCCAACCCAATTTCATTCCAAAACCCACATTTGATCTCAATCTTCTTCTCTAAGTTGAAGCTCTCCTTGTGAGGCTTCATACCTGAGAAATTTTGAGTTCAAATCTTCAAGCTTGGACCCTTTGTATGTATTCTTTCGTGCTTTTATCATTTTTCTAGCGAAAGTCAAACAGTGTTTGACTTTCTGCTTTGACCAGTCTTTGGTCAATACGAAGTTCGTTTGAACTTCGCAACGTGAGCGTAATCACGATGGTTATAGTCCCTTGTGGCTATACCTACTGATTACCACGTTGTTTAGGCGTAGTGACGAGTCATTGTTTCAGTCAAAATACGTGTTTATGCGTATTTTGAAACCAAACTATTCTTGGGTATCAAAACCGTTTGTTTTGAAATCAAACTTGTTTTCAAAATTCGTTAAACATGTTTTAACATGTTTAACTCGTCACTTTAGGTTTAGTGCTTATATAGGGTCGTAAGATAAGCGATCTAAACAACCGCTTAGGCTTTCGAACCTGACCCGTTTGGTCGATCATTAGGATCCGACCAAGCATGTTTAGTGACCATAGTTGTATAAGGAATAACCTTCCGAGGTTATACCTTATGGTCACTTAGTTTAATTAGTTGTATGATAGGTTGTCTATATGCCTTAGGTAAAATGACCAAAATGCCCTTTTCATCCATAATTGGTATTTAAGCATATGTAACTTAAACTTTTGTCACTTAACTGATTATGCAACATATTTAAACATGTTTTCGCATATAATACCTGTCATAGGACTAGTTAGGCGTTCCGAACGCGTTTTACGCGAACGACGCGTTAAAGTTGCGTAAACTGCCTAAACGGGTCGTAATGGGTCGTAAGCACTTAGGTTAGGTTTCGATTTAGTATGTAGGCTTTGTTAAACCATATCGTATGAGTTCCAACACTCATTTGGTTTATGAAACCTCATCCTATCCGATCTTCCGGTTTAGGTCCGGTTATTAATATAGTTACCTATATTAGGTGCCGTTTGATTTCTGTGATCCCTCTAGCTTTGCTTGGTTGTTATTCAAGACTTCTAAGCATGCTCAAGTGAGTACATAGTCCCCTCTTTTACCGTTTTTCAACTGTTTTGGGGTGAAACACATGTGTCTACTTGTTATTTTCGTGTTTTTCATGCTTTTATATCATATACTTGCTATGTTCATTAGTACGCATATAGTACATGATTTCATTATGTTTTGCTATGTATGTTCACTTAGCATGCTAGCACATTGATTTTCATATATTACATTTTGTTGCATATGTTCATCCAGCATATGGACACATTGTTTTACATTTTGAGCCGTTTGATCTATGTGAATTATTTGTACTGTTGGAACCATTTGAAACTGTTTGATTTATGTGAACCGTTTGAATCTGTTTGAACTGTTGATGTGAACCGTTTGGATCTGTTTGAACCGTTGGGTTAGGGAAGTGATTAGGTAACGGGGCGAGTGTAATGTGATAAAAGCATGGTGGATACGCCGCTGGTACTTCCTATATATAAGTGCTTTTAACACATTATATGTTGTTGCGTTATTTAGATCACTTGGGCAAAGGTTATCAAAACAAAGTTATATTACAAGGTTATTCTAACAATATATACTATTCGAGTTTTATTTCAAAAACGATTTTTGAACTAGGTATACATAAACAAATGTTTTGGAGTTAAGATTCATGGTATCGAGGTTTTATAAATTATAACAAATCTGTTTTAACTTGGTTATTTCAATTCACAATATAAACATTTTTCAAAACTAAGTTTTCTAATTATCAATTAATAAAGTTGTTTGAGTTATTTCAAAAGGTAAAACGAGCCATGAATCTGACGCTCACATAAAACCTATGTACTCGCCGTCATTTTTATGCTGACGTATTTTAACATGTGTTTCAGGTACCATAGTTGATGATGTTATTGGTGCATGCTCACATAGGAATGAACAAGGCCTTAGTGACTTAATAACAATGGAAGTTAATTTGTTCATGTTTTATTTCTAGTTTCAATACAATGTAATAAACTTAATTCAATAAAACAAAACTTCAATCCATGTGTTATGAAACAATGATTCTGTTACAACACTCCCCGACGTTTCCGCCGCGATTTATTGTTTTACGCGGTCGGGGTGTGACACTTTGGGCCATACGTTGCGCTTTGTCCGTCGGTTCTTTGAAAAAACACCGAAACAGCCCCAAAGGCCAAAAATCAAAGATCAAAACACATTGAAATGAATATAAAAAATGAATGAACCATGTCGGACATGAAAATATTACCTTATAACTGTTGTTTCGTCGAAAATGGTCTTGAATCGAGCTCGAAAGTTATAAGCTCAATAGCATATATTGAAACCTTTCAAAGTATATTTGCAAGCATGGGGTGACCTTGTGGTGGTTCATTACTTTTCTAAGGCTTGTTTCAAAACCTATTTTTATCTCTGTATATTGTTTCTCAACAATATGACTAACTAACCCCAAAAGTTTAACCAGCGTGTTGCAATGACTTGGAAAGTGACTTTTTGGTAATGCATGCATGCCCTCACCTCTGTTAGTTGTAGTTTGGTGAAAGTTAAGTGTTTTGTAATTCCAGGAAGCTACAAACTTTTCATAGTACAGATCCAACCAGGATTTCTTCGTATACCCCAAAACCTCTAAAAATATAACCATAACTTGTCAGGTATGTATGTATGCATGTATGTAAAAAGTATATACATAATTACGTAAGAAATACTCACGTCCATGACCAACTTCTTTCAGTTGTGCTTTAATGTTTGCCATATTATACTTGTATATTTCCTTTGTCGAAGACTCACACAATGTCGAAAATGAACGAAGAAATTCTTTCCACTCATTCTCAGTCAATTTCTCCTGTCTGTTCTTATTAATATTTTGATGAATATGGAACCGACAAAGATACTGTAGGATTTTGGGAAAACTTGTTAACACGCGTTCATTAGCGCCAAGTCCCTGTCTGTTAAAATGACATGCGACTCCATACAGTCTACCAACATAGACTTGATCCTCTCCCACACCCATATGTAGTTTTCTACCATCTCAGCAGAAATTAACGCATGAGCAATCGAAAATGACTGTTTTGTCGACATCATACCTACGACCTGAACAAACGAAAGATTGTACAAGTTTGTTTTTTAGGTGGTGTCAGTCATTTACACATGCGGGAAGGAACACCACATAGTAAATGAAAGTTTATGGACAAAGAAAATATCTTCAACCGCGTTCACGGTTTGATTCTCGCGTATTTAATAAGTGAAATCCTTTTTGACAAGAATGTTTTCGTTTGTTGCATTGGATATTCTCCGACCCTTTTTCCAGCACTAATATTCTGAACAACATTGTGTATATCTTTTGGAATAATCTTTTTATTCGGGTTCTTTTTCGTTAACGTTCGCCAGATGCTATGGTTTGGAATATGTTGCTCAGCCTACTGCTCAACCAGTCTTTTATCCTCCGAAGAAAGCCTTCTTGCATATGCGTAACTCTCTAAGTTTTCAATAGGAGTGTGGTTGTACGTCGGGTTCGTCACTTCTAACCTCCAAACACTTCCCTTTGACTCCGAAAACCCTATCAACTCAAATGGGCAACCTATTTTCTTGTTACCTGTTTTCCTCACTGTAGCTACACTCTTATACTCCCTATCAAGAGTGCATTGAAACCAAACCTTGAAATTATTTCCTCTTTTATTCGCTCTTTTAATCACAATGACGTAACCATTGTCATTTTCCGTCTTTTGTACCTAATCCACCAACTCATCAGGTGAAGAAAAGGTCCGGTTTGTCTCAAACAAAAATATAATTGGGTAAGAGCCTTCCCCGTCAACTAACCGATCCTCCTGCTCACCACCGTCTCCCTGGTCCGTATAGTCTTGCTGTACAAAGTTTGCTCACCACCATCTCCCTGGTCCGGATAGTCTTGCTGTACATAGTTTTGCTCACCACCGTGTCCTTGGTCCAGATATTCTTGCTGTACAAAGCTCTGATCACCACCGTAACCGTGGTCAGGATAGTTTGGCTGAGCATACAGATATTCAGCCTTAGGATATGGTTCACATCCTTATCCGTAATTTGAATAGCTGTGTTGTGCGTATGAATCCTCTGTAGGGATATTCAAGTCCAGCTACACCATATTGTCACGATAACGAATGCCAGAGACAACCTCCTCCCCCCCCCCCATGTTGGACGGGAATGGTTTCTCATACGAGTCAGATATAGCGGTCCTCTCGTAAGAATCTGGAACAATGGACTCGTCAGAATATTCACCGAAAAGGTAGTTGCTAAACCACGACATCGATAATCACTGAAAAAATGCTCGAATTTGAAAATCTTGCAAAACCCGAATGCATGGTCGGTCAGATTAAAAGGGAGATAACCTCGTACATGAAAAAATGCTCGAATTTGGCCAAAGTGCAGCTTATAGGGTTCCCCGTGACACTGTTCCTTTGTCAGCTTGTCACCTTTTGTCAATAGTCACAACGGTTACCTCCAGTTTTGTCGGAGAGAAACCCTTCAAGATAAGAGATGCGTCTGTGAATATCATGATCCTATATAAATCACATTTCCCAGTCTTTTTTTTTTGTATCAGAGCTAAAGCTCAGACACCTTGTAGAAACCTTATATGGGTGGTGTGCTGTGCCACTGCTTTTCCAAAACCATTGGGAACTTCTCCTTTTGACATCTTTCATAATAACCATCGCTAAAACTTAGAGTCACCGTCGCTATCTCGCCGTTGTCTCTCCTCGTTCTGCCTAGGGTTCACAGAAACAACCTGCACTTGGAACCCTAGCCAACATCGCCACAATTTGACACTACAGTCGCCTTTATCCCCGTTGTGCTACCATACAACAAAGGAAAGTTGCACGTTCACGTGAGAGATATATTCGTGTGAATTATGTATGCGGAGGATCCAGATGGAAATCGTAACCTGCTGGGAGATACAGCCATGCTAGAGTTGCATACGAGGGTTGACATTCTCGTGTGAAGGTCATATGCAAGAGTTGATAACAACCTCATGCAAGTGCTCAAAGTCATGCGACAGTTCAAATACGAAAAACAATCCCGTGCAAAAGTTGACGGATGTGAGAGGTGCGGGATATGAGAGTTCACAACTACAACTCTTCACAATATGACAATGGATTTAGTTGGAAAACAAAAACAATTGTTTTTACATTTCTTTACATTTCAAGCCACAACGCTTACCATGCAAAGCTAGAGGGGGAAAATTAGACCAGTTATTATATTATGTTATAGCTGGCATGTCCCTAAGAATTTGGGTGCCCTATACAAGTAGAAAAAGTGAACTCCTAAATGGGATTCTCTTTTTATCTTTTTATTTTTTTTTTATTTTGACTACCGTAAAGCAGGGTTGAGAATGATCCGGGTTTGTCCCTTAAAACCCATGGAACCGACCCAGACTGATCCGCAAAACCCGCTAACACTACTTATTGGTTTGATTCTTAATTCCCATTATTCTTCTTATTTGGATTCCAGCTGGTTCCGGCATGACGACATCCTTGTGACCCCGTAAAATGTGTAGCATGTTTCTCTATATATAGAGAGACCCTTTTGTAACCCTAAATACAACCATCATCAATATTCAAATCATATTCCTGGTGTTAATCGCATGATGCTCCACATTAGCTAAATGCAGCGTACCGTAATTGCATTCTTTTGCTGATGGTTTTACATGGAGAATAACGAAGTGCACCTAGATTTACATGGGTCAATTTTTCCTCTTTAATTGGAACACGAAGATTTCATTAATTTGAAAGATGGATTATACAACAATTTGTAATCAATGAAATCTTACAAATACTTTAAAATTATAGTTTGCAGTAATCCCTCATCGTTTGGAAATCCTTCAGGAATCTGAGCTACAACATCTTGAATCATCAAGTTGCCGATGTTGGCTGCACTCGAATGATGAACCTTAATCTCTAAGTTTTTCATAGCATCCATTAGTCTCGCTGCCGGATGGTTAACTTCCGGAGATTGCACCCGAATTACAGCTTGTGATCCCCAACTAGTGTGTTTTCTTTTAAAGTAAATCAAAGACTTTCCCATTTGTATTCCTAAATAGGTAGTTTTCAGTTTTGTGTAGTCCCACTCAAGCCAATTATAGACACATAAATATTCAACTATATGTGTATTACCTTGTTGAGCGGATATTTGGCCTTGATGAAGATGGCTTTCTTTGATAGCTGCATCACTTTCTGACCTAAATAAAGACTTGGTAAGTTGAACAAGACCCCAGTCCTCTTTCCATACCTCTAAAGAACCAAACTCAACAACACCCCGGGAAGTCCCAACACAGACCAACGTTCTGATTCCATGCAAAGCAACCTCTTTAGCTCTCTGGCTACCATTCATTTGCAATGCATTGTCACCAGCTAACCATATGAACGAACTGGTACCAAACGTCCCACCAACGATGTCTTCTCCAAGAACAAACGACCGCGAGGCCGATGCTATGATCAACTCGGAGACTGTGTTGAGGCTGCTCATTCCTTGCGATTGCTGAAAGTTCTCTAGACCTCGGAAGTAGCAGTCTCCGAAGGAAAGATAAAGATTGTTAGAAGTGTCTTTAAAAGTTTGCCAAAAGATGGCATAAACCCACCCTAGACAACTTTCCACAAGGTATTTTAGTCTGTCTTGAAGTAGAGATGAAGTTTGTTGAACCAATAAAGGTGATGAAGATCCGAAGGACGCTGTTTTCTCCATGGCATATAGGTTATAGTGACCGTGTGATATGTCTATTATTATATATTCTTACATAAGGGGACCGAATTCAGGAAGACACGCATGCATATTTGAACAAGAATAGAATATGAACATGTATAACAGGCGTGGGGTCATCCGTAGGCCTATGGTTGGAATTGGAATTTAGAAACTAAACCAAATAGTGAATGGAAAATCAAGAAAATATTCGTTTGAACAATTAAGGCGTGACACTAATCAGTTTTCTAGGTTTAAAAAGCAGAACAAATGAATGGGAGAGGGGGCCATATGGCGTACGACCCGTCAAAAGACGCACGGTGTTTGGTACTTGTATGCGTCCTAATCGTGACATGAGTCGTACGCCTATACTCCATTATTCGATTGTTTAAAAAGCATAATAAATAGTCTATTTTTGAATTATTTTCTAAATACCTTTAAAAATATTTATGACTTGTTAGATCAAATATATTTTAAAAATCATAAAAATGATCTAAAAAAATATGAATGCATAAAAATATTTTTTAACTTAGCAGAAATATTTCTGTACATGTTTTTATAATTGGTTGTATAACATTAGAATTCTTTGTAGTATAGAAAATGACATATACAATTTGTTATTTTAGTACACATATAACATAAGGTAAATAGCAGATGAACAGATTAAAAGAAGGACACACGAGTATATAGTCCCAACATTATATATTATATACATATATTAAAAATTGAATGCAATAAACAGTAAAAAGTTTTTGTCTTCAACTACAAAAAAGAGACCAACATATTTTCAACATCTACAAACAACATTGTGGGCGGCAATATAGTTGTTGGCCTTTATTGGTTGACATGTCCGGCAAAGGAACAGTGCCAGATAAGAAAAAAAAGAGACTAACATATTTTCAACATCTACAAACGGCAGTGTCGGCGACAGTCGTTGTTGGCCTTTATTGGTTGACATGGGCGGCAAGGGAACAGTGCCAGGCAGCTGTCTGTTACTCCCCTATTGGCCTAATTAATTTATGATTTTATATCCGTATTAAAATTACGATTTTGCTATCGGTTAAAATTACGTATTTGCCCCCAGTTCAAAATAAAATGACGCTTTTGCTCCCAGCTAAATTTCTCAATTTTGCCCTCGGTTCAAATTGGTTTTGGCCACAATTTAAAATTACGCATTTGCCCCCAGTTAAAAATAAATTTATGCTTTTGCACCCAGCTAAAATTTACGAGTTTCCCCTCGGTTCAAAATTACGATATCACCCTCAATTCAAAATTACGTTTTTGCCCCAGTGCAAAATAAAAATATGGTTTTCCCTAGCTAAAAATTAGGATTTTACTCTCGGGGGAAAACTTTGATTTTTCCCCCAAGTAAAAATAAAAATATGACTTTGCCTCTAGATAAAAATCGTGTCAAAATCCTGCCTAACACTCTTTTTACTTTTTATTTGTAACAAAACTATAGGAGTTAATTACATAGTTAGTCCTTGTGGTTTGTACAAAATAACATAATTAGGTACTAATAGTTGAGCATGATCCGGGTTTAGCCCATAAAACCCGTGGAACCGACCCGGACTGATCCGCAAAACCCGCTAACACTACTTATTGGTTTGATTCTTGATTCCCATTATTCTTCTTATTTGGTTTCCAGCGGGTTCCGGCATGACGGCATCCTTGTGACCCCGTAAAATGTAGCATGTTTCTCTATATATAGAGAGACCCTTTTGTAACCCTAAATACAGCCATCATCAATATTCAAATCATATTCCTGGTGTTAATCGCATGATGCTCCACATTAGCTAAATGCAGCGTACCGTAATTGCATTCTTTTGCTGATGGTTTTACATGGAGAATAACGAAGTGCACCTAGATTTACATGGGTCAAATTTTCCTCTTTAATTGGAACACGAAGATTTCATTTATTTGAAAGATGGATTATACAACAATTTGTAATCAATGAAATCCTACAAATACTTTAAAATTATAGTTTGCAGTAATCCCTCATCGTTTGGAAATCCTTCAGGAACCTGAGCTACAACATCTTGAATCATCAAGTTGCCGATGTTGGCTGCACTCGCATGATGAACCTTAATCTCTAAGTTTTTCATAGCATCCATTAGTCTCGCTGCCGGATGGTTAACTTCCAGAGATTGCACCCGAATTACAGCTTGTGATCCAACCTTTCTAACATCAACTTGCCTCTCAGTAACCATACAGTCAGTAGACAAATGGCTTTGGGTCATGGAGGCACCATCGTCCGCAATCAAGTGCAAGCTCTCGGCTTTCTTAGTTAAGGTTTCGATCTTGGACTTCAGTTCACCGATGTAGGTGACTGCATCAGCCAATAATGAAGCTTTGTCCATCTTTGAAACGTATGGAACCACCCTTCTAAGAGCATAGAATCGTTGGTTTAACTTATCCCTGCGCTCTTTCTCCATGTCTTTGTAGTTAGGGTTTATGTGATCGGTTATGGTGTTGTTACTCTTTTTGCGCTTCTTCCTTGGCCTGTTTTCCCTAGTTGAAGTAGAAGGGATTTGTAGATCTAGTAACAATGAGTCTGTTGACAGAAACTTAGTATAAAAGTGGTTTTTATGTAAAAAGTCTGGTAATATATTAAATGTTGCAATCGTGTATAGCTAGAAAATCTATAAAAAAGGAGGAGAGTTATAATTTAAAATCTTGTTGCTTTCTTCTTCGTTTTATATTTTGAAACAATTCTGTTAACTATAGAATTAAAGGGGATTGCTACACTTACTAGCTCATTTCTCCTAGGTTAGTGACAGCCGTATAAGAACATTACTTTCTATAAGACATATGCAGAGAAATAGACATGATTATATATAACAAATTACTCCCTTGTGCCTAAAATACATAGTTGCATAGAACTATAAATCGAGGCTAAAAAACTAACCTTATTAGTCTGACTCAGAGCATCAAGAAAACCTTGTTCATAAATAATATAGTAACGTTGTACAAAACCAATCCCCCCTACTTTACTTATAATGTTGTTCATAAATATTATTGTCACGTAATATCTAAAGAGCGGCCACCTAATTAACGTCAGTGGCCTTCGATTGTGGGTGGTTTTAGTACGAATGTAAACAACAGCCGGAACGAAATGCCATTTATTATAAAAAAAGACGATCTTGATTACAAGACTTGCATTTACATACAACAAGGTATGCTAAACATCACCTCTCTTTGCTAGGTTATCCAAAAGACTCAAATTCATCAAAGGCATGGGAGGGGGGCATCTGCTGGGCCTTGATCACCAGAGTTTGTTGGATTTTTATGTATAGTTTTTTAAGAAAAAAGATGAGTTGGACGTCGACAAGAGAAACCTTATGTTAAGGCTATGAGGTGTGGATGGAGCCCCATGGGGCTTTATCAAGTCCACATAGGATCTACGTCAGCTATGGAGCCCCCCTTTAATTTGGAGGGTGTGGATGGAGCCCCTATTAAACAAAATTAAAAAAAAAATTCATTGGTTTAAAACTTGTGCGCCCCACCTGAACCCTTAAATTCTCGCGTTACCATGGTGGCGAGACGTGTATAGCGCCCCCCCTCTTAAAATGGAGGGTGTGGTGATGGAGCCCTTTGGGGCGCTATAGGTGCTGAGTTGGCGTGGGTGGCGCCCCCACACCCTCCAGCCTAACCCCAATCAAAAAGTCCACTGATCAAAGGGGATTCTTATTTCATTAAAAGGAATCAAGTCTTCCCTTTCTAGTGTGTTTTCTTTTAAAGTAAATCAAAGACTTTCCCATTTGTATTCCTAAATAGGTAGTTTTCAGTTTTGTGTAGTCCCACTCAAGCCAATTATAGACACATAAATATTCAACTATATGTGTATTACCTTGTTGAGCGGATGGTTGGCCTTGATGAAGATGGCTTTCTTTGATAGCTGCATCACTTTCTGACCTAAATAAAGACTTGGTAAGTTGAACAAGACCCCAGTCCTCTTTCCATACCTCTAAAGAACCAAACTCAACAACACCCCGGGAAGTCCCAACACAGACCAACGTTCTGATTCCATGCAAAGCAACCTCTTTAGCTCTCTGGCTACCATTCATTTGCAATGCATTGTCACCAGCTAACCATATGAATGAACCGGTACCAAACGTCCCACCAACGATGTCTTCTCCAAGAACAAACGACCGCGAGGCCGATGCTATGATCAACTCGGAGACTGTGTTGAGGCTGCTCATTCCTTGCGATTGTTGAAAGTTCTCTAGACCTCGGAAGTAGCAGTCTCCAAAGGAAAGATAAAGATTGTTAGAAGTGTCTTTAAAAGTTTGCCAAAAGATGGCATAAACCCACCCTAGACAACTTTCCACAAGGTATTTTAGTCTGTCTTGAAGTAGAGATGAAGTTTGTTGAACCAATAAAGGTGATGAAGATCCGAAGGACGCTGTTTTCTCCATGGCATATAGGTTATAATGACTGTGTGATATGTCAATTATTATATATTCTTACATAAGGGTGAGCGGGGCACCAGCGGGGAGTGGCCGCGGTGACCCAATTCCCCCAGCGGGAACACCGCCGCCATCCCTGCGGTGACCCAATTCGGGGAGGGTGGTCGGGGGGAGTTCACCGAAGAAGGGGAGATGATATGGTGGGGCCAGCCGCATTTTCAACCAATGAAAACTTTTTTTTTTTTTTTGAATAAAAAAACAATTCCCCTAAGAGGGGAGTGCCGCCATCAAATTGGGGTGCGATGGGAGTTTAAGAGGGGAGTTGACGTGGCATAACCTGATTGGGTGTGCGTAAGAGAGGGGACTCCCCTCTTAGGGGAGTGCCCCGGATACCCTAAGGAGACCGAATTCAGGAAAACACGCATGCCTATTTGAACAAGAATAGAATATGAACATGTATAACAGACGTGGGGTCATCTGTAGGCCTATTGTTGGAATTGGAATTTAGAAACTAAGACTAGAAGGTATGGGGGCCGGTCCCCCACACCGCCCCCCTCCCTTCCGTTCCGTCGTCCCCAGCAACCAACAGCCAATCTCGCCGGCCCTCTCTCCTCTCTCCTTCTCTCACATATACCTATACATACATACATACATACATATATATACATAAAGGGGTTCATCCCCCACCCCCTTAGGTCCATCCCCTCCAAACCACTCCTACGTGGCGGTGATGTGGCGGTCCATCCCCTTAAGGATGGAGCTTTCCATACCCTCTAGTCTAAGGCGTGACAATAGTCAGTTTTCTAGGTTTAAAAAGCAGAACAAATGAATGGGAGAGGGGGCCATATGGCGTACGACCCGTCAAAAGACGCACGGTGTTTGGTACTTGTATGCCTATACTCCATTATTCGATTGTTTAAAAAGCATAATAAATAGTCTATTTTTGAATTATTTTCTAAGTACCTTTAAAAATATTTATGACTTGTTAGATCAAATATATTTTAAAAATCATAAAAAATGATCTAAAAAAATATGAATGCATAAAAATAATTTTTAACTAGCAGAAAATATTTCTGTACATATTTTTATAATTGGTTGTATAACATTAGAATTCTTTGTAGTATAGAAAACTAGTTGATGCCCCGTCCGCGTTGCGGGGCAATGGCCGAATAGTTACCAATCAATTAAAAAAACACTGTTATAATTTTGCTAGGAAAAAACAAAAACGATGATAAGACTGTAATTTTGGGCTCAAGGCAAAACTGTAATTTTTCAGGACTAACGAGCGCGTATTAGACAGCTCCTTTAGACGAAAAAAATTAAATCGAGTCAACCAATTAAAACAAAAAACTTTCATAGTTTTGCTAGAAAAAATAAAACGATGGGGAAAACGTAACTTTGAACTGAGGGGGAAATCATAATTTTGTTTCAGGGATAAGATCGTAAATTAAAGGGACCAATGGGGTTGAGGGCAAAATCGTAACTTGGATGTGTGAGGAAAAAAACTAAAGGCAAAACTGTAAATTTAAACGGGGCAAAATCATAATTTTGAATCGAGGGCAAAATTGAAATTTTTAGCTAGGAATAAAAGCGTAAATTTATATTTAAATGGGGGTAAAAACATAATTTTGAACAGATGACAAAATCGTTATTATAAGGGAAAAACCTAATGGCAAAACTGTAAATTTAAACAAGGCAAAATCATAATGTTGAACCGAGGGAAAAATGAAAATGTTTTAGCTGAGAGTAAAAGCGTAAATTTATTTTTAAATGAGTGGAAAAGCATAATTTTGAACTGATGGTTAAATCATAATTTTAAAACGGGATAAAATCGTAAATTTGTTGGGCCAATAGGGAAGTGCCATGCATGACTATAAATATAAACAGGACAAAATCGTAATTAGCAAAAAAAAAAAAAAAAAGAAATTGGGTGGCAGGTGGCCGCCCAACTCAACCAACCAAATGAAAACACTATTACCGCGTTGATTTTTGTTATAGTAGATAATGACATATACAATTTGTTATTTTAGTACACATATAACATAATGTAAATAGCAAATGAACAGATTAAAAGAGGGAAACACGAGTATATAGTCCAACATATGATAAAGGGTTAATGGATCTGATCACCCCCAACTATTCGTGTTTGCTCGCTGGCACTCTCAACTTTGACTTTGGCTCCCACCACTCCCAACTTAACATATAGTTTGTCATGACACCCCGTCGTTAAATAAACACTAACTGGGTTATAAAAATAAGCCTACTTGTCATATTAATCCAACGTGGCATGGGTGACGTGTACTGAACACCTATTTCACCATCTTAAAAACCCCAAAAAAAAACCCAATAGCATACCATATCAAACCCCAGAAATCCCTAAGCAAAATTAAATGCATGTGGTGGGGAAATCGGCATGTTAATCTGCGATTTTGATTTACTTTGCTTTGGGATCTTGCTCAAACGCAAACACAAACACTCTGGAAATATTTGATTTTGAGATCCTCAACCTTCATTGTGTCTCCACCACTCACTGGGAAAATGTTGTCCGATGACGACGACACCACCCTCATAACAAACTCGAAGCTTCTTTGCTCAAGATCCATTCTTTGGATAAAGAAAACTAAGAATTAAAACAAGAAACAAGTCGACTCAAGGCACAAATCAACACACTCAAAGCACATGATCTTGAGAAAATGTTCTATTATCAGTGAATCATCTTGAAACTTGAAGTTTATTTTTTGTTTTGTTCTGAAACATTATGTTGGGAATCTTGTCGCGTCAAACAAAGAATATGCCACATCATGTTGCTACGGCACACTAATATGCCATGTCAGCCAAAAAAAAAAAACTTAGTTAGAGTCTATTTGACTGAGAAGTGATATTGCAACCCAAATGTTTAGTTGGGAGTGGTGGGAGCCAAAATCAAAGTTGAGAGTGCCAGCGGCCAAACGCGAATAGTTGGGGGTGATCAGATCCAATAACCCTATGATAAATAAACAAGGCTAACACAATTCACACGTCAAGACTGTTTATTTGCACACTTAGGGTTTATATACGCTGCGTATAGAGCTATACGCAGCGTATAGGGTTACACCTATACGCTACGTATAAGTTGCATGGAATTCAGAGCCTGCCTAGCAATCATTGGCACAGACAACCAGGGTTTATATACGCTGCGTATAAATCAATACGCAGCATATATAACCTATTAGAATTTTGTTTGGTTATTTTGATGTATTTGTGGTATAAGTTCTCACTTGATTCCAACGTTAAATCGCTTAAAATATGTTTTTTTTGAAAAACGTATACACGGTTCGAATATATTATATTGTTATCGTTTAAATTAAATTATTATACCACGTCTAGTGCGGTTCGAATGCTAGAAACGTTTAAATATCATACCGTTAATTATTTTTAAATACTTGTGTACGGTTCGAATATATTATACCATTTCCATAATATACCGTTTAAATTAAATCCGTTAAATGTTTTGAAATATCCCGGTATAGTTCGAATATATTATACCGTTTCAATTCTATTTTATTTATTTAACATAGAAAACTTCTTTTTATAGATGTTTCTAAAAAAATCTTTATATACGATGCGTATATGGTTTATACGCAGCGTATATAAAGGGTAAAAAAGACAATTTTACCCGTGGTTTGGGCTGCGTATAGCCCCTAACCCAGGGGTAAAATGGTCTTTTTTACCAAACTTGCCCATATATACGTCACATACAGGGCTATACGCGTCATATAGTAAAAAAAAGACCATTTTACCCCTGGATTGGGGGGCTATAAGCAGCCCAAAACAGGGGTAACATTATCTTTTTGACCCTTTATATACGTTGCGTATATAAAGGGTGTATTGTTTTAAAAAACATTTTTAAGTATCGTGTCGTATGGTATAAGTCTCGTGTAAACCTCGTATAAGTCTCATATAGGTCTTGTATATGCCTATAGGCCTATATGGGACCTATACTACACCTATAGGCCTATACGGGTGTTCTATTGTATTTTATAGTATCGTATCATATTGCATCGTATCGTATCATATTGTATCGTATAATGTATAGTATAAGTCTCATATATGTCTCATATAGGTCTTGTATATGCCTATAGGTCTATACGGGACCTATACTACACCTGTAGGCCTATACGGGTGTTCTATGGTATCCTATAGTATCGTATAGTATTGCATCGTATCGTATCGTATAGTGTATAGTATAAGTCTCGTATAGGTTCCCTATAGGTCTTGTATATGCCTATAGGCCTACACGGGACCTAAACCACACCTATAGCTCTATACGAGGCTTATACGAGACTTATACTATATGATACTATACTATATGGGACATATACTACGTTATACGATAGGATATCACACTTATAGGCTTATACGAGGTCAATACATGACCTATACTACACCTATACGATACGATATTTATCATATAAAAATGATTAATGTTGTACAAAAAAGCTAGTAAGAAATACTAACGTTTTTATTTATTTAAAATAGAAAACTTTTTTTTATAAAAATTTACCAAAAACTAGCAATATTGTATAAATGTTTCTAAAAAAACCTATATATACGCTGCATATAGGTCTATACCCCAACCAAGGGGTAAAATGGTCTTTTTACCAAACTTGCCCCATATATACACCACATACAGGGCTATACGCGGCGTATAGTAAAAAAAAGACCATTTTACCCCTGGATTGGGGGCTATACTGTAACGCCCAGCGTTTCGATACTTTTATTATCTAGGCAAGTCTCGTCATACTTCCTATCGTGTGATGTTTTTACACTCGAGACGATCGATCATAATGAGAAATGATACTATTTGAATCTTAATTTTTGTTAAACTATGTGAAACTTTTACTCTATGTGATGCTTTTATGATGCTTTATATATATGAACGATGTGAATCTTGACTCTTGCGATGCTTTATAAGCAAACGATGTGTATATTCTAGAAACTTGGCACCTGTTATGCTTTGATACTTGATAAACGAGAGATTAGTTTTAACACAAATCCAAAACAAGAAGTTACTCTTGTTATTGGATACCTAGGGGAATAATAATGCTATAATAATGATCACTCACAATAATACGCAATGTAACGCTTAACCTAGCTCGCAAAACAAACCAAAGTCAGAAACACTAGCAAACGAGAGTCGGCTGTCCGTATGGACATCCACTCGGATGACCATTCGACCGGATGGCCATTCGACCGAAAAGCCATCCGATCGCCTGCACTTCTCCAACGACTTAACCCATCCGATTGATGCCATTCGATTGGAGCTGTCACTGTCATCTATAAATAGGACACTTAACCCTTCATTCTCACCTTTCACTCTACCATCCGATCACACGCACTCAAGTCACTCTCAGTCACTTTAATCGCAATTCAAGGCCATTCGTAAGTATTTCTCCTCAAATCTTGTACAACCTTCATCTTTAATCACTTTTACACCATATTCTTCATCAAAATCACACAAACACTTCAACTTTTCTCGAAAACCAACTGATTTGGACCTTTTGAAGGTGGTTTCCACTCGGTTGCTTATGCAAACTGTTGTGGAGCACCATTTAACCAAGATTGGTTCCAGATCTAAGGGGTTTTCACACTTTTCATACAAGATCTAATGGATTATCACACCTTCTATACCAGATCTAACGGAATTTCACATGTTTTCCGGCTCAGATATGATAAACTTCACGTTCTGCAACTTATTTCTGAACTTTCCTTCAATTTTTATACAAAACACCGGTGAAATCAGACTCAAACAGAGTCTCGACTCATTCTTTAGTCGAGAGTCGGCTTGAAAACCGATTCCCACCGAAAAACGGATCGATTAACGGGTCCAAACATGAAATTCCATCGAGAACAGCTCGTTGGTCCGAAAGGGGTGATACCCAGTCGATCGAATGAGCTGGGTTTGGTGTGTGTCTGTTGTTTGACACGTTGCCACGCCGTCTCCGTTTACTCGGAACTTTTACTTATAAATTTGACAAAAACGTCACACACTGACCATCTGTTCGAATAGCCATCCGATCGGATGACCATCTGACCAGATGATCTACCTATGATAACCATTATTGTTTGCTTTTACAGGACACAATGATAAAAAACTTTAACATATCACAGACACCCACACACTATTCGAATGGCCATCCGTTCGAATGGCCATCCGTCCGGATGACCATCCGCTCGGATGACCATCCGCTCAGGTAATCTGTCAGACACTTTAACTTGATTTTTGAACTATTTGACACTTTGTTCCCGACCGAGTCAGCACTTAGAGGACTTATGCTCTGTTCCCCCGCACACAGGCTGATATAGCGCTCCCTTCGAGCCAATCCTACTGTGTTTAGGATTCTAAGCACCCACTTTGAGTATACTCGATCCCTTTTTGCTTTAACACTTTGGGATGCAACATGTATTCTATATCAAACACTTGACACTTGAAACTTGTTTATAAACATACTCTATCCGCATTAAACATGAAAACATGATACTTGTAATACTTGAGACTTTTATGCTATGTTAACGTTTGATTCTTATGTGTAGCTCGCCTTAACAATTATAGCGCTATAGGAGTAGCGTACTGCTCTTTGAGTCTTGGGGAGTATTGTTAAGTTTTGATTCTTTTACCTCCTCTTTGTTGCGACGAAGTTGGAAAGGCACGTTAACGCGTTGGAGACTTGGGTTACCACACGAACCACGTTAACTAGCATGCCGAAACTTGTGATATGTGTTCATGTTGGATATGAGTTTTATACGTGCTTCCTAGCACTATAGACTAGGCAAAAACATTCCTAGCATGCCGAAACTTATGCATTTACCTTACATGCTTCCTAGCAATTCTTCTTGATTGTTAAATTTGCATGCCTTTCCTAAGGCTAACACAACACACACACTTGGATGCTTTGAAGACACTCCTGTAACAAAATCGAAACGACTCATCAAAATAGGGGTGATTCCCGCCTTTGATGACGACTTTCACTCAGCGATGCTTATATTTTGCACGAGATTTACCCTCAAGTTAGGAGTGACATCCAAACCTTGGAGGGAAATTTTCATTTCATAATCTAGAAGGTCTTATCTTTTGATAAGTACCAACAATATTAGGGTACGATGTGACCATGTTTGAGGTGAAACTCGCATCTTGATAACTAGTCCCACTCTTTGACTTTCAAATCTCGCCAAAGTCTCGAATTTTCCCAATCGATTAAGGACATGTAGTAACCGAAAGGACAAATATCGTAGGCTTAACATCGATGAACCTATTTGTCTAGTAGGCCAAAGCACGTTACCTTAATTCGAAAAGGGGCTCGATTTACTTTGGTTTAGTCGACGTTTCTCTACCCGAAAAAATCATGTGGTTTATGAGCCTATCTTTTATAACGATTTACATGTGGTTTTATACTTGATGCTTTGTTCATTTCGAAACTGTTACACGAATCGCACTACCTCCGCAATCTAAAACAATAATAATAACCCCTCGGGAACAAACTAATTTATGATGCTTTATTCATTCATACTATACTATGTGGAAGTCTCGATTAAACTATGTGAAACATGTTGAACGTTTTGTGATGTGTGAAACAACTTGAGCCTTTTATGTGATCGTGTGAAACTCTATGCTATGTTACGTAATCATGAAACTATATTATTAAACGAAACATTATGATCTAGTCTCATTCGATCCTTTCTTGGATTTTAGATGTCTTCAAGTTGTCTTTCCAACCCTCATAAGGGGTCAAAGGCTAACACTCAGAAGAAGATGATGCCTTTCATGGCTGATCAGTTAGCCCGTATTGTTCCCAAGATTGTCACCGAAATCCAGGGATCAAACACTCCTCCCTCCTCTGTTGACTCGAAAGCGGTCCAACCTAAGCCTGTGAGCTTCAACTACAAGCACTTTGTCTCTTGCAACCCTAAGCCTTTCACGGGCAGTGATGGGGTGACTGCAATGCAGGAATGGTTCGACAGCATTGAAGTTACTTTCAACAACAGTGAGTGCCTTGAGCATCTCAAGACTAGGAGTGCTACTGGTGTTTTCCAAGGCAGAGCTTTGGAATGGTGGACCAATGAGAGAAACATCCGCTCTAATGATTAAGCCTATGCTTTACAATAGGCCGAGGTTAGGGAATTGATGATGCTCGAATTCTGCCCTCCTCATGAGCAGCAGAAACTTGAGGACGAGTTCTGGCATCTGAAACAAGTTGGCGATGACAATCCGGCTTATACTACCCGTTTCAAGCAACTCATCATAATCGTACCTCACTTGGTGTCTACTCCCAAGCGCATGATCATGAAGTACATTCATGGGTTACCTCCTGCTATGCGTGACGCTATTGAAGCAACTCAGCTCGACTCAATCGAAGAAGTTTACCGCTTTGCAGCAAGTCTGAACAACAACCGTGTTCGCGATCAACAGTTTGGCATATCTGCCCCCTCAAAACCAGCTAACCAGATCACGTAGCAACCCAGTGGCAACAATGGTAAGAAACGAAAGTCTCAAAACCCTGCTTGCAATGCTATTGTGCCTGCTGCTACTCCAAACCCTCCTGCTCCAGAAAACGCCAAGAAGTCGTACATCGGGGTTCATCCCAAGTGTGCCACTTGCAACTATCATCACCTTGTCAACTCAACTTGTCACCAGTGTGCCACTTACAATCGCTATGGTCACACAGCCCCTTACTGTCTTCAAGCCAATCAAGTTCAGCAAACACCACCAGCTCGGCCAGCTCAACAGAACCCCAAACCAGCAAACAATGCGCGAGCCTACTACAAGTGTGGAGACACCACTCATCTCCGTCCCCAATGTCCCCAGCTGAATCAAGAGCAACAACAAGCCGCTCGAGGAAGAGTGTTCAACATCAACGCGAATCGGGCACGTAACGACAATGATGTCGTTAATGGTACGTTTCTCGTTAATAACCTTTACGCTTCGATACTATTTGATACTGGTGCCGACAGAAGCTTTGTGTCCGTAGAGTTTGAATCTTTGTTAATAGAGTTTGAATCTTTGTTAAACTGTGCACGCTCTAAACTACCTAAGTTGTTCTCAGTCGAGATTGTCGATGGTAAGTCTATTCTTGTTGATTCTATTCTCCGTGATTCTTCCCTGACTCTTAACGATCACATTTTCACTATTGACCTCATACCTATGCAATTGGGTAGTTTCGACATCATAATAGGTATGGATTGGTTGCGTAAGAACCATGCCGAAATATCTTGCCATGAGAAGTATGTTCGTTTACCTCTCCCTTCAGGTGATACCTTGCACGTATATGGGGACCGACCTTCTAGAGGACTGAAATTGATGTCATGCACTCAAGCGAATAAATGCTTACGCAAACAGTACTTTGCCTTCTTGTCCTACATAGTGGAACAGAAGGGCAAGCGAAAGAGCGTAAGTGATGTTCCAGTAGTATGTGATTTCCTTGACGTCTTTCCTGAAGAGCTTCCTGGTCTCCCTCCACCTCGATCTGTTGATTTTCGTATTGATCTCATGCCTGGTTCGACTCCTGTTGCCAAGGCTCCTTACCGACATGCACCCTCTGAGATGCAAGAATTATCTAGTCAACTGCAAGAACTACTCGATAAAGGTTATATGCGTCCAAGTACCTCACTTAGGGTGCTCCTGTGTTATTCGTCAAGAAGAAAGATGGTTCGGTTCGCATGTGCATCGACTACCATGAACTTAACAAATTCACCATTAAGAATCGTTATCCTCTCCCCCGTATCGACGATCTTTTTGACCAGTTATAAGGCGCAAGTTGTTTCTCTAAAATCGACCTTCGATCTGGTTATCATCACCTCCGTGTTCTCGAAGAAGATATCCCCAAGATCGCATTTTGCACTCGTTATGGGCACTACGAGTTCGTCGTTTGCCTTTTGGTTTGACCAACGCACCCGCCGTGTTCATGGACCTTATGAATCGTGTTTGTAAACCCTACTTGGATCGTTTTGTTATAGTCTTTATTGATGATATTCTTATTTATTCGAAAACCCGAGCTGATCATGAACAACATTTATGCCTTATATTAGAACTTTTATGTGGTGAACGCTTGTACGCAAAGTTTTCTAAGTGCAAATTTTGGATTAATGAAGTACAATTTCTCAAACACGTTGTTAGCAAACAAGGAATTCATGTTGACCCTTCCAAGATTGAAGTAGTGAAGAATTGGATCACGCCTAAATCTGCAGCTGAGATTCGTTCCTTCTTGGGATTAGCAGGTTATTACCATCGATTCATCTCGGACTTTTCAAAGATCGCCATCCCTCTTACTTCGTTAACTCAGAAAGAGAAACCTTTTGCTTGGGGCCCTGAGCAAGAGGAATCTTTTCAAACTCTTAAGAACCTGCTTTGTAACGCTCCTGTACTTGCTCTCCCTGAAGGGAATGACGATTTTGTGGTGTATTGCGATGCCTCGAACCGTGGTCTTTGCTGTGTGCTCCTGCAGCGGGACAAGGTCATCGCTTATGCTTCCCGACAGCTCAAAGTACATGAGAAAAACTATACTACCCATGATTTAGAGCTTGGCGCAGTTGTTTTTGCGTTAAAGATTTGGCGACACTACCTATATGGTACTAAGTGTGTGGTTTTCACTGACCATAAGAGCCTGCAGCACATCTTCAACCAAAAAGAACTGAATATGTGTCAATGACGATGGGTAGAGTTGCTTAACGACTATGACTGTGAGATTCACTACCATCCTGGCAAGGCGAATATCGTGGCCGATGCTCTTAGTCGTCAGACTCATGTTAGTAGCATTCGCTGTTTTCAGACCACTAGCGATCTTCATGCTTGTATCCGTGAAGCTCAATACTCGTTAGCCAACGAAGGTAGTCTAATCGTTGAAATACGAGGTGCTTCTGTAGACCAGCTTACGACGAAGTCTGATGGACTTTAATACTAACTCAATCGCATCTGGGTGCCAGATCGCGACAATCTCCGTGAGCTTATCATGAATGAGGTCTTACTGGTGGCCTAGTATGAAAAAGGATATCACTGCTTACGTTTCGAAGTGTCTCACTTGGTCAAAGGTTAAAGCCGAACATTAACATCCTTCAGGTCTTCTAGAACAACCCGAAATCCCCGTATGGAAATGGTATAGCATTGCCATGGATTTCATAACCAAACTCCCTCGTACACCTTCCGGTCATGATAGTATATGGGTAATCATCGACCGTTTGACCAAATCAGCCCACTTTCTTCCTATTCGTGAAGATTTCAAAGTGGGGAAACTTGCTCGAATCTACACTGATGAAATCATATGTCGTCATGGTATACCTATTGACATAATCTCTGACCGCGATGGTCGCTTCACTTCACGTCTTTGCCAAACTTTTTAGTCCACAATGGGTTCTCACTTGAATCTTAGCACTGCTTTTCATCCTCAAACGGATCGACAGACTGAACACACTATTCAAACCCTAGAGGATATGCTCCGTTCTTGTGTCTTCGACTTTGGTGGTAATTGGGATGTACATTTACCATTGATCGAGTTCTCGTACAACAACAGCTACCATTCCAGCTACATTTACCATTATACGGTCGCAAGTGCCGATCTCCCCTCAGTTGGCATGAGATTGGTGACAAGCAACTTACTGGCCCTGAGATCATTTAAGAGACGATGGATAAGATTCTTCAGATCCGCGATAACTTGATCAAGGCTAGGAGCAGACAAAAGAGCTATGCTGACAAAAGGCGTAAGCCTCTGGAATTCAATGTTAGAGATCACGTTCTACTCAAAGTATCTCCTTGGAAAGGAGTGATACGTTTTGGTAAAAAGGGAAAGCTTGCCCCTTGCTATGTAGGTCCTTTCAAGATACTCGAGAGGATTGGCAAGGTGGCTTACCGACTCGATTTGCCTCAAGAGCTTAGCAATGTACATCCGACATTCCATGTCTCTAATCTCAGGAAGTGTTTAGCAGATGAGGAACTTCAGGTTCCCATCGAAGACCTGCAAATAAACGAGACCCTTCATTTTGTGGAGAAACCGGTCGAAATCATGGACCGAGGTACCAAGCGGCTAAGGCGCAGCAAAATTTCCATAGTCAAGGTTCGATAGGAAGGAAATCTTGGCGCCGCATTCACTTGGGAACTCGAGAATGAAATGAAAACCAAGTATCCACAACTCTTTGTTCAGTCTTACTCTTAGATTTCGGGGACGAAATCTCCTAAAGGTGGGGAGACTGTAACGCCCAGCGTTCCGATACTTTTATTATCTTGATAAGTCTCGTCAATACTTCCTATCGTGTGATGCTTTTACACTTGAGACGATAGATCATAATGAGAAATGATACTATTTGAATCTTAATTTTTTGTTAAACTATGTGAAACTTTTACTCTATGTGATGCTTTTATGATGCTTTATATATATGAACGATGTGAATCTTGACTCTTGCGATGCTTTATAAGCAAACAATGTGTATATTCTAGAAACTTAACACTTGTTATGCTTTGATACTTGATAAATGAGAGACTAGTTTTAACACAAATCTGAAACACAAAGTTACTCTTGTTATTGGATACCTAGGGGAATAATAATGCTATAATAATGATCATTCACAATAATACGCATCGCAACGCTAAACCTAGCTCGCAAAACAAACCAAAGTCGGAAAAACTAGCAAATGAGAGTCGGCTGTCCGGATGGACATCCGCTCGCATGACCATCCAACCGGATGACTCGACCGAAAAGCCATTTGATCGCCTGCACTTCTCCACCGACTTAACCCATCCGATCGATGCCATTCGATTGGAGCTATCACTGTCATCTATAGATAGGACACTTAACCCTTCATTCTCACTTTTCACTCTGCTATCCGATCACACGCACTCAAGTCACTCTTAGTCATTTTAATCGCGATTCAAGGCCATTTCGTAAGTATTTCTCCTCAAATCTTGTACAACCTTCATCTTTAATCACTTCTACACCATATTCTTCATCAAAATCGCACGAACACTTCAACTTTTCTCGAAAACCAACTGATTTGGACATTTTGAAGGTGGTTTCCACTCGGTTGCTTATGTAAACTATTGTGGAGCACCATTTAACCAAGATTGGTTCCAGATTAAAGGGGTTTTCACACTTTTCATACAAAATCTAATGGATTATCACACCTTCTATACCAGATCTAACGAAATTTCGCATGTTTCCGGCTCAAATCCGATAAACTTCACGTTCTGCAACTTATTTCTGAACTTTCCTTTAATTTTTATACAAAACAAGGGTGAAATCGGACTCAAACAGAGTCTTGACTCATTCTTTAGTCGAGAGTCGAGTTGAAAACCGATTCCCACCGAAAAATGGACCGATTAACGGGTCCAAACATGAAATTCCATCGAGAACAGCTCGTCAGTCCGAAAGGGGTGATACCCAGTCGATCGAATGAGATGGGTTTAGTGTGTTTCCGTTGTTTGACACGTTGTCACGCCATCTCCGTTTACTCAGAACTTTTACTTAGAAATTTTAAAAAAACTTCACACACTGACCATCTGTTCGAATGGCCATCCGATCGGATGACCATCCGACCAGATGATCTACCTATGATAACCATTGTTGTTTACTTTTACAGGACACAATGATAAAAAACTTTAACAGATCACAGACACCCACACACTGTTTGAATGACCATCCGCTCAGGTAGTCTGTCAGACACTTTAACCCGATTTTCGCACTATTCGACACTCTGTTCCCGACCGGGCCAGCACTTAGAGGACTTATGCTCTGTTCCCCCGCACGCGGGCTGATCCAGCGCTCCCTTAGAGCCAATCCTACTGTGTTTAGGATTCTAAGCACCCACTGTGAGTATACTCGATCCCTTTTTGCTTGAACACTTTGGGATGCAACATGTACTCTATATCAAACACTTGACACTTCAAACTTGTTTATAATGATACTCTATCCACATTAAACATGAAAACATGATACTTGTGCCACTTGAGACTTTTATGCTATGTGAACCTTTGATTCTTATGTGTAGCTCGCCTTTACAATTATAGCGCTATATGGGTAACGCACCGTTCTTTGAGTCTTGGGGAGTATTGTTAAGTTTTGATTCTTTTACCTCCTCTTTGTTACGACGAAGTAGGAAAGGCACGTTAACGCGTTGGAGACTTGGGTTACCATATGAACCACGTTAACTAGCATGCTCAAACTTGTGATATGTGTTCATGTTGGATATGAGTTTTATAGGTTTAAACTATTATGCTATGTATTCAAACTTGTATACTCGCCAACATTCTGTTGATCGTATTTTAATACATGTTGCAGGTTGATAAGTTTGGCGTGAAGAAATCAAGCTAGGATGATTCTTAGAAACTCATCTTAGAGAAACAATGTTCTGAAACATGTTTTAATTTATGTTTTGATGCAATTTGTTTGATTAATTTGTGTATAACATTTTGATGCTTATTATGAAATCTAATTAATCTATATCGAAACAAGTAGTGTTTTGGATTCTCTTAAGCAATTTGATTCGCTTAGTGCCACGCTCCGATGTTTCCGCCATCTGTTAGGATGTGACATATACGCAACCCAAAACAGGGGTAACATCGTCTTTTTGACCCTTTATATATGCTGCGTATAGGTCTATATGCAGCGTATATAAAGGGTAGGTTTTTTTTAACCCTAAACCAATGGGACGATTATCTTTTTGACCCTTTATATATGCCGCGTATAGGCATATACGCAGCGTATATAAAGGGTGTATTTTTTTAGAAAACAATTTTATTCATTATTTATCGTTTTAGCAAAGTTCTATAATTAGTACTTTAAAGAAACATTTTTAAGTATCGTATCTTATAGTATAACTCTCGTATAAACCTCGTATAAGTCTCATATAGGTCTTGTATATGCCTATAGGCCTATACAGGACCTATACTACACCTATAGGCCTATACGGGTGTTCTATGGTTTCCTACAGTATCGTATCATTTTGCATCGTATCGTATCGTATAGTGTATAGTATAAGTCTCGTATAAGTCTCATATAGGTCTTGTATATGCCTATAGGCCCATACGGGACCTATACTACACCTATAGGCATATACAGGTGTTCTATGGTATCCTATAGTATCGTATCGTATTGCATCATATCGTATTGCATCATATCGTATTGTATCGTATAGTGTATAGTATAAGTCTCGTATAGGTTCCCTATAGATCTTGTGTATGCCTATAGGCCTATACGGGTGTTCTATGGTATCCTATCGTATCGTATCGTATTGCATCGTATCGTATCGTATCATATCGTATCGTATCGTATCGTATAGTGTATAGTATAAGTCTCGTATAGGTTCCCTATAGGTCTTGTATATGCCAATAGGCCTATACGGGTGTTCTATGGTATCCTATTGCATCATATCGTATCGTATCGTATTGTATTGTATCATATAGTGTACAGTATAAGTCTCGTATAGGTTCCCTATAGGTCTTGTATATGCCTATAGGCCTATACGGGCCCTATACCACACCTATAGGCCTATACGGGTGTTCTATGGTATCCTATAGTATCGTATTGCATCATATCGTATTGTATTGTATAGTGTATAGTATAAGTCTCGTATGGGTTCCCTATAGGTCTTGTATATGCCTATAGGCCTACACGGGGCCTATACTACACCTATAGGCCTATACGGGTGTTCTATGGTATCCTATAGTAACGTATCGTATTGCATTGTATCTGTTAGGATCGGAGGCTCTCATGATTGTGTTAGTTTGTATGATTTGAACTATGAATGAATATGAAACAATGTAAAGTGCAGCGGAAATGAATAACAAACTTTGTAAACACAATCAAAAAGAGAATTAGTTTTGATAAACACATGCTTCACAATAAGTCGAAAGATTTACAATACAAATCAAAAGATTACAAGCATGCTTACAAACTAAACTCCCCCTCAGCCTGATACTCCATGGTTGGTTGCACAAGATGAAAGGATTGAATTGAGGAGAAGAACTCACTCAAGACGATCAAATGTAACAGTACAGAGTACTGCTCCATTTATAGACAAGCCAAACCACTGAGGCATCTCAGCTGACGTCACCATGAAAGCGGCATCTAACAGACTAACAACCTATATCTACGGATCTTATACAAATACTGCTAATCTTAACCACTGACTATGTATAAGACAGATGACACACTAAACTACTACTCTCTCTTTACATCAGTGCTTTCCTCAAGGTTGATCAGTCCTTGGTTGGGCAGTGCTTTGTCATCAGTAGATTGTACCAGCAGTGTTTACTTCTCAGCAGTCTTCTGGGCTTCATCAGTTGTTAGAAGAACACCAGCTGTTGTATGCGGACAGGGGATATAGGACCATCAGATGTTATAATCACTTTCATGGGAGAAGACTTAGTGTAAACAGCTGCTTATTGTGAATCCACTGTTGTGAACCAGTTTTGGCTTTCATTATCTGTTCCTTTGGTAGGGTTCAATCCCAACAATCTCCCCCTGGAACAGATAATGCCAAAACACTTCATTATTTTGGATCTTTATTCCTCATCAGAAGTTCACTAACTTGTCTTTTAAATTCTTCTTCAAAATCTTTGGAACTTATGTCATCCTCATCCCTGCACAATGAAAGTTCAAGGAGATCTTGTAGATCTTCAACACCAAGGCTCAGTGCTTCTTTCCTTGATATGTACTTCATTTCACCATTGGATCTGACTAGGGTTAATACATGGGTCTTTTGATCAGAGAGCCACTATAGTACTTTTGAACCCAATGGGTTTCTTGGGAGAGATTTATTTTCTGATGAGCTTGGAGATTTTGTCCTTGAGAAAAATTGTAAAGCAGTATCCTGAACTTCAGACATTCGTTTAAAAGCCTCTTCTATAACTTCATTTGCTGCAGCTATGTCTTCTACAGCTTCTTGTTCAATCAGCTCTTGCCTTTTTCTTTGTTCAAGTTCAGTGTCTGAGATATCTACTGCTGGTTTGGTTAATTCCTTTTTGACAAGGTTTTGAAGGCTCACTGAGCTCCCTTCTTTTAGATCCATTATCTTGATGGCTTCTGTGAAGTACTCAGCTTCCTTTTCTTTTTCTTCTTCACTGGTCAGCAGTTTTCCTTTTTCTTGGTTTTCCACAAGGTTAGGGTTATCTGCTGATGTGAACAGTGATTTAAGAGCATTCAGCTGTTGTTCTATCTTGTTATAGTCTGGCTTGTTGGAAGTGTCTGAGACTGTTATCCTTCTTTTCTTCAGCCTTTCATAAGCCTCGTCGGTATACTGCTTTGTCCATTTTGCTATGGCTTCAGCGGTATCCACCTTAGCATCTATCAGTTCCTGTTTTTTCTTTTTGTACTCGGATGTAAGATCAGCAATGAGCTTTGATGTGCGTTAGGTGTATATGTAGGTTTAAGTATATTTTAAGCCCTTTTACACTTTCTTTAGCCAAGTTTTAAATTTATAAAACATGATATTTACTAACACTAAAAACACATATGGGCAAGTGCACCCATCGTGAGCGTAGTATAGTGTTGGTAAGATACCGAGGTCGTCCAAGGACACAAGAGCTTTTAGTACCGGTTTATCCTCAACGTCTAATCAAATCAAAAGTTTAGAAAAAAGGTTTTTAAACTAAGAAAAATAAAAACTAAATAAAAATGCTGAAAATAAAAATAAAAGAAAAAACAGATAGACAAGATGAATCACTTGGTTCTGACTCGTGTATAGTGTAACCTTTGATTATTTCCGCACTTTTGCACTTATTTAAGAGATTATCTTAGTTATTGTAGTAGGCCCCTCTTTTGAAGGTGACGTTACCCTCAACCCAGTAGTTTGAGTCAGCAAGGATACAATCCTAAAGGGTCGGATTATTGAAAGATAATTATTTAAGTTATTAATGCAAATTATGGTAGGCCCCTCTTTTGAAGGTGACGTTACCCTCGGCTAAGTAGTCTGAGTCAACAGGGATACAGTCCTAAATAGCCGGGTTATAGTATTAATAGTAGTTAACTTATGAGGGGATCAAAGAGTTTGGACCCCCGCCATCCAATACCGTTAAGTATTGAAGGAGGTCCTACTAAATTTGACCCAGGTCCGTTGCAGGACCTCTAAACGCTGAACAACGGCAAGACTCTTACCAAACCGTTCCCTTAACCCCCCGACAAGGTAGCCAACATACCTCCATATAGACCGTGGAGATATGAATGGTGTAAATCTTTTATTTTATATAGACAGTAAAATAATGCCAAGACACCACGGACAAACGATAAGGAAGAATCACCTTCAACATAAGAAACTAGTTATTAAAGTCATTAATACAAAACCAAGTAAAAAGTGCGAAAAGATTAAAAATAAAAAGTATTACACTAGACACTTGTCTTCACCAAGCGATGTAAGAGACTTAGGCAAACATGGCCTTGATTGTCAAGAACTCTTACGATCAATCTTGGATCCCGAGACGACTCACACACTCTATGATGGACAATGGATGATGGTGGTGGATGATGGTGTTATGGTGGTGGTGGGTGGTGGGTGAAGTGTGAGAGAGGTGGTGTGCCAAGTGATGGTTTGAGCTTGAGCCAAGCACTCCTATTTATAGACTGAACAGAAGCTCGGGCACGGCCCCGTGTCCAGTGGGCACGGCCTCGTGTCCACATCCTCTATTTCTTCATTTAATGCAGCTTGTCTTTATTAGTTGACCACGCCCCCGTGTCCGCTGATCACAACCCCGTATGCAGAAGAATCTTTGTACTATGAAGATTTGCCTGGATTGTGCGAATCTTATAGTTGACCACGGCCCCGTGTCCGCTGAGCACGGCCCCATGGTGGGCAATAGAAGCTTCTACCACTTTGTATTTTCTGCTGACACTTGGGCACGCCCCGTGCTGGCTGAGCACGGGGCGTGTTCAGTCTTCTGTCTTCTTGTTTTGCTTGGGAAGATGCTGTCGTGGGATCGGGCATGTCACGTTTGTTCCTTTTCTTGTATTTATGTTAGATTTTGCTTCTTTTGTTAATTTGAACTCATTTAATTCTGAAAATACAAAAGGAAGACAAAAGCACACTTTTTCCAACATTAGTACTAAAAAAAGGTTAGTTTTATGCCACAATTGATATAATTTATATGTTGCATTTTGCACACATCAAATACCCCCACACTTGAATCTTTGGTTGTCCTCAAGCAAAACTCTTTATAATGTGGCTTTACACTCCCAAATGGAATGGGTAGAAAAGAAGGTTTTTGGGCTTGTCATAGAGTGTCGGGATTTCCAAGATTCTTTATTTAGTTTTATTTTTATTTATTTACAATCCTATTCGTCATGATTTATTTAAAACTTTTCATAAGATAAATTACTTATTAGGGCATAACATGCCTCTTTTAAAATTCTCTTTATATACAAGTTCACATACCTCACGGGGGATCACTCAACACTCGGCCGAAGATGTATTTTAGTGAATCACTCGAGAGCGGCATTGAACTTACTCCTACCATAGGCGTGCCAAGCAATCAATCCTCCTCCTTTTTAACTATATACCTTTGTAAATATCAAGAGGACTTTTGGGTGAAGGGTTAGGCTTGGGTTAAAGGTAGGTGGTTGGGTTAGTGGTTAGTGGTTAGTAGAAAAGGGCTAAAAACGTAACAAGCGTCGGTTTTCGTAAGACTTTTTATTTTTGTAACTTTTATTTTGATGAAACTATTATTCAAACAAAGTTATTTTTGATGAACTTGTTTGTTTATTTTCTTTTGCTTCATCATCAACACATTATTTTTTTTTTTAAAAGTCATACGAAAAACCGAGCTAGTTACTAAGACAAAGGGTTAAAAATGAAAAAGGTTTTGGTGGGTGAAAGGGTGTTTGGTTTGGGTTATGAAATGAAAAGGTTTAGGCTCAAAGGGGCTAACTAGGGGGATTTTGGGTAGGTGGTAAAAAAAAAATAATGGTGTAGAAATAAAAAGGGTTAGTCCTAATGCCTCCATCATTTACTTACTCGGGTTTAAGTTGGTAAGGATTGGGAATGTATCGACATGGCAAGTTCTAGAGTCGTAAGAACCAAGCGGCTATTCACACAAGAAACGAAAAATGAGTATTTAGTTTAATGATATGTATTTGTATGCTCAATAAAGGCTCAAAACTCACTTTTGTGGGAATGGGTTTTTATGTGATCAAGTATATATAATCAAATTTTAACTAAGTTTGCCATGCCTTTTCATAATTTTCTTGTGTTGGTTCTTTTTATCACGACGCTATCGGTTGTAAATTTGTAAAAATATAACCTTTTTAGAACTTGAAATTCCCGAATTAAACCTAGACAAGTAAAAAAAATGAAATTTTTTTTGAAAAAAATTTGGGGTGATTAGCGGTTCCAATAGAGTTTTGTGTAAGGCTTGTATTTAGGACTTGCAAGATTCAAAGTTTTAGCATCCCCCCCACACTTAAATTACACATTGTCCTCAATGTGTCCCAAAAATAAATCTTTAGGTTGATTGAATGTGTAAAAAGGTGTTAAAAAGCAAAAATTTTGTGTTACTGGGCGCTGAACATGGCCCCGTGTTGTCCGGGCACGGCCCCGTGTTCAAGTGCCAGTAACAAAATTAAATCAAGAGAAACAGAAGCCTGGACACGGGGGCGTGTTGGTTGAGCACGGCCCGTGTCCAGTGTACCTGAACTGGGTATTTCTGCAGACTGTGCAGCACGGGGCCGTGTTGGGCGGACACGGCCCGTGCCGAACTTACTGTAAGTGAAGAAATTTTGTCGGATGGTCCTGTTTTCCTGCATGGGGTGCTGGTTCAAGCTTCCCTTGTATCCTTTGCCATCTCAAGTGTGTTTTTATTCCTGAAAATTAAAACTAACTAGAAAACATAAAAATTAATCTAAACTAAACTAAGGATAGTTCCGCGGAATGCCTCCGTGGTGCGCCACGTTTATAAGGGTCCTTGGCTAGACCCAAAGCCTGGTCATATGTTACCCAAGTGGGATGTGTTGCATCCCATGCTACACCGTCGGAGAGCGTCATCCAAACTTGAGTCTATGACCTTCATGTAATTGACCGGGTCTTCGTCCTCTACTCTCCTTCCACATTCAAACTTCACTTCCTTATCCCCAAACTTCAATGTTAGTGTTCCGTCATTCATGTCCACCACTGCTTGGGTGGAGGCTAGAAATGGCCTCCCGAGGATGAGAGGGACATCAGTGTCTTCCTCCATGTCTAGGATGACAAAATCGGTCGGGAAAACGAAATTGTCAACTTTGACCAATAGATTTTCAGCGACACCTTGTGGAAATTTGACGGATCTGTCGGCGAGTTGTATACTCATCTTTGTATGGCTCGTTGTTCCTAGGCCGAGTCGTTTGAACATCGATGTGGGCATAAGGTTAATGCTAGCCCCAAGATCGGCTAATACATTACGAATGGGGGATTCCCCGATCGAGCAAGGAATCGTGAAGCTTCCGGGATCAATTTTCTTTTGTGGAAGTTTGTTGAGTACTAAGGCGGAGCATTCTTCGCCTAAGTTAACTAATTGCAATGATTCAATTTTCCTTTTATGAGTGAGGAAGTCCCTCGTAAATTTTGCATATTTAGGCATTTGGGTAAGGACCTCAATAAAAAGAATATTAACATGCAATTGTTTTATTAAATTTTCAAACTTTGCGAATTGCTCATCGGTCTTTTGACGATTTAACCTACCGGGTACGGAATCGGAGGAGTCTTGGTGGGCTCTTGATTTGGTAAAGAAGCCTTTTCTGGTTGGGGTGCGGGTGAAGTTGTGGTTTGGCTGGACTGGCTTCTTTCATCTGGCGGTAATGGAGCCTCCTCTGGACCCACGGTTCGGTTTCTCAATGTGATGAGATGTACTTGTGCTTTTGGGTTGGTTTCGGTATTGCTAGGTAACGCGCCTTGTGGTCTCTCAGAGAAATTTTGAGCTACTTGATTTAATTGTTTTTCAATGTTTTGTATGCTAGCTTGTTGATTTCTAAAATTCGATTCCAATTGCTAAAATCGATCCGAGTTTTTCTTTTCGGTGTCGGAGATGAGGCGAGATACAGTATCTTCAAGCCTTTCTCGTCCACCTTGTTGTTGAGAAAAGTTTTGTGGTTGTTGAAATTTAGTTAATTGGTTTTGTTGGTTACTACTATTGCCGGGATCTCTCCAACCAAGGTTTGGGTGGTTACGCCATCCTTGGTTGTAGGTACCCGTTGGAGGACCCGACGGCCTAGGTCTGTTGTCAATGTAGTTTACCGTTTCCGTTTGTTCATCTAATTCTTTCATACAACTCCAATTTTCATGTGGCCCACCACACCCTTCACAAGCCATAACCGAGACCGTTTTTGTCATTTCCAATTTTTTTTATTTTTGAAGAAAGGGCTTCGATTTGGGCTTATAAAGAAGTGCTTTCATCAACCTTATGGGGGCCCGGGGCAATAGATTTATTGCCTCAGGGAGTGTGCCATTGAAAATTAGTTTGAGCAATTTCCTCAATTTGATTATATATTTCATTTGGGCGACGATTACCTAAAAGTCCCCCGGAGCTAGAATCAAGTGTTTGTCTTGTGTGTGGCAACAACCCATTGTAGAAAGTGGATACTTGTTGCCATACCACGAGACCGTGATGAGGACGCTTTCTTAGTAGCTCCTTGAACCTTTCCCAAGTTTCATATAAGGATTCCCCATCCTCTTGTGAATATGTATTAATTTCAGTCATTAATTTAGCCGTTTTAGCAGGAGGGAAATACTTATATAAAAACTTTTGGGCTAGTTCATCCCAGGTGTTTACCGAGCCAACTGGGAGGGTGTTAAGCCAAGCCTTAGCTCGGTCTTTTAGTGAAAATGGAAACATTCGAAGGCGGATGGCGTCATTTGATGCTCCAATGATCCGAAAGGTATCACATATTTCTAAGAAATTAGTAATATGTAGATGGGGATCCTCATCCGCAAGCCCATGAAAGGTTGCGGAGTTTTGAAGCATTTGTATCAAATGCGGTCGAAGTTCGAAGTTATTGGCTTCGACATTCGGTGCATTGATAGCGGCGCAGAGATTACCTACGGTGGGTCGTAGGTAATCCATGAGGGTACGTTGATCCGCCATTGGAAGTGGGTCCCCCGAAACTTTCTCTTGATTTTTAGCTTTAAGTCTTTTTCTGAGAAAGCGTTCGGGTTCTTCTAGAGGTTCTTTTATGTCTCTACTAGAACTAGAGCTCATGCACTACGTAGGAAGTTCAAATGTGGCGCCGAGGTTCCAAGTCCTGCAATAAAAACAGAAAAGGATGTTGGTCAGAAGGTTCACCATGGCCCCGTGCTCAGTGAACACGGCCCGTGGTCAGAGTTACAGTGATTGTTTTCCGGATCCCTGTTACTGGGAGTTGGACACGACCCCGTGTTGCACCGACACGGCCCCGTGTTCATCTCTCTGTAACTCGGAAAATAAAAACTGCCAGTGATAGTGCTGGGCACGGCCCGTGTCCGACCAGGCACGGCCCGTGCTGAGCTCTGCAGAATCTAAAAAACTAAGAAAAAATCTAAAAAATTGAAAAATAAGGAAAAACGATTAGGCCGTTGATTCCTAACTTTCTTAAAATCCTTGTGTTCCCCGGCAGCGGCGCCAAAAACTTGATGTGCGTTAGGTGTATATGTAGGTTTAAGTATATTTTAAGCCCTTTTACACTTTCTTTAGCCAAGTTTTAAATTTATAAAACACGATATTTACTAACACTAAACACACATATGGGCAAGTGCACCCATCGTGAGTGTAGTATAGTGTTGGTAAGATACCGAGGTCGTCCAAGGACACAAGAGCTTTTAGTACCGGTTTATCCTCAACGTCTAATCAAATCAAAAGTTTAGAAAAAAGGTTTTTAAACTAAGAAAAATAAAAACTAAATAAAAATGCTGAAAATAAAAATAAAATAAAAAACAGATAGACAAGATGAATCACTTGGTTCCGACTCGTGTATAGTGTACCCATTGATTATTTCCACACTTTTGCACTTATTTAAGAGATTGTCTTAGTTATTGTAGTAGGCCCCTCTTTTGAAGGTGACGTTACCCTCAACCCAGTAGTTTGAGTCAGCAAGGATACAATCCTAAATGGTCGGATTATTGAAAGATAATTAATTAAGTTATTAATGCAAATTATGGTAGGCCCCTCTTTTGAAGGTGACGTTACCCTCGGCTAAGTTGTCTGAGTTAGCAGGGATATAGTCCTAAATAGCCGGGTTATAGTATTAATAGTAGTTAACTTATGAGGGGATCAAAGAGTTTGGACCCCCGCCATCCAATACCGTTAAGTATTGAAGGAGGTCCTACTAAATTTGACCCAGGTCCGTTGCAGGACCTCTAAACGCTGAACAACGGCAAGACTCTTACCAAACCGTTCCCTTAACCCCCGACCAGGTAGCCAACATACCTCCATATAGACCGTGGAGATATGAATGGTGTAAATCTTTTATTTTATATAGACAGTAAAATAATGCCAAGACACCACGGACAAACGATAAGGAAGAATCACCTTCAACATAAGAAACTAGTTATTAAAGTCATTAATACAAAACCAAGTAGAAAGTGCGAAAAGATTAAAAATAAAAAGTATTACACTAGACACTTGTCTTCACCAAGTGATGTAAGAGACTTAGGCAAACTTGGCCTTGATTGTCAAGAACTCTTACGATCAATCTTGGATCCCGAGACGACTCACACACTCTGTGATGGACAATGGATGATGGTGGTGGATGATGGTGTTATGGTGGTGGTGGGTGGTGGGTGAAGTGTGAGAAAGGTGGTGTGCCAAGGGATGGTTTGAGCTTGAGCCAAGCACTCCTATTTATAGGCTGAACAGAAGCTCGGGCACGGCCCCGTGTCCACATCCTCTCTTTCTTCATTTAATGCAGCTTGTCTTTATTAGTTGACCACGCCCCCGTATCCGCTGAGCACGGCCCCGTGTGCAGAAGAATCTTTGTACTATGAAGATTTGCCTGGATTATGCGAATCTTATAGTTGACCACGGCCCCGTGTCCGCTGAGCACGACCCCGTGGTGGGCAATAGAAGCTTCTACCACTTTGTCTTTTCTGCTGACACTTGGGCACACCCCCGTGCTGGCTGAGCACGGGGCGTGTTCAGTCTTCTGTCTTCTTGTTTTGCTTGGGAAGATGCTGTCGTGGGGTCGGGCATGTCACGTTTGTTCCTTTTCTTGTATTTATGTTAGATTTTGCTGTCTTTTTGCTTCTTTTGTTAATTTGAGCTCATTTAATCCTGAAAATACAAAAGGAAGACAAAAGCACACTTTTTCCAACATTAGTACTAAAAAAGGGTTAGTTTTATGCCACAATTGATGTAATTTATATGTTGCATTTTGCACACATCAAGCTTTTTATATTTGTTCCAATTTGGAGCTGTCTTCTTCCTTCTTGGATCATTTTTAATCCTTTCAATTCTGTTTGCTTCATGCTTTAAGGCAACCATTGGCCATTCTTCAAATTGGTTTTCTTCAGCTTGATAGAATTTTTCTTTCATGATGTATGCAAGATAACTTTTTCTCATTTCTCTTCGTTGATCTGCTTTTTCTTTGCTCAGATCTTGTGCATAGTTTTCCATCAGCTTGACTTTTGTGAGCAAAAATTCCAATATTTCAGAAATGGCTTCATCACCTTGATCTTTGCATTCGAGTTTAGCTCTAATCTTTGCTTGCCTTGCTTTCATCTCGAGATATTCATCCATGTCTTCTGGGACTATGAAGCCTATGAGAGAAGGAAATCTTCTTTTTGAAGGATCATCCTCGGTGTAAAATTGTTTCATCTCATTTTTCACAGCTTCTAGTTCCAGTGGATATTTAGCAGCAACAGGATCATATTTTTCATCAGTTGCCTGAGTTGTTTCTCTTTTTCTTTTGTGAAGCTTTATGGGTGGAGGTAATTTTGGTTGTGATGTAGGAATGATGAGAGCAGTGGTGGATGTTTAACAAACAACTGTTGAAACAACTGGTGTTTCAATTTCTCTTTTGTCATTATAACTACTGATTTGTCAGTAGATGTCTTCTGCTTTTGAGCAGGGGTTGAAGGTGGTGAAGTAGTTTTTGATGGTGGTGATGGTGGTGGTGAATCATGAGGTATGTACATCCTTCTCCTTTTTATTGTAGGAGAGTCTGATGATGTGTTTGGTGGTGGTAGAGCAGTGGTTGTGATATGTGTAGTGTGTGTTGTAGTGGTGTGTGTTGAGGAGATGGCAGTTGTTTGGCTGACAGTAGTTGAAACAACTGAAGCATCAGTAGATGTTGATACAGCAGGTGTTACAACTACTGTTTTGGTGGAAGTTTGAGATTTTGTGGTGGTTTGAGGTTTGGAGCCTTTTGAAGGTGGTTTAGAGGCAGCCTTTGTAGGTCTGGATGGAATGGATTTGGGTTGCCTTACTTTTCTAGTAGGCTTCTTCTTTTCATCTTCAGGATTTTCATCATCCTTTGACCCAGAAGTACCCTGTGCTGATTGATCCAACCTAGCCTTATTCTTAGCCTCTTTATCCTTTTTAACACTTGCTACTGCTTCTACAAGTGCATTGGTGGTCTCATCAACTTTCTTGCTACCATCTGGCACAGGAATGTTTTTGGTCATGTTTTCTTTTTGTGGTTCAAGATAGAGCCCATCTTCTATTCCCTTCTTCCTCCACTACTTGATTATTTCCCCCTTTTTGGCATTATCTGGATGGAGGTTATCAATGAAAAGTATAGTGGGAGGAGCCTTGCCAGTGGTGGTCAGGATGTGGGCCTTTATAGCCTTGATGTCTGCCTGGTTGTCTTTGAACCTGGACTCCATCATGTTTCTCATCTCCTGAATCTGTATAGCATGCTGATGATCTGCCATTTCTCTCTGTTTTTGGAGCAGTGGTTGGAATAAGTTCCATAACTCATTTGCAGCAGGTGCTTGTGGTGGAGCAGGTGCTTGAGGTGGAACAGCAGTGTATTGTGCTTTTTGAGCTTTAAACAGCTGTTGCACCATATCCTTTATTTCAGTAACTGAACTTTCAAGTTTTTCAACTCTGCCCGTCAATTCCTGATAATTTAAATCATCACCCATGTTACTAGGATCATCTGATTTCCCACCAGTAGTGGTTGTATCAAAATGTGACTTAGGAACTGAGTCCCAAAAATCATCCATTGATGCCCCTTGTTCTCGGTACTGGGGACTTCTTTCTTCAGCACTTGAAAACCCTTTGATTGTACCAGTGGTCAAAATAGTTTCACTAGTGGTTACCAGAGGTGCTATAGAAGAAATTGCCTTCAAAGGAGTCTGACTGATGAAACAACTGTCCAAATGTAAATCTGTTGATCCGACACTTGTAGTTGCTGCTCCGCTTGAACTACCACCAAGAGTTACTTGTAACTCAAGGGGTGTAACCTCCTCAGTTGTTGCTGGGAAAGCAGAGGTATAGGCATCAGACCCAGTCACTTGCGGGAGTATACTCTCAGTGATAGGTGATAGAGAGGAACTGGTTTGTGTCTTAGCTATATCAACTGCATGCAACAAGGGTATTATAGATTGTGGTAATGTGAGGGGTGAGGATAAGGGAGTTGAAAGAGACATGTCCTTGGGATCAGGACTGAGGAAGATGGATCCTATTGAATCCAGAGCTTCATAATATGGGGTCCCTGTGATTACAACCTGATCCTTTTGTGAGGATGCAGGAGGAGTTTGAGGTAAGGGTGGAGATCTTTCTACCAACTGCTGTGAGGAAGTAGCAGCAGTGGTTTTTGGTGACATTTGTGTTGTCAGTGGCAGTTGCTCTGGGATCTCATCTTCCAGAGTTGCCTTTTTCTTGGGTTTGGTGGGCTTTTTGTAAGATTTCTTTTTGGTCTTTTTGGTGGTGGCAGGTGTGGGTTTCAAAGCAGTGGTTGTGCTGCTATGATCACCTGGAGCAGTGGGCTCAGCAGCAGATGTCTGAGGAGCAGTGGTAACTGCTAAAATCTGCTCAGGCACCTCTGCTTTTGTTTTTATAGGTGCCATCATTCTAGAAAATGTTTCAATTGTTAACCTAGTTATTTTAAAAGAAGTACCTTGTTTGAGTAAGTTCTCATTTTCTTTTCCAAATTTTTCTTTGAAATAGTAACTTAGAAATCTTGGAAAAAGTAAAAATGATTTGCTATCAACATTCTTTACTAAATCACTAAAGATCTCCTGGGAATATTTATAATTTTCATTATTTAAAATAGCATAACCCAGACATTTGATCTTTAATGATATTTCATTAAAAGCAGTTGTTTTATTTGAAACACACATCAAAAGTGTGTGAAATAAAAACCTAGGTGCAGAAGGAAAGAAACCTTTTTGTAAGGTATTCTTCTTTGGTTGTTCTGCATATCCCCTTTTTTAAGAAATCAGTTTTCAACTCGGTTTTATCAAAGGAAGTTTTACCTTTCTGATCATCGAGTTTAAAGACTTCTGAGATTGATTGCGGAGTAATTTGAATCGCTTTACCCTGTATCGGGGAGTTAATGGCTACAACAACGTCTTCTTGTTTTTCAAGAGTAGCATTTTTCTAGAACTCTCTATGGGTTTGTTGGTAAATGGGAGCATCTGCTATCAACAAAGTTTTGTACTTTGATTCAGATAATGTGTCGATGATGGAATCAAAGGTGTGGTTGTTTGTGGGTTTCGTGAGTAGACCCAAGTAGTTGTGAGGAGATTTGTACGGTATTTCAATGGATTCAGCGGCCGTTTGAGCGACCTCTTTGGAGGATGATGGTGATTTTGGTTTTGATTTAGATTTTGATTTCGATTTCGTCATTTTGCGAAGAAGAACGAAGAATGATTTGGGATGGAAAGTTAGAAACTGCTTTGAGAAGAGAATTTTGGAATTCAATTCGACAGTGTAAAGCCCTGTTTGGGGGTTTTGATCAGGGTTTTATTAAGGGGAAAAAATGATCGCTGATGTGGCAGTGGTTATTAAGATCTGATGGCTAAAAATTGACCACGTGCCAACCTCTGATGATATGGATGAAGAGTGGAGGACAGTTGTTTTAAGAGCCACTGATGAAACAAGCATCAGTGGTTACAACGGTAATAATGTGATAACAGTGGATGATTTTTACTATCAGTGGATAGCATATCAGTGGATAAGACACTGATTTTGAGCATCAGTGCTTGCCAAGCAAAATGAAGGATCAGTGGCTGACTTTCATTAGTGGACAGTATTTAGGAAGCAGATGTTTGAACAAAACAGTGGTCAGGGGTAATGATAAAGATTTGAAAGACTAGTATATCAGCAACTGTTTTGAGAATTTTCATTCAAGGTTTTGCCACATGTCAATTTCATTTTGAAGTTCTTACGAATTCCTGACAGTGGTTTAGTACCCCAGATGATGTACACTTTTTACTAAGGCAACTCATTTTTTGTTAAAATATTTAAATTAAAACATGAGTACCCAAGTATTCTAAGATCTGTTAACAATCAATCTTTTGCTCAGTGTAAAAACAAACTTGAGTTTGTCATGACTTTGACATATATACCATTTCCTTTTGATCCATTTTGAGGATAATATTACCAACAAAAATAAAGGTTATATATCCTGACACGAGATTGAGACTTTTACTATAAAAAACCAGTAAAAAGTTCAAAATATATCATTCTTAAAAAATAAAGAATAACATATCCTGCTTTATTTGAGAAAAAACCTTTAAAAAATAAAGGATTTTCTGAAAACAGCACCAAAAGGATCTGGTATAATTTCCACTAACGCACCTAATCATATCAGTCTCAAGTTTATGGAAATGGTCAGTGGTTTGACAACATTGGTATGAAATTGTAAATACATTTTGACCACTGTTTGGTACCATTTTCTTGTTGATTGATTGACAACAGAAATGAGGACACATGTTCACATGAGTTTTTGAAAACTATGTTATAGACTTTGATACCATGTGATGATTCTGAAAATTTGTCTAGTCCTCTTGTAAGTTCATTCACTGGGGATACTATTGTTACCTGAACTTTCCTGACACAATGAATGCATACAGTTGCTTAATGACCATCTTTACCCCAGATTTTAGCTCTTAAGTGTTTTGAGTTTATACTCTTTACTTTTGACTTCAAGAGTTTTGAGATAAACACACTTTTGAGTTTTTGTGATTTACTTTCTTCCCTTTTAACCCTTCCCATTTATAAGAAATGAGATACTTACTGGGAGGTCTTTATTGAAGAAATACTTAGTCCACAATCATTTTGCAGTAATGTTTTTGAGAGATCTGGGCATATTTTGTACATGCATATGTCAAATCTCACATTCCATATGAATTGGACTATTTCAACACCTAATTTTCTTAATATGTTATTAACAGAGTTGATTTGGTCCTTTTCAACAGGATTCCCAACCTGTTTTTCAACACATAAGATCTTGTAACTAAAGTTTTAATGTCCCTCTTTTATGTTAACAAAAACACTAGTGTTATTTTAATCAAACATAGGTTTTGTTGACATGAGGTATACACTTTAGCAACAAGCATGATGGAAACAACACGAACTTCAAAACAACAATTGAAATCAATTTTCGTAAATAATTATACCATAATTATCAGATATATTTTCAGATCTGAAAACTATAGGTGATTTATGCATAACGTCACTTGTTATATAAAATTTGTGTGTCTTATGACATCTTGGTTGTTTTACAGAGTTTTTGTATAACCACTTTGAGCATGATTTACTCGTTACTCTGTTTTCCAACTAAATACACCCAACCTTAGTATCAATGAATTTTGAGCTGAACTGTTATGCCGAATTGATTGTTAGATCGAATTTGACTGTCCAAGATCTGATACCAATTATTAGGATCGGAGGCTCTCATGATTGTGTTAGTTTGTATGATTTGAACTATGAATGAATATGAAACAATGTAAAGTGCAGCGGAAATGAATAACAAACTTTGTAAACACAATAAAAAAGAGAATTAGTTTTGATAAACACATGCTTCACAATAAGTCGAAAGATTTACAATACAAATCAAAAGATTACAAGCATGCTTACAAACTAAACTCCCCTTCAGCCTGATACTCCATGGTTGGTTGCACAAGATGAAAGGATTGAATTGAGGAGAAGAACTCACTCAAGACGATCAAATGTAACAGTTCAGAGTATTGCTCCATTTATAGACAAGCCAAACCACTGAGGCATCTCAGCTGACGTCACCATGAAAGCGACATCTAACAGACTAACAACCTATATCTACTGATCTTATACAAACACTGCTAATCTTAACCACTGACTATGTATAAGACAGATGACACACTAAACTACTGCTCTCTCTTTACATCAGTGCTTTCCTCAAGGTTGATCAGTCCTTGGTTGGGCAGTGCTTTGTCATCAGTAGATTGTACCAGCAGTGTATACTTCTCAGCAGTCTTCTGGGCTTCATCAGTAGTTAGAAGAACAGCAGTTGTTGTATGCGGACAGGGGATATAGGACCATCAGATGTTGTAATCACTTTCAAGGGAAAAGACTTAGTGTAAACAGCTGCTTATTGTGAATCCACTGTTGTGAACCAGTTTTGGCTTTCATTATCTGTTCCTCTGGTAGGGTTCAATCCCAACAGTATCGTATCATATAGTGTATAGTATAAGTCTCGTATAGGCTCCCTATAGGTCTTGTATATGCCTATAGGCCTACACGGGACCTAAACCACACCTATGATATTTAAACGTTTATAGCATTCGAACCGCACTAGACGTAGTATAATAATTTAATTTAAACGATAACAATATAATATATTCGATCCGTATATAGTTTTTCAAAAAAAAATTACCGGAATATAATAATAATGGTATAACATTAAGGATTATATATTTTAAGCGATTTAACGTTGGAACCGGGTGAGAAATTTATACCACAAATACATCAAAATAACCAAACAAAATTCTGATGCGATATATACATTGCGTATAGCTCTATACGCAGCGTATATAAACACTGGTTGTCTTTGCCAATGATTGTTGGGCAGGCTTTGAATTCTATGCAACTTATATGCTGTGTATAGCTTTATACGCAGCGTAGGTACAGGTAGGGTTTGGTGTGCAAATAGCCATGTTGGTGTGCAAATAGGTAGACCCATAAACAAATAGACTCCGTTTTATAAATAAAATATTTTAAAATGTGATACTTGACCACTTTAATTGTTTGGAGACATTGGCATACAAATACATAAGTGGGAACTCGAGTACAAGAGTACATCATACATGTACTGTGTTGGGTTGTAACACCCCAAAATATAAATATGTGATAAAGTTATGTAATTGGATTTTTATTTTGAAATTAAAAGCCCATTTGTGCAAATGACTTTGAAGATCCATAGGGGCAAAATGGTAACAACACAACAATCTTAATATGGAAATGATGAGGGTAGCCACCAATTCCTCATTTCACCATCTTGCGATTTTGAGCTTTGTGGAGAGACAAAGTTAGAGAAAGAGAACTCCATTTTTCGAGCTCTAGCCTCAAAATCGTTCACGATTGTCTAAGGGGACATCATAGTTGAGATCCTAGTATCTTCGAGTGCTTGCAAGGTTATTTCCGAGCTAGAAAAGGCACTACTAGAAAACTAGATTTTTACCTACAAAAGTTTCCTACAAATTTCCTACAACTCAATTTTTTTTACAATTTTCCTACAATTTTTTGACAAAAAGGAAAAACAAAGAAAGACTCAAAACTTTTCCACAAATTTCCTACAAAATTGCCACACAACAAGCATCTGTAGCAATTTTGTCACAAAATTTATAACCTTTGCGACAAAATTCCGACAAAAATAATAAAATTTTATATTATTTGTAACTACAACAAAATAAATAATTTAAAAAATATAAAATATTGAATTTGTCGGAAATTTGTAGCAAATTTACACCAGTTGCTACAAATTTCCTACAAAAAAAAAGTTATTTTATTTGTTATTTATCAATTTTAGAAAAATAGATAATTTTAAAAAATAAAATGATAAGTTTTTCGGAAATTGGTAGCAAATTGACAGCAGTTGCTACAAATTTCCTACAAAACAGGCTATTATTCAACAAATTAAAAAGAAAACATAATTTAAAAAAATAAAATATTAGATTTGTCGGAAATTTGTAGCAAATTTACACCAGTTGCTACAAATTTCCTACAAAAAAGTTATTTTATTTGTTATTTATCAGTTTTAGAAAAATAGATAATTTTAAAAAATAAAATGATAAGTTTGTCGGAAATTGGTAGCAAATTGACAGTAGTTGCTACAAATTTCCGACAAAAAGGCTATTATTCAACAAATTAAAAAGAAAACATAATTTTAAAAAATAAAATATTAGATTTGTCGGAAATTTGTAGCAAATTGAAACTAGTTGCTACATATTTCCTACAAACAAAAAGTTATGTTATTTGTTATTTATTAGTTTTAGAAAAATAGATAATTTTAAAAAATAAAATGGTAAGTTTGTAGGAAATTTGTAGGAAATTGACATTAGCTGCTACAAATTTCCTACAAAAAAAGGCTATTATTCAACAAATTAAAAAGAAAACATAATTTTAAAAAATAAAATATTAGATTTGTCGGAAATTTGTAGCAAATTTACCCCAGTTGCTACAAATTTCCTACAAAAAGAAGTTATTTTATTTGTTATTTATCAATTTTAGAAAAATAGATAATTTTAAAAAATAAAATGATAAGTTTGTCGGAAATTGGTAGCAAATTGACAGCAGTTGCTACAAATTTCCTACAAAAAAGGCTATTATTCAACAAATTAAAAAGAAAACATAATTTTAAAAAATAAAATATTAGATTTGTCGGAAATTTGTAGCAAATTTACACCAGTTGCTACAAATTTCCTACAAAAAAGTTATTTTATTTGTTATTTATCAGTTTTAGAAAAACAGATAATTTTAAAAAATAAAATGATAAGTTTGTCGGAAATTGGTAGCAAATTGACAGCAGTTGCTACAAATTTCCTACAAAAAAGGCTATTATTCAACAAATTAAAAAGAAAACATAATTTTAAAAAATAAAATATTAGATTTGTCGGAAATTTGTAGCAAATTGACACTAGTTGCTACATATTTCCTACAAACAAAAAGTTATGTTATTTGTTATTTATTAGTTTTAGAAAAATAGATAATTTTAAAAAATAAAATGATAAGTTTGTAGAAAATTTGTAGGAAATTGACATCAGCTGCTACAAATTTCCTACAAAAAAGGCTATTATTCAACAAATTAAAAAGAAAACATAATTTTAAAAAATAAAATATTAGATTTGTCGGAAATTTGTAGCAAATTTGTAGAAAAATAAATAATTTTTAAAACTAAAATGTTAAATTTGTCGGAAATTTGTAGCAAACTAGCACTAGTTACTACAGATTTCCTACAAAAATAATATTTTATATGTTAATTATCAATTATAAAAATCATATAATTTTAAAAAATAAAATGTTAAATTTGTCAGTAATTTGTAGCAATTGAACCCTTATGATACTATACTATATTGGCCGAGGAAGAGTTACGAGCGCATAAAATAAAAAAATACGTTGATGGGGGACCGGCATACTATTTGTAATGCTTCACTCATTTATGATAAATAATAAAAGAAAAATGCCATTCCATTTCGACAAAAGACCCACACTCAAGTTCCATAGCTTTTGGTTCGCTATCCCGATCATGATTTTCCTACCCCTAGAGGGAAAGACCCTTCCCTTTTGGGCCGGTTGTGGTCGAGGAGGGATTCGAACCCCCGACACTATGGTTCGTAGCCACGTGCTCTAATCCTCCGAGCTACATGCCCTATAGTATACGATACCATACCATACCATACCATACCATACCATACCATACCACACCACACCACACCACACCACACCACACCATACCATACAATACCATACTACACGATACCATACCATACTACACTATACTATACGATACGATACTACACTATAATATACCATACCATACCACACCACACCACACCACACCACACCACACCACACTATACAATACATACCATACCATACCGTACCGTACCATACCATGCCATACTACACGATACGATACGATACCATACTACACTATACTATACGATGTGATATGATAATATACGATACGATGCGATACGATACGATACGATACCACATGACACCATACCACACGACACTATATTACTATATACCATACTTTACGATGTCATACGATCATATACCATACAAAACGACACTATATTACACTATACTACACCACACTATATTACACAGTACTGTACTGTATTGTATTGTACTATACTATACTATATGATATTATACGATACGATACGAAACTATGATAGTATACAATACTATACTATATTATACGATATTGTTAGCTTTGAATGTTGGACAGTGGTTTATGAAAAAACCACAGTAACATATTATTGCATCTCTTTTTGTACCTTGTGCTCTGTAAAGTAGTACAGTGGGTTAGTTCAATACTAGGGGCTGTATTAACCTGATGGTTTTACGTGTGTGGTTTTTTGAGAAGAACATGTGTCCTTTTAGACATGTGTTATTTTGTTTCTTTAGTTTATAAACCTTTTAGGTTTTTACTCTCATCTTCAACATCTCATCTCTCTAGACTTTTGGGATGTTGGTCCGCTGTTGCCCAGCAGCTCCGGCCGTCTGTGGCGGTGACATGTTAGTCTTTGCTGAATCTATTGTTCCAGTCGGTCGTTTTAGGTGTTTGGTTTGTGACTTGAACATCAGTTCTCTTAGACAACTGTTCTTTTGTTGTGTTTGTCTCAATTTGGAGTTTTTGGTTATTTGGTCGTCGCTGCCGGGCGGCTCCGGTCGTCTGTGGTGGCGGCAGATTCTTTTATTCTCAGTTTATTGGTTGAATGGTTTGCTCTCACTCGAGCTATAGAGAGAAACATAAAAACATATGGGTGTTCCCTACCGTTTCCGGTGGTTCCGGCCATCCACGACAGCGATGGACTTACTGTGTGTGGTAAAATAAGGCGATGATGAGAATGGGGTAACCCATAATTGAACCCAAATTGTTTGCGATTTTATTGTTTTGAAGGCTTTATAACCTTTTCCTATGTAACCACTTATTTGAAGCTATGATGGATTTTCTGAGCTTCTGGACTATGCAAAAATAATCCTCCTTGTTTTCCGAGGAAATGGGATTCGGAAAATAAAAATTGGATTAAATGAATTGTCACTAATAATTGTCTCAAATGTTGGCTTGGGTATAAATAAAGACATGCTATAAATTGAAACGGAAGTTGAATCTAATATCTACCCGCCACATCGCGACGGATGCTTCTACTAGCAAATTGACAGCAGTTGCTACAAATTTCCTACAAAAAAGGCTATTATTCAACGAATTAAAAAGAAAACATAATTTTAAAAAATAAAATATTAGATTTGTCGGAAATTTGTAGCAAATTTACACCAGTTGCTACAAATTTCCTACAAAAAAGTTATTTTATTTGTTATTTATCAGTTTTAGAAAAACAGATAATTTTAAAAAATAAAATGATATGTTTGTCGGAAATTGGTAGCAAATTGACAGCAGTTGCTACAAATTTCCTACAAAAAAGGCTATTATTCAACAAATTAAAAAGAAAACATAATTTTAAAAAATAAAATATTAGATTTGTCGGAAATTTGTAGCAAATTGACACTAGTTGCTACATATTTCCTACAAACAAAAAGTTATGTTATTTGTTATTTATTAGTTTTAGAAAAATAGATAATTTTAAAAAATAAAATGATAAGTTTGTAGGAAATTGACATCAGCTGCTACAAATTTCCTACAAAAAAGGCTATTATTCAACAAATTAAAAAGAAAACATAATTTTAAAAAATAAAATATTAGATTTGTCTGAAATTTGTAGCAAATTTGTAGAAAAATAAATAATTTTTAAAACTAAAATGTTAAATTTGTCGGAAATTTGTAGCAAACTAGCACTAGTTACTACAGATTTCCTACAAAAATAATATTTTATATGTTCATTATCAATTATAAAAATCATATAATTTTAAAAAATAAAATGTTAAATTTGTCAGTAATTTGTAGCAATTGAACCCTTATGATACTATACTATATTGGCCGAGGAAGAGTTACGAGCGCATAAAATAAAAAAATACGTTGATGGGGGACCGGCATACTATTTGTAATGCTTCACTCATTTATGATAAATAATAAAAGAAAAATGCCATTCCATTTCGACAAAAGACCCACACTCAAGTTCCATAGCTTTTGGTTCGCTATCCCGATCATGATTTTCCTACCCCTAGAGGGAAAGACCCTTCCCTTTTGGGCCGGTTGTGGTCGAGGAGGGATTCGAACCCCCGACACTATGGTTCGTAGCCACGTGCTCTAATCCTCCGAGCTACATGCCCTATAGTATACGATACCATACCATACCACACCACACCACACCATACAATACCATACTACACGATACCATACCATACTACACTATACTATACGATACGATACGATACGATACGATACGATACTACACTATAATATACCATACCATACCACACCACACCACACCACACCACACCACACCACACCACACCACACCACACTATACAATACATACCATACCGTACCGTACCATACCATGCCATACTACACGATACGATACCATACTACACTATACTATACGATGTGATATGATAATATACGATACGATGCGATACGATACAATACCACACGACACCATACCACACGACACTATATTACTATATACCATACTGTACGATGTCATACGATCATATACCATACAAAACGACACTATATTACACTATACTACACCACACTATATTACACAGTACTGTACTGTATTGTATTGTACTATACTATACTATATGATATTATACGATACGATACGAAACTATGATAGTATACAATACTATACTATATTATACGATATTGTTAGCTTTGAATGTTGGATAGTGGTTTATGAAAAAACCACAGTAACATATTATTGCATCTCTTTTTGTACCTTGTGCTCTGTAAAGTAGTACAGTGGGTTAGTTCAATACTAGGGGCTGTATTAACCTGATGGTTTTACGTGTGTGGTTTTTTGAGAAGAACATGTGTCCTTTTAGACATGTGTTATTTTGTTTCTTTAGTTTATAAACCTTTTAGGTTTTTACTCTCATCTTCAACATCTCATCTCTCTAGACTTTTGGGATGTTGGTCCGCTGTTGCCCAGCAGCTCCGGCCGTCTGTGGCGGTGACATGTTAGTCTTTGCTGAATCTATTGTTCCAGTCGGTCGTTTTAGGTGTTTGGTTTGTGACTTGAACATCAGTTCTCTTAGACAACTGTTCTTTTGTTGTGTTTGTCTCAATCTGGAGTTTTTGGTTATTTGGTCGTCGCTGCCGGGCGGCTCCGGTCGTCTGTGGTGGCGGCAGATTCTTTTGTTCTCAGTTTATTGGTTGAATGGTTTGCTCTCACTCGAGCTATAGAGAGAAACATAAAAACATATGGGTGTTCCTTACCGTTTCCGGTGGTTCCGGCCATCCACGACAGCGATGGACTTACTGTGTGTGGTAAAATAAGGCGATGATGAGAATGGGGTAACCCATAATTGATCCCAAATTGTTTGCGATTTTATTGTTTTGAAGGCTTTATAACCTTTTCCTGTGTAACCACTTATTTGAAGCTATGATGGATTTTCTGAGCTTCTGGACTATGCAAAAATAATCCTCCTTGTTTTCCGAGGAAATGGGATTCGGAAAATAAAAATTGGATTAAATGAATTGTCACTAATAATTGTCTCAAATGTTGGCTTGGGTATAAATAAAGACATGCTATAAATTGAAACGGAAGTTGAATCTAATATCTACCCGCCACATCGCGACGGATGCTTCTACTAGTTGTAAACTAATTTAGTCTTTACTAAATTAACAAAAAAAAATCAAATAAATAAATATGTGATTTTATGTAGTTGAATATACTCCGTCAAGAAGTGTTTTGTATCCGGTCCAAGAAAATCAATAAAATAGAAAAGACAATTACTATAGCTATTAGATTGCATGTGATATAAAATTTTGTAATATAAAGTTTAAATAATACATGCTTTTAACCTTTTTTTTTTTTTTTTGATAATTTAAGTTCGTTCACTTTAGAAAATTTTGAATGTGTTGTGTAGGATAAATATGATTTGTACTGGAACTAACCCCTGGTTTTATATATGTTTTAGAAAGTAATAATAATTGTAATTACTATTACTATTACCATTACTGTTTTCCTGTTGTTTTGTTTTCGTATTCATTTAATAGTTTAACAAATTTGTAAAATCATTTTATATTATTTTAATTTATTTTACACAGCCATTAGTGACATGAAGAGGGAGAGACATTTTCTAGAATAATACCTAATAAGAGGTAAAACAAGGAAACTAATAAATGAAAGAGCATAAGCTTGGTTTCAAATCCAACCCAATTCAAGCCGGTTTGGTTTATAATCGAGTCGAGGTTGCCCTGGCTCGACTCGTGAACAACACTCGTGTTTACTCATATATATTCATATAAAATATAAAATTTAATATTATATTCTTTCAAAAGTTTTTAATTTTACTCCCACCACTTACCCAAAAAAAAAGTCTAATTTCCCACTCGTTTTCTCCCACCTTTTACTTCAAAAAAATTCTAATTTCCCTCCTTTATTTTCCTTGACCTACATCAATTCTCCTCTCAAAATTCATCCCTAGATCTGGTAAAACAACTTACCTGCTCCTCTTCTTCATTCCTTCTTAGAAAAACCCTAAACACCCACTAAATCATACATCTGCACACTCCATCCATCTTGATTTCACCTACAAACACCCACACCCGACAAACAGTCAAACCCCCCCTCACCCTCTCGTCTCTCTTAGCTCCGATGAAGAAGACGACCGGCCACCACCACTCTTGGTGATGGCGGCACACGACGGCGGTGGCGATAGATCAGAACGACGAGAACGAGAACGAGAGAAAGACCGAGACGAGAGCGAGAGAAGGAGAGATGGGACTTGGGTTTGGTTCGATTATGTTCAGGTTGGACTCCGGTGGTGAACAAGAACGTCGGCGACGGTGGTGAACATGACTGACGGAGGCGAGCTTCGGCCGTCGGAGACGCCGACGACGGCGGGTGGCGGCTCATCTGCAGAATGCCCGATGATGGTGTGAAGATGATGTTCGAATTCGGGTTCTCGGTCAGGTTCGAGTTTCACCCAGTTGCTTCGTTCTAGATTTAGGTTCAAGATTATTTGGTTCGGACCTCGTTTCGGCTCGGGTTTCCTTTCTGCTCGGTATACCTTGTTCCCATACTCTTTATCTTCTGTCATTTTGATAATATGGGCTGGATCAATTACAAGGAGCTTTAGGTTTCTTTTAATTTGGAATTTAATTAGGATTAATGTATTTGTTTATATGTGTAGGTGAAATCCAATAACATCCTAAAAACTTCTAAAGAAGTAAATTTTATATAATAACAATTGATGAAGCACGTTTATGGCGTTTTAGCCAGTAGTTTGTTGGTAATTTTAATTAGGTAGTTTTGTTTTTGTTTTTTCTTTTTGTAGACTGTGATTAAGCTGTGTAATTAGTATAAAATAATGCATCAGTCACATAGGGTTTCCGGTTGGAACTTTGTTATGGTAACAATATTAGACGGTAGAGGTGCACATTCAAACTGATTCATGAATCAAATCTGAAGTTTCAACTTGAATCGGTAGCGGTTTGGAATTTATTCTTGTTTTTGAACAGTTGCAATTGACTAGATTTCATGGTTGAATTACATTTTGATGGGGGTAACTTATGAGAACTGCACTTTCATTTTTCTTGTTTTATTTGTTTAGATTTCATGCAATGACTAGATTACATCTTTATTGAAATTTGGGAATATGAATTGCCCTTGCCTGCTTCGTTTGTTGGCATTTGAAAAACATACGATATCAATATATTATATATTAATAAAATGGTGACTTGGATGTGAGGACCATATAACTATATTAAGTTTTCTAAAAGAATTCAATAAACAATATGTTTGGGTTGGGTTTTCAAATTGTTGTTGTTGGTTTTCAAATTGTTCTGGGTGGGTTTTCATATTGTTGCGGGTCGGGGTGCGGGTTGGGTTGCGGTGTAGTTTCATATTATACGGCCGTAAACGCAGCCGTTTAACGGCTACGAACGGGCCGTAAACGCAGCGGATAACCACTGCGTTTGCAACCGTTAAACCGCTGCGTTTACTGCCCATACGCAGCCGTTATACGGCCATAAACGCAGCCCTTTAACGGCTACGAACGTGCTGTAAAATCAGCGGATAACCAGCTGCAAACGCAGTAGTTAACCGATGTGTTTACGGCCCGTTCGCAGCCGTTATACAGCCGTAAACGCAGATACTTGATAAGGGTACACTCAATGGAAGATGGGGTTTACGAAGACTAATCAGACTCTCGTTCGTCATGTTATTATACAATGCTTAAAGTTAGGCCTTGGAGTCATTTAAGAGTCCTTTATACATGAGATAACACATTGAATGTAATTCAATCTTTCAGCTGGCATATAGTTGGCTGAGAGTTAGTTAGTCTGAGTCAGCAGGTAGTTAGTGTGAGTCAGCAGGGAGGTAGAGTGGTTGTTACTTTTCTTACCGAGTATATATATGAGATAACATACTGTATGTAATTCAATCTTTTAGTTGTATTGAATGTATGAATGAGATCTTGATTGGCTTTATTTCGTCTCAGTTATTTGAAACTAAACATTGCATATATGATTCATCAATACATAATAAGGCTACAACAAACGAATTGCACGAGGAACTACCGACAGTTCATCAATATTCTAAGAGTCCTTTATACGGCCGTAAACGCAGCCGTTTAACGGCTATGAACGGGTCGTAAACGTAGCGGATAACAGCTGCGTTTGCAACCGTTAAACCGTTGCGTTTACGGCCCATACGCAGCCTTTATACGGCCATAAACGCAACCATTTAACGGCTGCGAACGGGCTGTAAAAGCAGCGGATAACCGGCTGCAAACGCAGCAGTTAACCGCTGCGTTTACGGCCCGTTCGCAGCCAGGTAACAGTCCATTTAACGGCTGCGAACGGGCTCTTCTGACCCTGAAAGCGTGTATTTGGGTTTGTCGCAGCGAAAACTAGCCAAAAGGGATGGGACGCCGATAGATCGTGACCGTGATGCTCAGTACTTATGGGATTTTTATCAGCTTTACAAGCGAAGACACAGAGTTGATGAAATACAGAGAGAGGAACAAAAGTTGCTTGAATCTGGAACTTTTAGTGCTGACATGGACAGGTACACTTACATTCATTGTTTTTGATTTCTTGTCGACAAAGTTTTTCGTCTTATAAGTGTTTGTGCATACAATATATATTCTTCGGGCATGAACTTTTTGAGTTATGGTAAATATAATTGTCGCTAGTTAAAATAAAAGTCTAATTAGAACTTTTTATATGGTTTTTAGACTGAGATCTCGAGAAACTAAAAAGGTATTTGCCACATTGAGAGCTCTTGTTGAGGTAATGGAAGTCCTTAGTAAAGATGTCGATCCTGATGGAGTTGGAAGACGTATTGCAAAAGAGGTATCTCACTTTTCCCTCTATTTATAAACTTGTATTATTCTTTTCATTTTAATTTATATTTTACTATTATTGTAGTTAAAAAGGTTAAAGAAAACAGATTTTATATTTATGGTGACATTACATGTGCAGGACAACATCAGGAATCAACGTGAGAATGTTGTTCTTGCTATAGCAAAGTTGTTCATTGATTCATAAATCCCTCATTGGGCAACTTAAAATTTAAATTGTGGAAGTGTAGCTCTTGTCAAATTCTGTCTCATGATATACATTGTTTTAGAAGGTGTCGGGAAGTGCTCAATTAGAACATACCGGAATTGAATAATTTTGATTTCATTTTTAGGAGGAGTCATATTTGGGGCAGATACCAGAACCACATCGGGTTCCATTGTTGCTGACAAGAACCGTCAAAGATTCATTTTATGGCTCCAAACATCCACTGCTGTAGAGCTGGAACTGCTGCCAATACAGAAACCGTCATAGGTAATTATTTTGTGACATTTTTTTAACTTTATAACTCATTTGAGGACCCTTTACAATAAACTTTGATAATTGTAGATCTCTATGTTTGGTTGACAGCATCAGCATATATCATACTGGTCGTGAATCAGGGGTTGTAAGCTCAAGTATAAAACTAATTTCTTATGGTATATTGGTTTGTTTTCTTCTTTTTGTTAGGAAGCATCTAACTTTGATTTTGCATTATCAGTTACCAAGGTCATGTGTCAACTGCTTTGGTGCTATATTCAGCTCAGGATCAGAAGATTGCTAAGACTTGAAACTATGTATCAGAGGTAAGTTTTATGTATATATTTTATGTAGCCGCTTTGATTTTGCTTACGTTTTATGTTACATTTACAAACCGCAACTGCTTTGGTGCTATATTCGCAGTTATGTTTAACTTTTTCTGTCAAAATCTTGAAAGTATTTATTTAACTTGAAAATGGTGTTATATTGAAAACGAAGTATAGAATGTATTTTGAAAACGGTGTTGTATTCAAAACGAAATGTTTTTAGTATCGTAAACTATATTGAGTACTGGTATGCAAAAACATATCGATATTTCATTAGTGCATATCACCATTTTTTTTTCTCTCCGGTTGCTATAAAGAGTGCCGGAACCGTAATGAATTGAGTCGAAACGAATCGATACAAACCGTGTTCCCGCCGCGTAGCGCGGGAGAATCCCACTAGTTGTTTACTTACATATGAATATGATATGGGTCACTTGTGAAAACGTTAACTTTGCTAAGATGGTTTATCCAATATTTATTTTAATTAATCACTTAGAAACTTTACAAACCAAAACCTTCGTATTCTATTCCCAAATTAGTTGTAAAGGTCTTAATTTTCCCATCATACTACTATCCTTTAGTTCCTAGCAAGAGTCCTTGCTAAATAAATGTTATTATATGATTATAATAGGGTAGCACTTTGAGGTTTCTCCTAACACCATCCTTGCTTGGAGTTGGTTTGCTTTGCTCCCTAATGATAACCGTTCTCGTTCATGCTCTTGGACTTTACTCAATCTTTACTCGTGCGATAATTCAAGGAAATTCTCAAACGCAACCAATGTGAGCATACTCGATCCCTTTTTTTTGTGCTTTATTATTACCTTTGGGATGCAATACATGTACTTATTATCAAACATACAAACCTACGTGTTATACTAGTAATCCAACGTGTTATACTTGTAAACCAACATGTTATGCTTGTAAACCAACGTGTTATACTTGTAATTATACGTGCTTAAATCTATATGCTTATACGTAGTCATTGCCATGAAAGATTTGTTCAAAACGTTTTCCTATATTTATATTTAAACTTGTATGTTCGCCAATGCTTTTTGTATTGAACTATGCTTTAACATGTATTGCAAGTTGACGATATTATTAAAGATGCAAGGAATCTAGTAGGATTGCCTAGAAATACATTTAAAACTTTAATACTTGTTATTTTGTAACTTACTTACAAACTTGTTGTATCGTGTTTTCAAATCATGTATTAAATTATTTTTGGGTCGTGTTTTAGGTTTGCTTCTAGTGTTTGGCAAGTTGCTTGATATAAACCTATGATAAAACTGGCGGGTCAATATTTTTTAGTTTTCATTCTCTAACTCTCAAATGTCAGTTTCTTGGCAAAAGGTGTTTTGGCCGATTTTAACATATAGGTACTTCATATTCGTGTGTACTTAATGGTCTAGATGACTAGATGGTTTACCATGACTCGAATATCGTATTATTGTTAAATGATATGTGAATTTTGACTATATGTTTTTGTTAATACATATTAATTATATCTTTTTGTACAACTTTTAGCTTCAAAAGGCACAAGAGGAATTAGAAAAAGAGCGGGAGGCCCGACAAAACATAGAATCCCGGTTCGAAAAATTTCAACAAGAGCGCGAGAAAGAGCGGGCCGACCAAGCGGCATGGCAAAAACTTATGGAAGAAAAGCTGAAAAGCATCGGAAATAATTTGGCTAGACAAAACATAGAAGCCCGTTTCGAACTATTTCAACAAGAGCGTGAAAAAGAGCGGGCCGACCAAGACGCATGGCGAAAAAATATGGAAGAAATGGTGAAAAACATCGGAAAGAAGTAAACAAAGCTCTCGTTTTGTTAAGTATTGGAATGTTGGATTAGTTTTGAATCAAAAAACTTGCTCTTAATTAGGATTTTTTTGTGTGTTTTGGAACTTTTGGAATGTTTTAGAATCTTGCATGTTGTGAATGTTTTGGAATGTTTTATAATTTTGCTTGCTGCATTTTTGCTGCATTTTTTGGAATATTTTATATTTTGCTGCATTTTTTATACAAAAAATGGTTTTTTAAAATTCAGATTTGTTATTTTGTCACAAATCTGCTGCAGAAGAGTTTTATAGTTTGTAGGAATTTTGTCGCAGAAGAGTTTTATAGTTTGTAGGAATTTTGTCGCAGAAGAGTTTTATAATTTGTAGGAACTTTGTCGCAAGAACCTATTTGTAGGAAATTTGTAGCTACATTAAAAAATATATTTTTTAGTTGTAGGAAATTTGTCACAAACTGTTTTGAAAACTTTGTAGGAAATTTGTTGGAAACCGTTAGTTTTGTAGATAATTTGTAGCAAATTGTTTAGAGAAAATTTATAAATTTGTAGGAAACTTGTGGAAATTTTTTTGATTTGTAGGAAATTTTGTCGCAAGAAAATTTATAAATTTGTAGGAATTTTGTCGCAGAAAAGTTTTATAATTTGTAGGAATTGTGTCGCAAGAATGTTTTTAACTGTTTGTAGGAAATTTGTAATTAAAAAATATATTTTTTAGTTGTAGGGAATTTGTCGCAAAATGTTTTGAAAACTTTGTAGGAAATTTGTTGGAAACCGTTAGTTTTGTAGATAATTCGTAGCAAATTGTTTAGAGAAAATTTATAAATTTGTAGGAAACTTGTGGAAATTTTTTTGATTTGTAGGAAGTTTTGTCGCAAGAAAGTTTTATAATTTGTAGGAATTTTGTCGCATAAAAGTTTTATAATTTGTAGGAATTGTGTCGCAAGCACGTTTTATAATTTGTAGGAATTTTGTCGGGAAAATAAAAAATTATGAATATTTTTTTTAATAATGTTATTAATTATAAAAATAAAATATCATAAAATAATATAAAAAAGGCAAAAACGTGGAAAAATTGTCGGAATTTTGCAAGAAGAGCTATTTGTCAGTATTTTGTAGCAAATTTTGCGACGAGAAATTTTGTAGCAGATTTTGTCATATTTTTGTAGCTAATCCGGTTACTCACAAGTTTATTTCCTATGAATTTTTTTGTAGGAAATTTGTAGGTAAGGCCAATTTCACTCAAATTTGCTACAAATTTGGTTGTCACAAACTTGGCATTTTTCTAGTAGTGAGGGGAGGAACAAGTTGTTTAAGCTCGGGTATTAATTCAAACGGTTGCATGGTAAAGTTTTAACTTAAAGCTTTTATGATTTCGTGAATCTTTATGCATGGGACCTTGAGAAACATTTATATTTATGGTATGTGGATTCACAATGTTCCAACCTTAATGTGATTACAGACTTGTAACGTAGTAGCTGCCAACACAGCTCGATTAAGGTTTTTTTTTCTTTTTGCACGAATAAAAGGCATGACTTTGTGCCCTTGAACCTGCGAAAAGTACTATCTTTTTGCTTGAACTGTATACTTTTCATATGCTTCTTTTCGCTTACAAATTCTTGTTTAGTACCTTTCGCGTAGATTAGTTTTTGTGGGACCTTAGGTGAAACCCTAATTTTCACCCTTTAGACTTTTCTAGCGTGAAATATTTTGCACATGGATTATACTTTTCACATAATAGTCGATATGAAAAGTTATGCTACCCAGATGTTTTAGCCCATGTTAAAAGTTGTAGAGATTTTGCATATGTAACCCACATGAAATGTTGATGATTCATAGATGTCCTTTTCTCAACATCACATGTGAGTTTCTAGAGCTCTTTTAAATAGCTTTGGGGGATGAGCATAATCAGTAAAGTGTAAATATATAGTAAACAAATGAATGATTTAGCAAATAGTTTTGGCTTCTAGCCATAACTTTATTAACAGTTTTTTTTCAGTTTATTAACGTATTGTTTACCAAAGAATAGTTTAATTGAAACATAATTTCATTTTGTATGAAAGCTAAAGATATAGAAAAGTATGGCCAAATGACTGATTTACGAGGAGCAATTATATGGAGTTATCTTAGGGGCTGCAAACTAGTGTAGCAAGTTACCTCCGGGGATGCAGTCATAGGGTAGTGACCTCCTGAGCTACCTATAGTTGTACAAACTATGAAAGGAGCGATGTTGATCGTTCGTTCGTTCACCGGTGAATGTCACCTTAATGATATAGATAAAGTTTAAAGTCTGAGGTATGTTATGATGAATTGAAATGCAATGTTAAAGTTTTGAAATGTTGTATAAACTAGCATTGACTCAGCATACGGTGAACTGAAATGCAGTGTTAAAGTTTTGAAATGTTGTATAAACTAGCATTGACTCAGCATAGCTCACTTTTAGTTTGCACATTAAATTACTGCTTAGGTTGCTATAGTATGTGTGTTTTGAAAACACTCAAGCTTAAAATAGACTTCTTTGTTGATTTTTCAACAATCGAATAAAATTTTATATTACATAGAAATGGCAACTATTATCTACAACTGATTGAAGTTATTTTACGTGATAGGGTAGTTTGATTCATGGGAATTTGTATTATTTTAAATACTAAAAAATAGTTTTCTATATACTATAACTTAATATTATAAATTTGAAGCCTCAATGTTGGGATCAAAGGAATTTACTTTACTCACAATTGAGCTTTTTGAGTACAATTTTGGTTAGTATCATTGGGGTTAGGGTGTTCATGGTCCAAAGCGAAGTCAATCATCAGTTTAATTTCGTAGACGGTTTATTTTATCTTATTAATCCCATAAGGTTATTATCTACAAATTGAGTTGTACGGTTTGGTTAAAAAAAAACATCTGGGATGATCAAATTATACTTCATTGCACAATTAATCTTAATGACATATATAAAAGAAACCCAGAATATATGTTAATCATAATGTTCTGAACCAAGATCCTTTACCAATTGAAGGTATGCCAATTTTTTTATTCATACATTAAATGTACACATAGCTCAATCGTACTTTTGAACTTTTTTTCAGCACTTTTGCATTCAATGAAGATATTTCAGGTTCAAAATTGTTACATTAATGATATGTAAAAACTACTGATTTTTGACATTTCTAAAGTGAAACTGAATTGTTGGTGGTTTATCATGTGTTTTATGACAAGATTTTATATGTTACACGTCTATTTTGTAACAAGTTATTATAATCTTTAATAAATTTTGTATTCTTTTTATTTTAATAATATAGTTCTATTGATTTTTATTGAACAAAAGTTGTGGTTTAACTTTTATTTTTTGCTATTTTGTTAAATTTAATGTTTACAACTTATACTTTTAATATCATTGTTTTAGTCGATATATACTACACAATTTGTCACACCCCAACCGATTGCGAAATCATCAGGGCATGAGCGAATAGATGATTGCTCAAAACATGATAACAATTGAAAATGACAATATTTAAATAAACCCTTTTTATTTCGTAAACTCAAATTCGTACATTGTCAAAAGAAAAGAAATTACATCAATTCAAATATTCAAAGAAAAGAAAACTAATTTATTCGTGCGTTTCTAAATCCACCTAGATCAACAAAATAATTGGTGAGCATAGAAGTTTGGTCTACATAATATAGAATAAAAGGTCTCAATCTAACATGCCAATTTGTATACTACTAGCATGTGTAAACTATCAATCAAACCAAATGTCCACTAGCACATCCTTTCAACATAAGGGAACATGTCGTATAAGATTGAATACTTAACAATACCACATAAGGGCGATGTGTTACTCCTATAGCGCTATAATCGTTAAGGTAGGCGATTGAGTACCGAAGATTGACGTCTAGCATGTATGTATGACAAATGGCATGTATTCATAAATTGAGTGTTTGAATAATGTGATTGATTGTGTGTATGTGAGTTTTTATAATTTCATATATTGCAACCCAAAGTGTGTTTAAAGGAAAAGAGTTCGAGTATACTCACTGTTTGCAAGTGCTTTCCACAAAAGTGAGATGATCCTCTTGAGAGGTTGAAGCACCAAATTATCCTAACGAGGATGAACAAGGTGTGTAACTACAAGGATTTAGAAGTTGGAATGTAGATAGGATTTGAATAGAAATAAATAATAATAATAATAATAATATGAAAATACATAAAAATATTATATTCACTAAATACTCACTTTAGACACTATTAATTTATGTGTATTTCGTGGGCACTAATTCACCCACTAGAAGTCCACGTGTGAGGAATTTAGTCTAAGATAAGTGTTTTACCTTTGCACACAACTTTCTACCATAAATTGGTTGATGTCATGACTAGGATTAATATTTATATATCTTCGGTACATAATAATAAATAATGTATTGGGAATTAGAATTAGATTGCAAGTCTAAATAAGTAAATAACAAAAAATAAAGGAGTTAGTATTTTATATATTTTTAGTATGTAATACGAATTGGTAAGGCTAGGGGTGTGGTTTAAAGCCTCTAGGGGCTTTATTACGCCACGCCAGATCCACCTAGGCGCCACGTCATATGGGGGCTTTAAAGCCCCTCCCTTTAACTTGGATGCAATGGTTTAAAGCCCCCATCATTACCTAATTATTATTATTTTTTTAAATTTAAACATTGTTTAATTTTGATATATTAATTTAAAACTCATAATTTAAATAAAAAAATACAATGTCATAATATAAACAAAAAAAAAATACAATGACACTAAAAAAAATATTCATCGTCTCCTCCTTGGTTCAAGATAAAACCATAGGTGCTCGATCAGATCAGCTCGAAGGTTATGGTGTATGTCTCTGTCACGTATCCTCGCTCGGATAACTTCTTTTTGAGCGTATGTGAATTGTGGGTTTGTCGGTTGGTAACCTTCATCATATCTTTCTCCACAAAAACGCTATGCCCGAGTCCTCCAATATACATGACGTTTCTTATTATACACTTTTCAAGTATCCTTGACGGCTGGGCAATGATAGACCATCTAATTTTTAATACACCGAAAGCCTGCTCGACATCTTTTCTTGCCGACTCTTGTTTCTTCTTGTAATACAATCTTTTCTCGTTATCTGGACATGAAAGAGTTTTCACCAATGTTGGCAACTCAGAATAAATATCGTCGACAAGATAGTACCCATACTTATACTCCACGTCGTTTGCATAGAATGAAGTATTTGGTGCAACACCATCTATCACATCGTCAAAAAGACCCGAAGATTGTAAAACAACGATGTCATTGTTCGCACCGGCCATGCCAAAGTACGCATGCCATATCCATAAATCTTGAGACGCGACCGCTTGTAATATTAGGGTAGGACCCTCGTGGTCACCACGATGGTGTTGCCCTTTACAAACGGTTAGACATGTAGCCCACTCCCAGTGCGTGCAATCAAAACTACCCAACATCTTAGGAAACCCGTGTATCTGCTGATGGGCCTCGTATAAAAGTGAAACATCGGTAGCGGTTGGCATCCTCAAATATCGCCTCTCGTAAAGAAAGTTAACACCTAATATAATAATGTTAATAAACTATAAATAATAAAAATAATAATAATATAAAAATACCTTCACAGAAATTTTCAAGACAATCACGACAACTTCTGACCGACATCTTTAAATATTCATCCCACGCATCACTCGCTATGCTGTACGCAAGTTTTCGAATTGCGACAGTACACTTTTGTCTTCCAGAGAAACCAATTTTGCGACTAGCACTTTCTCTTTGTGTGAAAAAAGAGAATTCGACTACAAGATCATTAGAATTCTTAAGAAAAGACGACGGCTCATACGAAACCGACGCCTAAGCTGTGCATCATTGTACAACGGATTTTCACAAAAATAATCGCGCATTAAAAGTTCATGAGCACCTAACTGATCTCGTTCAAGAGGCGCTTGTCCGGTACGCGTTGTAGACGATTGGGCTTCTTCTCGCAAATAATTAATCGCCTCCTGCGTCACTGCGATAAGCATATCGTCAACAACAACGTCAGATGAAGAGTTGGACGAATCGGATGAAGAGTGAGATGACATTTTTAAAAATGATTGGAGTGAATGTGTGTGTTTTAGTGATTTGTGTGTGTTTGAGTTTGTGATTGGTTTGTGAATGTATTTGTATATACATTAGATTTTTAAAAGTTTTTTTTAATATATGACCGTTAAACAACGGTCACATTTGACCAACACCTCGAACCACGTGTTAGAATGGTTGTTACTGGGCTAGCGAGGCAATAATAATGCCCCCTCTTTGGCGGGCAGGGGGTGGCTAAGGGGCGCCATAGGGCGCTAACGAATCTGAGTTGGCCATGGGTGATATACCACACCCCCTGGCCTAATAATGATGTAATTGTAAAACTAAATATGTAAATGACAAAATAAAAGAGATAGTAGTGAGTAGCATGATTAAAAGAGTTAGCATGGGTTAGTAATGTTAGAAATGGTAATAAAATGTTAGTCAATAATATTATGTAGGTTAGGCATGAATAATAATAATAATAATAAGTTAGATAATATAATAGTAATTAGTAATGGGTTAGTAATATAATAACATGCTATAGAGGTAGGATAAATGTCATCCATTGTACCCCTTTGTTATACCAAGACTCATCAACTTAGGTGATGATCTTGGTTGGTCATGTATAAAATATAAATGATATACAATAATGAAAGGTTGAAAGTTATAAAACAAAACCCAAGTCTAGTCCTCATTTTGGTAATGCACCATGATGTGCGCAAAATGCAACATATAAATTACAACAAACAAGGCATAAAATCGACCCTTTTTCGGTACTAGTGTTGGAAAAAGCATGTTTCTATGTTTACTTTTAATTTACAGGATCAAAAGAGCTTAAACGAATAAAAGGAACAAACTAACAGTAGAAACCAACACAAATACAAAGAAGAAGGATTGATACGACCTGCCGAACCCCGATCCACATCCAAAACAACAAAATAACAAAGACAGAAGCTTAGGCACGGGGTCGTGCCCACCAGGCATGGGGTCGTGCCCAGTCAAGATTCCCTGTAGAAAAAGACAACAACAAAAGATAAATAAACACGGGGGGTGTGCGAACTCAACATGGGTCGTGGTCAACTCTAGGATTCGCAGAATCTGTGATAGTACAGCCCTTAACGTTGATTTGTATAATAATTGTCTATATACCATTTAGGCTAGCATGAACATATATTTAGAGATAAACAAATCAAAACGGATGAGGAAAAATTAATAATTAGTCATTCATAGTACGATATGCAGTTGTACACGATCATCAATAAAACCCGGCATTATTATAAGCGCTTACATAATATTTATGGGTGATTGACCTTTTGAATGTATTCAACACAAAGATTTAGTTTCCTCAATTAGTTTATAAACGAATAATTAATTTTTTATCGAAATTTATTGCAGCACCTCTTGAACTGTTACTATTCAAGTAGACATGGTAGCTGACTTTATCACAACAAGTCTTCAATATACAATTTATATGTAGTTAATAAACTTATGAGTCCACTGATAAATTTTCAACAACATTTAGTGACTATTGCTTTGTGATCAACAACATATTATGTCATTATAACTTAGGTTGTTATTATTAGTTTATTATGACTCCTCCACGAGATAGGTTTTGTCTGTTGACATAAGGATATAACCGAAATTACATTTTGTCATCTTTGAATATTACAAAGTTAGAGTAATCAACCGGTTTGAGTTCTCACTTCTTCTTTAAATTATAGCCTCTCGTTTCTTTTAAAGATATTACTCTTTTAGATGTTTCACATTAATCTTGACATATCTAGTGTGTTGCAATGTGAGTAATATCAAAATGAGTATAGACTTGAACTTTTATAGGGCTTCTAATTAATGAAGCGTAAGGAAATAATCTTATTTATCCTATTATCCTCTAAAGGAGTGCAGTATTGTTTGTTACATATGTAAGGACCCATTAAAGGTTAAACTTATGGAACGAAGCTAATCTCCCATTGGGTCTATCTCGGTATGTTATAATGTCTATCACGTAAGAGATATCTGTGAGATCTATTATATCAAAGTTTGTGTTAACAATGCTTTGACTTATGTAACATATACTTGTCAAAATAATATCATTTATATAGAGACAAGTTTATTTTAGTTGCTCCCACTAATCTTGAGGTAGGTAGATTAATTCACTTGGTTCTTGATGAAAATAATCGCGTCAACATTTCATCGCATTATGATGTTTACATTAACTCATACATGGATTTTACCGGCTTATAGACAAACTGTTCTTTAACCTTAAGTTTAGAACTTTCAAATTGTTTTATGAACATGTAAATATATCAGCCAGTTGTTAGGGAAAGTTGTTTTAATGTTCATCTAATGTAACTCAAAACTATTATAAGCTACAAGAATAGTGATGATCCTAAAAGAAATCTTTTGGAATACAGGTAAAAAGATTCGTTGATAATTTATCTCTTCCTGAGTATAACCTTTGACAATCAATCATGCTTCTTAGTGTCTTAACGTTTATATTAGGATTTGGTTTGGTTATGAACACTCTTAGGTAATTCAATCAAATCCCAAACGTTATTCGAACACATAAAATCAGTTATACTAGAAAACAGTTTTATTATTTAGAAGATTGATTGATGCTAATGGCTTAATTAGAAGAGATAGGATCAGTAAACTTTTCCAAAATCCATTTCAACTTCAGTTAGGGAGGTTATGTAATCATCAAAGTTATTAGGTTTTTAAACCTAGATGACCTCCTGAGTTGATTATTGGGTTTATTAGAAGTTTCATTTTTTTTATGGATTAGCTCTTGGTTAGGTTGCTATCATTTTTAGGATTCTAAGTTTGTAAGAGTTGGTGTCGTATGGTGTACAAGAGGTGTAATCAGAGTTAAATTTAGAGAAAAATTTAATGACTCTCTTCCCCCCGCCTCTTGTATTCCTTACAAGTCATGATAAAGACTTTTACTACTCCCACTGACCTTAGAAGTCTTAAGGAACTCGGCATGCTTATGGTCAATATTTAACAACCAACATATTCTAATAGAGAAAACATATTAATGACGTTAGTTGTTGTAGTTTCTCTTGTTGATGATTATGTTAGTTTAGGTAAGAAATCTAAGTGTGCCCACAATTAAGCAAGAATGAAACTTTTGTAAGAGTAGCATTAGATTTTAAGGAGACAAGTTTTGATGGAACAATGTCGAGATGGAGCAGTGTCTTGTACAAGAGGTGTAATTTAATGTAATATGATGTTTTCACTTCCCACCTCTTGCAACTATTGCAAGTTATTATTAAGACACTTCATGCTCCCACTGATCTTTAATATCTCTAGAAATGATACAAGATAAGTTTCTGTTAGTGCATTACGTCTATTGACTTCGTCTTGTATCATGTAATAGGATAAGATTAGATAGGATATCCAGTGCACGAGGTTCGAGAAACGATTGTTAGAAGTTAAGGGAGTGATTTCGCTCATATGGACATGTCCATATAAGCGAAATCAGAAACAAGTGATTCCACTCATATGTCATGTCCATATAAGTGAAATCAGAAACAAGTGATTCCACTCATATGTCATGTCCATATAAGTGAAATCAGAAACAAGTGATTCCACTTATATGTCATGTTCATATAAGCGAAATCACTTCTACTATAAATAGTGCACTTGTTGTTCATTTGGTAATGGTTCTGAAAATTGTAACGAAGTGCTGCCAAATTGTTCTCAGGTTGTAAACGTTGTTAAATCAATCAAAGAGACATTATAATTAGTTTGAGCGTCCGTTTCATTGTTTCCGCCATTGAATCGGTTAGAAAACTCTTCTGATTGACTCATTCGGGTTCAACAACGATCCTACAAGTGGTATCAGAGCTCAGGAGGAAGAGTTTAGCTCATTTGCATCAGATTTCTGTCTTCTACACCTTCTTTTTCGATCTGAACAAGTTTCCACGGTTAAAATCGGCCAAATTTTTCACAGAATGTGTATAAGTGGATAATAACAAAGCCTTGAAAGTTTCAGGACATAATTCGACCTAAAAATGGACAAAATTAGGTTCCGAGTTGTTTTCGCTGATATGAACATTTGGTGATTTCGCTTTTTGGAACACTTGATTTCGCTCTTAGGGCAACAGAATCAAGTGATTTCGCTTTTGTGTCAGTGTAATTCCGCTCATACGTACATCAAAATCCTAATTTCGCTCTTGTGAACAGACTCTGAGGGATTTCGCTTATATGTCAACATGATTTCGCTTTTATGTCACAAAAAAAAAATCAACCAGATTTCGCTCATTAGTTCAACCAGATTTCGCTCATAGTGTCAGTCATTGAGAAGTTCATTGTTGTTGTTTGCATGTGAATTAAAGTTGTCGGTTTAGTATTGCATGTGATAATAAACAGTTGTCAGTCACATCCAACATTGAGGTCCAATCAAAAATGGTTTAATGTCAATAGTTATCAGCTCATTTTAAGTGAACGGTCCAATCACATTTGGCGGTCAAAAAGGAAATTGAGTTTAATTGAAGTTGTTGTCAGTCTGTGTAAATCTCGGCCCGAGTCTCAACATCAATATCACGTGAACAAGTGTTTAAAGATGTCAAGTAACGGTGAAGAATTTTACAACACATTCTACAAAGCGTTCACTTCCGAATCGTCAGATAGAAGATCTGAGATGAAAGAATATTCAAGAGAGATTTCGGAGAATTTGAAGTTTGAGAACATGTACGGAAGCCAATAGAAGCCACCAAAGCTAATGAAAGTGGAAGATTATCACTGGTGGAAAAACAGATTTGAGGGTTGGGTAAAAGCTTTCGCTACTGAAAGCTGGTTAAAACTGACAGATGGATACAATAAACCAGTAAAAGAGGGAGGAGAGTTAATAGATCCAAAAGATTTTACAGAAAAAGATATAAAAAATGTTGTGGCTGAATATAGAATGATAACATTGATCAAACAGTCAGTAAGAGAGGATATTATTTCATTGCTCGAACAAGAAAAGACTTCAAAGAGTTTGTGGGAAGCGTTAGAGAGAAAATGTGTAGGAAGTAATGAAATTGTTAAAAACAAAAAGAAATTGTTGCGTAAAGAGTTTGATTTATTCAATTGTATGAAAAATGAGTCTGTTTGTAAAATGATTGAGAGATTCGGACATCTGAAAATGGAGCTGATCAGACACAAAATCTTACCTTCTGAAGAGGAGCTGGTGGATAAATTGTTTGATTCATTGCCAAATGATCAAGAGTGGCAATACTTCGCTCTAATGTTGAAAAATACAATCAAGCCTGAAGATTTAAAAGTGGATTTGCTGATTGAAAGGCTTGAAAGTCATGAGTTGGAGATAAAGAGATCTAAAGTCAACAATCCAGCTTATCAGCAGAATGTAGAGCTTTACTACAGAGGAAATGTACCGCAGGCTGGGTCTCCAAGAACAACATTTTCTGCAGAAAGCTCAAGCTCAGTGAACAATGAAAGTTTTCACAGTGGTTTTCACAGTGGATCTTCTTCAACAACTTCTGATCAATCTGCTTCAAAGAATTTATTCCAGTGTAATATCGCTGTGGATCTGAAGAATGGGCAGAATTTCAGCGAAGAGTCGGCAAAACAACAGATGGTTTTCTTGGCATCTGTACTTGAATCGTATGAAAGCCTCGTTGCAGGGAAGATTGGCAACACCAACTTGACGAAAGAAGATTATGATCAATTAGATCCCGAGGAGATGGAATTGATGGATATAAGATGGTGCATGGCCAGTGCGGTTCGTCGAGCACAGCGGTTCATGGAGATCACAGGGAGAAAGTCAATTGGTGGACCATCTACCAAACTGGGATTTGATAAATCCAAGGTGACATGCTTCAAATGCAAACAAAGAGGTCACTTTAAGCGCGAGTGCAGAAATGCGTATGCTGATGTTGAGTCTGAAAACCCGTTCAACGAAGATTTTTACAAGAAAGCGATTTACCATCAGAACAAGTCTGAGCCACCAAGATTAAAGCAACCAGAAGAAAGATCAAGGGCTCTTGCAGTTATATATGATGATGAAGGTTACGACTGGAGTCAAGTTTGCCCTGAAGAAGATGCAGTTGGTTATGCATTTGTTGCAAATGATGATCATGATACTTGGTGGAGAAGAGACAGTGCGAGATGGGAGATTGGAAAATTATATGAACCATTTAAGGAAGCACAAAGAGCCAAGAGATGGAATGAAGAACTAGAGTGTTACATGGATCCACAGGGTAATCCAGTAGTTGATCCATCAAAAGTGGATTTTGATGCTGTAACCAATGTGTTTCCAAGTGAGGGCACTTTCAACACAAGAAGGCTTTCTGATAAAAGCTATTTGCCAAATTTGATGAACAAGTTAAAAGAAGTTTTTGAAGCAAGTTTACCGAAGGTGGTAGAACTGAAGAAAAGAAAAGAAGAAGAATTGAAGAAGTGAAGACTGTTGCAAAGCTTGCTGGAGAGGAACAGAGAGCTGAAGAAACGCAGAAGAATGAAGAAGCTCAGAAAGAAGAAAAGGAGGAAGATCAGAAAGTTGAGACAGAAGAACCGGTGCTGAATGAGACTGAGGTTAGAAAATCTTCTGATCTATCGAATGTTGAATTGGTTGATGAAAAAGAAAACAAGTGCAGGAATTGCATAGAAATGTGCAAAGCCTGTACTGAAAAAGACGACATCATAAAAACAAAAGACAATGATATAGTTAAACTTGAAAATGTTTTCACAATAAAATGTAAAGAAATGATTGAAAAAGAAGAAATTTTGAAACTAAAAGTTGAAAAATTGACACAGAAATGTCAAGGTCTTGAAAAGGATAATGATGTTTATAGAAAACTGTGTTCTACAAAATGTGTCGATTGTGTTGAAAAAGAATCTAAATTTCAAGATTTACAAAAACAGTATGATTCTTTAAAATGGTCGAGTCAGAGAGTACAAGAAGCTTATGATACTTTGAAAAGCCAAGTCAAAAGTTTTGATCAAAGATTGTCAGAAACTTTAGTCACTAAAGAAATGTATGAAAGAAAGTTTAAAGAAAAGCAAATTGAATTGAACAAGTGTGTTGATGAAATTGCTAATCTTAAACAAGTCTTGGCTGAAAAAGAAAAGGTTGTTACAAAACTTCAAAGTTATCATAACTCTTCGTACATTCTTGAACGCATTTTCAACATCACACCAGATGACAAAGATACTGAAAATTGCAAAAAGGGTATTGGTTCAGAATTTCATCAGGTACCACCACCATTGAGAAACAATTATACTTTTTATGATGAGGAAAAGGTGGCAAAGGGTTTGAACATAGCTGACCAGTTACCTGAAAGTATCGATGTGACTTACTCCAAATCTGATGATGCTAATGATTCAGAGGTGGTAAGTAAGGTTGTTGAAAGCGTTTTGAAAGATGAGTCTACAAAAGGTAAGTCTGAATCACAGGATGAAAATGAAGGAAATCTTTATGATGGTTATCTGAAAAACACAAAATCCGAGAAAAAATTGAATGATGATTCAAAAGGATTGGTTTATACCATGATTGGATCGAACAAACTATTCTTAGATGTTGTATTCCCGATTCAGAATGTGATTTCAGAGAAGGTCGATAAAGTTTTCAAAATGGTTGAGATTGAGAAGTCTGAGATTCCAAAGTTTGCTGGTAAAGGTCATAAATCTTTTTATAACAAACCTGGTTTTAAGAAGATAAACATGAAGGCTGGTTTGGGTTATAAAAAGAAACGAAATTGGAATCAAAGTAAAAAACAAAATTTGCAACAAAAGATGAATTTTGTTCAAGGGAAAAGCTTGAAAGAAGAGGAAAAACTCAAATTTGGACAACAGTCTAATGAGGAGTTTGATGCTATGAAAAAGAAACAACAACAGGCCAAGGATGTTTCAAAGAAAGTGTGTTTTAAATGTGATCAAATTGGACATGTTGCACGAAAGTGTCCAAATCCAAAGCCTGTTGATGTTGAAAAACAGAAATCTGAGGATGTGAAACCAAGGTCAACTAGATTTGATTCGAAACAAACTTGGAGGTACAATACAAACAAGTTTGCTTCAAATCAAAATTGGAAATCAAACCCAAACAGGTTCGATTCAAGACAGACCTGGAATTCTCACACACCCAGATTCAGAACAACACAGAGTTGGAGAACATCTGTTGATATGACAAAACCTCAAGAGTTTTGGAAACCTAAAATTGTTGTTCAAAAACAAAGTGTTCAAAAAGAGACAAATTTTTACAAAAGAGGTACTCCGGAAGGTCAAATGTGGAGTGTTAAGAAACAAGTGACGTTGGAAAAAAGATGAGAAAGTTGAAGTCAATGCTGAAAAAGTTTTAAATGACAAAGAGTTTCCGAAATTAAATGAACATTATTGTGTTGAAATGCCTAAGGTCCAACAGACCTGGGCAAATTTGTTCAAATGATTGATAAAGTTTGAATGTGCAGGTGCTCAACGAAGCTGAAGATTGTGAGAATGGTAGTTGGAGCAACCTGGCACAGGAAGAGGTTGCAGGACCCTGGTTTAGTTGAACAGGGAGTTTAGTTTGAGTGATTTCTATACATAAATAAACAATATTTTCAAAATCCTAAAAATTTGAAAAATTAAAAACCAAAAATATGTTTTTAGTTTGTTAAAATTTGAAAAACCAAAAATATGTTGTTTTTAATTTTGTTTTGATTGTATGTTGATTGAATATGCCGAAACCCTCACGGCTGAACAAACATGATTACTTTCATCAGATTGAAAAACGGTTTTCAAACTGTAAAAATCAATGTGTTGTAAATCATGGGGGTATGTATATTTTCTGCAAATCAGAGCATTTTTAGCAGAAAATGGATGGCGAGACAAAGCTATCAGTATTGGTTGTCAAATTTTCTTTAAATGGTTTTGCATTTTAGGGGGAGTAATGTTGTTAGAAAATACAAAAACATTTGAAAATTTGAAAAAGCCAAAAACATGATAAAATTCAAAAAATTGAGTTTTTGCGTAAAAAGAGGAAATGATAGTACATCAGTAGACAGTTACAGTATGCTAAAGAATTGTAATGATTAAATAGTGTTAAACAGTCTCACTGATGATGTGCCGATAGATTTTTATACATTTAGTAAACTTTTTCGGGATATAAACATAAATTTAAACTTGCTTATTTCGTGGGGAACACTACTTGGATATATAGGGAACCCCTGAAATCTCGTTTGAAATGTCTCATAATCTGATATACTAGGTTTTTATACTCAATGATGTCTGGGGTATTATTCCGGGACTTCTACTGAATGGAAGTTCTGACCTAGTCCTCGAATAATACTTTCTGCAAATGCTTGAAACACAGCATCACCCTCAGCATATATGATAAGACAATAAAATTGCTTAGAAATGCTGTTGTAAAAAAGATCCTCTAAAGGGGACACACCCAAGTTGAGTCATGATCTCTCTGCTTGACGGTAGTTCTGACCTGAGCTCTCATGATTCTTCATAATTTATTAACCCCTTACAGATATCATTTGTGTTATAATTACCTGTAAGACTGAATATTGGGATCTGGATACGGGAGTATATTCAAGAGGTGGGACACATGAATGGGTTTAAGTTCTTAAAATACCTAATTCGTATCCTGAATCAGTTGAAATTTGTATGAAAATTTAAGTGGACAAGTATATCAACAATCTAAGTGAATTGTTTAATACTTACTGTGTAACTAAGCTCAACGGTACTTGTGACTTGTCATAAACTGATATGATCCTCTGACGCATACTCAAAACAAAAATATTGTATGTAAATATGTTTGTACATATTTCTTTACTGCTTTATTTTTTTCAGAAAATACAAAAAGATTTTGATTTCTGCTTTATTTTCGACAACTGATGTCTGAGTGCTGAGTTTCAAAATCTAAGTAAGCTGATTGTGTTTCTGAAAATAAAACAAGTTCATTAATTTGAAACTTGAAGTTAAAAAAAAAACAAAAATAAAAAACAGTTTGTGATATCTCCAAGGTCATTAATTTGGACTTGGCTGATAAACTGTGAGGGAGTTGGATTCTTTAACACTGCCAAATCTGTAAAGTTTGTTGATAGGGGAAGTGGGTTAGAGAATTTGATTGATAATACGAAAACATTGTATTTATAGATGTTTGAGTGTTGCAGATAGTCCAGACTACGATCCCGAGAGCAGAGTCTAAGGGGGAGTCTGAAGACAAGCTTGAAGCAAAGAGAAGCTTGTAGCTGGAAAGCTAGGTGTCGATCCCTAAAAGAACGGAAGCTTGATGAAAGAGGGAGCCTGCTGATGATAAAGCTGTTGATGATAGAGCCAGTGATGAGATCTTGGTGTAAAAGTCAAAGAGAGAAGTTGATCAAGAGAGTGATGGATGCGTACAATGTTACAATCTGAGTGAGGATGCAGAATGATCAAGACTGAAGAGGTGTCATGATAAAGATTAGTCACTGAAGACTTCGTCAATATCCGAGGGGGAGTCTGTTAGTGCATTACGTCTATTGACTTCGTCTTGTATCATGTAATAGGATAAGATTAGATAGGATATCCAGTGCACGAGGTTCGAGAAACGATTGTTAGAAGTTAAGGGAGTGATTTCGCTCATATGGACATGTCCATATAAGCGAAATCAGAAACAAGTGATTCCACTCATATGTCATGTCCATATAAGTGAAATCAGAAACAAGTGATTCCACTCATATGTCATGTCCATATAAGTGAAATCAGAAACAAGTGATTCCACTTATATGTCATGTTCATATAAGCGAAATCACTTCTACTATAAATAGTGCACTTGTTGTTCATTTGGTAATGGTTCTGAAAATTGTAACGAAGTGCTGCCAAATTGTTCTCAGGTTGTAAACGTTGTTAAATCAATCAAAGAGACATTATAATTAGTTTGAGCGTCCGTTTCATTGTTTCCGCCATTGAATCGGTTAGAAAACTCTTCTGATTGACTCATTCGGGTTCAACAACGATCCTACAGTTTCAATAAGGTATGTGACGTGGGAACCTATCATACATATTTTAGACTTTATTTGATTATTTTATGTCCAGATGTTATAAGAAGCTTAGGGACATATTTAATAGAAATCATATGAAGTATATATATATATATATATATGAATAGATTTCTTTAAGACCGCGGGCCATATGAGACAAATTTACATACAAGTGGATAGTTTTTAAATGATAAATGATTTGTGTCTGAATATTCCATTTTGAATAAGTTCCACGAATGTCAATGAATAACTTCTGGTAGACCCATACTTAAGCCAAGTAATATTTTAGGGCTTTTAACATCATGATTTAAAATCACTTAGAATGAGATTAAATGAAAAAATCATCATCATTAACCATGTCATGATTTCTCATGAATTTCGGTTACAATGGATTAAATTTATAGGTCTCATTTTCCTTTTGTCAAATTCTAATTTGCATGATAACAAAATTTGTGAAAGTTTAAGGTATCATTTAGTTTCATCTTAGTAATGTTTCTATACAGATTTTGAGAACAAATAATATGAAAGTTTAAGGTAAGTGTGGCTTTATGTGGTCTATGTAAACCTCACAAGTGTCATAATATAGCTTTAGTATTGATGCTAAATTCTGATTAATTTCCAGAATATGTAAGGTATCATAAAGCATAATTAGAAGACAACTTTTCATGGTTCTTATAGCCTTAACATTTAATTTTGTCACTAACTCTCATGTTAGTTATTTGTTGAATTCTAGTAAGGAAACGTATAGAACTAGAGTCAACTTCTCATGTGTTAAATGGAATATTAAGATTAGTAGACTTAAATATCATTAATACGCAACTACCTAATTAGTTCATCCAACTGTTCTTTTGAATCATGGATAGTCTGATTGCTTATGCCTAGTCTAATGGCATAATTATGTAGTGAGATTCTCCCTTGAAGAACCTTAGAGTTGGAATATTGTACTTGTATTTTGACTATGAACCTTAGAAGTATCATCTTTTAAGGTTTTAGTGGTTGTAAGGTGAATAACATCTTATTTTCCAGTTTCTAACATTTCTTTCTATGTACATATGTTGCTTATCAACACATTCAATTTCCTTTGGTACTTTTGAGTGTTATAGTTGATTTTAAGGCATCAAATTATACAAGTGAAAATTTTAGTATGTAATGTACTAGAAAAAATGTACTTATTTCCATGTGTAAGACCTTTATTTTATGGGTCATGGTATTGTACATTATTATGTATTCACGAATGCCACTTAACCTTATAGTTTAGAATTTGAAATGAAGACATGCATCTTAGGAGTTCTTCTGATTATTCCATAAAATTAGATTAGTTTTAGGAAAACTTAATCTAGTATAACTTTAGTGATAACATTTTTGTAAAATGAGTTCTTGATTATCATAAGAGACAACATGTTCGACTTACCCTATTCATCATGCTCTACTTTGCTTTTGCAGTACTCTTAGCAGAAGAGAGTAGTAGGATTAGGTACTTGTTAAGTATGCTAGACATGATAAGACATTCACGTTTGTAAGGCATAATTAACATAGCTTCTTATTATACTTGAACAATAAGTACATGTATCATAGCACCTTTGGGCAGAATTGAAACATCAAAAGCTCATTCAAATTAAGCTATTTGATTTTGTAAAAATATATAATTTTATTTAAGTGATTACAAAACTATTAAGTTATTTAATAGCAAACCACCTGTTTAGGGACTGATAAGTGTTTACGGGATTTGATTTCTTGACTGAACACTAGTTCTCGAGAAAATAGGGCCTCGAGTAAATAAGGTGTCTCGAGAAAAGTGGTTTTCGAAAAAATGAGGGTTTACGAGAAACTTACTTCTCGAGTTTTCTTATGAGATCTCAAGTTTTATGAGATTTTGAGTTCTCTTATGAGATCTCGAGTTAGTGAAACCTCTAGTTCTTATGAGATTTCGAGTTAATGAAATATCGAGTACGAGTTCTCTATCTTATGAGTTCTCTAGAATGATTATTAGTTCTCGATAATGTGAGTTCTCAAGAATGATTGTTAGTTCTCGGAAATTATTGAACTCACAATTTTTAATTCGAAAACATAAAATAAAACGTAAACTTTAAACCGTAAATTTAATCCGTAAACTAAAGTTGATCCGACAAGGATGATTTAGCTAATTTTAAGGGATTTGATTTTAGTTTCTAAATATCTCATGTGTATCTATCCAAGTTTATTATTCGATTATAAATTATATTTTATTCGAAACTTGTAGATAAAGTTACACAATTATAGGAAACATAAGGAAATCCTGATGTTATCACAAAATAGGGGATTTCTTTAAAATTAAATGTTATTTACATTATTACCCACCAAAAAAAAATCCGGTGCACTAAAGGTATAATTCACAAGAGGAAAACCCTATGTTTATTATAACTGTGGACGAATTGATAGTGATGATGTTATTTTTATTATCTAACCATGAAGCCTCTCTAGTAATCTCTATTCATATACATCCAAGAGGAAACCCTATTTTAATTGTGGCAACATTAAAAATAAAGAAAAAGGGTATTTTAGTCAATCCAACCCTTTCTTCTTCCTTTTCAAAACCCAGTAACTTCAAAACCCACCATTTTCAAAACCCACCATCTTCAACCATTTCTTCACTTTCTATCTCAATAATCACTACATTATAGTGCGATTTTCATCACCAATCAATGATTCAAACACCCGATCAACGTGTTCTTCAGCTTTTTTGAAGAAAACCCAGTTTAATTTCATACAAAATCTTGTTTTTTCCGGTGATTTTGAAGATAATCACTTGATCCATTCGATTCGAGCGCTGATAAGTGTTTCAATCATTCAAAATTCGTCAATTGTTGAAGAAATCACTTCGATCCAGGTAAGAAATTCTTTAATTTCCTTTTTACGATCTGGGTTTTTGATTTAGTCATTGCGTTTTACGATCTTGGCGGGGGTCCGGGGGCAGCGCCCCTGGTAGCGGGGTCCCAGGGGCGGCAGCCTCTGGCGGGGTCCAAGGGGCAGAGCCCCTGGCTGGGGTTGAGCTGACCTGCATTGGTTCGATTAAATTGCTGTAATAAAAATGCATCAGAAAAAGTAATTTTCTGTAAATTGCCTCTGGAAACTGCATTCGTAAACTGCATTGGTTCAGACAGTTCACAGCACAGACAAAACTATTGTCATGGTTCAATGCGTTTTAGAGAGAACACTTTCTTTGGTGTTTTTAGGCAATTGCGTTTTAGAACTAAAACATTTTTATGTGTTTTCTGGCCATTGCGTTTTAGAAAAACACATTCTTGAAGTGTTTTTGGTGCATTGCGTTTTAGGTATAACACTTTTTTAGGTGTTTTCAGTCCATTGCGTTTTACAGAGAACACTTTCTTTTGTTTTTTAGGCAATTGCGTTTTAGAATGAGTCATTTTTAAGTGTTTTCTGGCCACTGCGTTTTACAAATAAGACATTTCTTTGTGTTTTTTGTGCATTGCGTTTTAGGTAAAACACTTTTTTATGTGTTTTCAGTCCATTGCGTTTTAGAAAACAGACATTTTAAGTGTTTTCTGGCCATTGCGTTTTACAAATAAGACATTTCTTTGTGTTTTTTGTGCATTGCGTTTTAGGTAAAACACTTTTTTATGTGTTTTCAGTCCATTGCGTTTTAGAAAACAGACATTTTAAGTGTTTTCTGGCCATTGCGTTTTAGAAATAAGACATTTGTTTGTGTTTTTGGTGCATTGCGTTTTAGGTAAAAGACATTTTTATGTGTTTTTAGTCCATTGCGTTTTAGAAAGTACATTTTCTTTTGAGTTTTTAGGCTATTGCGTTTTAGAAATAAGACATTTATTTGTGTTTTCTGGCCATTGCGTTTTACAAATAAGTCATTTCTTTGTGTTTTTGGTGTATTGCATTTTAGAAAAATGTCATTTTTTAGGTTTTTTTTTCATTGCGTTTTACGTAACTGGGGGTTTTTCTATTGCGTTTTACGCAACTGGGTTTTTTTTTTTTTTTTGAAAATATAGCAATAGTATACTCGTTTTAAAGATAAAAAAACGCTCGTTTTTTTTGGTGCAATTTTTATAAAAAAAATAATGTCGTATGAAAGAGTTATTAACGTTTAAAAAATGGGGGGGGGGGAATTGGAGGAGAGAGAAACTATTGGCTTGGATTGACTAGAGTGCCCTAAACAAACTCACGCGCCTCTTTTCTTCCCTTCAATTTCCCTGATCTAATCTTAGCCCTTGATTAACTAAATTGATGGTCAAGATCACTTCCTAGCCGTTCTAGCCAAATAAACTTTCTGTTGTATCTCCACCCATTAAATTAAATAAGAATGATTGTGATCTTAATGTCAAAAGGAGTTTTCTATTGATACATGGAACAGTGAAATTAAAACTTAAAAAGAGTTAATTACATAGTTAGTCCCTGTGGTTTGCACAAAATAACATACTTATGTACTAATAGTTTAAAATCACCTTCTAGGGTATCAACTTTTCATTTTGTAACGTTTGGAGGTATTAACTTTTAGGGTATTAACATAGTTAGTCCCTGTGGTTTGCACAAAATAACATACTTAGGTACTAATAGAATGTGATTTTAAACCTACAAATAATGTTAATACCTCCAAACGTTACAAAATGAAAAGTTAATACCCTAGAATGTGATTTTAAACTATTAGTACCTAAGTATGTTACTTTGTGCAAACCACAGGGAGTAACTATGTAATTAACTCAATTAAAAAAGAAATACATGTACATTTGGTCAAATAATAAAAAAAGTTGAAAATTAAAAAAAATACATTTACACTTGGTCAAATAATAAAAATTTCTCCTACCAGTTACCTTTTCAACAATGTTAACTATGGACAGTGTTTTGCATTCTTAAATAGCATAACACATTACTCGTGTCAACGTACGATATATATATATATAGGGCAAGGCTATATAGAAAACACTATATATATAAAAAACCCTAGAAAACCCAACCTCCCGACATTTTTTTTTTTGAAAAAAATAACACATGTAATATACATGTTTTTAAGAGTTTTGGGCCAAAAAAATCAAAAAAGCGCAGAAGGGATGATTTAAAAAAAAATTCAGCAATTTTTGTCTTTTGTGCCTAACACATGTTAGGCAACCGGACATTGCTGAAATTTGTTTATTTTTTAAAAAAAAATCCCTTCGGCGCTTTTTTGTTTTTTTTTTGGCCTAAAACACTCTAAAACATGTATATTACGTGTGTTATTTTTTTCAAAAAAAAAATGTCAGGAGGTTGGGTAAAAATGGGGGGAGATTTGAGTTTCCAGAGTTTTCTAAAAATTTAAGGGTTTTCTGTCTAGCCTTCCCTTATATATATATATATATATATAGGGCCAAGATCATTTCAGAACCATAAATATTTACAGAACTCGCAGAACTCCTAATAAACAATCTTTTTATTTATATATTTTTATGTTTAGGATAATTTTATCATTTATTATGTGTATTTTTACGATTACATACATGTTAAGAGTTATTTTATCATTTTTATATGTAATTTTATAATTACATATATGTAAACTAGTTTTTTTTACACATATGTAATTAGTTATGACACATATATATAATTTTAGCAATTAAACATATGTAAACTACTTTTAACATATATGTAATCAAATAAATACATATAATAGGTGATAAAAAGATCCTAAATACAAAAACTTATATATAAAATGATTGTTTATTAGGAGTTCTGAAAGTTCTATAGTTATTTAGAGTTCTGAAATGAACTCAACCCTATATATATATATATATATATATATATATATAGGGAGAGGATCATGAGAAAACTATGTTAGTGCATTACGTCTATTGACTTCGTCTTGTATCATGTAATAGGATAGGTTAGGATAACCAGTGCACGAGGTTCGAGAAACGATGTTTAGGAGTTAAGGGAGTGATTTCGCTCATATGTACATGTCCATATAAGCGAAATCAGAAACATCAGATTTCGCTCATATGGCATGGTCATATAAGCGAAATCTGGTCTAGTATAAATAGGTGCACTGTTTATTCATTTGGCACGGATCCAGAAATTGTAACGAAGTGCTGCCAGATTGTTCTCAGGTTGTAATCAGTGTTAAATCAATCCAAGAGACATTATAATTAGTTTGAGTGTCCGATTCATTGTTTCCGCCTTTGAATTGGATAAACAACTCTTCTGATTGACTCATTCGGGTTCGACAACGATCCTACAAGTGGTATCAGAGCGCAGGAGGAAGAGTTTAGCTCAATTATATCAGTTTTCTGTCTTCTACACCTTCTTTTTCAATCTGGACAAGATTTACTGGTCAAAATCAGATCAAAATTTCACAGTTTGTGTAAAATTGGACATAGATAAACCCTTGAAAGTTTCATATCTAAATTCGGACTAAAAAACGGACAATGTGTGATTTCGCTTTTAGGTCCATCTAATTTCGCTACAATGGACAAGTTCTGAGGGATTTCGCTCAACACTGACTTCTGATTTCGCTCTTGTGTCACATTAATTTGGGTTTTCGCTCCAAGAACATGTGTGATTTCGCTCCAATGTCAGCTTGATTTCACTCCTGAGACACAAAATAGTGATTTCGCTCATGTGTCAGTATTAATTTCGCTCATACGTGCAATTTCGCTCCAACCAGAATCCTGATTTCGCTCAAAGTTACATTTGATTTCGCTTTTAAGGATCAAGTGATTTCGCTCATTGTGTTGTTGTTTGATTTCGCTCCAGTGAACATAGTTTGGTTAAAGACTGATTTCGCCCGAGTGTCATATTTCGCTCCAAAGTGAACGTTTTCGTGTCAAGATCATTTCACGAAAAATCGAGTGTCAGTGTATTTCAGATTATTTGATATTGTTTAAACTGATCGTTTGTTTGTTTGTTTGCAGGTGATTTGAGGTGATTTACAAGGCGCAAATATCAAGAAGTTGAAATTTTGTGGACTTTGAGTTAAAAAAAAAACAATTTTAGAATTCATGTCACTTAACAAAGAAGTTGTGGTCAAAATGTTTGACGAAAATGAAAACAAGAATCTTGAAAATTTAAATGATTGACCGAGTGAATCTTGGTATGAGATTAGAAGTGATAAGAATGTTTATGTTAAAAAATTCAAAAAAAATTTTTTATGAAGAATGAATCATTGGAGAAGTTGGAAAAACGGTTTAATGAGCTAATTAGCAAGATAGAAAAACATGGGATATGGGTTTCAAATGATGAAAAAATTTCAAAATTTGTTGATGCGTTACCTTTGGAATGGGATAAATTTTTGCATAAACTGAAACGAGATTCTAGTTTATCACGCTATGATTTAAGAAGTTTCATCAATACACTTAAAAATCACAAGGATGATGAAAGATCAAGAAAAAGGAAGTTAATGGATGAAATAAAAGAAGATTTAGAAAAGATAAATTTGGATGTAATCATTGAAATGAGAAAAAGAATCTCTGTGTGTGTCGGTGCAAAAAAATTTATGAAATACGATATTAAGAGGGGTTGTTATATTGATGAATATTTGAATCCTCTTGATTTTGTTAAAATTTTTTGTGCAGGTACATACAAGACCGAGACACAGGATATTTCAAAGATTGAAGAATCCAAGAAAAATGAAACTTCAAAATGTGAAGTTGTATGCGAAAAATGCGAAAAATTCGAAGCAGAAAATGTCAATCTCTTGAAAGATGTGGAGAATTTGACATTGGAAAACAAAGCTTTGAAAGACGAAAAGAAGACTGATAGTGAACAGATTTTGGAGTTGCGCTTGAATTGCGAAAAACTAAAATCTGAAAATTACAAACTTTTGAAGAATGTTGAGAGTTTGTCATTAGAAAACAAAAATTTTAAAGAAAAAGAAAATGTTTTTGAAAATAAAAAATTAAAGATTGAAAAAGATTTTCAAAGTAAAATGAAGGTTTTAGAAGATGAAAAATCTGTTATTTTTAAAAATAATCTTGAGAAATAGATTGAAATAAATTCTCATCTTCAGAAAATCATTCGACTTGAAAATGAAGCTGAAATTGCTCGAAACAAAATTGATGAGCTTGAATGTAAATTGAAAGCTTTTGTGAATTCTACATCACATGTTTGTCCAAAACCAATCAATTCAGTTCCAATAAGTGACAATTTCACAAATTTTGACAAAGTCAAAATTGAAGATTGTGATGACAAAGCTGATGATGAAAAAGAAAAAGAAAAGAAAAATATTTTTAGATTTACAAGAAAAATTTAAAAATACTGTTTTGCAATCCACTGAAACAGGTGAATGTTCTAAGCAAAAACCTGTTAAGAAGAGTGTAGAACATAAACAAAAAGTAAAAAATTCGGAAAATTTTAAAAATGAAAATAAAAGATCATCAGTTCAGTCATCCAATCATTATAAAAAATCACAAAAACCAAAACTCACAAAATGTTGGTAATAAGTGGTGCAGGTTTGACCACAGTGCTCAAAAGACAAATCCAGCATTTAAGAGGAGAAATGATTATCATCAAGCCAAACAATGTTATGATCTGAAGGTTTGGACTGACAGAAGTGGATGGTACGATAACAGAGTGTGTTATTCCTGTGGTGTTAGAGGACAAATTGATGTTAACTGCCAGAATTGGAATTTTGAAACACGAAGATGCTTTAATTGCCATATCAAAGGACATATTGCCAGAGATTGCCCAAGGAGATCGATGGGAAGATCAAGGGTTGAATCTCAGAGAATGGTGAAGAAACCAGTCGATGTCAAGCCCAAAGAACAGAAGGTTCTAGAACAGAAAGTGAAACTTTCACAGGGGCAAAAAGACAGACTGAGGAAAAAGAGGAAGAAGGCGAGAGAGTATTTGGAGAAGATTTTGTCTTCAGGTTCACCAGTTGGTTCGAATAAAAGTTCTGATGAATCAATTTACTCGAAGGCAAAGTCAAGCAAATCGAATTCTTCAGATACAAATCTGAGGACAAACAAGAAGAAAAAGAAAGTTATTGGCGATGAATCTGGCTCATTCAAGTCAGACAAGCCAAGTTCGGGCAATGAATCTGATTCCACAAAATCAGATGAGCCACAAGTTGAGGTAAAAAAGGAAGAAACAGTTCCTTTAATGAATGATGAGAAATTTCCACCATTACGAGCTGCAAATCTAAAATCAAAAGGTGTTGATGCTGATGTTAAACATATTTTTAGTAAGATGGCTGATGGTAAGGAAAAAGGAGTTAAAGAATTTTATGAAGAAAAGAGAAAAGCTCAAAATACACCCAAGGACAGTCAGGCTTGGGTGAAACTTTTCAAATAGAAAAATCTGACTTGCCGGAGCTTCCAAGTTGGTAAGTGTGAAGCAGGTATCGGCATCATTCTTGAGAAATTCACAGGATGGTAACTGTGATATTTCGTCTTACAAGTGGTTAATCAAGGACATTAAGTTGTACTTGATTTTCTACAAGTGATTGTGATGTTTGATCTTATATTATTAAAATTTTACAAAATGATTAAAAGAGAACAAGGTGATGAGATGTCCCGGAACCCACAAGTGATGGGTAAACAAACTAATTTTTCTGGAAAAACCATTCTGATTAACACAAACTTAAGTGTTTTGAAATCATTATGGGAAAATAGTTTGTTCTAAGGGGGAGTTCTGATTGAATACGCCGAAACCCTCACGGCTGAACAAACATGATTAATTTCACAAGATTGAAAAACGGTTTTCAAACTGTAAAATATCAATGTGTTGTAAATCATGGGGGTACGTTATATTTTCTGCAAATCAGAGCATGCGAAGCAGAAAATGGATGGCGAGACAAAGCTATCTACATTGGTTTGTCAAATTTTTTTTAAATGATTTTGAATTTTAGGGTGAGTAATATTGTCAGAAAATCCAAAAACATTTAAAAATTTGAAAAAGTCAAAAACATGATAAAATTCAAAAATCGAGTTTTTGCGTAAAAAGAGGAAATGATAGTACATCAGTAGACAGTTACAGTATGCTAAAGAAATGTAATGTTTATTTAGCGTTAAACAGTCTCACTGATGATATGCCGATAGGTTTTTATACATTTAGTAAATTTTTTCGGGATATAAACCTAAATTCAAACTTGCTTATTTCGTGGGGAACACTACTTGGATATATAGGTAACCCTAAAATCTCGTTTGAAAGGTCCCTCTTTCTGAGATACTAGGTCATTATACTCAGTGATATCTGGGGTATTATCCCGGGACTTCTGCTGAAAGAAATTTCTGACCTAGTCCCCGCATAATACTTTTCGCAAATGCTTGAAACATAGCATCACCCTCAGCATATATGATAAGACATTAAAATTGCTTAGCAATGCTGTTGTAAAAAAGATCCTCTAAAGGGGACACACCAAAAGTCGAAGCCGTCATCTCTCTGCGTATACGGGAGTATCGACCTGAGCTCTCACGGCCTTCGCAATTTAACCCCTTACAGATATCATCTAGGTATACTCACCTGTAAGACTGAATATTGGGATCTGGATACAGGAGTACATTCAAGAGGTGGGACACATGAATGAGTTTAAGTTCTTAAAACACCTAATTCGTATCCTGAATCAGTTGAAGTTTGTGTGGAAATTTAAGTGGGTCAGTATATCGACAATCTAAGTGAATTGTTTAATTCTTAATGTGTAACTAAGCTCAACGGTACTTGTGACTTGTCAGAAACTGATATGATCCTCTGACGCATACTCAAACAAAAATATTGTCTGTAAATATGTTTGTACATATTTCTTTACTGTTTTCTATTTCAGAAAAACACAAAAAGATTTTTGATTCTGCTTTATTTTCGACAACCGATGTCTGAGTGCTAAGTTTCAAAATCTAAGTAAGCTGATCATGTTTCTGAAAATAAAACAAGTTCATTAATTTGAAACTTGTATTAAAATCAAAAATTCAAAAATAGTTTGTGATATCTCCAAGGTCATTAATTTGGACTTGGATGATTAACTGTGGGGGATTTGGATGCTTATATGGTTATAGAGCTAGTTTCCGATACGATTCGATGAAACTGCCAAATTTATGAGAAGTGATTTTGAGGAGATTGAATTGTTAGATTACAATATCTGGAAGTTTAAAATGTTGTTACTTATAGTTGTATGAGTGATTGCAGGAAAAGTCCAGACTACGATCCCGAGAGCTGAGTCTAAGGGGGAGTCTGAAGACAAGCTGAAAGTTAGGAGGAGCTTGTAGCTGGAAAGATAGGTGTCGATCCCTAAAAGCACGGAAGCTTGACGAAAGGGAGAGCCTGCTCATGATGAAGCTGTTGATGATAGAGCCAGTGATGAGATCCTGGTGTAAGAGTCAAAGTGTAAAGCTGATCAAGAGAGTGATGGATGCTTACAATGTTACAATCTGAGTGAGGATGCAGAATGATCAAGACTGAAGAAGGTGTCATGATGAAGATTAGTCACTGAAGACTTCGTCAATATCCGAGGGGGAGTCTGTTAGTGCATTACGTCTATTGACTTCGTCTTGTATCATGAAATAGGATAGGTTAGGATAACCAGTGCACGAGGTTCGAGAAACGATGTTTAGGAGTTAAGGGAGTGATTTCGCTCATATGTACATGTCCATATAAGCGAAATCAGAAACATCAGATTTCACTCATATGGCATGGTCATATAAGCGAAATCTGGTCTAGTATAAATAGGTGCACTGTTTATTCATTTGGCACGGATCCAGAAATTGTAACGAAGTGCTACCAGATTGTTCTCAGGTTGTAATCAGTGTTAAATCAATCCAAGAGACATTATAATTAGTTTGAGTGTCCGATTCATTGTTTCCGCCTTTGAATCAGATAAACAACTCTTCTGATTGACTCATTCGGGTTCGACAACGATCCTACAAACTACATCTAAATAAGAAAACTAGAAAACTAACTAAAAAAAGCCTAAAAAAAGCTAAAAAACATACCAATTTTTTTTTTACAATTTTTTATAAAAAAAATCGCTATTTTTTAAATATAAAAAAATTTTCAAAAAAAAAAAAATTTCTTGTACTGCACATGTGTATTATATGTGTACTACACATGTGCACTATATTCGTAATAGTGTACACGTGCAATACAACAAAAATATTTTTTTTTGAAATTTTTTTTCAATGCATAAAATATAGCGATTTTTTATAAAAAGATGTAAAAAAATTGGCATGTTTTTTAGGCTTTTTTAGTTAGTTTTTTGGTTTTCTGATTTAAACTAGTTTTCTCATGATCCATCCGCTATATATATATAGGGAAAGGTTTAAATGAGAACACTAAATATTGTGAGAACCGAGAGAACCAATGAAAAAACCGCGACAACTTGGTTAAAAACAATTCAAATTCAAAATTTCTTTTTACACTTATCATTATTATTCGAATACAACGTTAGAAATTTAATTTATACATTTAAATTTACGTGAATTCGTGAATAAAGAAAATTTATAATGTGTAAGTTTGCCATTTACGCAAGTGTAAATTTGTTGTATTTACACAAATGAATTATTTGATGTTGTAAATTCTTCTTTTAATGTTGTATCTTAATTACAATGAGGTTTGTATAAAAAAATGGTTTTGATTGGTTTTAATATTTAGCGTTCTCAAGATAACCTTCCCTATATATATATATATATAGGTCAATTAACGTACAATACGACTTAACGTACATCACGTACGACAGATAATTACGCACGTTCATTTGAAAATCACGCACGTTATAAACTAAAAGACCTAAATCACACATGTTGGAAAACATTAATCACGCATGATGAAAACATTAATCACACACGTTATACACATAATCACGCACGTTGTCATACGTGATGTACGTTAAGCCGTATTGTATTTTACACTTTATATATATATATATATATATAGGGAGGGGCTCATGCGAGAACCACCCTTATTGTGAGAACCTTGAGAACCAATGTGAACACAACCTAAAATAGCTAAAAAAAACCTAACCCCCACCCCCCCCCCCCCAAAAAAAAAAAAACCTAAACCCCCCACCCCCCCCCCCCCAAAAAAAACCTAAACCCCCCCCCCCCCCACAAGCTAAATGCTAAAAAAAACCTAACCCCCCCCCCCCCAAAAAAACGTAAACCCCCTCCCCCCTCCCCCACCCCCCAAAAACCTAAAACCCCCCACCCCCCCCCCCCCCCAAGCTAAAATGCTAAAAACTAAACCCCCAAAAAACCTAAAAAAATCTAAAAAAATCAAAAAAAAATCTAAATTTTTTTTTTTGAATTTTTTAATATTTTTTATGTTAAAATCGCTACTTTTAGAAGCAAAAAAAAAAAATTAAAATTTTTTTTTTCTTCGAAAAGTAGCGATTTTTTTATTAAAAATATTAAAAAATTAAAAAAAAAAAATTGTGTGATTTTTAGCTATTTTTATGCATTTTTGGTGTATTCACATTGGTTCTCGCGATTCTCACAATAAGAGGTGGTTCTCGCATGATCTTCTCCCTATATATATATATATATATATATTTAACGTACATTACGGCTTAACGTACATCACGTACGACAGGTAATTACACACGTTCATTTTAAAATCACGCACGTTATAACTCAAAAATCCAAAATCACGCATGTTGAAACACAATAATCACGCATATTGAAAACATTAATCACGCATGTTATAGAACAAATCACGCACGTTGTTGTACGTGAAGTACGTTAAGCCGTAATGTACGATATTCTTTTTCTATATATATATATGGTTAGCGTAAAATAAAAACTCATACGAGTTGTGAGAGCTTAGAAACCTCGGCCTTACGAAATATTTTTTCAAAACCTAGTGTTTTTTTATTTACAGCAACTATAAGGGGCCGAAAACACCACTTCGAATTTTTTTAAATTTTTTTACAGCCGTCTTTGTAACATTTTAATCTAAGTGTGTGAAAAAAATGGGAGCAAAACTCGCATAGGAAGGCCGAGTTCTCTAAGTTATCACAACTTGTAAGAGTTTTTCCTTGATCCGAATCATATATATATATAAAAATATATATAGGGCAATTATAGAAGAAAAACCACTTTGTGTTAAAAAAAAAAAAACTTAAGAAACTCAATGGATGGACCACATCTTGTCACGTGTTACAACATTTTTTCATAATTCTGACATGTAACAACTTTTGTCAGAAGAGAGAAAATTAATACATTACACCTCTTTCGTCATTTACATAGATGTAACATCACATGTTACACTTTTTTTGGTTTTCAACAACAAATTTTGTAAGTTTTACGAAGTGTAACATTTTCGGGATAACAATTTACGCGTTTTCAATGTGTAGTGAATGTAAAACACATGTTATATATTTTTATAGAAAAAGATTAGTGTAATAGACAAGCCTTTTACTTGTCAGTGTGTCAGACATAAAAGTGAAAAATCAAAAAGTTTGTTACACGTACTTTTGTCAAGCTGTAACATGTTTCTGAAAAGTTACTTTATGTAACATGCAATCTAAACAATAGGATTTTTAGATGGATGGTGGAGATTGAGTTTCCTGAGTTTTTTAAACTTATAAGGGTGTTATTATTATTTGCATATGTATATATATGATAAAGATCCGTTAGTAACCACCCTTTATTGCGAGAACCACGAGAACTAGTGTGAACACAACAAAAAATACCTAAAAAAAGTTAAAAACACACAATTTTTTTAAATCGTTACTTTTCGTCCCAAAAAAAAATTTGGGACAAAAAGTAGCGTTTTAAAAAAAATTTAGCATTTAGTTGTGGGGTTTAGCATTAGGGTTTAGTTTTTAGCATTTAGATTGGGAGGGGGTTAGGCTTTTTTAGGTTTTTGGGGGTGGGGGTTAGGTTTTTTTTTTAGGTTTGGGGGGGGGGGGGTTAGGTTTTTTTAGGTTTTTGAGGGATGCGGGTAGGGAGGGGGGGGGGTTAGGTTTTTGGTGATGGTGGGGGTGGGTGTTTAGGTTTTGGGTGGTGGTGGAGTGGGTTTATGCTGTTGTGTTCACATTGGTTCTCGCGGTTCTCGCAATAAAGGGTGGTTCCTAACCGACCCTATAGGATAAGGCTCGGTTAGGAACCACCCTTTATTGCGAGAAACGCGAGAACCAATTTGAACACAACCAAAAATACCTAAAAGAACACACACAAAAAATTTATATAAAAATCGCTACTTTTAGTTTCTAATTTTTTTTTTCGAGTAACAATTATGGATGCACATGTGCATATGTATCATTTCTTTGACAAATTCCATAATACATTACCAGTATTAGAGAATTGCACTTTCATTTACACTACCATCAGCAATACGATATTTTTTACATTACAAATATTAGAAATGCACATGTGCATCGATATGTACATGATGTCTGTGGTTATGGACATGCAAAAACCTATTTAAGCTATTAGTATAGAATAAGCAGGGTATCGAACCAAGGGAGGACTGTGGAAAGTGTCGTAATGAAAATGATTAATTAACTATTACTGAATTGAGAAATCGGTTTGTTTGATTATGTGAGAGAACTAAAATAACGAGTAAAAAGTGTGATTTAAATCCGTAGGAAGAAAGATGGTTCCTCCAGATTTCAGGTTTTGCAATTGACTTCAATTATGTGCTTAATCGTTACCTACATAGACATAGGTGTTAATTTTGATTAATTAACTAGGATAACCAACGACTAAGTACTCCGGTCAATACATAACGAGAGGTTATCGAATGATTATCAATTACAATTTACAAAGCCTAACCCCATGTCAAATATATCCCAAATACTAGAACTCTCGGAAACTGAATGCTTAGAAATTAAGGTTTAAATAAATGCAATTGTTTATAACCAATAAATCAAATCAAGGTGAAAAACATCGAATGCTTAGATCACTAAGTTAAAACGATTGTAGGAAGCACATAGTATCAATTAACTTACAAAAACCCTCCACCCAGAGGAAGCCGCTAAAAAGACTAGCCGCTCATGTTTGTTGAATGATCTTCGTAGTCTTCAATAATAATCAAAATCATCATCTGTTATAATATAATAAGAATAATTGATATGAATGATGATGATTATGTTTGCTGTGAAAAGTCTTCAAGAAGTCGCCGCCAAGAGTGCCTCGTGTGGCGGCTCCCACGTGAACAACAGCCGTCCAACAAAGTCAGGCCCTCACATGTGCGGCCCAATGTCTCAAGTCCATCTCACAAGGCAGCCGTAATGATGGTGATAATATTTGTTATTATTCGGCCTACTTGTATGTTGGCTTTTCAATTAATTCCTCAAAGATGTGATGATGTTATTGCCTTCAAAGTCCACGTGACATTGATGATGTTATATTTTAATGGGAAAGGATCCACTAAAAAGTGGATTTTGTCTAAGTAACCTAAGAAGTATTGTAATGATGACATGTGACACTCCTAATAAGTAGGAATGAAGAGCATTTTGGTCCTTATAAATAGGAGTAAAAATGATATGTGGCACCACTTTTGTTTTTTAAAAATACAACAAAAAAATCTAGAACAAAAAAATTTAGCACAAAAAAACCAGTACAAAAAAATATATCTAGTAAAAAAAATATAGCTAAAAAAATATAGTACAAAAAAAATATATCACAAAAAAAATCAGCAAAAAATGTAGTACAAAAAAATCTTGTACAAAAAATTGAGAAAAAAAAAATTAAGACAAAAAAATTCAGCACAAAAAATTTAGCCTAGAAATATATTACAAAAATCCAGCACAAAAAAATGTTATACAGCATATAAATACAACACATTTTAATGGGTTTTTTTAGTCTTCATATTTTATATAGCAATATGGTACTCAAATTAAAGATAAAAAGACGCTCGATTTTACGGTGAAATTTTTATGAAAAAATAATGTCGTATAAAAAAGTTATGAACGTTTAAAATAAGGGGGTGGAATATGCATGTGCCTTGCATGTGGAGAGAGAAAGTCCATAAATAAGATTTTCCCAAGATACCCTTGCACTCCTCATTTCTCTTACACTTTCATCTTAACCATTAATTTAAAAAATAAATTCTTAAGATTTCTTCTCATCCTAATTAGGCAAAATAAACTTTTTATTTGATCTTATTAATACCCCACATGTCCTCCTTGAAATCCCCCTCCACCAAAGTCTACGGGATGATTTCTTAAATTAGGGTATTAAAAATCATTTATTTTCCATCCAAAATTCTGCATGTGTGCCGCCTTATATCCTCCACTGTAGCCTACGGTTCTTAGACCGTAGGTTACGGTCCATAGTTTCTGAAAACTCAGATTCCGCATACCGTAGGTTACACCTCGAACCCGTAGCTTACGTTCCTAATTTGCTGGAGCTTTATGGCTGATGTAGTTAGCTACATTGCATCTTTCAGTTAATTACAAACAGCCCCTAGACTTCATTCATTCATAATTCTTGCGCATCTAAGCCATGTTTTGACCCGAAACATATGCCAAACGATGTGATATATCTTGCTCCTCATCCTTGCTCGTTCTATTTCATTTCCAAACGTCCTAACTTCACCGAATTAATCGATTAACTTGTCAAACCACAAACTTTCGTAGTTAATATATTCAAAGCATATAATTACGTAAACGACAATAAATCACACAAGATAAGCACGTTAACACTCGGGTTTCACACTCTCCATCACATCCCCACACTTAACATTGATTGTCCTCAAGCAACCATTATAAACATTACTCACCTTATTAACAAATCATCATTAAATCCCTTACCAAATTAGCAAGTTAAGGTCCTAAGTTATACCCGTCCCATAGACTGACACAATCGAGATTGACAATCTGACAAATATAAAAACTTTAAGACTTGCCTAACTAAAACTAACATGCGTTTATTACTACACACATGCCACACGCCCCTCACAATGGTCGCCCCTCTCGGCTTAATTAAGACTAGCATGTAATGTGCTAGTATATAATTCACTCAAAACCAAATATGCTACTTTGCAATCATAAGCTTGAATGGCAATCATACCTCCACTGTATCGAACAATGTATCAAACAACGTAACACATATCAAAAGGACTTTTGGGTTTTTTGGTTAAAGGTAAAAGTAGGGATATATTTTTGGCATTTTTTTTATTTATATGGCGAACACAAACGAATACCAAAGCATGACAACTTTATTCACAATAATTACTAACACTTTGGGTTATTTTCGACCCATTTATTTAACATGAACATAATACTAATTTTTTTTCTTTTTCTTTCTTTCTTTTTTTTTCTTTTCTTTTCTTTTCATAACATACTTCTAAACATACTTGTCATTCATGGTTGGTAATCAAACGAATCAAACTAGGTGTGGCAAACGAAAGGTGAAAGGCTCAACATGGTTAACTAAGGTGGGGTGGATAAACAATCAACAAATAACACAATGAAAGGATCCTAATGCCTTTATCATATAGGTGTATACGCTTAACCACAGTCTCGGCATGTATCAAACCACACAAGTTCTAATACAAAGCAACATATGGCCTACACTCAGCAAATGAACAGTTATTGCAAATTCAACTATCACTAAGTAGGCTCAAATATCTCACCGAATAAAAGGAATATGGGTTACTGACACGTAGCATGTGTAATTCCTAAAGCATGTTACCCCTAGTTAGGCATCTCTTCTCAACTATTTTCTAAAACATGTCAAAAAATACTCTCATGAAACTTAAAGGGACAACCATGACTAGGGATCTAATTTAGTTTAATATCAGGAAGGAACCTTTTAGCGATTGAAAATGTTGGTTTTCATGTAGTTCAAGCATACTTGAGAAACAAAATTTTTTAAATTTTCAATTTTTTCCAATTTCAACCAATTTTAGCATTTAACATCAACAATCGTACCAACCATCTCTTGAGTTACCGCATCCCCACACTTGGGATACATTGTCCCCAATGTATGGTGCAATTTATAGTCATAACCCGAGAGATACCACCTAACAAACCATGAACGGCTAATAACTAGACGACTCGACACATAACACCATTCCCAACACAAAAATTTCACACCACCAAGTACACAAAAACAAACAAAATAAAGGATAGAGAGACACATTGACTTGATCAGTAAATTAGCAAGTGTCTATAGCGGTGCAGCTGCTGTGATCGGATAGGGACGTAAACATCTCTTGGATTCTCTGAGATCTCATCGGGGATGTTGCCAAACATCCCCACACTTGAATCATTGCATCCGTGAAGATTACACGTAGTAACCTGCCAAAACACAAACACAACACCAAAATAAAACTAAACAAAACTAAACAATACACAACTCTACATCCTCAGGCTGCCTCCCGAGAGCGCTAAGTTTAAAGGTCTTCAGCCAGACCGTACCTGTATGCGCTATGGTGGTCTCAGTGCACATTTACCCCTTGTATTTCCCATGAATGCACGGTACCTGACATCGTTGATCCAGCGGAGTCTAATTTTTATCAAGATGTCCACTAAAGCACTGCAATCCGGCCTCAATCCACACTTTCCTATCGAGTTCCCAGCATACACTCGATAGTTAACTCTCCAAATGCGTTTCTTTTTACTCAATATCAGCATATAAGTTGGATTATTGCACAACCACTTTATGATGATCCGCCCGATGTCCTTCATCGTCACCTTCCTCATCTCTATATGTGCATCCCCACACTTATTTTGTGGAATGTCTTCTTTCACCTCATCACCTTCAACAATTTTCTCCACATCTGACTGTTCAGCAATTAGGAGAATCACCGGTGTGGTATTAACCTCCACAACCTCAGCCTTTACTTGAGAAGGAGACATCTGTAAAGACACCCATTTATCCCTGGCTTGGCATTTTTCCATTGGAGTCATTCTTGGCCCATCATCCTTCACTTCAGCCATCAAAAGGTCATACTTCGTAATCCACATCTCCAACTGGTCCTCTATTGACAGGTCAGGTTTCGCCAGTTGCTCTTCAATGTATGCCAGCTCTCTTTGTCTCATATATTCCATAAGACTTCCAAATTGAGGTGATTGATAGTAACTATGTGACTGGGGTGCACATTCAGACTCACCCTGATCAACTGTATACTGGGTATGATAGGCATCCTGATAGTGTACCGGATGGTCTTCATAAGAAAGTCGAGAGTATTCATCATAACAATGGTCATACTCCTCTTGGTAACTCACGCTTTGTACCATCCCCGGATCTTAGCTACTCTCATACCATGTCTGCTCATCATAACAATAATTTGTATCCGACTGGTAATCATATGCAACTCGCAGCAAATCAGAATAAGAATAGTATGGGTGAACATGATCATCAGAATAAAAATTCAACTCATTTACTCTCCTATGTTCTTCTTCACGCCTGTATCGAGCCTCCCAACAGGTAATTCCCGGATGCAATGGATTCTTGCAAAGTATACATATAAGTATACATGTAGAGTACTCGGGAAATCTTCTTCTCAAATAACTTGTCATCCTGCAGAAACACAGAAAGACAAGCACCAAGCATAAATCTGAACAAAACAAAACAAAATAAAAAGACACTATTTTTGGGTTTTTTAACTAAAACTTAACACTAAACACTTTGCGCACGCCTCCCCGGCAACGGCGCCATTTTGATGTCTGTCGTTAGTGACATGCAAAAATCAAAATAAACTAGTAGCTAGAGTAAGTCGGATATCGAACCAGATGAGGATTGTGGAAAGTGTTATGATGCTAAGTATTAATTAACTAATGCTAAAAAGTAAAATTAAATTGATGGTTTGATTGTTTAGGAGAATTGTCTAAGTTAACGAATAAAAATTGTGATTCAAATCAGTAGGAAGAAAGATGGTTCCTCCAGATTTCAGGTTTTGCAATTAACTTCAATTATGTGCTTAACCGTTACCTACATAGACATAGGTGTTAATTTCGATTAATTAACTGTGATAACCAACGACTAAGTACTCTGGTCAATACATAACAGGAGGTTATCGAATGATTATCAATTACAATTTACAAAGCCTAACCCCATGTCAAATATATCCCAATTACTAGAACTCTCGGGAACTGAATGCTTAGAAATTAAGGTTTAAATAAATGCAATTGTTTACAACCAATAAATCAAATCAAGGTGAAAAGCATCGAATGCTTAGATCACCAAGTTAAAACGATTGTAGCAAGCACATAGTATCAATTAACTTACAAAAACTCTTCACCCAGAGGAAGCCACTAAAAAGACTAGCCGCTCATGGTTGTTGAATGATCTTCGAAGTCTTCAATAATAATCAAAATCATCATCTGTTATATTATAATAAGAATAATTGATATGAATGATGATGATTATGTTTACTGTGAAAAGTCTTCAAGAAGTCGCCGCCAAGAGTGCCTCGTGTGGCGGCTCCCACGTGAGCAACAGCCGTCCAACAAAGTCAGGCCCTCACATGTGCGGCCCAATGTCTCAAGTCCATCTCACAAGGCAGCCGTAATGATGATGATAATATTTGTTATTATTCGGCCTACTTGTATGTTGGCTTTTCAAATAATTCCTCAAGGCCTGGTCTATTCGCACACGCCATTTGTCTTTTTGCACACCCAAAGCGCCGCGCTTTGGCCAAAACGGGGCGCTTTGGGATGTCTGTTGACTATATCCCAAAGCGCGCCACTTTGGCGCGGCGCTTTGGGTGTGCAAAAAGACAAATGGCCAGTGGAGATGAGTTTGTGTTGTTTTTTTTTAAATAGGTGGGATGTGGGTTAGTTTGGTAGTGTTTTTTGGAGGAAAAAATTGTATTTGAGTTTTATTATTATTATAAAATATTAGTATTATATATAATTCATAGTTGTTTTATAATTACGTTTTTTACGTCATTATTTTTATAGAACGTATAAAATATAAGTGCGTCTTTATAAACCGTTAACCTAGTTTATTTTGTTAAATTAAACGAACACGTTAAATAAAATGTACTGAAAGCCATAAGAATTAAACGTAAACAATCCAAAACCAACGTGATGTAAATAGAAGATTAACTGCAATATATATATATATATATATATATATATCAGTTTGTACATACAAAACAAAAAGGTACAACTGAGTACATAATACATAACAAAACACTAAACAAACAAACTAAGATACTAATCCTCGTGCGGTGGGGACGGTGGGAGGGGAAGTGGAGGCAACCCAGCGAGCTCTCGAAGAGCAACGAGCGTCTCGACGATCCAGTCAATGCGTGCTCCCTGGCGTCTGAGGCGCCGGTCGAAGTCCCGAGCCACCACACGCGCTGCCGGAGGCAGGTCAGCGTAAACGTGCTGCGGGTACTGTGGCGGCTCAGGAGCTGGCTGAACTGGTGGTACCGGGATTTCCTCGACATGCTCCTCCTGAGCCGGATCCTCGAATGCAGGCTGAGCCTGAGGCTGAGCCTGAGCCTGAGCCTGAGCCTGAGGCTGGCCGGGGTACTGATCGAGGCCCAGAGCCTGTAGCTGAGCCTGCCGAGCGGCCTCCTGAACATGAGGAGGGGCTAACACTCCAGGCCTCACCTCAATAACAACCGGGATGACCTCCGGCAACACCTCCGGATGCCAAATCAGCCCGTCACGGCCCTTAAACCTCAGACCAACATCAAAGGTACGGGTGATCTGCATGCTAGATACTGACGCGCGGCCCAACGTAGTCGACGGGATCGGCGCGGACAGCTCCAGATCACTCTCGGGCACGATCCCTAGCGAGCGTGCAATGGCGGTGATGTATGAGCCACCGTGAAGCTTCCCGCGGAGCTACCGGTGGTATGCTGTGGCAAAGTAATCTGCCAGGCAGCCTGCTAGATCGCAGGTCTGGCAGTATAGAAAGAAAAGGTCACTGAGGTTGACCTTCTCCCTGCTGGTACCCCGCGGCACGATAGATGACCCGATAATATGGTGCAGGTATCGGTACAAGGGGTCTTTAATAGTGGTGGCCTTTTGCCAGGATTTCCCAAAGGGAACCCTGGAAATGGCCCTCCAGAAACTAATAAGCGTCTGCCTGTCCATCTGCCTAACCCCCTGCGTATATAAATCAGTATCAAGCTCGGGCTCTGTGTACAAACCTGTATGGACAGCAAACTCCCGCACACTCATCACAAATTGCTGAACGGCGAGACGAAATGTAACCTCGTGGACTGGAAAATCCGGGTCCTCCACGTAATCCGCCAGATGCGGCGCGTATGTAAACGTATAAAGAAACTCGATCGTAAGCTCACGGTACGAGTCCTCCATCGTTGTCTGAAATAGGAGCGACCAAGGAGTATCTAGTCCAACTATATCACGCGTCCGCGCGGCCTCTCCCACGGTCTCCAGCAGGTCCCAGTCTATCCCTACATGCCCCCCAATCTCCATGGTGCGCAACCTAGCGCATCTCCTCGCCGCCCGTGACCCCTGCGGAAACTGCAGGTACGGACATACCTCCTCTCCCACATCTCCCACCTCTCCCTCAGCGTCCATATGCTCAATCTCGTCATCGGAATCCATCCCTGCACGTTTAAAAGATAATAAACAAATAATATTATTAAACAATTTAAAAAAAGATAATAAACAAATAACATTAAATAAAAGACAATAAACAAATAATATTAAATAATAGAAAAAAAATTAAACATGAACCAAAGCGCCCCGCTTTGGCCTCCACGCGGCGCTTTGGTTCTTCGTTCTAAAAAACAGAACCCAGCCAGCTGATCAAACCCCCCCAAATCAAAACAAAATCAAACATAAAAATTGAACCAAAACAATAAATGAAGTTCGATCGTACCTAATAGCGTTTGAAATCTGGAAAAACACGATCGCGAGTTGAGTGTGTGTAATCGCACCTTTTGTGTGTGTGTTTGTGTTTTGTGTTGAAATGGGGGAGAAGCCACCCCGCTTCAGGTTAAACGAGGGACCAAAGCGCCCCGCTTTGGCCATAGCGGGGCGCTTCGGTTCATGTTTAAGGGCAAAGCGCCCCTCTTAGGTCAAAGCGGGGCGCTTTGGGCCTTTTTTAAATTTTTTAAAATTGTTTTTAATTCACAAACGCGTCGATAATAGTCTAAATTTTACGCTTTTTCCATTATACATCATTTTTTAATATATATGGACTATACTGCAAGTTCCTGATCAAATCGGTTACGTGTGATATCTTATTCCATTATATCGTATCATTTTGGTTTGAAAGCACAAGTACTCCTATGCGTACTGTTATGTGTATCAGCCGCCTACGGTACATGTACATGACGTATTTTTTCATTAATTGTAGTATTATAATGCATATTGTCATTTTGGGTCGTACAAGTGCGTATTAAATCTGAATGGGTCGTGTCGGTGACATTAGGTTTTTAACGTGATGTAACGCATATATTGAACAAACACAAACGTGATTATTATTAAACACATTTAACATACATCTTGAACATATGGGGTTACATTAAGGTCAGGGGGACGATACGTAAGCATTTCGTACGCGTTGATCTGATCCCTGTATAATGTATGCCAGGCTGCTGCGCGCTCTGTTCTGTTCGCTGTCCAGAGTAGGTTTGGGGGAGGCATTGGATAACATCCTCCAAGCTCTACATGTATGAAATGCCCATCGTCGACGAACACAACCGCAACCACCAGGTGAGGTTGCTCAGCTTCGTTTGGCCCGCCCAGCAGAGGGAAAATTGTATCGTTCCCACGAATGTCGAAGGTATGAACAATCACACCGTATCGTTGGGCAATAAGAAACCCCGTCTCAGGCATCGTCATGTAATTTTTGATACCTGCTCGTCCCACCCCCTTGAAATCGATCCGTCTAACCAGCGCATCATAAATGTCCTATGTTTTCCGGATAAAAAAACTGCCTCCAAAGCGATTCGTTCTTACGTAACTCCATTTTAAGTTGTTTTCGGATCATCAAATACGTATTTTGTTTCACTCCTAACCCAACAGCCACCGATCGAAACCCACAATGACCATCTGGTTTCACGTCCTTTATTCTCATGATGTATGGATGGATCACTTTGGGAATCTGAGATGCGTAGTTGCAGATCGCTATATCCGTCTTAGGACCGAGCTTGATGTAACATCCGTAATTTTATCATAAGAATTATAGGTTTGGTTAAATTTATTAACCACTAGTAACTAGTAACTAGTTTATTTTTAATATAAATATTCAACCCAAATAGTTTTAAACTCTATTTTATAGTTGGTTGAAATATTATACTAAAATTGGCCCGAATATGGGTGACCTTTCTAAATAAAATAAAAGTATATAAATTTTTTTACTATTAGACAGGTAGATTACGGGTAAGTTAAAGGTTATAATTATGAAGTATTTAGACGGGCCTAGTAACCGTTTAATAATTAAACTATAAAAATACATTATATTTGAACCTACTCTATTTTTATTGAAACTTAGACCCAAATGTAGACAAAAATATACTCGTTCTAATGACATATTTATTATTTTCTATAACGTTATATTTTACAAGTTATACACGCCAAAATAAGTAAAATAGTTAAATTAATATATAAGATAAAAAAATGAAATTCTATATGTTAAATTCCTATGAGTATACGTGTACTCTTTTACAATCAAAATCAACTAAACATCCAAATGCAAGATGTCATATTGCAATTAATATAGGTTGTACGTGTAAGAAAAATTAGAAGACATGGAATCTTGATATGTATACGTGTTTACTGTTAGAAGACGTGTAAGAACTCCAAATTCTATAAATAGGATCAAATTCATTTGAGAAGTTGCTCACTTATTTTCTCTTTCAATCGCCCTATCTGTCTCTTTTTATATCTAAATTTTTTAGTAGTATTTCACTTAAATTACTTCAGAAGTCATGCCCCGTTTTAAGTGTTGTAACTCCCGATCACCGCTACCCTTTCCGATTGATCTGAGCCTCATAACATATGTCAGGGCTCTGCCCGACTAAGTTGTTGGGGTTCTGTCTCGTGGCATAGGGACAAGGTTGAATGATGGGTACTATACTTAACACAAGTGCATTATATATTTTCAAAATAGCTCAGAAGTTATACCCAAAATTTATACCAGAAGGTTTTCTAGTTGAACCCTAAAGTTACAAAGTGGGTCCATTCTATTTTCTCACTATTTATTTCCTTTTTCTTTATAATATAATTATATTCAAAAATGTCCCAAACCATAACAACTCTCATCAAAACTATTATATTTTTATTATTATTATTACTATATTTTATTCACTAAGAAACTCTAATTGAGACACCTAAGTAATTCCGCATAAACCTTAAAATTTTCATAACAATCAGAATCAGGATCAGGACCCCTAAAACTCAGGGGGGGCATTTCCCATTCGATATTATCATCACAGTTTATTATCAAAATCGAATTTTCTCGTTCCGTCGACTCAGCTAACCTACAAAAACACGTGGCAACCATATAAAGAAACATGACTCGTCGCGCCACGCGACGGGAACAAGAAGACCCCTCGCGCCACGCGAGGAGGACGATTTTTCAGTATAAATAGAGGACCGTGGGACTTGATTTTCTGCGTTGGAGCGACAAGCAAATTCGTTTTACACTTCGAGATATCGTCTGATTACTACCAAACACACACTAGCTCGAATTCTGCTACGATACCGGGTATTAACTCGATCGCTATTACGATTCAATGTCCGATCGATCAATGTACTCAATGGATGTTTAAGTGCTGCCCACATTAGGGTGATGCTTTGTTATTAATCGTTAATTCGATGGATGTTTAAGCATAGCACTTTGTCATTCGTTGTGAGGGTTGATCTCGTGAGTTATCGTAATTGCTGTATTAAGTTACCTACCTAGTTCGTGTGCACTAGGTTACAAGGCTAAATCAATAGGCTAAGCTCTGCCTGTATAAATCTACAATATATCAAGGATTATCTGTAGACTAAACTTTGGCCGTATGAATCTGCATGATTATAAGTGAGTCATTCTCTTTTTATCTAATTACTTTCAAAAGCATGTTTATTTTCAAAAGTTATAATTACAGTGATTAAGTTTATGTAATCACCAAGTTACAGCCGGTATGTGGGGTTTTGTATACATTACTTGATAATCTTCACCATTGGGGCAGCCAAGGGGTGATATGACCATAATCACAGACACCATTGGAAGAATGGGCCAATGGGTCGAGTGATAAAGTACTGTGGGTAGTTGGTTGATATCAGAAACATTGTAATCTTCCTTAATACTGTAAATTATAACAAATGTGTCGTTTTAGTAAATAGAATGACTCACTCAGTATTTCCCGCTGACAAAACCTTTTTAAAACACGTTTCAGGTAATTACAGTAGATGGGAGTAAAAGATGGATACGTCACTGAAAGGCATCAAGAAGTGGCTTATTTTATTAATTAAATTAAAATTTAGAAATATTGTTTTATGTAATTATCTTTATTAAAGCTACCATTGTAAAACGTTGGTTTATCCCATCTATTTAATAAATAAAATCCAGTGTTTTCTAAACTCTGATATTTTTCCTAACTCACGGTCCTGATGAAATTTCCGCTGCAACGTTTTCAAAATAATCACCGGTACCACTAGGCTGTTCGCGACTCCCGATTCCGTCCAGGGAGGGTCGGGGGTCGTGACACTTGATCATCGGGAAATCAGGGTGTAGGTTGAGCGGTTTGGTATTCTTTTGTCTTCTAGAATCTTGGGATGATACGTACGAGCTGTGACGGGGAAGATCGTCTGAGGCCTCGACCCAAGTTTCTTCCGACGGAATGTACGAGCTTTTTCTATCGGCTTCAACCTTCCTTTGTTCCTGCATTTTCAATGTTGGGCGACCACGAGTTTTCTTCAGAACAACAGGAGGTTTTTTGTTATTGTTCCCTGGATTGAGGATTTGCTGAAACTTTTCAAAGAAGCTCCTTTTCACTTGAGGGGGTGTTGGATCGATCTGTCGTTTCAATTTTTCAAATTCCGCGTCTACATCGATATCCTCTATCTTAGTCCTTGCAGGCTTGAAGTCAAGCTTCTTCCAGAACACGTCTATCAAATTGATACGGATTTGCTGACATGTGGACGAAAACAAATTAGGTGGCATAATCATAACGACAAAGGTCAAAAATATTAATTACCGTTATTTTCCAACTTTTCCAAACGACAGGCACATGGCAAACCATAGCTGGTAAAAAGTTGGCAACCATAGCTTGCACCGTAGGCTCTCAACCCGTCTTCCTTACGTTTTAGTTCCATATTCAAAAGCTCAATAGTAAATATTGAAACCTTTCTGAGAATATTTGCAAGCATGGGATGATCCTTGTGGTGCTTCATCAAATAATTAAAAACCTCTGAAATTAAAAAACGTAAATAGTCAGTTTTTGTTATTATATAAAATTTGAACATAATTATGTAAGAAATACTCACGTTCACGGCCATCTTCTTTCAGCTGTGCTTCAAGGTTTTCCAAGTTATACCTGTATATTTCCTCGGTCGTAGACTCGCACAATGTCCAAAATGTACGTACGAATTCTTTCCACTGCTTGTTAGAGAATTTCCTCTTGCTGTTCTTATTAATATTTTGTTGAATATGGAACCGACAAAGATACTTATGCGCTTTTGGAAAAACTTGTTCACACGCATTAATTAGCGCAAATTCCCTGTCTGTGAAAATCACGCGCGGTTCCATACATCCTACCAGCAAGACTTGATCCTCTACAACACCCATAGGTAGTTCTCTAACTTCTCAGCGAAAATTACCGCACAAGCAGCCGTAAACGATTTGTTTGTCGACGTCATGCCTACGACCTGAACAAATGGCAGGTTGTACATGTTCGTTTTGTAGGTGGCGTCAATCATTAGCACATGCGGGAAGGCACACCACATAGTGAATGATTTTTTGTGAACAAAGAAGACATCTTCAACTGCGTTCGATATCTCATTCGTGCGCATGTAATAAGTGTAATCTTTTTCGAGAAGAGTGTTTTCAAGTTTTTGCATCGGAGACTTACCGACATTTTTTCCGGCGTTGATCTTCTGAACAACATTGTGTATATCTTTCGGAATAAGCTTTCTAGCCGGATTGTTTTTCGTCAGCGTTCGCCAGATACTTTGGTTGGGAATATCTTGCTCTGCCAGCTTCTTAACCAGTTTTGTATCCTCCGAAGAAAGCCTTCTCGCATACGCGTGACCCTCTAAGTTTTCAATAGAAGTGTGGTTATGCTTCGCCTTCGTCACCTCGATCCTCCAAACACTTCTGGATGATTCCGAAAACCCGATCATCTCGAACGGGCAGCCTATTTTCTTGCTACCCGTTTTCCTCTGTGTAGCTATACTCTTATGCTCCCCACCAAAAGTACAATGAAACCAAATCTTGTAATTCTCTCCTCTTTTATTCGACCTCTTAATCACAATGAGGTAACCATTGTCTTTTGCCATGTCTTGTACCCAACGCACCAACTCTTTACGTGACGAAAAGGTCTGCGTTGTATCAAACAAAAATGTAACCGGGTAACAGCCTTCCTCGTCAACAGACATATTCTCCGGCTCACCATCGTCACCGAGGTCCGAATATTGTTGATGTTCAAAGCACTGTTGACAACCGTAACTGTGATTTGGATAACACTCCTGCTGTACAAAGCTGTGCTCACCACCGTAACCGAAATTCGAATAACCTTTTGTGCGTAAGGGTCCTCCACATGGGTATTCAAATCAAGCGTCACCGTGTTATCACGATAACGAATGCCAGATACAACCTCTGCCTCCTTCAAGTTGGACGAGACCGGTTTCTCATACGAGTCAGAAATAGCGGTCCCCTCGTAAGAATCTGGAATAACTGACTCGTCAGAATATGGACCGAAAAGATAGTTGCTTAACCATGACATCGTTTTTTCAAGACACGTAACTAATACCGCAAAACCGCGCATTATTTTGAAGAAACACAAGTAATTTGGAAATCGACAAACAACAAAACCCCCGTATGTTTGTAAACAACATATTGAGTGCTTTATATCTCGAACATTAAAGGTAGTGTCTCAGCTTGCTTTTAAAAGGGAAAATTTGGGGTCGAAGCGCCGCGCTATGGCCAAAGCGTGGCGCTTAGGGTTAACGACAAACCTCGTAATCAGCTTTATGTCTCTCAAACAGTAACTCATGTCTCAAACGTCAATCAAGTCACCTTTTGTCGAGCTAAGCGCCACGCTATGGCCAAAGCGCGACGCTTTGAGGTGTGAAAATAATTTTGGCCGTGTGTAAATAGCATTACCCTTCCTCAAAGATGTGATGATGTTTGACTTTGATGTTATTGCCTTCAAAGTCCACGTGACATTGATGATGTTATATTTAATGGGGAAGGATCCACTAAAAAGTGGATTTTGCCTAAATAGTCTAAGAAGTATTGTGATGATGACATGTGACACTCCTAATAAGTAGGAATGAAGGGCATTTTGGTCCTTATAAATAGGAGTAAAAATGACATGTGGCACCACTTTTGTTTTTTAAAAATACAACAAAAAAATCTAGAACAAAAAAATTTAGCACAAAAAATCTAGTACAAAAAAATATAGCACAAAAAATATAGCACAAAAAAATCTAGCTCAAAAAAATCTAGTACAAAAAAATATATCACAAAAAAAATGAGCAAAAAATGTAGTACAAAAAAATTTAACACAAAAAATTGAGAAAAAAATTTAAGACAAAAAAATTCAGCACAAAAAATTTAGCCCAAAAATATAGTACAAAAATTCAGCACAAAAAATGTAATACAACATAGAAATACAACACATTTTAGTGTTTTTTTTAGTCTTCATATTTTATATAGCAATATGGTACTCAAATTAAAGATAAAAAGACGCTCGATTTTACGGTGAAATTTTTATGAAAACATAATGTCGTATAAAAAAGTTATGAACGTTTAAAATAAGGGGGTAGAATATGCATGTGTCTTGCATGTGGAAAGAGAAAGTCCATAAATAGGATTTTCCCAAGATACCCTTGCACTCCTCCTTTCTCCTACACTTTCATCTTAACCATTGATTTAAAAAATGAATGGTTAAGATTCCTTCTCATCCTACTTAGGCAAAATAAACTTTTTATTTGATCTTATTAATACCCCACATGTCCTCCTTGAAATCCCCCTCCACCAAAGTCTACGGGATGATTTCTTAAATTAGGGTATTAAAAATCATTTAATTTCCATCCAAAATTCTGCATGTGTGCCGCCTTATATCCTCCACTGTAGCCTACGGTTCTTAGACCGTAGGTTACGGTCGATAGTTTCTGAAAACTCAGATTCCGCATACGTAGGTTACACCTCGAACCCGCAGCTTACGTTCCTAATTTGCTGGAGCTTTATGGCTGATGTAGTTAGCTACATTGCATCTTTCAGTTAATTACAAACAACCCCTAGACTTCATTCATTCACAATTCTTGCGCATCCAAGCCATGTTTTGACCCGAAACATATACCGAACGATGTGATATATCTTGCTCATCATCCTTGCTCGTTCCATTTCATTTCCAAACGTCCTAACTTCACCGAATTAATCGATTAACCTGTCAAACCACAAACTTTCGTAGTTAATATATTCAAAGCATATAATTACGTAAACGACAATAAATCACACAAGATAAGCACGTTAACACTCGGGTTTCACACTCTCCATCAGTATGAACAAGATATAATGTATTTTTGGTACACTACTTTGAATACACTTTCCTTTTCATCTATCATATCATCCATAATACACTACCATTACCTCCTACTATCCATAATACACTACCATTACATCCTACTATCCATAATACCCTACTATTACCAATATGTGTAGTATTTTTCACTTTATACACATGTGCATCAACACCCTTCATAACATACCAAGCAACATATTACATCATAAAGTGAAAAATGTAACCAAACAATCAACCACTAGATATAACTAACCAAAAACATGTATATTGGCCTACTTCATCATTCAAAATCACAAACTTTTTTTGTAACAAAACACGTCATATCACATTCATAAAGATGCACATGTGCATTTCATATATTGCTAATGTAAAAAGTAGTGTATTATGGATGGTAGTGTAAATGAAAGTGCAATTGTCTAATACTGGTAATGTATAACGGAACTTGTCAAAGAAATGATACATATGCACATGTGCATTGATAATTGTTAATAGAATTTTTTTGGTAACGAAAAATAACGATTTTTAATAAAAAAAAAAATAATAATAATAATAATAAATTGTGTGTTTTTTTAGGTAATTTTAGGTTTTTTTTTTGTTCACATTGTTTCTCATGGTTCTCGCAATAAGAGTGGTTCTCAAATGAACCATACCCTATATATAGGGTGAGGTTCTAGAGTGAACACTAGTGTATTTGCGAACTGAGTGAACAAATCCTGGTCATCGATTTACACACATGTATGGCTAGGATTTCATCATCAAATCGTAAATACACTAGTGTGTTTCATCATCAAATCTTGGCCATTGATTTACACACATGTATGGATAGGATTAGTTCGCTTAGTTCGCAAGTACACTAGTGTTCACTCTTGAACCTAATCATATATATATATATGTATATAGGGGAAGGTTCATTGGGAAACACTAAAAAAATGGGGAACAACGGGGAACCGGCTCAAACGAACTCCTATTGGACTCATTCCAGCGGCGTTGGAACCGGCTCATCGAACCTTAACAAAGATCTCTTAACCCTAAACCCTAGATCCTAACTCCTAAACTCTAAACCCTAAAGCTAAAGAATAAGGCTAAAATCTAAGCTAAACCGTAAAATCTAAACTATAAACTCTAAAAGCTAAACCCTAAAGGCTAAACCTAAAGCTAAACCCTATAGCTAAACCCTAAAGCTAAACCCTAAAGCTAAACCCTAAGGCTAAACCCTAAAGCTAAACCCTAAAAGCCAAACCCTAATGTATTTAGGGTTTAGGGGTTATGATTTAGGGTTTAGGGTTAAGAGATCCTAGTTAGGGTTCGACGAGACGGTTCCAACGCCGCTGGAATGAGTCCAATCGGAGTTCGTTTGAGTCGGTTCCCCACTGTTCCCCACTTTTTTAGTGTTCCCCAATGAACCTCACACTATATATATATATATATATATATATAAGGATGGGTTAAAATGAAAACCACCTTTAGTTGTGAGAACCGTGAGAACTAGGCCATCCAAAAGGTTTTTCCGAATTTTTTTTCTCAAACGTCATAAAAAATCACTTCTTTCATAAAAACAAATTAAAAAAAGTGTTGCATACCCACATTTACATGAGGCGTAAAAAAATATTTATCTTCATACAAAATTTACACCAGCGCGTAAAAAAACTTGCATCAGTCAAAACTACCGACTCGACAATTTTTTTTACTTTTTTTACAGATGTGTTTATAATATTTTCATCTACGTTTGTGCAAAAAATTTTTGGCTAACTCGCACGAGAAAGAAAAGTTCTCACGGTTCTCACAACTCGTGGTGGTTCTCATCTGAACCGAACCCTATATATATATATGTATATATATACATACATATGTATATATATATACATATATATATATATATTGGATGCGGTTCAATCGAGAACCAAGCCGAGTTGCGAGAACCGTAGGAACGAATATTAACCAACCAAGTTTGGACACCTCATTAAGCATATGTGATATTTTGAGGGGTATTTTGGTAAAACAACTCAACTGACATATGGAATCTCGAGGTGTATATCAGATCATTTTTTTCTCTCTATCATAAAGGCCTGTTCTCTCTCCCCCCCCTCTCTCTCTCTCTCTCTCTCTATCTCTCTCTCTTTCTCTCTCTCTCTCTCTCTCTCCCTCTCTTGTCACGAAATCAGAGCATTTGCTCTCTCTTATCGATTATTGCTTTAAAAAGCTTAGTGCAGATCTCGGAAACTATCGATGATTAGCAGATCTCCGGCGAGATTCCGGTAGATCTCTGAAAACTATCGATGATTAGCAGATCGTTACTAAACCGGAATCAACTCACCGGAGTAAATCCTGCGTCGATTTTCGAGATCTACCGGCTTGCGGATCTAGATCTGTCAATAAACATGATTTCCAGAAGGATTCCTGAATCAAATCAGATCGATGTAGTGGGTGTGAAGTCTGATGAAGGTGAGGTTTGTGGTGGTGTTTCACGGTGAAGGTAGGGGGTTATAGTGGTGCGAAGATCAGTGAAGATGGGGTTGTGATGGGCTGTGAAGTCCTATGAAGGTGGGGGTTTGTGGTGGTATTTGACGGTGAAGGTGAAGGTGGGGGTTGTGGTGGTGTGAAGTCTGGTGAAGATGGGCTTTGTTGTCACGGCCCCCGGCCCGGTGTTACCCGGTCAAGAAACCACGGGACAGAAACCCGTGGTATTGAATATTTAATTTGGCAGCGGAAATGTTGACAGGATCTTTTAAACTGAAAATGCCCAATTATTTTATTTCACAATTTGGGAAATAACACCCATAATTTACAATAAAGGTGATTTCACTAGGAAATCCCTGTTTTTACAAAAACATGTTTATTTATTTTACTGAGCCACCTCTTCAAGCTTTAGTGCTACGCGGCACTTTTCCTTGGTTCACAGTAAGTCACTGAAACATGTTTTAAAAAGATTTTATCAGCGGGGAAATACTGGCGAGTCATTCAGGTTATATAAAATGACACCTGAGTTATAGATTATAGCATAAGAACGATTACAATGGCTACTATCTTATTTTTTATATGGCGCCGTGTCACACCCTGGTGACGATGGTCATACCACTATTAGGTCCTTTCACCCAAGTAGTGATGATTATCACTGTTAGGTTGGTGAACCTAACCGTGAGAAATTAGTAATGTGCACAATACCCCACTAGCCAGTGATTCAAGATAACCAAGACTTAATCCCTGTAATTATAACTTTTTGAAAACAATTTAGGTATAGTAAAACATTGTTGATAAAAGAGAATGACTCACTTTGCAAGTTTAATTGGATAGAACCTTGCCTACTGATTTAGACTTGGAACCTAGTTAAATAACAATGCACACGAAACTAGGTTAGTAACTTAATACAACATTTACGATAAACTCACGAAATCAAAACCCTCACGACGAATGACAAAGTATAGCCCAAATACGGGCAGCACTTAAACATCCATTGGATCGGTTTCAATCGATCGGACATTGTATCGTAGCAGTGATCGAGTTAATACCCTGTACTCGTAGCAGCGTTTCCCTAAGTGAATTTGTGATTTTGAGCAGTATACTTCGGTTTTAAACAAAATTTTCGAACACGGATGAAAGCCTCCTGCACGAGCAATTTATAGTAACATTTTAGGTTTTACGCGGCCCGTGTAAACCTTAACAAGATCTTACGCGGCCCGCGAGGGCCCCCTAGTCTACGTGTAGGGCTAGCGTGTCACAGGTAGGTCCGCCACGTGTGCGACACGTGGGTTGAACGCTTATCCGGAGAATTTTAGGCTTGTCGCGGCCCGTGTAGCCTTACTTTATGGCTTACACGGCCCGCGTGAAAATCAAATTTCTTAAATTTCTTGGTTTTTCATGGACATTAGGGTTTCAAGGGTCCGGGTTTTCACTTACGGGTCGTTTAGGGACATTTTTGCAGGTCCTTACATTTGTGGTGGGTTGAGTTGGCCGATGAAGGTGGGGGTTTGGGTGGTGTTTCACGGTGAAGGCGGGGGTTGTGGTGGTGTTTTACGGCGACGGTGGAGGTGGTTTATGTGGGGTTATAGATCTGAACCCATGGTTTGTGTGGTGTTTGTAGATCTGAATCCATCGTTTTCAACCCAATTCTGAGGTGGTTTTTTGGCATCAACTGCCACCTTTAACCACCCCGTCACCACCACAAGCACTAATGGGGAGTGTGAAACATGAGCCTTAAGTGTATTAGATTGTGTGATTTAATGTGGTTTGTGTGATTATATTCATTGAATATAGTAACTATGAGCTTTTGTGGTATTACAGGTTAATCGGCATAATTCGGAGAAATTAAAGTGTGTGGAAGCGAAGAGGAACAACCACGGATGTTTATTGAGAGAAATCATATCATTCGGGATTTGTTCGGTTCGAAATAGAGCTTTGAAGATACAAGAAATATGATATAACAAAGTTTAGGGGCCTTCTGGTAATTAAACAAAAGACAATTGTAGTTGAAATATTGAAAGAACGAGGAATGATAAACTCCACGGGTTGAAAGTGACAGATGATGAAAGTTTGGTTTTGTTGTTCGTGGGAGCTGAGATTTGCGCCTCCACCTACTGTATAAACCATAGGTTACAGTGGAGGGATATGCATGCATGAAAAGAAACAGAAGCGATGTATCGTAACCCACACTCAAAACCATAGGTTACGGTCATAATATATATGCAACATGCACATGTGGGTCTTGTGGAATTGAATGGGTTTTAAAAAGAAAACCTAGACATACACGCCCATGAGGTGGACATCTTGGAACATGAGGGGCTGACAACATCACAAGGATTCTAGACATGGTGGGCCGAAACATTGAGAATATATCAATCACATTAATTCTTGATTGGGGGATCTTAGAAGGTGGCGGGAGGAATATTATAATCACCAAGGAAAAACATATTCAACATCTCCATCATATTTGACGACAGACACACATCAAGAAAAGAGGGGACTTTTGGCGCATACCTCTTGCACGAGGACCATCATCATTTAAGATAACAAATCAATATAGCATCCTCATAATTGACGGCAATGAGAAGCACATCTTGGGGGGTTTTATTAATATTCAATATAATTATCACCCAAAGCACAAGATGAAAGATGGTTTTCTACCGCGCATCAAGCCTTTGAAGATCAACCAACCGACATGAGCGACTAGTCTTTTTATGGTTTCCTCAGGGTGGAGGATTCTTGTAAGTGAACTAGGTTATGTGTTTGAAACATTGTTAAATCCAGTAATCTAAGCATTTGATGCTTGTTACCGGTTGATTTGATTTAGTTGAATTGTAAACGATTGATTTTGCTTAAAACCTAGTTTTGATTCTTTCAATTCCCGAGAGTTCTAATAATTGGGATATATTAGTAGGGATTGGGTTTGGTAATTTTCAATTGATAATCATGTGATAACCTCTCATTGTTAATCAATCAGAGTACTTAGTCCTCTTTTACCACAATCAGTTAAATCAGATTATGCAGTTATGTCTATGTAATTGTAAACAATCCAACACAAACCGAATTTACTTTGAATCTGAAATCCAGAGGAACCATTTTTCTCCCATTGTTTACAAACTCATATTTTCATAATTTGCTAGTTAATCAACTCTCAAACAAACAAGATTTACTTTTTCTGCAATAGTTAATCAGCACTTGACATAACGACACTTTCCACAATCCTCCTCTGGCTCGATATCTGACTTATCCTATCTGCATAGTTTAGTTGGTTTTTGCATGTTCTTAACGACAAACATCAAAATGGCGCTGCTGCCGACAGGAGTGCGCAAAGTGTTTAGTGTTAAGTTTTAGTTAAAATAGATAAAAATCCAAAAATAGTGTCACTTTGTTTTGTTTTGTTTTGTTTAGAATTACGTGACGTTTCTTTTGTTTGTGTTGCGCAGGTGATCTCATATTTGTATGCATTATACGAGAAACTCCGAAAAAGCTTCACAGCTGGTATTTGATCCGGAATTTGAGAGAATCGTTAGGCACACCAGAGTTGTGCAACGAGAAAACAAGATAGCACGAGCACCGACTTCAAATCTCAAAACAATGGAGAATTCAAGCAACCTCGAGAAGCAACCCGAAACTTCAACTGAACAAACTCAATTCACCCCGATTCCTACACAGCCATCACCCAACACGTTTATTCCGTCTGAACAACAATTATAATCCAACCAAGCTACTTCTCCACTTCCACCTATGCCACCAGCACCGTTCCCTAATCTTGACAACATGCCACCATTCACAACTCAACCAACATCCTTTCAATACCCAACATTCACCAAAACCATCTAACATCCAACACTCCTCACCATATGTGAGGATTGTTGATGATCATAGCACTGCCCCACCTAATCAGACATAACCCGTTAACACATCCACTTCAATTCCTTTACTGACACAACCCTCCCATTACCAACAAGCTCAGCATCAACAGTTCATTTTCATAACTTCAATATTTGATCAGGGGAATAGTTCAGGGGAATTTGGGGATGGTTACGATGAGTATGATAGTTATGGTAATCAAGGTGAGCGGTAAGGATTGCATTTGGATAATTACCAAGGAAACATGGGTTAGAGAGTACTAGAAAAAGAACACCCAGGCACGTTTGGGTATCAACGACAGTTTCAGCAACCGAATCCGATTACTCAACAACCAATTCCGGGAAGGCCTCTAGACATACCATTGCCGCCACCGGTGCAACAAATGCCGGTTTAATAGAGGCCACTCCCACGGAATTTGGTTCCACCGGTTAACCCACCTGAAGGTATTCCTAGGGGATACGACTGCGGACCGGTGTGGGGTGTCGAAAGCCATTTCAAGCCCACGATTGCCAACAACCCATCACCGGTTGTGATTCCTCAATTACTAGGCGGTCGATCATTTGAGCTACGAGCACAGTCGATCTCTAGCTTACCCAAATACCACGGTCTGGCACATGAGGAGCCGTATCTGCATATCACCGCTTATGATGCACGGTGTAATACTATCGGGGGTCAAGGTTTCACAGCGAGTGTTGTGAAATTGGTTCTTTTCCAATTCACACTCGAGGATAAGGCGCAGCAATGGTTTCACTCGTTGCCATCTGCTTCGATCTTTACATGGTCCGATATGCAGCAGCTATTCTTAGATGAATTTTACATGCCTCAGCGAACCAAGAACGCTAGAAAAGCTATTCGGAACTTCCAACATCAATCCGATGAGTATTTTCATGAAGCATTTAACCAGTTCAAAATGATGCTCAAGAACTGCCCATATCACGGTATACAGTTGTGGGAGTTGCTTAATGCTTTTCATGAGGGGTTGACGGACGAGGATGCTAGAGATCTTAATTCAATATCGAATGGTACTTTCGGAACAAATTACAAGAATGTCCATTGGGATTACTTAGAGAAAATGGCAAGTACATCAAAGCGGAATGATCAATCATCAAGAAACACTCGACGTTCAGTGGTGAGGGTAGTTGACCAAACATCGGAGGTTGGAGGGCAATACACGATCTGTGGGCATTGTGGAGATCTAGGGCACAAAGCTGATCAGTGCCCTAGCATTGTGGATAAACAAGATGACATGAATATGTTGCAGAGCAATGGGAACAGGTACTCAGGTTCCCAAGGGAATAATCAGTACTACCAGCCCTGCAATCAGAATAATTATCAAGGGGGTAGTAACTTCGAGTATCAAAGAAACTACCAGCAAGGTAGTGGGGGTAGTAGTGAGATTATGGAGATACTAAGATCAATGCAGCAGGAGATGCAAAAGAGAGGTCAGCTAGATTATTTACGGGCTCAAAGGGATGAGATTCGGGACAAAGCCATTCAATCACTGACCACACAGATGGGGCAACTAGCTAGTGAGGTAGCAGCATTGAAGCAGCAACAAGGGAAGCTGCCAGTGACACTCAGGCAAACCCTAAGAACGCCAAGAATACACTGATCAGTGGGGTAAATCCTGTTTCTAAATTTAAATGTTATGATAATGATTTGTCTACGTCTCAGGTTATTGCAGGTTTAAGTGAAGCAGCTGCGGAAGGGAGCGGAATTGATTTGGGGGAACCGGTTATTCCCATCAGAGTTGGAAAGTTCAAAATCCACAAGGCATTGCTGGATTATGGAGCGGGAGTAACCGTATTACCCGGTAGCTTGTATAACCAGTATGATTTTGGTCCGCTACAAGCTTGTGATAGCCATGTTCGCGGATGTAAGTTGGAAGCAACCTCGGGCGGTTGTGAAGGATGTGGTTATGCAACTGGGCGATAGCTACTACTCGGTGGATTTCATGGTGCTCGACTATGCACCATTGAACACATACGAGCAGCCATAGATAGTTTTGGGTCGCCCATTTCTATATACCGCTAATGCACAGATTGATTACAGAGGCGGAATGGTCACCATGAGCTACAAGAATCGTAAGTTGTACTTTAATTTGTTTTTAAAAACTATTACTTACTATCTTGTTAATGATACTTGTCACACAGTTGCTACTAACGAATATGTTTCAAGTGTGACCAAGTACAGGTTAGAGGCGAGTGAACATCGGGTGATGAAGGTGGATACGAGAATGAGAGCTGAAGAGGGGAAACCACCTGATGGTGGAAACGAGCAGGGCAATGAAGTTAAATTTAACCCCAACCATAATGGAGCTATGACCCTCCCTAAGAACTGGATGGAGATGTACGGAGAGAAATGGGAGGGTAAGCATTCATCTGAACCACCTTGAGCACATCAGGTATGGTCTGGTTGAAGACCTTTAAACTTAGCGCTCTCGGGAGGCAGCCCGAGGATGTAGAGTAGTGTACCTTGTTTGGTTTCATTTTGGTGTGCTTGTGTTTTGAAAGGTTTCTATAATTCAATCATCATGGATGCAATAAATCAAGTGTGGGGATGTCGTGCAACATCCCCGGTGAGATATCAAAGAAGCTATGGAATGCGTTTATTCTGGTTAAAGCAAAACAGCCGCATCATCACAGACACATGATCAGGTGCATGTGTTTATCTATCCTATGTTTTATTTTTTTCGTGTACTTGGTGGTGTGAAACTTTTGTGTTAGGAGTGGTTTTGTTTGTGAGTCGAGTTGGTTGTTAGCCGTTCATGGTTTGCTGGTGGTATTTCTCGAGTCTAGATTATAAATTGCACCATAGATTTGGGAAAATGTATACCAAGTGTGGGGATGCGGAAACTCGAGAAAGGGTTAGTATGATTGTTGATATTGAAGGGTTGAAATTGTGAAAAATTGAAAATTTTTAATTTTTTTTGTCTCAAGTATGCTTGAACTACATGAAAACCAACATTTTCAATTGCTAAAGGATTCCTACTGACATTAAACTAACTTAGATCCCGAGTCATGGTTGTCCCTTTAAGTTTCATGAGAGTGTTTCTGACAGGTTTTTAGATGATAGTTGAGAAGAGATGCCTAACTAGGGGTAACATGCTTTAGGAATTACACATGCTATATGTCGGTAACCCATATTCCTTTTATTCGGTGAGACATTTGAGCCTACTTGATTGTTAGTTGAATTGCAATGAATATTCAATTGTTGAGTGTAGGTCGTATGTTGCTTTGTGTTAGAACTTGTGTCGTTTGATACGTGCCAAGACTGTGGTTTAGCATATGCACATAGATGGTAAAGGCATTAGGATCCATTCATTGTGTTATGTGTTGATTGTGTATCCATCTTACCTTAGTAAACCATGTTGAGCCTTATACCTTTCGTTTTGTTACACCTTGTTTGACCCGTTTGAGATACCAACCATGAATGACAAGTGTGTTTAGAAGTATGTTATGAAAAAAGAAAATAATTGAAAAGAAAAAAAAGAAAGAAAAAGAAAAACAAAAATCATTACTATTTTCGTGTTGTAAAAATGGGCCGAAAATAACCCGTGTGTTAGTATTATTGTGAATAAGTTGTCATGGTTTGGTATATTAAATGGTGTTCGCCAATAAACATAAAAGCCCAAAAATATTTCCCTACCTTTACCCTTAACCTAAAACCCAAAAGTCCTTTTGATATGTGTCCCGTTACTTGATAGAGTGGAGGTATGATTGCTATACAAGCTTATGATTGTAAGGTAGCATGTTTGGTTTTGAGGGAAATATACACTAGCTGTGACAACTCGAAATTTAGAACCTTCCTTGTATCCCGATGTAACATGCTTAAACGTGTGACTAGTTAACTTGTATGATTAATGATAAGTGAACCTTTTATGTGACTATGTGTTACGTTTATATGTATACTTGTGTGTATAGTATGTGTATATGTTTAAGTGAGCCGAGAACCAAGAACCCGACTCGAGACCATGTGGTCTCGAGTGAACAGTGCAACATGTGGGCCGGTTGGGCCACACACACCCCTTTAGCCCATTCGAAAACCCATTAGGGTGCATCACTTGAAACTAGTATATAATCCTTTATAATAGCCACACTTGTCATTTTTGGACAAACAACACACATACTCCTCTACACACACACTCTCCATCCTCTCTCACTAAAACCCTAAGCCACAACATTCCTCTCCTTCATTCTCGGATTCAACCGACAACCGTAAGGAGCTTTTGGATCGGCTCACACACACACACCCATTTGGGAAGCTTCATACTCACCTTTGAAACCCATCAATCGGTTAGTGTCTTTATGATGTTTGTTGATTAAAATGAGAGTATGAATAATATGCTCTAACTAGTATAGTTGAGTGCTTGATGATGTGTTTTGTGAATCGGATGTGTATGTTGTTGATAATCGGCTAACATGTTTTGATTTTGGATATATTGCACAATGAACTCATGATATCTTGTGTCTAAATGTGATTCAAACCATTAAAGTGGGTGTTCATGAAACCGGCTTGCATATGTGTAGTACCATGATGAATTGGATTAGTGTAGAGTTGATTTTGAGATGTTATGTGATGATTCAAAACCTTTAGATGAGTATGTTCGAGTGTGTTGATTTGTTGTTCATGATTATGGTGGTGATTGATGCTAAAATATGATGAACAAGTTTGAATGATCAACATGAACATGATATGAATATGTGAAGAACTTGTTGAATATGATATGAAGATGCCTTGAATATTTGAATATTGATATGTTTGATCCATTTTTAGTAAATTGCTAGACAAGAAACATGTTTAAGGATTGTGGTTGGATAGTACATTGTGTCATGAAATCAAATTTCCATTGGATAGTACAACTGTGCAGAATCAGCAATTGTTGGGGGTCGAGACCCCTGGTCTCGACTCGAGGCCACCAAATGTCAACCCGAGATCCCTGATTTCGACACTAGTTGCGAGTCGAGAGCCTACAGTCTCGACTCGAGACCCCACTTGATCAACACCCAAACATCTTGACTCGAGACCACGTTTGCGAGTCTAGTTGCGACTCGAGACCACTACATGCATGACCCGAGATCGCCTTAGTTGCGACTCGAAACCTTGTGGACTATAACTCGAGACCGCACAGTCTCGATAAGAGACCGCACAGTCTCGAATCGAGACTATATGCATGAACACGCTGATTTGAACTTGCACACTATTACGGGCCTAAGTAATTGGGCCGAACGTATGGGCCTTATGTGTTACTGTTGAACGTGAATGTTGATGGACTGCCATGAATGATACTTGAATGCAATGTGCTAGAAACATACGTGTACTACTTGAATACGAACCTGAATTGTATGATACAACTATGATAGGACGCGAGTGACCACAATACTGCTTGATTGACTTTTCTGTGTATCTGCCGAGCAAACCAAGGTGAGTTCACACCCTCTACAAAGCATGGGATTCCCAGGGGTCGGGAATTGGGGTTAAGGAACATGGGTTCCTCGTCCTCCTTGGGTAGGACAGCAATGGTTCAGGAATGTAATTCCTCGTCCTCACGGACAGATAACTCGTACTAGACCAAAACTCTATCACGAAGTCCCTCCTTTTTATATCGACTTAATCGCCGGGCCAATGGCGAGCGGGTCATTAGTTAGATAGCGCTATTTAGGTCTGACAAACCTCACACCGTGCCGCAGAGGACGGGCGTGAACTAATGGATCTGGGGCACGTCAATGATGATAGACATTGACAGTTTCAGGGCACATAAACATGACTACAGTCAGCAGTCGATATGGTAACGAGTCTAGTGGATACATGGGGTAGCCCCCACGGCCGAAATGCTAGATAACTAACACGGGGTAGCCCCCACGGCTGGATTGCCAGAGTAACCGGGAATAAACAAGTCACGTTTTTTTACTATGGGGTAACCCCCACGGCAGGATGCCAGATAAAGGAAACTGTTTTCGAAACAACTTAAAACAAACACCCAACCGTGAACTCACTCAACTTGTTGTTGACTCGTTACTACATGCTTTGCAGGTCCGTAGGTTCTTAGCTGGAGCTTGCATGGAGGAGGATCGTTGTGGGACATGGACGACTGTGTGCCATGTTAAACTTTGAAACAATTAAACTTATGTTTTGATTTAAGACTTATGCTTCCGCTTGCAACTTAAACTATGTTTTGTTTGAACACCAATTGTATTGGTTGAATTTTATAACTACTTATTTGCTTGGTTCAATATGATTGGTGGCTGGATCCTGGTCAGTCACGCCTCCAAGCGGTAGTACCCCGCAGGTGGATTTTGGGGGTGTGACAGATTGGTATCAGAGCCATTGCTTATAGTGAACTTGGTTTTAATAAGGGAAAGGTTTTATTAAAATCAGACTATAACCTGTACAGTGCTCAACGGTCCACAACGACGCTTCACTCCACATGCAAGGCTCGACGTTCTAGGTGATATGATCTGTGTATATATTGCCTACTTGTTAGTTACATAGTACATTGCTTATGGTATGCTTGGTTAGTATGACTACTGTTGCTTGAACACGTGTACGTTTACTCACTTCTGTTATCGCATTTTCGCGAACCCCTCTCACTCACGTTCTTCTTGATATGAAGATCATGTCTGGACGCGTTAACCTGACACAAGCCCAGTTGACGGCTCTGATTAACGAACGAGTTGCCGCAGCACTTACAGCTGCACACGCAGGAGGTATATCCTGCAGTCCGAACTCTTTCTAGGATCTTTAGAATCCTACTCTCGTGAACCAACCTTTGTGTTAAACTCTGTCTTTTCTTTCACCCACGATAGGTCAGCACGCTCAGCCACCCGTGTGCACTTTCAAAACCTTTATGGACTGCCGACCCACTACTTTTAGCGGCACTGAAGGAGCAGTAGGTCTCCTCCACTGGTTTGAGAAACTAGAATCTGTGTTCGAAATGTGTGAATGCCCTGAGGCGCGCAGGGTGAAGTATGCTACCGGTACTCTTGAGGGTTTAGCCCTCACGTGGTGGAACGCTCAGGTTCAAATGCTAGGGTTGGTTGCTGCCAACGCCACCCCATGGGAAACTTTTAAGGAAATGATCAAGGATGAATACTGCAGTCGTGATGACATTCATAAGCTGGAAGTCGAGTTCTTCAACCTCAAGATGACGGGGTCAGAAATTGAGGCGTATACTAAGAGGTCGAATGAGCTGGCCTTACTGTGTCCTACTATGGTGGACCCTCGATTTAAGCGTATTGAACTCTTTCTCAAGGGCCTGGTGCCAGAGATCCAAAGCCATGTGACTTCAACGAACCTCGCCACCATCCAGCAAGTTGTTCAGTTGGCTCACCGTCTCACTGATCAGGCGGTGGAGCAGAACAAGTTACCAAAGCGCATAGGTGCTGCAACTACTTCTGGTACCTCTAGTGACAACAAACGGAAATGGGATGGAACTTCAAGTAAGGGGTCGACTTCTGTCCAGTCCCAGTCTCAGCAGAGAAAGACTGATGACTACAAGAGTCCTAGCCAGCCATCATCTGGTGGTCAAAGTCATGGTGGGTACAAAGGGAATCACCCCAAATGCAATCGTTGCAGCCTGCACCACAGCGGGCCATGCACCAGGGGCAACTGTCATCGGTGCAACAAGCCTGGTCACGCTGCAAAGGATTGCAGGAGCTTATACCCCGCCAATCAGAATCGTCAGCAAGCCCAACAGAACCAGCGTCAGCAGCAGCAAGGTGATAACAAAGGGTGCTTTCAGTGTGGAGCTGAGGGCCACTTCAAGAGAGATTGTCCCCAACTGAACAGGAACCAAAACAACAACAACAATAACAACAATCAGGGGAATGGTAACAATGGGAACAACAACAACAATGGAGCCAGGGGGCGGGCGTTCGTGATTGGCCAAGGCGAAGCAAGGAACGACCCCAATGTTGTGGCGGGTAAGTTCCTTCTCGACGACTTTTATGTTTCAGTATTATTTGATTCGGGTGCCGATACTAGCTACATGTCACTAGGAGTTAGTCAGATGATTAAGCGTATCCCAACACCCTTGAACAGCAAACACACCGTAGAGCTAGCAAATGGTAAGAGTTTAGAAGCCACACACGTAGTCGAGGGTTGTAAACTTATTCTCGCCAACCAGTCCTTCTCTATCGACCTTATTCCTATCGTCTTGGGTAGTTTCGACGTTGTTATTGGGATGGATTGGTTATCCCAACACCGAGCAGAGATTCTTTGCAACGAGAAGATTGTTCGCATTTCGGGTTCCGATAACGAACCTCTCATGATTCGTGGCGACAAGAGGAGTGCTGTTGAGAACGTCATTTCTCTCCTTAAGGCCCAAAAGTGCCTGCGAAAGGGCCACACTGCCATTTTGGCTCTCGTTACTGACACCTCAGAAAAAGAGAAGAAGACAGAAGATTTTCCAGTTGTACGCGATTATCCAGAGGTATTTCCTGAGGAATTACCTGGTCTTCCACCTCATCGCCAAGTCGAGTTTCAAATTGAACTAGCTCCTGGAGCTGCGCCTATAGCTCGTGCACCTTATCGTTTAGCTCCATCAGAGTTGGAAGAACTCTCTACACAACTACAAGAACTCTTGGATAAGGGTTTCATTCGTCCTAGCTCATCGCCCTGGGGAGCTCCAGTTCTGTTTGTGAAGAAGAAAGACGATACCTTCAGAATGTGCATCGACTACCGGGAACTCAACAAGGTGACGGTGAAGAATCGTTATCCTCTACCACGTATTGATGACTTGTTCGACCAGCTGCAGGGTTCGAGCTACTATTCGAAGATTGATTTGAGATCGGGGTATCACCAACTGAGAGTCCGAGATGAGGACGTCTCCAAAACAGCTTTTAGAACGCGTTACGGACACTATGAGTTCTTGGTCATGCCTTTTGGGCTGACAAACGCACCTGCGGTTTTCATGGACTTGATGAATCGAGTGTGCAAGCCCTACCTGGACAAGTTCGTTATAGTCTTCATCGACGACATCCTGATCTATTCTAAGAGTCAGGAGGAACACGAGCAACATCTGCGACTTATTCTGGAACTCCTTCGAACAGAATAGCTTTATGCAAAGTTCTCGAAATGCGACTTTTGGCTTCGTGAGGTCCATTTCCTAGGCCACGTGGTAAACAAGGATGGGATTCATGTTGATCCATCCAAGGTAGACTCGATTAAGAACTGGCCTGCACCTCGTACACCAAAGGAAATTCGCCAATTCTTGGGATTGGCAGGTTACTACAGAAGGTTCATTAAGGATTTTTCTAAGATCGCACAGCCTCTCACCTCGCTAACGCAGAAAGGCGTTGTTTACCGCTGGGGAAATGCACAGGAGTTAGCATTTCAGCACTTAAAGGATAGACTCTGCAGTGCACCTATCCTTTCCTTGCCAGAGGGCACAGACGACTTCGTGGTTTACTGTGACGCGTCAATTCAAGGCCTTGGTTGTGTATTGATGCAACGAGATAAAGTTATAGCCTACGCCTCACGCCAACTCAAGGTTCATGAAAGAAACTACACTACGCACGACTTAGAGCTGGGAGCTGTTGTTTTTGCACTTAAGTTATGGCGACACTACTTGTACGGTACCAAGTGCGCCATCTACACTGACCACAAGAGCCTCGAACATATCTTCAAGCAGAAGGAACTGAATATGCGACAACGACGATGGGTCGAGCTGCTGAATGACTACGAGTGATCAATCCGGTATCACCCGGGCAAGGCCAACGTTGTGGCTGACGCCCTCAGTCGAAAGGACACTGCGCCTAAGCGCGTGCGAGCTTTACAACTCACGATCCATTCTAGTCTTCCTTCCCAAATACGAGACGCTCAGATAGAAGCACTGAAGCCAGAAAACGTCAGGGCTGAAGCCCTACGCGGATCAAGGCAACGCTTAGAACAGAAGGAAGACGGAGCTTACTACGTAACGGGACGCGTTTGGGTCCCACTCTATGGCAACCTACGAGAGCTTGTGATGGATGAGGCACACAAGTCTCGCTACTCGGTACATCCTGGTTCGGATAAAATGTACCACGACATCAAAACTACGTATTGGTGGCCTAGCATGAAGGCCCACATAGCAACTTACGTCAGCAAGTGTTTGACTTGTGCGAGAGTCAAGTCTGAATACCAGAAACCCTCAGGCCTACTCCAACAACCAGAGATACCTCAGTGGAAATGGGAGCAAATTTCCATGGATTTTATCACTGGCCTACCTAGATCCCAGCGCGGGAACGATACTATTTGGGTGATCGTGGATCGACTCACAAAATCTGCTCACTTCTTGGCTATCAAAGAGACGGATAAGTTCTCCACTCTTGCAGAAATATACCTTAAGGAAGTCGTTTCGAGGCACGGGGTGCCCACCTCCATTATCTCGGATCGAGATGCACGTTTTACTTCAGAGCTATGGCAAGCAATGCACAAATCCTTCGGCTCACGATTAGACATGAGCACAACGTATCACCCCCAGACGGACGGGCAGTCCGAGCGCACTATTCAAACCTTAGAAGACATGCTTCGTGCATGTGTAATCGACTTTGGCAACCGCTGGGAAAAGCATCTGCCACTTGTGGAATTCTCGTACAATAACAGCTACCACACCAGCATTAAAGCTGCTCCGTTTGAGGCATTGTACGGACGTAAATGCCGGTCACCTCTTTGCTGGGCAGAGGTGGGAGATAGTCAGATCACTAGTCCAGAACATGTGATAGACACGACCGAACAAATCGCTCAAATACGAAAACGCATGGCGGCAGCTCGTGACCGTCAGAAAGTTTACGCCGATAAGGGCAGGAAACCACTAGAGCTCCAGGTTGGGGAGCGGGTGCTACTCAAAGTTTCACCCTGGAAGGGTGTGGTTCGTTTTGGTAAACGCGGCAAACTTAACCCACGATACCTTGGACCTTTCGAAATCATTGAGAAAATAGGCAGCGTGGCCTACAGACTGAACTTACCAGCAGAACTCGGTGCAGTTCACAACGTCTTTCACGTGTCGAATCTGAAGAAGTGTCTGTCAGATGAGACCCACGTAGTTCCTTTGAAGGAACTCACTATCGACGAGCAGTTACGATTCGTCGAGGAACCAGTTGAAATCTCGGACCGGGATGTTAAGGTCCTCAAGAGCACTAGAATACCTCTCGTTCGAGTTCGTTGGAACTCACGTCGCGGCCCGGAGTTCACCTGGGAGCGCGAAGATCAGATGAAACAAAAGTATCCCCAACTGTTCGCAAACAGTACACCCACTACTGAGGCTGAAGCTACGGAATTTCGGGACGAAATTCCAGATCAACGGGGGGTGGATGTGACACCCCAGGAAAACCAGGAAAACCATACAACTTAACTAGCTTCCTCAGTGAGTGCTTACCAAATTTCGGGACGAAATTTCTTTCAACTTGGGGATGATGTGACAACTCGAAATTTAGAACCTTCCTTGTATCCCGATGTAACATGCTTAAACGTGTGACTAGTTAACTTGTATGATTAATGATAAGTGAACCTTTTATGTGACTATGTGTTACGTTTATATGTATACTTGTGTGTATAGTATGTGTATATGTTTAAGTGAGCCGAGAACCAAGAACCCGACTCGAGACCATGTGGTCTCGAGTGAACAGTGCAACATGTGGGCCGGTTGGGCCACACACACCCCTTTAGCCCATTCGAAAACCCATTAGGGTGCATCACTTGAAACTAGTATATAATCCTTAGTAATAGCCACACTTGTCATTTTTGGACAAACAACACACATACTCCTCTACACACACACTCTCCATCCTCTCTCACTAAAACCCTAAGCCACAACATTCCTCTCCTTCATTCTCGGATTCAACCGACAACCGTAAGGAGCTTTTGGATCGGCTCACACACACACACCCATTTGGGAAGCTTCATACTCACCTTTGAAACCCATCAATCGGTTAGTGTCTTTATGATGTTTGTTGATTAAAATGAGAGTATGAATAATATGCTCTAACTAGTATAGTTGAGTGCTTGATGATGTGTTTTGTGAATCGGATGTGTATGTTGTTGATAATCGGCTAACATGTTTTGATTTTGGATATATTGCACAATGAACTCATGATATCTTGTGTCTAAATGTGATTCAAACCATTAAAGTGGGTGTTCATGAAACCGGCTTGCATATGTGTAGTACCATGATGAATCGGATTAGTGTAGAGTTGATTTTGAGATGTTATGTTATGATTCGAAACCTTTAGATGAGTATGTTCGAGTGTGTTGATTTGTTGTTCATGATTATGGTGGTGATTGATGCTAAAATATGATGAACAAGTTTGAATGATCAATATGAACATGATATGAATATGTGAAGAACTTGTTGAATATGATATGAAGATGCCTTGAATATTTGAATATTGATATGTTTGATCCATTTTTAGTAAGTTGCTAGACAAGAAACATGTTTAAGGATTGTGGTTGGATAGTACATTGTGTCATGAAATCAAATTTCCATTGGATAGTACAACTGTGCAGAATCAGCAATTGTTGGGGGTCGAGACCCCTGGTCTCGACTTGAGGCCACCAAATGTCAACCCGAGATCCCTGATTTCGACACTAGTTGCGAGTCGAGAGCCTACAGTCTCGACTCGAGACCCCACTTGATCAACACCCAAACATCTTGACGCGAGACCACGTTTGCGAGTCCAGTTGCGACTCGAGACCACTACATGCATGACCCGAGATCGCCTTAGTTGCGACTCGAAACCTTGTGGACTATAACTCGAGACCGCACAGTCTCGATAAGAGACTGCACAGTCTCAACTCGAGACTATATGCATGAACACGCTGATTTGAACTTGCACACTATTACGGGCCTAAGTAATTGGGCCGAACGTATGGGCCTTATGTGTTACTGTTGAACGTGAATGTTGATGGACTGCCATGAATGATACTTGAATGCAATGTGCTAGAAACATACGTGTACTACTTGAATACGAACCTGAATTGTATGATACAACTATGATAGGACGTGAGTGACCACAATACTGCTTGATTGACTTTTCTGTGTATCTGCCGAGCAAACCAAGGTGAGTTCACACCCTCTACAAAGCATGGGATTCCCAGGGGTCGGGAATTGGGGTTAAGGAACATGGGTTCCTCGTCCTCCTTGGGTAGGACAGCAATGGTTCAGGAATGTAATTCCTCGTCCTCACGGACAGATAACTCGTACTAGACCAAAACTCTATCACGAAGTCCCTCCTTTTTATATCGACTTAATCGCCGGGCCAATGGCGAGCGGGTCATTAGTTAGATAGCGCTATTTAGGTCTGACAAACCTCACACCGTGCCGCAGAGGACGGGCGTGAACTAATGGATCTGGGGCACGTCAATGATGATAGACATTGACAGTTTCAGGGCACATAAACATGACTACAGTCAGCAGTCGATATGGTAACGAGTCTAGTGGATACATGGGGTAGCCCCCACGGCCGAAATGCCAGATAACTAACACGGGGTAGCCCCCACGGCTGGATTGCCAGAGTAACCGGGAATAAACAAGTCATGTTTTTTTACTATGGGGTAACCCCCACGGCAGGATGCCAGATAAAGGAAACTGTTTTCGAAACAACTTAAAACAAACACCCAACCGTGAACTCACTCAACTTGTTGTTGACTCGTTACTACATGCTTTGCAGGTCCTTAGGTTCTTAGCTGGAGCTTGCATGGAGGAGGATCGTTGTGGGACATGGACGACTGTGTGCCATGTTAAACTTTGAAACAATTAAACTTATGTTTTGATTTAAGACTTATGCTTCCGCTTGCAACTTAAACTATGTTTTGTTTGAACACCAATTGTATTGGTTGAATTTTATAACTACTTATTTGCTTGGTTCAATATGATTGGTGGCTGGATCCTGGTCAGTCACGCCTCCAAGCGGTAGTACCCCGCAGGTGGATTTTGGGGGTGTGACACTAGCATATTACACGCTAGTTTTGATTAAGTAGAGAGGATTGTGAAGGGCGTGTGGCATGTGTGTAGTATCATAAGCATGTTAGTTTTAGTTAGGCAAGTCTTAAATTGTTTTAAATGTGTATCACCTAGTTGTCAGATTGTGAATCTCGATTGTGTCAGTCTATGGCATATGTATGACTTGGGACCTTAAATTGTTAATCCGGTAATGGATTTAATGGTTGTTTGTTAATAAGGTGAGTAATGTTTGTAATGGTTGCTTGAGGACAATCAATGATAAGTGTGGGGATGTGATGGGGAGTGTGAAACATGAGCCTTAAGTGTATTAGATTGTGTAATTTAATGCGGTTTATGCGATTATATTCATTGAATATAGTAACTACGAGCTTTTGTGGTGTTTCAGGTTAATCGGCATAATTCGGAGAAATTAAATTGCGTGGAAGCGAAGAGGAACAAGCAAGGATGTTTATTGAGAGAAATCATATCAATCGGGATGTGTTCGGGTCGAAATAGAGCTTTGAAGATACAAGAAATATGATATAACAAAGTTTAGGGGCCTTCTTGTAATTAAACAAAAAACAATTGTGGTTGAAATATTGAAAGAACGAGGAATGATAAACTCCAGGGGTTGAAAGTGACAGATGATGAAAGTTTGGTTTTGTTGTTCGTGGGAGCTGAGATTTGCGCCTCCACCTACTGTATAAACCATAGGTTACGGTGGAGGGATATGCATGCATGAAAAGAAATAGAAGCCATGTATCGTAACCCACACTCCAAACCGTAGGTTACGGTCATAATATATATGCAACATGCACATGTGGCTCTTGAGGAATTGAATGGGTTTTAAAAAGAAAACCTAGACATACACGCCCCTGAGGTGGACATCTTGGAACATGAGGGGCTGACAGCATCACATGGATTCTATTCATGGTGGGTCGAAACATTGAGAATATATCAATCACATTAATTCTTGATTGGGGGATCTTCGAAGGTGGCGGGGGGAATATTATAATCATCGAGGAAAAACATATTCAACATCTCCATCATATTTGACGGCAGGCACACATCAAGAAAAGAGCGGATTTTAGCGCAGACCTCTTGCACGAGGACCCTCATCATTTAAGATAACAAATCAACATAACATCCTCATAATTGACGGCAAGGAGAAGCACATCTTGGGGGTTTTTATTAATATTCAATATAATTATCACCCAAAGCACAAGATCAAAGATGGTTTACAACCGCGCATCAAGCCTTTGAAGATCAACCAACCGACATGAGCGGCTAGTCTTTTTATGGTTTCCTCCAGGTGGAGGATTCTTGTAAGTGAACTAGGTTATGTGTTTGAAACATTGTTAAATCCAGTAATCTAAGCATTCGATGCTTGTTACCAGTTGATTTGATTTAGTTGAATTGTAAACGATTGATTTTGCTTAAAACCTAGTTTTGATTCTTTCAATTCCCGAGATCTCTAGTAATTGGGATATATTAGATAAGGATTGGGTTTGGTAATTTTCAATTGATAATCGTGTGATAATCTCTCATTGTTAATCAATCAGAGTACTTAGTCCTCTTTTACCGCAATCAGTTAAATCAGATAATGCAGTTGTGTCTATGTAATTGTAAATAATCCAACACAAACCGAATTTACTTTGAATCTGAAATCCGGAGGAACCATTATTTTCTCCCATTGTTTACAACCTCGTATTTTCGTAATTTGCTAGTTAATCAACTCTCAAACAAACAAGATTTACTTTTTCTACAATAGTTAATCAATACTTGACATAACGACAGTTTCCACAATTCTCCTCTGGTTCGATATCCGAATTATCCTATCTGCATAGTTTAGTTAGTTTTTGCATGTTCTTAACGACAGACATCAAGCACCCCTACCTCTGTTCAGAAACTCGTCGGTAACCTCTAAATCAAGACTCGATTTTTCAGAATTTAGTGACAGTTACTTTCTCTGTCTAGGAAAATCTAAATCACAAGAGGTACAAATAGATTTTGATGAATTGTTTTATGAGTCAAAAAGTGTTGTGTTTTTTTTTGTTCAATATGTTCTTCAGCTTCTTCTTCTTATCATTTTCAGGTTCTTGTGGTTTTGAATCAATGTGTTTGTGACCGGTAGTGGTGGTGTGGGACACGCGACCTTTTTTGTGACCTACTGAACCACCCTCACTCTCTTCCACGCGTCGCCGGTGGTGCCGGTGTTTTTTTATATTTTCAGTCGGGTGTGCCGGTGGTCCCGGTGGTCTTTTATATTTTCATGGGCAGAGTACAAAAGATGTCTATATTTTGGGAGCTATGGAACCGTTGTGGGTTTGGTTATTGCTAAAGATAGAATCACTGGTAGCCATCGTGGGTTCGCTTTTGTTTCGTTTTGTTGACAGTCATACCATTCTCGGCAGATCAGTTCGGTTTTTATTCCGGTTAATCACTAATTGCTTCCATTTGTGTTGACTACTTGACTAATGATTTTGTTTTATGTTATAGCATTTGTACTTGTTTGTTGTTTGTCTTTATTAGTTGTTTTTTGTTATTGATCTTTTTTTGTGTTCAAAATAAAGATATGGGTTGAGTTAGCAGTGATAGTTAAAAACATTTTTTTTTCCGACAATTGATGACGATGGCGTGGCAAGGATGGTGGAAGGTAGGTTTTTAAACCTGCAACCCCACTTTACAGCCATGATTATTGGAAACTTTGAGCCAAACCCTGTTTTTTCAAGATCCACAGATGGTTTTTAATTTTTGTTGTTGGTTTTTTATATTTTTTAGTCGATGATGATAAGTATCAACTTATCTTAGACATCTATGAGTCGTGATTTTGGTTGAGTTTGTTTGGTTAAAAGCAGGGCGTAAAAAAGTTTATACCTGGATCGTAAAAAAATTTTAAACCCGGTGCGTAAAAAAAGTTTAAAACCGGTGCGTAAAAAAATTTGAAACCGGTGCGTAAAAAAAGTTTTAAACCGCACGTAAAAAAAGTTTAAAACCAGTGCGTAAAAAAAGTTTAAAACCGAGGCGTAAAAAAGGTTAAAACCGGCGCGTAAAAAAAGTTTAAAACCGCGCGTCAAAAAAGTTTTAAACCGACGCGTAACAAAAGTTTTAAACCAGCGCGTAAAAAAGTTTAACCCCGCACGTAAAAAAAGTTTTAAACCGGTGCTTAAATAGGTTTAAAACTGGGGCATAAAAAAAGTTTAAAATCGGGGCGTAAAAAAAGTTTAAAACCACGCGTAAAAAAATTTTTAAACCAGCGCGTAAAAAAGGTTTAAACCCGGGTCGTAAAAAAGGTTAAAACCGGGGCGTAAAAAATTTTAAAAACCGTGTCGTAAAAAATTATCTGAGAATTTTAGTGCATGTTCTAAATTTCTTTTAAAAAAAAAACAATCTTATTCATTAAAACAAAATCAATAATGAAACCAATCATTAAAGCCATAGAAAAAAGACCATTTTGCCCTTTTCTAACAAAAAAACAAAATGTTATTAATTAAAACACAATAATTACATTCCTTTATTGGCTTTTAATCTCATCAATCAAAACCAACTTGATCAATGGCTAAAATTGTTTCCTACGGTTCTCACAGAAAAAGTATATCGTACAATATGCCTTAACATATGATGCGTACGAGATGGCAAATCACACGTTATGTTTTAAAAAAATAAAATCGCATGTAAAGTAAAATAGTTAAATCGCATGTACATTAAAATAGGGGAAATCGCATGTACAAAAGAAGGTAAAATCGCATGTACCAAAAATGAAGAAAAAGGGAAATCGCATGTTGTAAGGCAATCTCTTGCGCCTCGTACGATAAAGCATATTGTATAATAACCGGTCTCTATCCCTATCCCTATATATATATATATATATATATATATATGAGGAGCCGATAAAATGAAAACCATCCCCAGTTGTGAGAGCCGCGAGAACCACTCTCCACCAATAAGATTATGCCATTTATACACTATTATTTTAAACCCAAAAGGTTATTTTGGTAATTTAACCCAAAATGTCAAATCTTCTCTATCTGTCTCTTGTCTTTTTCTCATTTAAAGTCTCATTCATCAGACTTATTCATTCAAATCAACCCCCTCCCCCCAAAATTGAATCTCTCATTTCTTCTCTCTCTCTCTCAAATCATTCACCACCATCTCTCAATCCCCTTATATGAAACAGGCTAGTCTGCCACCCACACACCCGGAGTTGATGAACTCGCCGCCGACCCCCGATAACACCCACCCCTGAGTTGATGAACTCACCACCGGTTTCTCTCTCTCTCACTAGTTCACCACCATGTTTCTCCGGCAGAAACGCCGCCGCTCACGGCGACGGTGAACAGAAGCCACAATGGGCAAACCAGGTGGTGGGTGGTGGGCAGAGGCGGTGCCGATAGTACAACCGGTGGTGGGTGGTAGGTAGAGGTGGTGCCGGATTTGGAGGTTTCGACGTTTTTCGGAGGCGGTGGTGGCGCTGAAAGATGGGTGAAGGGGTGGTTGTTGTGGTGGGTTAGGGACGGCTATGTGTCGAAGGCGGTGGTGGCGGTGAATGGTGGGTAAAGGGGTGGTTGTAGGAGGCGGTATTTGTTCTTCTGCACTTGTAACAGGGACAACTAATACTAGATGTTTGGTGCAAAGATGGTCCCCGGTGGTGCCGGCGGTGCCGTCAATGTCGGTGGTGCCGGTGGTGCCGTAAATGTCGGTGGTATCGGTGGTCCCGGTGGCGTTTGTGTTCTTGATTCTGGTTAGTTTTTTTGAATCTTGGACCATCTTGATTCCGTTTTATTTTGGATCTTGGATTGATTTGTTTTATCTGGATCTTGGATTGATTTTGCAAGTGATGTTATAGATTGACGGCGATGGTGAGGGGGTGGGTTTTGAAATTGATTGTGTAAACTGCTGATGTTATAAATTCGGTTTAATTATTTGATCCCCATGTTTTTGTATATTTGATATTTTGTGTTTTGATCGGAGTGTCGCGCTCCCGTTAAAGATAATATTTATAAGCCCAAATTACCCTTAACTATGTGTTAGTGGTAGTAAGGGGTCGAACCACGAAGAGTATGTGGTTTGCGAATGGATTCGATTGAATTAAAATGAAAGTCACAAATTATGAAGCTTCCTATAATGTTTTTGTATTTTTATTTAGTTGAAAAGATGTGAATTGGTTTAATTGATTAAAGACTAACGATTAACGATTGCAATAAAAATTGATTACTAAACAATAATGATAAAAAGGGTTCACACCCGGTTTCGGTAATTGCCAACCTAGGGTTTCTACAAGTTTTAGATTCAACTCAATTGTATACGATTAGCATATTTAGTGTACCGTGACTTAGGTGCCAATAACTATCAACGTTTCAAAAAAAGGACAAGAATGCACTTTGTAATCAACACAAGTAAAGCCTAACCAAGACAATGCATAACCACACATAACCATTTCGCAAAGTCATAACTTTCTAATCGTTCGACAATTTACGAATACGAAACAAATGTAAACTATTGTCAATGGTTTCAAAAATCAATACAAATTGTCACAAAGTTGAATCAAGAACAATTCAAAACCCTAAATTAAACAACTACCTACACCGGGGTGAAACCAAGGTGATTAGCCGCTCATGGTTGATGAAAGTTGATCACCGGATGCTTGAAACTTGAATGAAACCATCTCGAAGCTTGAAGGATGGAATGATGAGGTGTAGGGTTTGTAATGGTGAAAGGTTCAAGGATGAATGTATATTAGGGTTAATGGATGGTTTGATGATTGTGAATGATGATGATGATATTCTTTATGATTCGGGTGATATGTGTGATAAGAGATGGAATGGAATGGAATGGTGAGTGATAATTAGCTCCAAGATGAAGATTCAAAACTCAATTAGAGTGTAACTCCCGAGTTTAATGCCCCAAGACCAATTGAAATCGTTCCCAATACCCAAATCAAAGAAATTCGCGTTTCGACAATCCACTGCCCGTCGCCGACGGCCTGGGACCCGTCGACGACGGCCTACCAAAAACGTGTTTTTGGCCGACGGCCTATATGACTGGATACGGGGTATTTTGCTTACGGGCTTCACCATAGGGCATCGCCGACGACCCCTCTAGCTTGAATTTCCTGTTTTCTTGTGTCTTAAGTTCCCGGTTGACCGTAAAGCGTTCCGGTTGATCGGTTTTCGTCCCGGTGTCTCGTAAAGCTCTCGAAAAGTTCTTTAAACTTTATTAAACCTGCAAAAACACAAATCTAATTAAAAGTAGGTTATTCAAGATTAAAACTCATGTAAAAACATAAAGTTACACGATTACGAACACCGGTTTTCAACCACGTATCACATCCCCACACTAGTCTTTTGCTTGCCCTCAACCAATCTGTTTTTCACTTTCACGTGGGTCGAACAACGAATACACTCACCATCTCCGAGACGAAGGTTAAGGTCTATTGTCATAAAATATTCAAACTCTTTACAATTTTCACATATTTAACGATAAAGTGCATTCACGTATGAAATGGTTATCCAAGATTAACCCGCCCGCGAAACCAACAATTCATGCACATTCCTCACAATGTTCTCTCCACTCGGCTTATAATTTGGCTAATGTGTATAATGTATTAGCACTTCAATCAATTAATCACTCAAAACTGATTAGAACACGTACCCGCATAGGCTTGCAACTCAATCATTCTCCACCACCGAACATGAATACCAAGCATAAGTCATAAGGTCTTTGTAAGGGTTGTAACGGGGCTAGGCTAAGGGTAGGAAATAGGATATTTTAAAGTGGCTAAGGTGATGAAAATTCGATTTTTATTATGAAAGACTACTCTAAACAAAACTAAACTATAAATATCAACTACAAGGCAACAACTTTAGCCTTTTATTTCTCAACTAAGAACATATTTTTTTGTTCATTTCTTAACAATTTTCTATCTTTTTCATATCATTTTCTGATTTTTTTTAATATATGCAAACAACAAATCACAACTGTACAAAATTTACTCCTATCATCGAATTTCCATCACACGGGTTTAAAAGAAAAAGGTTTTAAGGTTATGGGCTAAAGGGTAGTCAAACGAAAGGATTAGGCTCAAAATTGGCTACTAAGGGATAATTTTTGGGTAAGGATATAAAAATGGTGTAAAAGGAAAAGGTTTACCTAATGCCTTAATCATTCTCGTGCTTGTATTCAGTCTATGGTCTCGAACGTATCAAAAGTTGCAAGTTCTACAATACGCGACTAATGGTCCACTCAAACAAAGAAACATGTATATGTAAATCTATGATATAAAAGTGGCTCAAAACCTCACGTATAAGGGATATGGTATGTGATATGCATAAAATGCTAGTTCCTTAGGCGAATTATTCCCAAATAACCACCCGCTAAATACCCGTCATGCTATTAATTTGAACTTGACCATGACAAAAGACCAAATGGGTTGTGCCATCCCTCGTTGACTTAGTTACTTGTGCTTTTAAGATCGCTTTTGAAACAAGAAATTTTTGAAAATTTTTTGAAATTTTCCCCCATCCCCACACTTGAGGTAAACATTGTCCTCAATGTGTAGTGTTTAAATGAACGGGTCAAAATCAAAAACTTTTACTACTCCCCCATCCCCACACTTGAGGTAAACATTTTCCTCAATGTGTAAGAACTAGAGTTTTAAAACGCACAAGGGATGTGACATGACTAACCTCCCCAAAATTTCACCCCGGAAAAATAAAATACAAAATACAATCCACTTATTACTAAACTAAGAATCAAGGTAAAAAGGAAACGCATGCACCTGATTTTTGTCGCTAGATGCTCATATATTCTTCTTCTCTTCATAAAACGGTCGTCCCTCGAACATCATGTACCTACAAATTCTAACCCTTGTGTAGAAGCATGCTTCTCACAACCATTAAAATTTGTTAGCTACTTAGTTCTACCAGTTTTATGAAAGTGTTACCAAGTTATGCGTTAGTTTACCTTGATTTATGTGGAAAAATAATTTACAACAATAACAATCCTAACTCACTTTCGTAGGAATCACGGTTGCATTTAGCTTATGCAACAAGCCCTTTTAAACTCCCCAATAGCTTGGGAGGATGAGAGGTCTCGTGAGGGTTATATAGGGAACACACCCACAACGTTCATTTAACTACGCAAAAATAAATAATAACGAAAAAGAAATAAAGAAGACTAAAGTATACAACAACAACACAAAACATACCTTGCCTTCACCGCTGATATATCTCGTTGGGGTTAACTGGAGGGTTTGGCTGGTATGGATAACCAGTGAGGGCCTCATACATCTCCCTGTAGTTATCAAGTGGACCCTGCTCTCCTTGAGGTGGTGGCTGATAGGGCATCGTAATGAAGTTGGAGCCTACTGCCTCGGGCCAGAGAGGAGATGGATCGGATGGGCCTCGTGGAACGGGGAGGTTGGGGTAGTCGGTCCACCCCGAGTGCTCGATATAAGGAAGGCCGGCTTCATAGTCTCTTTGATGTCTCTCCTGATCATGGAGGATTTTGGCGTTATTAATAGCCATTTGGTTAGAGACATATAAGGCGCTCCATCGGCGCCGATCCAATTCATTGCGCTCATTTTGACGCCTCTCCGCGTCTGCCTCCCATGCCCGTCTTCCGGCTGTCTCATCTTCCTGCATCTTAATCAAACGCTCCATTTGGGATCTTTGGAGCGCTTGTTGTAGCTACTGCTCTTCCATATGCTTCTCCATCCTCTCCCGATAGGCCGTCTGAAAGGCCCATTGCTCCTGCATATGGGATCCATGTGTTTCCTCCCAGTTCTCTCTCCTCTTATTATACTCTCTGCCCTCGCCTATACACGCAGAGACATTGTCAAACGTTTCTTGTTGGCCCCGATTGAACTCCTTGTATGAGGGCACCCGCCTGATGTTCACAAAACCCGCCACATCTGCATTTAACTCCCTGTGTGGCTTCATATACCTCTGTTTTGGTCCCCGTGGACCAGGAGGCTCAGTTTCATTTTCTTCATCAACCATTTCCTCATCTCCCCCAGCTCCTTGCTGTGCTTCTGGATTAATAAACTCATACCTGTGACCCATTTTGTCGGTCACCACATATTTGTTTCCCGAAAGCTTCACATCTATCTTCCAATTTTTCTTCATTGCCACTTGGTTGATTTCTTCCAAAGGCTTAGATACCCATAGCGATTCTGGGGGAAGACAATTCTGCTGGAGGATCATGGCACTGATGAGGCGTACATATGGAATAAAACACCTCTGAGATGACTCCCAGGTGAACCATGTGTTCATCATGATGATATGCCTCCATGATAAAGTAGGTGTCCCGTACAACAAGGAGTGAACAACCCTACAATCACTTGCTCTCACTCCTCCTCTATCGCCAAAACTCACCAATATATTCTCTAGGGAAATTCCTTGAAGAATCCTCCCCTCAATCGCCATTTGAGTTCTTTGGGCCGCTCCCCCGTCATTATATGGTAAGATAACCGCAGTCATTTGTTCCGGATCATCACCGTTCATATTATTATCCAAGAATTGTTCAATGGTTGGATAGTCATATGCTTGCACCCCCAAAGAATCAAAGCGCGCAATTAAATTAATCGTTTCGAAGGACATTGTCATCGCCCCACGACTTGTCTTACCAACCAATTTCCACTGGGCGGGAGGACCATCCTTGTTCATGAACCTTAATGTTTCCAACCATTCACACACCTCCGCCAAATACACCCGAGAGGTGTTGTCTTCACACCAATCAAGAACTCTCTCCCATCCTTGACGCTAAAACATTTGCACGATCCCAATTTGTCTAAACTCTTCCACATTCACAACCCTTTCACACACCACCCTTTCCGGCACTGAAGTGGTCACACCATTGACCATCTTCCACTTCCAAAGTTTGGCTTCCAACTTCCTATCTTGATAAGCTGATAGAGGTTTGTTTTTCTCCTCATCCCATACTTGAGCGCTTCTACTATCCTTGAATTTTTCCCACGCCCAATCCTGCCTATAAAGTCTTGTATCACCCTCTTCTACGGAGCTTAGTTGCTCCCACTTCTTTGGTATTAAAACCGGAAGAAGATCCCGCTCCAGATGATGAGCCTTGACCTGTAGTTTTCTGCCTTTTCTTACCTCCGGCCATAACTACAATCACAAAACAAACAAAGCATCAATATAAACCCAACCTTCAATAAACTTTCAAACTTTGAACATAATGTATGATGTTGAACCTTTAATTAACAAATAGATGCAAAATCGCCTTTTTAAACTTCCAAAGTCGCTCATTTTATCATATACCTATCAATTTTACTTGTTAACTTGCAATTTCTTATAAGTTCAACAAAGTTTAACATCACCTTCATGTTCAATCATGTAAATAACGAGTGTAATCACTTCACTATGGTTATAACATGCTCAAATTCCATCCAAAACAACCAGTCATACTTAAACTCATGCTAGAACAACATACATTGTTTAAACAACCTATTCTTAAACTAACAAGTTTAAAATTTCGGAAGAAAAACAACTAACATATGAAAATCAAGCTTAAAATTTAAGTAAAATCCATACCTTTGATGTTGTAGACAAGAAGAACTAAGAAAAAGATGTAAAGCAAGTAACTTGATGAACACCCTTCAAATAACCCAAAATTTCACGCTAAAAAATCTTGCAAACTAGCAAGAATTAATGAAAATAGTGGTAGGGGTTTTGTTCCTCTCGAAAAAATACACAAGATGGACTCAAGAATCAGGTGATTTGGTGGAGATTTGAAAGAGTTATGAGAGCTTAAAGGTTCTAGGGTTCTTGGAGTGAAAGAGGAGGAAGATGAAGTGAGAGAAGGATGTTGAATGATGAGAGAGAGAGAGAGAAAGGGTTTTTCAGTGTTTTGAATGGTCAAAAGTTGATGTGAGATGAATATGGATCGATTGGAATGTGAAAATTGGGTTGTAAATAGGTTTAATTGAGTTAGGGGGATGTTTGGTTCGAGTTATGTAATGTGCAAATTATGGTCTATAAAAACTAAACCTAATCTAGACACCCTAGTTTTAATTTATAAACTAAGACTCTCTAAATGCTAGACCACTGACAGGCAAGTGTACCTATTGTACGTAGTAAAGCCTAATGAAGTCCGAGTATCGAACCCACGAGACACTAGCGACGCTAAACTAGATTTTGACTCAACTAATTACTTAACTGGTTTTAATTTGTGATTTGGATTTGAGGGTTTTAACTAATTAAACTAAAGAGTAAACTGCCATTTTGGTCCCTGTGGTTTGGCCAGTTTTGCCACTTTAGTCCAAATCTCAAACTTATTACATCTGGGTCCCTGTGGTTTGCATTTTGTTGTCATTTTAGTCCAAAATTCAAAAACCCCATTTGTTTGACTGTTACAACCTCCTATTTTATCCTTTAGTGCAGGGGCATTTTGGTCATTTTGCTTTTCATTTAACATTTTCATCTTCCCCAAATAAATCATCATCATCATAAACAACAATGGCTACCACCGCCATCTTCATCTTCTCTCTATAAACAACAGGTCCAAATAATCATCTTCATCTTCCCCAAATAAATCATCATCATCCCCAAATAAAACCCTAACTAGAAAGAAACTCAGCATCATCCCCAAATAATTACAACCCAAAACTCTGAAATCATGCCAATCAAGCAGCACAATCAGACATTATTACAACCCAAATTCCTCAACAATAACAAAAGATATTATTCCTACCTAAATTCCTCAACAATAACAGAAAATATTTTATTACAACCTAGAGATAAAGCTAACAATTTATAGAAATTTACCTAAAAAATAACAGAAAAAACAACTAAATTTCTGGCAGTTCTTCTCCACCTCAAAGATCTCCTTTTCAACCTAGAATGCAGAGCTTGAAATCGAGCAAACAGGTCATCTACATCTACATCTTCATGAGCGGTGGCGATTTTAGGTTTAGGTTTGGATCTGAGAGCTTGAAATCGACGATCGAGATCTGGATCTATTGCGTTGGAGGATTCAGAGACGAAATCGAATTCAGGGATGGTTAGCTTGAGAAGAAGGTCGGTGCTTGTTCCTGTTCTTTCTCGTCCGGAGCTCGTGGTGGTGTGGCCTTGTTGATGGAGGTGGTTGTGCGGTGGTGATGGTAGTGGAGGTGGTGCGGTGGTGATGGTGATGGTTGTGGTGCGGTGGTGGTGGCTTTTGTTGAGAGAGAAAGTTAGGGAGAGAGTGTGATTGTTGTGAATCGGTACATTGTATGTTTATAAATTGTATTTTTGTGTGAAGAGTTGATCTGGGTTTGATGATATGGGTTTGATGAAGGTAGTTCAGGTTGGATGCGGGCGGTGGTGGTTCAGGTGCTTCTGGTTCTTCTTTGCTGTCATATAACCCTAAGTGAAGGGTAATAGACTGTAGATAGAGAGAGAGAAGAGAGAGAGATAGGTTTTTTTGGTGATGATATGCAAATAGAGAGAGAGAGAGGGGTTTTTTTTGGTTATGTGCAGATAGAGAGGAGAGAAGACAGACAGACAGGGATTTTTTTTGAAAATGACCAAAATGCCCCTTCAGAAAAGGACAAAATAGTAGGGGTTTTTTTGAGAAATCTGATCTGATTTGAGTTTTGGACCAAAATGGCAACAAAAACGAAACCACAGAGACCCAGATGTAAAAAGTTTGAGATTTGGACTAAAATGACAAAAGTGCCCAAACCACAGGGACCAAAATGGCAGTTTACTCTAAACTAAATGACTAAGAAGATGGCAGACACGACAAACAACGTGAAACAAACACGAACACGAGAGCAAAGTTTGATCAAATATATATGAGACAAGGACTACCTAGGTGTCGAATCACTAGAATCATGCAATGCTACTCTGACAGTGACAATGGTTAAGTATCCTACTCCCTCGATTAACCCCCCGCTAGAGATGTATCAAACGAAAGATAAAGAGGAAATGTGAAGTGCTAGAACAAACCGGCTCGACCTATCGATACCAAATCCTACGAGAATCAAGCAATGAAAGTAACTCTACCCCCAAAACTCTCAAAAGGCAAAGCAAACCAAACCTTGAAGATTGAAATCCTTGGAAACCTTAACCACGATGCAATAAACGAGCCCGAGCTATCGGTCACCCAATCTACCCACCAATGATTAGCTAATAACCTAGCTCACCTTAATCGTCTTTCGAGTCACAAGATGAGGATGCAAGTTTTAGTATATTGATTCCAATTATTAATCGAATTGGTCAATTTCTCAACTCAATATTCAAACCGAAAACCCTAAGATCAACGATTCAAATTAAACTCTAAGTCCAGGGGATATTTCTATGTGCCTAAACCGCTGAATTCATCAACCAATAATCAATCAAAACACACCAACATGCAATATCAAGATCAATCACAAGGCAAAGTTATGTAAATCACATCAAATAACCATAATCATGTCAAAATCGCATTACAATCATCAAGTTCATCTAAACCCAGGTAGTTTAAACAAGTTAGCTACTCATAATATTCAACAAAATAACTGAACAAGGTCTGAAAACAATAGAAGTCATGGTTCAAAGCGAATAGAAACCGAAAAACTAATGTTTAACGAACCCATTATGCTCAAAACTCGAACCGGAAGCTTCCTAAACCTTCAATCAGCTCCAAAGTGCTCTCAGATCATCCAAGAATGCTCCAATGTCGCCTGGTATGCGTCCTTTATCACCTTCGTGCGTCTCAACTGCCGTCCTCTGTTATCTTTTCTTTTTTTTTCTTTGCTGCCTCTCACGCCCACATATATGTTAACTTCCTGTTCCATTAGGTTTTTTCCATTTGATCCACTTAACATTTCAATGGCCCAATAGAAAACAACCAACTCACAAATATAATCACACAAGTCTGACTTTGGTTCTCTTTTGCGGCCCAATACTTCTGATGATGTTTTCGAAATTAAATAGCAATCCCCCTTTAATAATTATGTTCATATATGTATGGCATGCTGCAACCGACTTCTTTTTAATGGGCCTCCAATGTGTTCTTTTAATTATTTAATCTCACAATATGCAATCCCAATTCACTTGAAGTTACCCTATTGAATAATCCATATAAAAACACATAAATGTAAACATCTTTATTTTGTTAAGGAACTTACGGATGAATGAATGGGAAAAGAATAAATAAATGCTTCATTAGTGTGTCAATTAATTTTGCTTAAATGATTGTTAATTTTAAGTACACACTTGAACACAACTAATTATTGAACATTGATTATATACAATTTTCTTTTGAGGTGAATTATACCGTTTTAGTTCCTTGTCAATAAAATAATAAAATTTTAAGATACGAACCAAGAACGAGCAGAATTTAATAAAAACGGTCATAATTCTACTCAAAAGTGTAGGAATATTTATATAAAAATATGTATATTTTGGACCACATCATTATGCACATAAAAAAACGCAACAGCATCGGAGCCATAACGACAACCCGTCGCCGATGGGTCCCACCCCGTCGCCGACGGGCAAGGAAAAGAGGGTGTTTGGGCGATGGCTTATATGTCTGCCTACGGGATATTTTGGCCGATGGCCTTAACGGGTGCCCATCCCGGACGGGTTTATACCCGTCGCCGACGGGTGCTACTTTTCAGCTTTTTAATTTTTCAAATTTTTATTATTTTTTTTAATGAAAAATAGGAAGTATTTTATGAACTTTTAATAAAGGGACTATATACATTAAAAATTCCAAAAAATTATTAAATATCTTTTTGTAAATTTTTATAAGTTAAAATTTGAAAACGTGAAAACCGTTAACTGCCCTACCACCCCCAAAGAGTCGTGTATTGTCCTCAATGCACATAACAAAGTCTAAAAACATACCTTACGTCTTCAGGACTTGTTCGAAATATCCGGACTTCACACAATCAAACGAGGTTAGTATGAAACGAAAACGATTATATCCAAAGCACTCAAACAATTAAAAAAATTATACATAACTCTACACAAAATATTACCGGTCCTTTTTAGTCGACCTCATAAACCGGAATGCTTATCACGAAGCTTACCGATTCCTTGTTTTCATCCACCTTTTCGTTACCATCGAGGAACGGTTTTAGCCGATGACCATTGACCGTTTTCCGTGACCCATCCTTCGGGTCCTCGATGGTAACATCACCCAATTGTCCGACCCGGGTGATCACATAGGGTCCCATCCATTTGCTTCGGAGCTTTCCGGGGAAAAACTTGAGCTTTGAGTTATAGAGCCATACTTTTTGCCCAATCTCGAACTCTTTCTTCCTCAACTTGGCATCATGCGCTTTCTTCATCCCATCCTTATACTTGGACGCGCATTCATATGCCATTTCCCTTAGCTCCTCCAACTTGCATAGCTTCAGTTTCCGTTCCTTACCTGCATCATCATATTGAACATTAACTTCTTTAATAGCCCATAATGATTTATGCACAAGTTCAACCGGCAAATGACAATTTTTACCGTAAACCAACCGGTAAGGTGTAGTACCAATAGGTGTCTTATGTGCCGTACGGTAGGCCCATAAAGCATCGTTCAACTTGATTGACCAATCCTTACGGTCCGCCCGCACGGTCTTTTGCAAAATCTCTTTGATTTGCCGGTTTGACACCTCTACTTGCCCGCTCGTTTGCGGGTGATAGGGGTAGCAATTCTATGGTCAACACCAAACCGTTTTAAAAGTTTCCCAAACCGAAAATTTTTAAAATGAGATCCTCCGTCACTTATGATGACACGAGGAATCCCAAACCTTGAAAAAATATTGGTTTGCACAAAATTACAAACTACGGAATGGTCGTTCGTCTTGGTGGCTATTGCTTCGACCCACTTTGTCACGTAGTCAACTGCCAGCAAGATATACAAATTGCCATAAAAATTGGGGAATGGGCCCATGAAATCAATACCCCACACATCGAAAATGTCGACTACAAGGATTGGTTGCATGGGCATCTCATCCCTTTTTGAAATACCCCCTAATTTCTGGCACTCTACACAATTCTTGGAAAACTCAAATGCATCTTTAAAAATAGTTGGCCAATAAAGACCACTATTTAACACTTTGTGACCCGTTTTGTGGCCACTAAAATGGCCACCACATGCAAACGAATGTAGATGCTTCAACACGCTTGGAATTTCCTCATCGTCAATGCATCTTCGAATCACTTGATCCGCACACTCTTTCCACAAGTGCGGTTCTTCCAACCGATAATACTTGATTTGAGACATGAAATGTTGCCTCCTCCGTCTATCCCAATGTGGTGGTAAGTCACCTGTAACAAGATAATTCACAACGTTAGCATACCAAGGTAACTTATCTAATTTCAAGATTTGCTCATCGGGAAACGACTCATTGATCTCTAAAGCTTTAGGATCCTCTTCAACCATCAACCGGGACAAGTGGTCCGCTACCACATTCTCGGTACCCTTTTTGTCACGTATCTCCAAATCAAACTCTTGGAGCAACAACACCCATCGGATCAATCTCGGTTTGGCATCTTTTTTCTCCATGAGGTACCTAACAGCAGTGTGATCAGAATAAATAATCACTTTACTACCCCATATATATGACTGAAATTTATCTAATGCATATACCACCGCGAGTAGCTCTTTTTCGGTGGTGGTTTAATTCAATTGTGCATCCGAAAGAGTCTTACTCGCGTAGTATATGGCAACGGGTTTCTTGTCAACCCGTTGTCCCAACACGGCCCCCACCGCATAATTACTTGCATCGCACATAATTTCAAAGGGTAAAGACCAATTTGGCGATTGCAAGATTGGGGCCTCAACTAACTTTTCCTTTAACTTGTTAAACGCGTTTTGACAATTTTCATTAAAATCAAACGGTTGATCTTTTAACAACAAGTTACACAAAGGCTTGGTTATGTCACTAAAACCCTTAATAAACCGTCGATAAAAACCCGCATGACCTAGGAATGACCTAACACCTTTAACACTCATGGGATATGGCAAAGTGGATATAACTTGTACCTTTGCACGATCGACCTCTATCCTACGACTTAACACCACATGTCCCAACACGATTCCCTCTTGAACCATAAAATGGATCTTTTCCCAACTCAAGACCAAACTAGTTTCTACACACCTTTTTAGCACTTTGTCTAATTGGTCCAAACAAGTCTCGAATGACGACCCAAAAATTAAAAAATCATCCATGAAGATTTCCAAAGACTTCCCCACCATATCTGAAAAGATACTCATCATACACCTTTGGAAGGTGGCGGGGGCGTTACATAGTCCAAATGGCATTCGCCTAAATGCGAATGTGCCGTAGGGACACGTAAATGTTGTCTTTGATTGATCTTCTGGATGGATGGAAATTTGATTATAACCAGAATAGCCATCTAGAAAGCAATAAAATTGTTGCCCCGATAATTTCTCAACAATTTGATCAATAAACGGTAAAGGAAAATGACCTTTAGAAGTTGCGGTATTCAACTTCCTATAATCAATACAAATTCGCCACCCGGTTACCGGCCGAGTGGCTACCTCTTCACCTGCGTCATTTTTGACGACTTGTATACCCGCTTTCTTTGGAATCGTCTGCGTTGGGCTCACCCACTGGCTATCCGAGATCGGATAAATGATACCCGCATCAAGCCATTTCAACACTTCCTTTTTCACCACCACCCGCATATTCGGATTCAATCTCCGTTGTGCATCTCGAACGGGAGTCACACTTTCTTCCGTGATGATTTTATGCATCACCACCGAGGGACTAATACCCTTCAAATCAGCAATGGTCCATCCAATCGCCACCCGATTGGTGACCAAAACACCCATCAATTTTTCCTCTTGCTCCTCGGTTAAGTTTGATGCAATGATAACCGGGAGTGTATTGCCTTCACCAACATAAGCATACTTGAGATGCTTCGGCAATGCCTTCAATTCGACCTCCGGAGGCTCTACTAATGACGGCTTCAACTTGGTGTCAATGCTCTCCGGTAAATTCTCAACTTGGTGCGTCCATGTCGGTTTTCCTTCTTTAACCGCAAGCACCTCCAAACTCTTCACCTCCTCGTCTATGCTCTTATTCATCTCCACCTGTGACCTGTCAAACATATAACAATCCTCCATTGTGTTTTCCCCATCCACGACTGTGTCGCAAAGAGGTATACACGTGTCAACAATGTCTGCCATATAGCATTCATCATCAACTGGAGGGTTCATAAGTCCAGAAAAAACATGTAACCTCAACCTTCGGTTTCCAAATGTCATGTCAACCATTCCTGTTTTGCAATCAATTTGAGAATTTGCGGTTCCTAAGAACGGTCGACCCAAAATCACCATAGGTTGCTTGGTTGGGTCCTTGGCCACATAATCAAGTACCAAAAAGTCCACCGGATAGTAAAAATCCTCAATTTTTATTATCACATCCGAGACAATTCCATGGGTTAGTTTGGGTGTCAAATCGGCTAACACCACGGTGGTGTTTGACGACTGAAGTGGACCAAACTTGTATTGGTCATACAAACTACCCGGTAGAATGCTCACGCTAGCACCAAGATCTAGAAGTGCCCGGTTGATTTTAAAATCGCCTACTTGAATTGAAATGATAGGCGCACCCGGATCTTGGAGCTTAGGTGGAAGTGCACCCGAAAGAATCGAACTAACATTTTCGGTTAAATCTATTTTTTTTTGGAAATTTATGAGTTCGTTTTTGGGTACACAATTCTTTCAAGTACTTAGCATACAATGGTACTTGCTTGATTGCATCCAAAAGAGGTAAATTAATTTTTACTTGTTTGAAAATTTCCAACAACTCTTCTTGTTGTGGACCTCTTTTGTTTACAATCTTCTTCACGGGTCCCTTCAATGCTTCGGGATAAGGGGCGGTATTAGCCTCCACACCCTTTTCCTTAGCCTTAGGGACGGGTATGGTCACAACGGGAGTGTTATTATTCTTTTTTAAATCATTTTTGTTTTGACCCGTTTGACCATCCTCATGTTCATCCTCACTAGCATCTTCACCACCCCTTCAACAAACTGGGGTGATGGTGTTTTGACACCATTATCTACGACTCGACCACTACGTAAAGTAATTTTATTAATTGGTACCTCACGTGTGTTCTTCGAGCTTGACCCTTGATGCTTAGGGTTCACCGTAGTGTCACTTGGAAGCTTTCCCATGCTTCCCCTCATTTGAGCCATCTCCTCCGCGAGTTGGCCCACTTGCTTCTCCAACGCCTTATGGGATTTATCTCGTACCTCAAACTCTTTCTTCATCTCTTGATTTGAATGATTGATAGCATTCATAATAGCATCAAGTTTGGAGTTTAAAGAATCATCACCTTGAGAATTTGAAGCACTTCCCCCATTTCAACTTTGGTTGTAACCACGTTGATAATTGCTTTCACGGTTTTGATAACCGTGGCTACCCCCTTGATTATAATTCCTTTGGTAACCCCCTTGGTTACCACCTTGTCGATTATTATAGGAAGTACTACCTTGCCCACCTTGATTGCCCGATTGAAAATTCGGGTTCATTTGATTCGAGGCATTACCATACCGGAAATTAGGGTGATTTCTCAAACCCGGATGGTAGGTGTTGGAGTTCATGTCATATTGCTTTCGATCCCCATACACTTGATTTACCTCTTTGGTGTACTCTCCCGATCCCATTTGACATTGATCGGTCTTATGACCAATCTCCCCACAATCTTCACACACCGCGAATTGAACCGCATTCACCTCCTTCTTCTTCATACGAGCCAACTCCCGTTCTTGGGTAGAAATCCGATCCTTAGAGTTAGAATCAAGATCGGGAAGTGACCGGGAAACAGGATGTTTTTTAGCTCTATCGGCCGACTCCTTTGCCTTTGACCGCTTACTCATCCTCTCAAGAAATTCCCAATCATCATCTTTATAATTGCTCAATAAGGTTCCGTTGCTCGTTAACTCGAGGCGATTCCACGTCTCATCATCCAAACCCCGTACAAAACACTTAACCAATTCCCACTTTTCTATTTGGTGATGTGGGCATTTCCGAATCAACTCTTTGTATCGAGTGAACGCTTCATGCAACGGTTCGCTTGATAATTAGCGGAAAGATCTGATCTCGTCTCTAGCGTCATCGGTCTTCGCCATCGAATAGTACTCATCAAGAAAAACTTGTTGCATCTCACCCCATGTCCGAATACTATTCGCCGGAAGTGTAAGAAACCATTGCTTCACCTTGTCTTTTAGCGAAAACTGGAATAATCGAAGCTTGACCTCCTCCAATGCAAAGTTGTGCCCCCCGATAGTGTTACAAATGGAGGAAAACTCCACCAAATGCATGCACGGTTCATCATTAGACCTCCCATTGAAGTGGGGAAGTATACTGGTGTAATGAAGCTTGCAGTCGAACATTCTCCTTTCACAAACTATTGGAGAGACATTATCCGTAACCACCGGTCTAAACCGGTCATTTACTCCCCGTGAAGGCTGTTGACGACGATGCGGACTGTTAACTTCTTGATCCACCGGCCTTCGATTATCCCTTCTATCACCTCCCCTATCACCTCTTCGGTTTCCACCTTGGTTACCCCTTTGGTTACCCCCTCCCACAAAATGAGGAATCCGGTTATGGTTATCACTGTTGTTGTTATTGTTGTTGTATAACCCTTCATTCCGGTTCCTTTGGTTGTTGTTCCGTGGTTGGCGGTTGTTTTCGTAACCGTCATTTCTCCTATTCTCATACCCGTAGTCATCATTCCCCACAAAGTTGGCGTTTTGGTAGCCAAACTCATCATCTTCAAACCCTCTTGCATTGTAGATGTTACCTCAATTCATATACCCCCAATCTTCATCATCATTAGCCCGATCATTATAATATCCCCCATCATCCGAATTTTCCGTATGAACACTCACATGTTCCGGCGATTGGTAACCGGGAACACTAAACGGCTCATCATCGGGGATGGCGTTTCTCAACTCATCTATATAAAAGAACGGGTCTTCATTCACGGGATTTCCATGATCTCGATTGCCTCGACGATCAGAATTGATATTCCGGTCATCAAGATGGATGGGTATGGAATTTTGTCGGTGAAGGTTTTGTTGTTGGGGTATTCTTTGGGTGTTGTTAGGATTTTGGTTTTGGAAAGGTGGTGTGGGTGGTCCAGAGTTGTTATGTCACACCCCGATATTTCCACGTATTACCGGTGGGCCCGGTGGGGAGTATCGTGACGTAGTTGATATCATCATAGTCAAACAACACAATATTTAAACGCACAGCGGAAGCAAAAGATAGATTCATTTCAACCAAACAAATTGTAATATTAAGTATCACAAATTAGTTGAAACAGATCCACAGGCGGATCAAAATAAAAAGAAAAGCTGTTCAACAGACTTCGACATCTAGAGCTTGCGAGACTTGATTATTGATGCCTGGAGTATCCAGCCTATTACGTATAGTACCTGCACTTAGCCTTTTTGGAAAAATACGTCAGTTTACACTGGTAAATACAACTTAACTGACTCATTTTGAAAAGAGTTTGAAAATTTGTTTGAATGCACTTCGGCAAAAACATCTTTTATAACTTGGGACAATTATTTAAAAATAATCTTGTATACAGTTTTATTTATTTGTCGTCCATTAGGGCCGGTTTGTAGGGCCGGTCTAGATTAATTGACACGCCACAGGTATAATGCCCACAAGGATTATTTCCTTTAAGTGGATTACCAGTTTTTACATAATGCATCTTTCAGGTGTACGCTACACCCCGTGCTTAGGTCGTGGCCATTTCTTTGAATGATGCCAAGGATATCCGGGACATGGTCATTTAACCCCCAAAGGCCATACACCAAATAAAACAGAATAAAATGGGTTATGTAAATACACAAATCACAATACGATTTAAATGACTACATACCCGACCAAGCGGTATTATTATAATACCATATCCCAAGCCCGTATAGGAAAATAAGTTAAGAGTATTTACCTGAGCAAAGTATAAGTCAAATACAGCAAATGCACGTAGCTTTTACTGGGCTCCTAATCTGGAACGAAGGTTTTAATAACCTATTAGAATCCAAACGGGTCTTTAATTAAGCTTAGACTTAGACCGGTTAGTTTTTAAAAAGAAGGTACGGTTCAAACGCATGATAAAGCGAAGACCGGTTTAGAATGTGGTTTTGACCCGACAAGCTTGTATGCTTGTTTAATATGGGTAACTTAAACACATTCTGGATTTTGAGACAAAAATGATATGGTTTGACCCGTTTCGGCTAATATATGCAAACTAGTTACATAAGCCGACCCGAACGCGAAAAGTGCGTAACGGGTAACCAAATGAGTCATATACAAGTTTCCTAAGTTAAGATGCCTTAAATATGTTGTGACATCAGTAAGATATCTTCTATTATGCCCAAAACGGATTTAAACTCAAATTACGCCCCGTAGGGATATTTTGGTCATTTTAAAGGTTATAAAAGAGTTTAAATATAAATCTAAGTTTCGGGTCTGATGTAATCAGTAAAAATACTTAATTTACTAAGTTATATCAGTAGGGTATAACCTATGTGTGAAATTTATCATTTCTAACCATACTATGCACCGAAGGGGCATTTTGGTAATTTCACTTAAGCCTAAAAGGTCAAAACTGGAAATCTGAGTTTAAAACTTTTGCTTACTGTAAAACAATAAAAATTTACTGAGATTATCAATAGACATCAAGCCTTATATGTTTAAAATAGTTTTAATACATACTATGCGTTAAAACGCTTAAAAAGGCGATTTGGAGCCATTTCCGGGTTTTCAAAGGAAAGCTGATATTTTTATTATTCCAGAAGGCTCAAAATATTTTATTTATCATATAGAATCAGTAGCAAAAGGTTTAGGGTTAAAAGGATTTGTAAAACTCATTTTATAGCCCATAAGGGCAAAACCGGCAATTACCGAATCAAGCTTAGAACTCTATGTTATGCTTAGCCTAAAAATAAATAAAAATCAGCAAAAATCCCAAAATATTATTTTATATCAGGGGGTAAAACTTTTGGTATTAAAAATCGGGTTTAGATAGGCTATACGCTAATTACACCATTTAATTACTAAAAAGCCCTCATTTACGCTAATGAGCATAACTCTTAATCTTGACCTCAAACTGATGTCAAATTTTAGGTGCATGTTTATAAATCAGTAACTAAGGTTTCTACTCTTTTACATTTTCAAAAATCACGTTTTAAGGTCATATGGGCATAATAGTCAATCATATAAGCAATTAACGAAAACATGCATATGAATCGGATAACTATTGAACCAAGTTGTATAATCATAGAGGGTTATACTAACATGAAACCTGGTCCTAATATGGCTCTAAGGCATTTCTAAAACATGCTTAAACGGGTCAGAACTGAAAGTCTAAGCAAAAGTCAAATTATGCGACTTTCGGTTCCGAACCGAGCCTAAACTGAAAATTGTCGGGTTGAACATGTTTGGACATCTTCTTACATTAATTACCAAGTTATATTAATGATAAAACAGGTTGCATAGCTTCTACATTGCCAATTATGCATTAGTTTGAAATTAAGCTTTCTGTTGACTTTTTAATATCAAGTTTGACCCGACAATTGACCTAGTTAGAGTGGGAATCAGAGAGTACCCTTATGAGGGTTTATTACCCACATAATTACCTACTTATAGGTACTTTTAATTCGAGATTTGACTGAACAATTATTGATTAATCTCGAAGTCAAACCTTAATTACGAGGGTTTGACTTTTAGCTAATTAACTAAGCTAAACTGAATTAAAAAGGATTAAGGACACTTACAAAGGTCCTAAGTATTATTTTAAACTTAAGGGAACTTGCTTGCTGACCAGAGGAGCTGCAGAGACCAGCTTGAAGTGAGTTGCAAATGAAAGACCAAATGTTGCAACAAGAGGTTCTCTTATATAGCAACTTTGATGCATCAAGATCACTCCAAATCAGTCTACAATTGTTGTAAGATGTTCCCATGTTTCTCTATGATGCTAAAAACCAGTTATAGGGCCCCTGATTTTCGAATACCACTCTTAGAAGGCGGTGTAACTTGTTTAACAGGCATCTGTCCAAAATTCTGCCCAGATACATGTGTTATGGACCGTAAGGAATAATCCTTGCGGACCGTAAGTACCTCTTACGGACCGTAATCTCTCAGTCTTGTGGTCCATAACCGACCTTGATCAAAATGCCTAGTTACAACCTTGCGGACCGTAAGCCTTTGGCTTTGCGGTCCGTATCCGCTTTTTATTTTCTGATGCCGAGCTCCGCCATCTTACGGACCGTAAGGGTTAGCCTTTGCGGTCCCTAAGCCTTTATCAGAAGACAAAAACTTGCAAATTTTGAAGTTTTGACCATGCAACTTTGTAGTTTCCGAATCTCATGCTTTCTTTTCAGTGTAGGGACCATGAAGTCAACCTTTGCATGTCTCTTAATGTTGCCATGCACAATTTCCATCTTGGATTCTTGTGTAGAGTCTTGTCATGCACTCGAATAAGGTTTTAATTCTTTTTAAAGAAGAATTTTAATTATGAACTTTGTTGTAACATTATTTAAAAACCCAAATTCTTTATAAATTGAAATTATTCATCATAGGAATAACCGGTTCTAACCAGATCAGATGTTTATCATAATGATTAAGGTCTTGGGATTTATAATTAGGCCACTCAGAGGTGTTTATTAACATGTCGACACTTTTTAAATCCTACCATACATCTTCTAATTTGGCTCGGGTTCCTGACACGTTTATCTTACATGACATGTGTCTTTATTCTATTGGGTAAAATTTGCGAGGTGTTACATCCTCACCCCTTAAAAGAAATCTCGACCTCGAGATTTACTGGAACAAATGAGGGTACTTTTCTTTCATGGTAGACTCTACCTCCCACGTATATTCGGGACCTCTGCGGGCATCCCATTTAACCTTTACGATAGGTACATGCTTCCTCCGAAGCTTTTTAACCCGTCGATCCTCAATCGATAAAGGTTTTTCCACAAATTTCAAGCTCTCATCTATGTGCACATCTGTATGTGGTATGACTAGCGATTCATCTGCTAGACATTTCTTCAGATTGCAGATGTGGAATACATTGTGAATACCACTGAGCTCTTCGGGCAAGTTCAACTTATAAGCCACTGACCCAACACATTCAATAATCTCGAATGGTCCTATATACCTTGGGCTTAACTTACCTTTCTTACCAAATCGCATCACTCCCTTCCAGGGTGATACTTTAAGCAAAACTTTATCACCAACCTCAAACTTTAGAGATTTTCGCCTTTTATTAGCATAACTTTTCTGCCTATCCCTGACAGCTTTTAGGCGGTCACGAATTTGGACAATCTTGTCCGTCGTTTCAAAGACTATGTCAGATCCTGATAACTGAACTTCTCCTACTTCCGCCCAACAAATAGGCGTTTTGCATTTTCTACCATATAATGCCTCAAAAGGCGCAGCATGAATGCTGGTATGGTAGCTATTATTATAGGAGAACTTGATCAATGGCAGGTGGTTATCCCAACTACCACCTAAATCAATCACACATGCACGAAGCATGTCTTCCAAAGTTTGGATTGTACGCTCACTCTGTCCGTCCGTCTGAGGATGGTAAGCCGTACTAAAATTTAAGCGCGTGCCCAAAGATTGTTGGAAACTTTTCCAAAAATGTGATGTGTATCTGGTATCTCTGTCAGAGATTATTGACACTGGTACGCCATGTAGAGATACAATCTTATCTACGTACAATTGGGCTAACATGTCGGAGCTATAAGTCTCCTTAATGGGTTGGAAATGTGCTGACTTAGTCAGTCTATCTACTATCACCCATATAGTATCATTTCCTTTCTTCGTCTTTGGTAACTTGGTGATGAAATCCATTGTCACCATCTCCCACTTCCATGTGGGAAGTTCAGGTTGTTGTAGCAAACCTGACGGCTTTTGGTGTTCAGCTTTGACTTGCGCGCACGTCAAACATTTAGCTACATAGGCATCTATAGACTTTTTCAAGCCTATCCACCAATAGTTTGCCTTTAGATCCTGGTACATCTTACAGCTCCAGGATGAACGAAATATTTGGAACTGTGGGCCTCCTGGAGGATAACATCCCGAAGTCCTCCATAAACTGGAACCCAAATTCGTCCATTTAATCTCAGGATCCCGTCCTTGCCATAGGATAACTGCTCTTCAGTTACTCCTAGCTTTTCATCAGGATAGTTAGCTTCCAACACAGCTTCCTTCTGTGCAGCTAACAACCTTTCGTTCAAACTATTCTTTATCTCAATACTCTTGGCATTGATTCTTATAGGTTTCACTCTTTCCTTCCTGCTTAAGGCATCAGCAACCACATTTGCCTTGCCTGGATGGTATCTTATCTCACAGTCATAATCATTCAAAGTTTCCATCCAACGTCGTTGCCTCATGTTTAAATCCTTCTGATTAAACAAGTGTTGAAGGCTCTTGTGATCTGAATAAATCACACACTTGGTTCCATACAAGTAATGTCTCCACAATTTTAGTGCAAATACAACGGCACCCAGCTCCAAGTCATGGGTGGTGTAGTTCTTCTCATGCACCTTTAACTAACGTGAAGCATAGGCAATAACTTTGCCCTTCTGCATAAGCACACAGCCCATTCCGGTGTGCGATGCATCACAATATACTACAAATTCATCAATTCCATCAGGCAACGTCAATACAGGAGCGTTGCTCAACTTCTGCTTCAAAATATCGAAAGATTCTTGCTGCTTAGGCCCCCAGTCAAACTTGCTATTCTTGCGGGTGAGTAGAGTCAGGGGTGCTGCAATTCTTGAGAAGTTTTCAATAAATCGCCTATAGTATCCTGCCAGTCCTAGAAAGCTGCGAATTTCCATAGGCGTCTTTGGCTCTTACCAATTCATAATAGTTTCTATCTAAGCGGGATCCACTTGAATACCACGCTCACTAACAACATGTCCAAGGAATTGGACTTCTCGAAGCCAAAATTCACACTTTGAAAATTTGGCATAGAGCTTTTCTTGTTGAAGTAGTTTAAGAATGCAACGGAGATGCTTCTCATGGTCAGCTTGGCTTTTCGAGTAAATGAGAATGTCGTCGATGAAAACGATGACAAATTTATCCAAGTAAGGCTTGCAGACGCGATTCATGAGGTCCATGAATGCGGCAGGTGCATTAGTGAGCCCAAAAGGCATCACTAGGAACTCGTAATGACCATAACGAGTCCTAAATGCAGTCTTATGTACATCTTCATCTTTAACCTTCAATTGATGATAGCCTGACCTCAAATCGATCTTAGAGAAGTAACTTTCCCTTTGTAATTGATCGAACAGATTGTCGATCCTGGGCAAAGGATACCTATTCTTGATAGTGACCTTATTAAGTTCACGGTAATCGATGCACAGACGCATCGATCCATCCTTCTTCTTTACAAATAGGATTGGCGCTCCCCAAGGAGATGAACTAGGTCTAATGAAACCTTTGGCTAGTAATTCATCTAGCTGTGTCCTCAATTCCATCATCTCTGTTGGTGCCAACCTATAAGGCGCTCTCGCGACAGGTGCTGCTCCAGGGATGATGTCAATTCTGAATTCTACTTGCCTATCTAGTGGTAGACCAGGTAGTTCTTCTGGGAAAACTTTAGGGTACTCAGAAATGACTGGAATATCTTCAATCTTGGGTTTCTGCTCATCAATAGTTACTTATGCCATATAAATGACACAACCCTTCTTCAAGCATCTAGATGCCTTGAGCATACACACTTGCTCAGGCAGTCCGTACTGGGTATCTCCCTGAATGGTAATTGGCTCACCAGACGGAGTCTTGATCACCACTTGCTTCTTATTACACACTATCTGGGCTTGGTTACGAGATAACCAATCCATGCCTATGACTATGTCAAAACCGGCTAACTTCAAAGGAAGTGGGGACAATGGAAAAGAGTGGTTCCTAATGGATATGAAACATCCATCTAATACGGTTGATGCGGTTTCTAAGGTACCATCAGCTAATTCCACCTCATATTTCACGCTTAGGGTTTTAACAGGTAAATTTAGCAACTTACAAAACTTATTATCTACAAATGATTTATCAGCACCTGAATCAAACAACTCTTGCATAGACATCATTTATGAGGAAGGTACCTGTGATCACGTTGTCGTCCTGGACAGCTTCCTTTGCATCCATTCTGAAGACCCGTGCATTGGTCTTCTTGATCTCTTCAGGCTTCTTGGCGTATTTAGGGCAATTGGTTTTGATGTGCCCTTTATCATTGCAGTTGTAGCATGTGGCATCTTTAATCTTCTTGCAATCAACAGTCTTGTGCTCTTTAGACTTGCATAACCCACATGCAGATGGTCCTGACTTGGACTTGGACTCCAGCCTGCATTTTCCAAAGTGGCGTTTTTGGCAAGTTTTGCACTTTGGCTTTTCCTCAGCTTGTTGGCTACCCTTGTTGGATCCAGACCTCTTCCTGAAGTTTTGCACTTTGTGCTTCCTTTATGCTTCTTTTCAGATCTTCGTGAGTTATCATCCTCACGCTTTCTCTTGCCTTCTTCCGAATTCCGGAGCGATCTTAGCCTGATCGCGTCCAAGGTAAGAGACAGAGATAGATCAGCTGCTGATCTGAAAGTAGCAGGTCTCGATGCCTTAACACTGGCCTTAATTTCTGGGGCTAAACCCCCAATGAAACGAGCAATCCTTTTGGGTTCCGGGGTTACCAGATACGGAACCAGCCTAAACAGGGTATTGAAACTGGTGAGGTAAGCTTGACAATCTAAATTCTTCATTACCAACGATAAGAAGTCTGATTCAATTCTTTCAACCTCATGTTGCGGGCAATAATTCTCCTTAATGAGAGCAATGAACTGATCTCATGTCAAATTGTAGAGTGGGATCTTTCCAGCAGCTTGAATGAGAGACTTCCACCATGCTAGTGCCTCTCCCTTAAACGATTAGGATACATACTTCACTACATCCCTTTCAGCACATCCGCTGATGTCAACTACTGTGTCCATTTCATCTAACCAGGTCATACAATCAATTTCCCCTTTCTCCCTAGTGAAATCCCAGGGTTTGCTGGAAACAAAGTACTTATGGGTACAGGACTTGGTAAGTGGGTTATCATCAAACACTATCCTTTTAGATGGAACACTGTGTTGATTAGATGAATGTCGATCATCATCTTTCTTTGGCTCATCTATCTTGGAGGGTGGCTTGCTGTGAGCCTCTGAATGAGTCTTAGGTTTGGAATGTGGTGCGGATAGGGTCCTACTTCGAGTCCCGCTAGATTCATTATACTGCCGCTCTATAGCTTTTGTAACAACATTATCTACTAATGCTTGCAGCTCCGCACCAGTCACATGTATCTTAGTATTTTCATGGTTTTCCGCCGAATGACTGTTTACCTCTTCTGACTTAGCCATGTAGCTTTAGTTGCTACATACAATCAAATAAGGCAAGGTTTATATCGAAGCTTATGCAGTTTTATTGCTTTTGACAATTTATTAACTATGGTTTTTAATAGCCATTTTAGTTAATTTGTTAAATATATAATTATTCAGGATCTTTATCATAATCCTAAATTGTAAGTTAATAATAGCGCAAAAGGCCTAGTCACGTAGACAAGTTTAGTTTATAAGCCCAGATTTTATGGAATCGAGGCATTAAGGTTTGAATCAAAGTTCATTACCTTTTCTTGACAGGGAGTTGTAGGCTACCACTGTCTTTAGTCCCAGACGACGTTAATTATAGCCCGTGGGCACTTCATCCTTAAGGGATGATTATTTTAAATAAGGGAAATTGGAATAACCCAATTTAAGGATGACTTATGTGATTTTTATTGAATCACATTTTGCCAAGAGTGTTAACATGTTTTCAAATGTTAATAAGGATTGGAATCTTTTGAATAGGTTTTACCATCTTAGCCATGTCTGCAACGACATATAGGCTAGGTTTTACCTTTAAGATTCTTTTTAATATCTAACGCATACCAATCCTAAATTGAGAGGTTAATATGGATCCGAACCTAATTATGGAACTACCATCTTGGCCCTGTCTTAAGATGACACGTGGCTAGGTCTGGTCCCTTTTTAGATTTTACCATTTTATTATAATGGTAGATCTTTTTAGTAGGAATGTTATTTTATTTATTTCACATTTTATGTTTATGCACATAATTAATAAAATGAAAATTTAAACTAACCATTCCAATGAGAAAATTTAACAAGTACAATTTTGCCCTAAACGGGATTTCTACTAAAATAACATGCCCGCGCAGGGGCTTAAACAAATAAACATACCCACGCAGGGGTCAACAGAAAAACATGCCCACGCAGGGGCAGAATACTAAAAGACATACCCTCGCAGGGGTTAAACAAAAGGCATGCCCACGCAGGGGCGGGATTAAAAATAAGGAAACACAACCAATAAATAAAGGATTCAATGGTCCTTCTTGCTCTTTCCTTTTATTAAATTCGTCAATCCCTTAAAGAAGCCTTGTCGTTCCCTGCGATCTCTGTAAACTTCCCGCTCAACTTGATCCAACCTTTGGAGAATTTCCTCCCATTCTGGCGGGGAAATCGAGGTATCTGCGGCTGCGGCTGATGTGGAGGTCGAAGAGGCGGCTGTGGTTGGTATCCATAAGCTGGGTATCCAACTCCCCAAGGAGTTCCGTAGGGCCCTTCGGGGTTGAGAGCGTTGTAGTTCCATGCTGCCAAGTATGGGTCGACCTCAGCATAATTGAAGCTGGTGTGAGCCGGCTGTTCAAAGGGATTATACGATGTTGAGCCAGCGTACGTAGGAATTGGGTTGTCAAAACCCAATGGTGGTGGCATGACAGGTGTAGAGTTCACTTCTGGGATGGGGTTTGAAGGTCCCCCCATCTGTTGGTCTTCTTGGATTGGTGGGTAGTGGCTGCCGCTCGATGGTTGAGGGGTGCTGATATGCACTCCTCCTCTCACGGACATCCATGCGTTCGATCTCCTTCGCCTCGGTGGCTCAGGAGGCTGCTGCTGAGGTGGTGGTGGTGGCGGGGTAACTGCCACGAAACGTGAATCCCCGGAAGGATCCTGTTGCTGCTGCTGCTGCTGCAGGTGAGGCGATTAATGATAAGAGGGTGTAAAATACCATTCATACTGGCCGAATCTCGTTTGGTAGCTATCAGGACCACGGTAGGGTGATCTATGAAAAGATGATCCATCAGAGATTTCAATAGGATGTGTGGGGGTACCGGTCGGTGGTTCAGTAGGGTCGGTATCCTCATCCATATCCATGGTGTGATCTTCTGAAAAGTGATCTTCCGGTCCCAATGGGTTAACACCCACTGGTTCCTCGAGGTAGTTTTCCGGGTTGAACCGGCTACGGAAGATATGTGACGGGTTATCAAAGGAATGACGAGAGTTGGACCTCTGGAGAGGGATAAATGAAGGCTGTGGGTTTTTGGGCTCATATTCTGAATGGGGTCCAAAAGAGTGAAGCTAAGACGGTGACGAGCTTAACGAGACGGACCGCCTCGCTGGCTGTAGATGTGCCCTCCGGTCCCCCTGGGGACTTGTACGCATGTTGACGGGTGAGGTTCGTCTTTGAGACGGCCCGGCCTCATGGTCGTGGCCTGCTATAGGTGCCTTTCCTTTTCCTCTAAAGAATCTTGGCGGCATATTTAAACCTGTCAACATAAACACAGATAACAACAAAGAAAAAATATAAAAGACAAAAATAAAACAAAATCAGGATTTGTCCTATGTTCTTTGTCTAGACTCGAAAACTTGAGAAATGTGCAATTGTGTAACTGAGATTAAACACAAAAGGCTAGTGTTTAATTCACTCAGTGTTGGCTCTAATACCAACCTGTCATACCCCGATATTTCCACGTATTACCGGTGGGCCCGGTGGGGAGTATCGTGACGTAGTTGATATCATCATAGTCAAACAACACAATATTTAAATGCACAGCGGAAGCAAAAGATAGATTCATTTCAACCAAATAAATTGTAATATTAAGTATTACAAATTAGTTGAAACAGATCCACAGGCGGATCAAAATAAAAGGGAAAACTATTCAACAGACTTCGACATCTAGAGCTTGCGAGACTTGATTATTGATTCCTGGAGTATCCAGCCTATTACGTATAGTACCTGCACTTAGCCTTTTTGGAAAAATACGTCAGTTTACACCGGTAAATACAACTTAACAGACTCATTTTGAAAAGAGTTTGAAAATTTGTTTGAATGCACTTTGGCAAAAACATCTTTTATAACTTGGGACAATTATTTAAAAATAATCTTGTATACAGTTTTATTTATTTGTCGTCCACTAGGGCCGGTTTGTAGGGCCGGTGTCACACCCCGAATTTCCACGTGTCACCGGTGGGCCCGGTGGGGAGTATCGTGACGTGGTTGGCAACATAATAGTCAAACAACACAATTATATAAATGCACAGCGGAAGCAAAAGATAATATATTACAATCCGATTATAAAGTAATATCCAGTATTACAACTGAAGGTAAAGGATCCACAGGCGGATCTTTAAACATATCATTTGTTCAACAGACTTTAGACACCTAGAACTTGCAAGATTCCTTATTAGCGCCCTGAGCTTCCAGCCAATTACGTTCAGTACCTGTCACTTAACCCTTTTGGAAAATACGTCAGTTTTCACTGGTAAATACACTCAACCGACTCATTTGAAAAGAGTTTAAGAAAATTGATTTGAATGCACTTGGCACAAAATATATCGACACTTTGATTAAAATGCACAGAGGCAAAATTAATCTTTTATACTTGGAACAATTATAATTATAACCTTGTATACAGATTTACATGTTCGTTGTACGTTCAGGGCCCGATGTAGAAACCGAGTCAAGATTAACAGACACGCCACAAGTATAGGCCCACAAGAGAGTGAGATACCGTTATTACTTAGTAACTGTCAGGTGTATGCCTACACCCCGTACCTAAGACGTGGCCATTTTATAATACAATGATGTCAGGGATATCCGGGACATGGTCATTAACCCCTAAAGGTCTTTATTTCAAACAATACAGATTAAACCGGGTTACCTCAATAATTTAACCTTCATTAAGATTAAATATTCAATACCCGACCAAGCGGTGTCATTATACCGTATTCCAAGCCCGTATAGGGAAAATAAGTTAAGAGTATTTACGGTATCATTATACCGTATTTCAAGCCCGTATTGGGAAAATAGGTTAAGAGTATTTACCTGAGCTAGCTCCTGTCTTAAATAGCAAGAATCTAATAACTCAGCCGTAGTCGCTTAAGTAAGCGTAGGTACAATTTACCGGAAGTGCTCTAGTCTGGAATGATGGTATAAACAATTAATTAGAATGCTAACGGGTCTTTAATTAAGCCTAAGCTTAGACCGATTAGTCTTATAGATACGGTTCGTACGCACGATTAAGCGAAGACCGGATAGAATGTGATTCTGACCCGACAAGTTTGAAGACTTGTTTAATATGGGTTCGTTATTCACATTCTAGATTTTGAGATAAAACCGATAAGGTTTGACCCGTTTCGGCTAACTTATATAAACTAGTTATATAAACCGATCCGAACGCGAATAACGCGTAACGGGTAACCGAATAGGTCGCGAACAGGTTTCCTAAGTTAATATGCCTTAAATATGTTGTGATATCAGTAGGATACCTTCCATTATGCCCAAAACGAGTTTAATCTCAATTTAAGCCCCGTAGGGGTATTTTGGTCATTTACCTAAGGCATATATACTACCTGTCATACAACTACTCGAACGATGTGACCATAAGGTCACTTAATGTGTTTGGTCGGATCCTAATGATCGACCAAACGGGTCGGGTTTGAAAGTATAAGCGATTGTTTAGATCGCTTACCTTCACGACCCTATATAAGCACTAAACTAAAAGTGACGAGCTAAGCATGTTAAAACATGCTTAACTAAGTTAGAAAACAAGTTTGGTATCAAAACAAACAGTTTTGATACCCATAAGTAGTTTGGTTACAAAATACGCAAGAATACGTATTCTGGCCGAAACTACGGCTCGTCACTGAGCCTAGATAACGTGGTAATCAGTAGGTATAGTCACTAGGGACTATAACCATCGTGATCACGCTCACGTTATGAAGTTCAAACGAACTTCGCATCGACCATAAACTGGTCAATGCAGAAAGTCAAACAAAGTTTGACTTTCGGACCCGAAAAGCGATAAAAGAACGAAAGAATACTTACGAAGGGTCCCGCTAGTAAATCTTGATCGAATAGCTCAGGTATGAAGCAATGGCTTCAACTTAGAGCTCTAGGATCAGATTTGTGGGTTTTTGAGTTGTGAGGGGTTGGGTATTTATAGGATATGCACCACCGTTAGGATCGTTTATCGAATATCGTGCCCGAATCTTATCCGTACAAGTGTCGGAAGGTTATGGTGGCTACATATGCTCCTTATCTTGATGACAAGACAAATTAGAACATGTGGTTGTGGTTAATTCAGCTGAAAACAGGCTGTTAGAAACATTGCATCTGGTCAGGAGACCCCTAGCGCACCGCTACGCTAAAAGTGTAGCGCACCGCTAGGCCCTAGTTTGGCAGATTTGCACTTTTGGTCCCTGCATTGCGATCAGCCCATTTTCGACGCGTTTAAGGCCCGTTAACCCCATTTCAAAGCTCAAAAATGAAGTTAAAGTATAGGGAACTTAAAACATGTTCAAAAATATCTCGGATGTCGGTTCGTTTGGCCGTACGGTCGCGATGTTCGCTTAATTACGACGGAATGCGCATAAGCGCGAAAAACGAACCAAACGACGCGACGAATGGATTTTTCTTATGGCGAACACTAAAATAAAATGTTTTAGTGCTTACATAAATTTTTGGATGTCCGGATGTATTCAGAACGTGAGTTATGCCCGAAAATGCAAACTTGTGCACTTTTTGACACTTTTAGTCCCTGAATGACCCTAAAGTTTATTTTAGCACACCGAACCCCTCAAAGCCTATTTCTAAGCTATGTAAAGGATATTTAGGGTATGTTTAACTTATGGTCATGTTCCGAAATGTCTGTTACAGTTCAAATTGGCATACTTTCGCAGTTTGTCAACTTTAGTCCCTGTAAGCGATTAAACTTTGATTTCACCACCCCAAGCCTTCCAAAACTTATATCTAAGTTATGTAAAGGTTATTTAAGGTATGTTAAGCCTATTTCACTATCCCTGAGTGTTCGTTGCTTTAAACTGGTTATATTTACGCATCATTGCGCGTATAACCTTCCAGAAAGCGATTTAGAGTTTGAAATCGAACAAGAGTTGATATGTGCAAAAGATACATATATTTATACAAGTCCAAAGTCTGAAATACAATATTTCATTGGTTTGGCATTTTTTTGATGGTTGCAGTGACACAGGTGTCACAGTGTTCAAACTTATGACACGTGTCACTACATTATAGGACGTGAATTTTCGGGGTGTTACATCCTCACCCCCTTAAAATAAATCTCGACCCGAGATTTACTGAATTAAAGGAAGTATTTTCTGCCTTAACTTGGGCTTAAACTTCCCTAGTACTTTTGAGCCTCTAAGGCACTCCTATTGACCTTTATAATAGGTACATGTATCTTTTTGGAGTTTCTAATCCTGTCGATCCTCCATCGACACAGGTTGCTCATCATATTATAAATCTGTATATCATTATGTGATAGTGCTTTTTGGCTTATTGGCGAAACACATCCTTCAGTTACTAATGTGCAAGGTATTGCGAGCTCTTCCAAGCTCTTTGAATGGGTTTTAGCTTAAAGGCTACTTGATCTTGATACATTCGATTTCCTTCGAATGGTTATATATGTTCAGAGTTTAACTAGCCTGAAAATTTAACAATTTGGCACACTCTTCCTGGTTGATATCCCTTGTTGCACCCTATTCCTTAACAAGAATTTAGGAGGTTTGCTATTTTCATAACTCTTTGGTTTTCCTGCCGTATACCGGCAACCTACAATCGATTATGGATTTGTATGAACTTATTTGTTGTCCCCCAGGCAACTTTCAGATCTTGATAATTGGACTTATCAATCTATTGTCCTATCAATAGGCGTGTAATATTCCACCCATACAGGGTCTTCAAAGGGCGGCCTTAGTGCTTATATTTCAACTTATTATAGAAAAGATTATCTTACGGTGGAATGGTTATTCCAACAATTGCTTAAAATTATTTTTAAGAAGTAGCTAATCCTTATAGCTAGTTGAATAACTCAGCTATCCTGGGTAGTTGATGGCGATTTTTTAATTGTTGCCTAATTAGAGTTGCGGTTATCAATGCATAAGCAGAATGAACCGTCTTTCTTATTTAATAAATTCCAACCCTCAGAATACTGAGTCAGGCTATATGAGCCTATATCTTAAAACTTACTTAATCAGGGTTTCGATTTTTCTATGATTAACATGGAGTTTTCACAATACTCCAGCCCACAGCGGGATGTTAATCTTAACTCTACTTGCCTCACAGGAGGTAAACAGGGTAATATTAGGAGAAGATAATTATGACACACAGAGATGTCGGGGGTGTCTGTATTCTCAGGTTTCGATTCATCTACTGATGTCGGTGTCAGACAAATGACATATTCCCCTTACAATGTAAGGCTGTCCTAAGTAGAGATACTTATAAGGACATTCTAATATTGGATATCTTCCTTGAATACTACTAGTCGACTTTAGTACAATATGATCATTGGGATATCTTAGGGTTCCATGTATTAAACCTCCATGCTGATCAGACATGGAAATAATCTATGGGACACACTAGGATACGCCAATCCTCATATGACACTTTTATCAAACTTAGTTTGGCATTCGCAGGCGATAGAAAACAATGAGAAAATAATTAAAATAACATATGTTGTCATACTCTATGCGAAGAAAGAGTACTCTTTAGATTTTTCGGAAGAATTCCTTGCCGATACTAGAAGAATCGGTTACTACGGTTTCCTTGGTAGCTATACCTTGTGGATGATAAAAAAAAATTTGCTAAGTTTATGGTTCATGAAGATTTATTATTGCCTGTATTAAAAACAGGACACTTAGCAGAAGTTATCATTGATAAATGATAAGGAAGTTTATTGTACAAGTTCTTATATTAAATTAGAATAGAAATTTTCACAAACTAGGCACCTAGCTCAGTTGGCTAGGCGCGCGAAAGGGTGCGGCCGGCCTAGACCCAGGTTCGATTCCGGGGACGGCCAGTTCCACCATTTTTTTTTTTATGTTTAATATTAATTAATCGCACGGATACGCGTAATTACGAGGGTTGTCTCATAAGGAGTCTTGATAATTAATTGCTTCTTATCATTCACAATAAGGACTTGATTTTTAAGGTAACCAATCGATTTTTATCACTATATTGAGTCCTTGTGTATGCAACCAAAGACTTGCTATAAGGGTATTAGAAAAATGATTTCTAATTTAAATATCAATATAGGCTTTGTTGGAGCATAGTCGACGTAACATCGTCACTTTCTACCGGGCATTAAATGACCGGAGTCTTAAATCAGGTGGAGACAACAGTTCTCAACCTTTATCATTCATAATATATTTATACGTGCCAATATCAATAAGTTTTTACGTAAACTGTTTGATAAGGAAAGGTACATATTATACTATTATTATTCTGCATCATCTCTTGGGCGTTCCTCCAGATAACTCGTGTGTTTGTTCTTTTGGCCTACTCGGGCTTCTTCTGGTTCCTAGGGCAGTTGGTCTTGATATGCCCCTTCTCGTTGCAACCATAACAGGTTGCATCTTTCAACTTCTTGCAATCCAGGGTTTTATGTTCCCTAGATTTGCAAATTCCACACGGTAGGGGCTGAGACTCAAATCTGCATTTCCCAAGATGGTATTTATTACAGGTTTCGCACCTGGTCTTCTCTCCCGACTGCTGGCTGTCTCTCTTAAACCCGGAACTCTTCTTATCTTCAGAGTTCCTCTTTCTATCGGAGCGATGGGAATTCTCATCCTCCCTCTTACGCTTTCCATCTTCCGAGACTTTGGCAGCCTTGTTTCTAACCACATCGAGTGTGAGAGATAGCGACAGATCTGCCGTTGCCCTGAATGTAGTAGGTCTTGAAGCCTTAACACTGGCTTTGATTTCTGGGGCTAAACCCCCAATGAAGCGAGCAATTCTCTTGGGTTCTGGTGTTACTAGGTAAGGAACCAGTCTTGACAAGGTATTGAAACTGGTGAGGTAAGCTTGACAATCTAAGTTTGTCATCACCAATGATAAGAAATCAGATTCAATTCTTTCGACCTCGTGTTGAGGGCAGTAGTTCTCCCTAATGAGAGCAACAAACTGTTCCCATGACATGTTGTAAAGTGGGATCTTCCCAGTAGCTTGAATGAGAGCCTTCCACCACGCTAGCGCCTCTCCCTTGAATGATTGGGATACATACTTCACTACATCCCTCTTAGCGCATCCGCTGATATCCACAATAGTATCCATCTCGTCCAGCCATGTCATACAGTCAATGGCTCCTTTCTCCCCTGTAAAATCCCGGGGTTTACATGACACAAAGTACTTGTAGGAGCAGCCCTTATCACGGGGTTCTTTATTCAGTATGATTTGTTGAGACGGGTCACTGTGATGGTTTGAGGAGCGACGATCGTCATCTCCATTCTTGGGATCATCTTTCTTGGGAGGTGGCTTGCTGTGAGCTTCAGAGTGTGTTTTAGGCTTTGAAGGTTGTGTAGAGTGGGTCCTACTTCGAGTACCACTGTATTCCTCATACTGCCTATCCAAAGCCTGCGTAATAGCGTCGTCTATGATCGCTTTTAATTCGGCACCCGTTAACGAAATCTGGGCGTTCACATTTGGCTCCACTGGATGGCTATTACCCTCGTCTGAGTTAGCCATTACAATTTAACTGTTGCAGAAAACAAGGGCAATAGTTTATTTGGGAGTTTATTATGGAATTGTCCTTTAGGGTAATTCATTAACCATGGTAAACAGAGGCCACATTTGGTTAATTTATTTATCATGTTTATTTAGGAGTTCTATAATAATTTATCCTAATTATAAAACAATAACATTTTCATTTGTGGCACAAAAGGCCTAGTCTCGTGGACATTTTTATTTAACCTATGATTTCAAGGAACCATAACATTAAGGTATACTGGCACAATAGGCCTAGTCACAAGGACAATTTTTAAATTATATGCCAGGATTTCAGAGAATCAGAGCAGTTGAGGTTTGAACCTAGTTCATTACCTTGACAGGGAGTCATTGCTACCACTGTATTTTGGCTCATGTGGAAATGAGCAAGGCCCGTAGGCGTTATATTACCACGTTTGGTTAAAATATGATCATCTTATTGATGATGTAAACCCAGGATTCAGAGATCATTAAACTGGGTTAGGAATCTTCTAAAGAGTCCTATATAAAAATGACATGTGTGATTTTTAGTGGATCACGTCTGCCAGGAGCGTTAACCTATTTACAGATGTTAACCGGGATTCGAATCTTTTAAACAGGTCTTACCATTATGGCCCGGCCTTAAAGTGACCCGAAGGCTAGGTTTCACTTCTTAAGATTCTTATTAATATTTAACGCATAGCAAATCCTAAATTGAGGTGTTTAATATGGATCTTAATCTAATTATGGAACTGCCATCTTGGCCGGTCTTAATATGACCCGAAGCTAGGTCTTGTCCTTTTAGATTTTGCCATTTTATTATAATGGTAGATCTTATAATATAGGACTGATAATTTAAACATAATCGTTCCTTTAAAATTTAACAAGTATATGGTTGCCCTAAACGGGACTTCTAATAAAAATTGATTTGCCCATGCAAGAGCTTAATCAGCAAAATAACAAAGGACTCCAAAAACAAATTAGAATTTGTCCTATGTTCTTGTCTAGACTCAAGAATGTGCAATTGTGTAACTGAGATTAAACACAAAAGACTAGTGTTTAATTCACTCAGTGTTGGCTCTGATACCAACCTGTCACACCCCGAATTTCCACGTGTCACCGGTGGGCCCGGTGGGGAGTATCGTGACGTGGTTGGCAACATAATAGTCAAACAACACAATTATATAAATGCACAGCGGAAGCAAAAGATAATATATTACAATCCGATTATAAAGTAATATCCAGTATTACAACGGAAGGTAAAGGATCCACAGGCGGATCTTTAAACATATCATTTGTTCAACAGACTTTAGACACCTAGAACTTGCAAGATTCCTTATTAGCGCCCTGAGCTTCCAGCCAATTACGTTCAGTACCTGTCACTTAACCCTTTTGGAAAATACGTCAGTTTTCATTGGTAAATACACTCAACCGACTCATTTGAAAAGAGTTTAAGAAAATTGATTTGAATGCACTTGGCACAAAATATATCGACACTTTGATTAAAATGCACAGAGGCAAAATTAATCTTTTATACTTGGAACAATTATAATTATAACCTTGTATACAGATTTACATGTTCGTTGTACGTTCAGGGCCCGATGTAGAAACCGAGTCAAGATTAACAGACACGCCACAAGTATAGGCCCACAAGAGAGTGAGATACCGTTATTACTTAGTAACTGTCAGGTGTATGCCTACACCCCGTACCTAAGACGTGGCCATTTTATAATACAATGATGTCAGGGATATCCGGGACATGGTCATTAACCCCTAAAGGTCTTTATTTCAAACAATACAGATTAAACCAGGTTACCTCAATAATTTAACCTTCATTAAGATTAAATATTCAATACCCGACCAAGCGGTGTCATTATACCGTATTCCAAGCCCGTATAGGGAAAATAAGTTAAGAGTATTTACGGTATCATTATACCGTATTTCAAGCCCGTATTGGGAAAATAGGTTAAGAGTATTTACCTGAGCTAGCTCCTGTCTTAAAAAGCAAGAATCTAATAACTCAGCCGTAGTCGCTTAAGTAAGCGTAGGTATAATTTACCGGAAGTTCTCTAGTCTGGAATGATGGTATAAACAATTAATTAGAATGCTAACGGGTCTTTAATTAAGCCTAAGCTTAGACCGATTAGTCTTATAGATACGGTTCGTACGCACGATTAAGCGAAGACCGGATAGAATGTGATTCTGACCCGACAAGTTTGAAGACTTGTTTAATATGGGTTCGTTATTCACATTCTAGATTTTGAGATAAAACCGATAAGGTTTGACCCGTTTCGGCTAACTTATATAAACTAGTTATATAAACCGATCCGAACGCGAATAACGCGTAACGGGTAACCGAATAGGTCGCGAACAGGTTTCCTAAGTTAATATGCCTTAAATATGTTGTGATATCAGTAGGATACCTTCCATTATGCCCAAAACGAGTTTAATCTCAATTTAAGCCCCGTCGGGGTATTTTGGTCATTTACCTAAGGCATATATACTACCTGTCATACAACTACTCGAACGATGTGACCATAAGGTCACTTAATGTGTTTGGTCGGATCCTAATGATCGACCAAACGGGTCGGGTTTGAAAGTATAAGCGATTGTTTAGATCGCTTACCTTCACGACCCTATATAAGCACTAAACTAAAAGTGACGAGCTAAGCATGTTAAAACATGCTTAACTAAGTTAGAAAACAAGTTTGGTATCAAAACAAACAGTTTTGATACCCATAAGTAGTTTGGTTACAAAATACGCAAGAATACGTATTCTGGCCGAAACTACGGCTCGTCACTGAGCCTAGATAACGTGGAAATCAGTAGGTATAGTCACTAGGGACTATAACCATCGTGATCACGCTCACGTTATGAAGTTCAAACGAACTTCGCATCGACCATAAACTGGTCAATGCAGAAAGTCAAACAAAGTTTGACTTTCGGACACGAAAAGCGATAAAAGAACGAAAGAATACTTACAAAGGGTCCCCGCTAGTAAATCTTGATCGAATAGCTCAGGTATGAAGCAATGGCTTCAACTTAGAGCTCTAGGATCAGATTTGTGGGTTTTTGAGTTGTGAGGGGTTGGGTATTTATAGGATATGCACCACCGTTAGGATCGTTTATCGAATATCGTGCCCGAATCTTATCCGTACAAGTGTCGGAAGGTTATGGTGGCTACATATGCTCCTTATCTTGATGACAAGACAAATTAGAACATGTGGTTGTGGTTAATTCAGCTGAAAACAGGCTGTTAGAAACATTGCATCTGGTCAGGAGACCCCTAGCGCACCGCTACGCTAAAAGTGTAGCGCACCGCTAGGCCCTAGTTTGGCAGATTTGCACTTTTGGTCCCTGCATTGCGATCAGCCCATTTTCGACGCGTTTAAGGCCCGTTAACCCCATTTCAAAGCTCAAAAATGAAGTTAAAGTATAGGGAACTTAAAACATGTTCAAAAATATCTCGGATGTCGGTTCGTTTGGCCGTACGGTCGCGATGTTCGCTTAATTACGACGGAATGCGCATAAGCGCGAAAAACGAACCAAACGACGCGACGAATGGATTTTTCTTATGGCGAACACTAAAATAAAATGTTTTAGTGCTTACATAAATTTTTGGATGTCCGGATGTATTCAGAACGTGAGTTATGCCCGAAAATGCAAACTTGTGCACTTTTTGACACTTTTAGTCCCTGAATGACCCTAAAGTTTATTTTAGCACACCGAACCCCTCAAAGCCTATTTCTAAGCTATGTAAAGGATATTTAGGGTATGTTTAACTTATGGTCATGTTCCGGAATGTCTGTTACAGTTCAAATTGGCATACTTTCGCAGTTTGTCAACTTTAGTCCCTGTAAGCGATTAAACTTTGATTTCACCACCCCAAGCCTTCCAAAACTTATATCTAAGTTATGTAAAGGTTATTTAAGGTATGTTAAGCCTATTTCACTATCCCTGAGTGTTCGTTGCTTTAAACTGGTTATATTTACGCATCATTGCGCGTATAACCTTCCAGAAAGCGATTTAGAGTTTGAAATCGAACAAGAGTTGATATGTGCAAAAGATACATATATTTATACAAGTCCAAAGTCTGAAATACAATATTTCATTGGTTTGGCATTTGTTTGATCGTTGCAGTGACACAGGTGTCACAGTGTTCAAACTTATGACACGTGTCACTACATTATAGGACGTGAATTTTCGGGGTGTTACAGCCGGTCTAGATTAATGGACACGCCACAGGTATAATGCCCACAAGGATTATTTCCTTTAAGTGGATTACCAGTTTTTACATAATGCATCTGTTAGGTGTACGCCTACACCCCGTGCTTAGGTCGTGGCCATTTCTTTGAATGATGCCAAGGATATCCGGGACATGGTCATTTAACCCCCAAAGGCCATACACCAAATAATACAGAATAAAACAGGTTATGTAAATACACAAATCACAATACGATTTAAATGACTACATACCCGACCAAGCGGTATTATTATAATATTGTATCCCAAGCCCGTATAGGAAAATAAGTTAAGAGTATTTACCTGAGCAAAGTATAAGTCAAATACAGCAAATGCACATAGCTTTTACTGGGCTCCTAATGTGGAACGAAGGTTTTAATAACCTATTAGAATCCTAACGGGTCTTTAATTAAGCTTAGACTTAGACCGGTTAGTTTTTAAAAAGAAGGTACGGTTCAAACGCATGATAAAGCGAAGACTGGTTTAGAATGTGGTTTTAACCCGACAAGCTTGTATGCTTGTTTAATATGGGTAACTTAAACACATTCTGGATTTTGAGACAAAAATGATATGGTTTGACCCGTTTCGGCTAATATATGCAAACTAGTTACATAAGCCGATCCGAACGCGAAAAGTGCGTAACGGGTAACCAAATGAGTCATATACAAGTTTCCTAAGTTAATATGCCTTAAATATGTTGTGACATCAGTAAGATATCTTCTATTATGCCCAAAACGGATTTGAACTCAAATTACGCCCCGTAGGGGTATTTTGGTCATTTTAAAGGTTATAAAAGAGTTTAAATATAAATCTGAGTTTCGGGTCTGATGTAATCAGTAAAAATACTTAATTTACTATGTTATATCAGTAGGGTATAACCTATGTGTCAATTTATCATTTCTAACCATACTATGCACCGAAGGGGCATTTTGGTAATTTCACTTAAGCCTAAAAGGTCCAAACTGGAAATCTGATTTTAAAACTTTTGCTTACTGTAAAACTATAAAAATTTAATGAGATTATCAGTAGACATCAAGCCTTATATGTTTAAAATAGTTTTAATACATAATATGCGTTAAAACGCTTAAAAAGGCGATTTGGAGCCATTTCCGGGTTTTCAAAGGAAAGCTGATATTTTTATTATTCCAGAAGGCTCAAAATATTTTATTTATCATATAAAATCAGTAGCAAAAGGTTTAGGGTTAAAAGGATTTGTAAAACTCATTTTATAGCCCATTAGGGCAAAACCGACAATTACCAAATCAAGCTTAGAACTCTATGTTATGCTTAGCCTAAAAATAAATAAAAATCTCCAAAAATCCCAAAATATTATTTTATATCAGTGGGTAAAAATTTTGGTATCAAAAATCGGGTTTAGATAGGCTATACGCTAATTACACCGTTTAATTACTAAAAAGCCCTCATTTATGCTAATGAGCATAACTCTTAATCTAGACCTCAAACTGATGTCAAATTTTTGGTGCAAGTTTATAAATCAGTAACTAAGGTTTCTACTCTTTTACATTTTTAAAAATCACGTTTTAAGGTCATATGGGCATAATAGTCAATCATATAAGCAATTAACGGAAACATGCATATGAATCGGATAACTATTGAACCAAGTTGTATAATCACAGAGGGTTATACTAACATGAAACCTGGTCCTAATATGGCTCTAAGGCATTTCTAAAACATGCTTAAACGGGTCAGAACTGAAAGTCAAAGCAAAAGTCAAATTATGCGACTTTCGGTTCCGAACCGAGCCTAAACTGAAAATTGTCGGGTTGAACATGTTTAGACATGTTCTTACATGAATTACCAAGTTATATTAATGTTAAAACAGGTTGTATAGCTTCTACATTGCCAATTATGCATTAGTTTGAAATTAAGCTTTCTGTTGACTTTTTAATATCAAGTTTGACCCGATAATTGACCTAGTTAGAGTGGGAATCAGAGAGTACCCTTATGAGGGTTTATTACCCACATAATTACCTACTTATAGGTACTTTTAATTCGAGATTTTACTGTACAATTATTGATTAATCTCGAAGTCAAACCTTAATTACGACGGTTTGACTTTTAGCTAATTAACTAAGCTAAACTGAATTAAAAAGGATTAAGGACACTTACAAAGGTCCTAAGTATGATTTGAAACTTAAGGGAACTTGCTTGCTGACCAGAGGAGCTCCAGAGACCAGCTTGAAGTGAGTTGCAAATGAAAGACCAAATGTTGCAACAAGAGGTTCTCTTATATAGCAACTTTGATGCATCAAGATCACTCCAAATCAGTCTACAATTGTTGTAAGATGTTCCCAGGTGTCCCTATGATGCTAAAAACCAGTTATAGGGCCCATGATTTTCGAATACCACTCTTATAAGGCGGTGTAACTTGTTTAACAGACATCTGTCCAAAATTCTGTCCAGATACATGCCTTACGGACCATAAGTACCTCTTACGGACCGTAATCTCTCGGTCTTGCGGTCCGTAACTGACCTTGATCAAAATGCCCAGTTACAACCTTGCGGACCGTAAGCCTTTGGCTTTGCGGTCCGTATCCGCTTTTTATTTTCTGATGCCCAGCTCCACCATCTTACGGACCGTAAGGGTTAGCCTTTGTGGTCCGTAAGCCTTTATCAGAAGACAAAAACTTGCAAATTTTGAAGTTTTGACCATGCAACTTTGTAGTTTCCGAATCTCATGCTTTCTTTTCAGTTTAGGGACCATGAAGTCAGCCTTTGCATGTCTCTGAATGTTTCCATGCACAATTTCCATCTTGGATTCTTGTGGAGAGTCTTGTCATGCACTCGAATAAGGTTTTAATTCCTTTTAAAGAAGAATTTTAATTATGAACTTTGTTGTAACATTATTTAAAAACCCAAATTCTTTATAAATTGAATTTATTCATCATAGGAATAACCAGTTCTAACCAGATCAGATGTTTATCATAATGATTAAGGTCTTGGGATTTATAATTAGGCCGCTCAGAGGTGTTTATTAACATGTCGACTCTTTTTAAATCCTACCATACATCTTCTAATTTGGCTCGGGTTCCTGACATGTTTATCTTACATGACACGTGTCTTTATTCTATTGGGTAAAATTTTGCGAGGTGTTACATCTTATTACCACCCGGTCGCTCTTGAGGTATAGGTTGAACATTTTGGGCGGGATTGAAGTTGATTCGGTATTGGAATTGGTTCGGGTTTTGGTTGAGGTTTTGGTTTGAGTTTTGATTTGCCATTGAATCGGTTTCAATGGTCGGTGTGAATTGTGGTGTTTGATTGGTTTGATTAGAAGCAAGAGTTGCTTCTAACCGGCTTGCTAGGTTTCTTCTTGCTACTCTTTCGATTTCCGGTTCATAGACTAACGGTGAAATCCTCCCTGAGTTTCGCGTATACATGCACTACCTGTAACCTGCACAAGTAACACACCCGCGTAACAAGGAAAAAGACAAAGTAGAAGAAAAGTACCAATGCAAATTAAACAGTTAATCACGCAAATTCAAACAATATCCAAACACAAAGCGCACGCACTCCCCGGCAACGGCACCAAAATTTAATCGGAGTGTCGCGCTCCGGTCAAAGATAATATTTATAAGCCCAAATTACCCTTAACTATGTGTTAGTGGTAGTAAGGGGTCGAACCACGAAGAGTATGTGGTTTGCGAATGGATTCGATTGAAATAAAATGAAAGTCACAAATTATGAAGCTTGCTATAATGTTTTTTTATTTTTATTTAGTTGAAAAAGATGTGAATTGGTTTAATTGATTAAAGACTAACGATTAACGATTGCAAGAAAAATTGATTACTAAACAATAATGATAAAAAGGGTTCACACCCGGTTTCGGTAATTGCCAACCTAGGGTTTCTACAAGTTTTAGATTCAACTCAATTGTATACGATTAGCGGATTTAGTGTACCGTGACTTAGGTGCCAATAACTATCAACGTTTTGAAAAACGGAAAAGAATGCACTTTGTAATCAACAAAAGTAAAACCTAACCAAGACAATTCATAACTACACATAACCATTTCGCAAACTCATAACTTTATAATCGTTCGACAATTTACGAATACGAAATAAATGTAAACTATTGTGAATGGTTTCAAAAATCAATACAAATTGTCACAAAGTTGAATCAAGAACAATTCAAAACCCTAAATTAAACAACTACCTACACCGGGGTGAAACCAAGGTGATTAGCCGCTCAGGGTTGATGAAACTTGATCACCGGATGCTTGAAACTTGAATAAAATCATCTCGAAGCTTGAAGGATGGAATGATGAGGTGTAGGGTTTGTAATGGTGAAAGGTTCAAGGATGAATGGATATTAGGGTTAATGGATGGATTGATGATTGTGAATGATGATGATGATGATGTTCTTGATGATTCGGGTGATATGTGTGATAAGAGATGGAATGGAATGGAATGGTGAGTGATAATTAGCTCCAAGATGAAGATTCAAAACTCAATTAGAGTGTAACTCCTGAGTTTAATGCCCCCAAAACCAATTGAAATCGTTCCCAATACCCAAATCAAAGAAATTCGCGTTTCGACAATCCATTGCCCGTCGCCGACGGCCTGGGACCCGTCGCCGACGGCCTACCAAAAACGTGTTTTTGGCCGACGGCCTATATGTCTGGATACGGGGTATTTTGCTTACGGGCTTCACCATAGGGCGTCGCCGACGGCCCCTCTAGCTTGAATTTCCTGTTTTCTTGTGTCTTGAGTTCCCGGTTGATCGTAATGCGTTCCGGTTGATCGGCTTTCGTCCCGGTGTCTCGTAAAGCTCTCGAAAAGTTCTTTAAACTTCATTAAACCTGCAAAAACACAAATCTAATTAAAAGTAGGTTATTAAAGATTAAAACTCATGTAAAAACATAAAGTTACATGATTACGAACGCCGGTTTTCAACCACGTATCATGTTTAAATTAAAGATATGGGGATTTTGAGTTGGCAGTGATATGGGCGAAATATTTTTCCGACAATTTGATGACGATGGCGCGGCAAGGGCGGTGGAGAGTAGGTTTTTGAGCTACAACCTAACTTTTGCAGCCATGATTATTGGAAACTTTGAGCCAAACCCCGTTTTTTTCAAGATCCCACACTTGATTTTGAGTTTTGTTGTTGTTTTTTATTTTTTTTTTATGTAGTCGATGATGATAAGTTCGATCTATCTGAGATATCTACTGAGTTGTGAATTTTGGGTGAGTTCGATTTTGGGTAAAAAAATTTTGTAAAAAAAGTTTAAAAGCGTAAAAAAGTTTTCATAAAAAAAATTTGAAAAAAAAAGTTTTTGTAAAAAAAATGTTATAACCGTAAAAAAGTTTTCGTTTACATTTTTGTTATTTTGTAAAAAAAAGTTTTTGTCAAAAAAAAAAGTTTAAAACTGTAAAAAAAAATTCGTAGAAAAGTTTAAAAACACGTGTGTTTTTTAAAACTTTTTGGAAAAAAAGGTTAAAACCGTAAAAAAGTTTTCGTATAAATTTTTGTTCTATGTAAAAAAGTTTTTGTTAAAAAAAAAGTTTGTAAAAGATTTTTTGTAAATTTTTTTTTTTTGTAAAAAAACAGTTTAAAACCGTAAAAAAAAGTTTTAAAAACGCGCGTGAAAAAAAGCTTTTGTAACAAAAAGGTTAAAACCGTAAAAAAGTTTTCGAATAAATTTTTGTTTTTTGTAGAAAAGTTTTTGTAAAAAATATTCTAAAAAAGTTTTTGTAGAAAAAAAAAATTAAAACCGTAAAATTTTTTTTTGTAAAAAAGGTTTAAAAACGTAAAAAAAAATTTAAATTGTGTGTGTAAGAAAACGGTGCATAAATACGGATCTTGAAAAAACGCGGCGTAGAAAACGGCGCGTAAATACGGGGCGTAAAAACGGTGCATTAAAAGGGGCGCAAAAAACGACGCGTTAAAAAAACCGGGGGTAAAAAAACGGCGCGTAAAAAACTGAGCGTAAAAACGGCGCACAAAAAAACGGAGCGTAAATACGGATCTTGAAAAATGGCGCGTAAAAATGGGGCGTAAAGACGGCGCGTAAAAAACGGGGCATAAAAGATTGGGCGAAAAAACGACGCGTAAAAAATGGGTTGTAAAAAACGGCTCGTAAAAACGTTTTTTGTAAAAAAATCCTGAAAAAAACTGGTTTTTTTTTTTGTAAAAATCAGATTTTAAAATGTTTTTTAATTAAAAAATCTGATTTTAATAAAAAAACAATTAATTTAAAAAGACAAAAAGGTAATAAAAAACTATAAATACAATAAAGACAAAACAAACAAATTTACTAAACAATACTTTTGACATTAAAATATTAAAAACATAATAAGACAAAAAAAAAATAATATTGTTTTTATTACTTTTAATCTCATCCATCTATCTCACAAGATCAATGGTAGGAAAGTGGTTATAGCGGCCCTACTTCTTGTGGTTATATTAACTGGGGGTGGTTTTCATTTTAGCGGTCCCCTATATATATATATATATATATATATATATATATATTTAATATAAGAACCACTACGAGTTGTAAGAACCATGAGAACTTTTTGATTCGGCGCAAGTTGGGCCAAAAAAAGTTTTCACAAACGTAGTGGAAAACATTATAAACACATCTGTAAAAAAAATTGTTGAGTTGTTAGTTTTGACTGATTTAAGTTTCTTTTACGCCCTCATAAAAAAAATAGTTATTAGCTGTAAAATTTTACGCAAGCGCGTAAAAAAACTTATATCAGTCTAAATTAACGCCTCGACTATTTTTTCATACTATTTTTACAGATGTGTTTATAACGTTTTCATCTACGTTTGTGCAAAAAATTTTTGGCCCAACTTGGCTGGATCAAAAAGTTCTCACAACTCATACTAGTTTTCATTTGAACCGAATCCTACATAGTGTGTGTGTGTGTGTGTGTGTGTGTATATATATAAAGAGAGAGAGAAAAAGTGTAACGTACAATAGGCCTTATCGTACGTGCGTACGCGATTGTGAAATCGCATGTTGGTAAAGATAATGAAATCGCATGTTGGTAATTTTGTAGAAATCGCATGTTGGTTTTTGTAACAATTTTGCATGTTGTTTGTTTAATAACAAATCACATGTTAAGAAATAAAGTCGCATGTTGAAAAACCAGTCACGTACGATCGTACGTTAACCCCTATTGTACAATAACCAACCCCCCTCCTCTCTCTCTCTCTATATATATATATATAGAGAGAGAGAGAGAGAGAGAAACGGGATCAGGAGAGAACGCCTAAAAGTGTGTAAACGGTGAGAACGGATCCTGGCCGAACACATGGCGCGCTATATAATCAGGACGGAGGGACTTTTTTTGTCTTTTTATCTTCTTTTTTCCAATGCGTGTGTCACAGTACTGCTTTATTTTTTGCATCTAAGATTTTTTTGGCATGTCGTTAGATTCAATAACTACCTGACGTTTTATTGGTCTTTTTTAGATCTGCCTCGTTGAATTAATTGTTTTAATGTTACTTAGTAAATATTTTGGTGTTTATGATGTTCCCACATTTATTAATATTTCTAATATCTTAGCATCCATGGTGTTTCCAAATTCATTATATACCTTAATAATTCAAACTTTACAATTTTTTTGGCGTTTTTGTAGATTTCACCAGTTGAATTAATTCCATATATGTTATAAAGGTAAATTTTTTGGCGTTCATGGTGTTCTTAATAATTCACTACAATTCATTAATAATTCAAAAGATTACAGTAAGACGAAATCAAAACAAACTAATAGTCTTCTGTGTATGGGATTACATCAGAGATGTACCCATCGCTTTGTTCATCACTTTCTTTAGATTCATCATCATCATATTGTGCATTGGCGTATAACGCCATTATCTTGTGTCGTCTTTGTTGCAACCTATCCTTAAATACCATGACAACCCTGGATCTTGCATCATTCGAATGTGCTAAATCACAGAGTTGTTCAAGAAGATGTAGTTTCTCTGTGTTCAGCATTTTGTCCATCGACAATGAATATTCCACCCCGTGTCGATAAGTCACTTTAACCGTTCTTGCTTGTTCATCCAAACCCCAACTGGTAACTGTTGGTAGACTAGTATCATCAATATCATCATCATCATCATCTGCTGCTGGAAATTTTCTCTTCAATCTTCTTATTACCATTTGAGTCCGTTCACAATCGTTGGCCCTTGGAATCCTAAGGGCCAGAATATCCATCTGAACGGCTTCATCCATACTAAGTATGGCCTTGATTGTCTTGACCTTCACCCTTCTCCGATCAGAGAACTTTAGGACGAAACGTCTCTCCGACCTCTCAAACCTCCATGCAATAACCTGAGCCCCTTTTTTTTAAGTTTTATGTCGTTTTAGACAATGTGTGGTGTGTTTAGAGAATGTGTGGAGTGTTAAGTTTTGTTTACCTGTTCTACTTATATAATGACTTTTTTTTGCCACCATGTAGGATGCAGTCCTACAATGTGACAGGTAATTATGACGTTTTGAAAAGATAAATAAATTCAAGTACCCATGGAGTGGCTTTTAATTTAATAAATGTTAGTGATAAAATTTCCGTCGTTTCAGTTACTGTTTACATTTACTGTTTATTCAGCTTCATCTTTTAAGGCTGTAACACGTCCCATCTTCTAGATTTTAGGGTTTTGTATTTTTAATGACGTTTAGATAAAGATGGCACATTGTTCTATTCTCTTGCACATTGTTTTATACATTTTAGTAATTTTTTTTGGAGTTTTTAATAATATTTGTCTAAATTAATTTTATTATAGTTTTGGAGTTTGGCGTTTTACAAGCATTTTTTAGAGAAATAATGTATTTTTTTAGCGGAAAATTAGATAACAGACCACAGAAAAAAAAATATAACCGAAAAAAGCATATTAAAAATCCTAATCCAATTTCTCTTCCAAATCTTCACTGTCATCAGTCTCTTTCTTCTTTGAAACTACAAGAATTGTCACAAATATATGGCATTTTGGTTATGGTATGATTTATTGCTGTTCATTGTTGAAGTAGCTTTGTGGATGTTGGAGACATAGATCGATGTCGTGTAGGTGGATGTTATTTGTCCGTCATCCTAACTATCATCATGGAGTCCAAAATAGCATTTACACTGGGATCGGTCTCTTCTCCACATCCAAACCTTCTTCAAGAACAAAGCGCACAAAATGACATATGACTATCATCAGTCTCTTTTTCTTGAAGATTTGGCCATCTCATGCAGTAAAATCATATTGAGTTACCCCCTCACCTAACAATCCATTCAGTGAAACTTCACGGAAAACAATACTGAATATCCAAGAAACGATGTTTGCCATCTTTGGTTTTTTTAACCTTTTTGGCGTTTTACAGTGAGTGGTATTTAGGAAACATGGCATTTGTTTTTTGGTGTGATCAATGGAAGGTGTTGAGACGATTCTCTTTATAGGATGTTTTTGGCGCGTAGTTTAGGCGGGATATTATTATAATAAATGCTAGTAATAAAGTATCCGTCGTTTCAGTTACTGTTTGTATTTACTGTTTTGTTCAGCTTTATCTGTTAAGTCTATAACACGTCCCATCTTTCAAGTTTGGCATTTTATATTTAATGGCGTTTTTGTAGACCAAGATGATAAAATACACTAACTAAAAACAGAAAAAATTACGCAGGAGAAACAATTTTTATTATTTGGCGTTGTGTATTTAATGGCTTTAGTGGCATTTTGGCGTTTTTTAACTAATGAGAGAAATATAGTATTTTATTATTTGAAAAAAATTACACAAAAGGAAATAAAAAAAAATTAAAACTCATTGTCAGAAGGGACTTTGTCTGAGAAGTTTCCATTACTCCCTTCGTCTACTTCTTCATATTCTTCTTCTAGTCTCTCATCCAAGTCATCACTTTCACTTTCATTGGCTTCTTGTTCTGGAAGATTTTTTAGCCTCCATTTGAACATGTCCTGCATCAACGCCAATTTTATGTTCATGTCTATGTTCAAACATGTGGCGTTGTGTAACTCCTCCAGGAACCCAAGACCCTGCTTGGTCATGATGTCTTCAAGCATGTAGTCTTCCTACGCTCTGTTGTCACATATAACGGTGATCATGTCCGTATCTTCATTAAAACGCCGTGATGTGATGACTGGGTCCATCTTTGCATTTTCTTTGCTTGGTCCAAATTTTCTGGTTAATCTTCTCATAACCTTATGTGTTTCATCACATTCGTTATCAAGAGGGATGGCAAGTGATAGGATCCCCCTTTGTACCTCTTCTTTCATGTTCAAAATGGATTTGATTGTTTTAACAAACACTCTTCTTCTGTTGTCAAAAACGTTTCACGAATCTTTTGATTCTGAGGGTGTATCTCCATGAAACGATGGTTGCCATTTTGGCGTTTTGGTTAAATTTGGTGTTTTGGTTAAAGATGACGTTTTTAGTATGATCAATGGAAGTGATGATGGAAGCGATGGTAACGTCGTTTATATAGTGATGTTTTTGGCGCGTAGTTTAGGAGGGATTTTTTTGTATTAAATGTTAATAATTGACTTTCAGTTACTGTTTGTTCCATCTACCTGCTAAGTCTGCAACTCGTTTTATCATTAAGCTTTGGCGTTTTGTATTAATGGTCTTTTAGTCGTTTTTGAATGGCGTTTTACTCATTATGTTGGCGTTTTGAATTAGAGCAGTAAAAAGACCCTTTTACCCTTTTAGAAGCACGTCCCAAGTAAAAAAATGATGTTATTTACGAAAACGACACCTCGCCAATCTATTCTATAGATTGTTTTGATCTGACGATCCATAAGCGTTCTCACTATTCTCACATTTTTCACCGTTTTCCATAATTCCTGACCCTATATATATGTATATATATATATACATATATATGGGAGGATTATCTTGAGAAGAACGCTAAATATTGCGAGAACCGTGAGAACGAATGAAAAAACCAATCAAAACTGAATTTTTTTTAATACAAAACTCATTGTAATTAAAATACAACATCAAAAAAGAATTTACAACATCAAATAATTCATTTCTCCTCTCAAAATCACTCTTACTAGTTTTTTACGCATGTATAAATATAACAAATTTACACATGTGTAAATGACAAACTTACACATGTGTAAATTTTCTTTATTTACGAATTCAAGTAAATTTAAACGTGTAAATTCAATTTCTAACAATGTATTCGAACAATAATGATAAGTGTAAAACGAAATTTTGAATTTGAATTGTTTTTGACCAAGTTCTCGTGGTTTTTTCATTCGTTCTCACGGTTCTCGCGATATTTAGCGTTCTCAAGATAACCCTCCCATATATATATATATATATATGGATATATATAGGGGGTTTTAATGAGAACCGTGAGAACAAATGAAAACACCACAAGAACTTGGTCAAAAACAATTCAAATTCAAAATTTCTTTTTACACTTATCTTTATTGTTCGAATACAATGTTAGAAATTAAATTTACACGTTTAAATTTATGTGAATTCGTAAATAAAGAAAATTTACACGTGTAAGTTTGTCATTTACACATGTGTAAATTTGCTATATTTACACATGCCTAAAAAATCTAGTAACAGTGATTTTGAGAGGAGAAATGAATTATTTGATGTTGTAAATTTTTTTTGATGTTGTATTTTAATTACAATGAGGTTTGTATTAAAAAAATTGGTTTTGATTGGTTTTTTTATTCGTTCTCACAGTTCTCGCAATATTTAGCGTTCTCCAGATAACCCTCCCATATATATATAGGGTCAGGATTTAGAGAAAACGGTGGAAAGTGTGAGAACGGTTATGGATCGTCCGATCAAAACAATCTATGGACTAGATTGGCGCAGTGGCGTTTTCGTAAATAACATCAATTTTATTACGTGGACGCGCTTCATTAAGGGTAAAAAAAGGTAAAACATCATTTCTCACATAAAACGTCGTTGAAATATAAAACGCCAAATAAATACAAAACGCCAATTTGATCACTGCGTAGTTTTTTTTTGTTTTTATTTAAGCTCTCAGGCTACAAAAACGCCACAAAATGTGAAACGCCATAATATATAACGCCAAGCCTTACATCCAGATATATGTTAATTATATTTTTTGTTATAAAAATAATATCCGTCTAAACTACGCGCCAAAAAAAAATCCTATAAATAGAAACGTCTCACCACCTTCCGTTTATCACACCAAAAAAACACAGTGGTTCCTAAAAAAATATAACTCAATGTAAAACGCCAAAAAATGCAACGATGGCAAACCTCTTTTCTTTGATACTCAGTAATGTTCTGTATGAAGTTTCGCTGAATGATTTGTTAGGTGAGTGGAGTAAGATTTTGCTGCATGAGATGGACAAAACTCAAGAAAGAGAGACTGATGACACCCATATCTCATTTTGTCTTCTTTGTTCTTGAAGAAAGTTTGGATAATTAAAAGAGACCTATCCCAGTGTAAATGCTACTTTGGCCTCGATGATTATAAAGAAGACGACGGGCAGATAGCATCCACCCACACGGGGTCGATCTATGTCTCCAACATCCACAAAGACACTTCAACACATGAACAAAGAAAATAAACCACGCCAAACCCAAAACGCCATTTATTTGTGACAGTTCTTGTAGTTTCAAAAGAAGAAAGAGACTGGTGACACTGAAGATTTAGATCATAAATTGCTTCTCTTTGTTTTTTTTTTTTTTTTAATTTTCTTTATCTGTTGTTTGTTATGTAATTTCAGCTAAGAAACAACAAAGTACATTAATCCTATAATGAAAAATATAATAAAACGCCAAACGGGCAAATGCGTGTAAAACGCCATCATGCCATAAAATGCCCCAAACACTACCAAACTATAATAAAATTACTTTGAGCAAGTACTATTATAATATATCTAAAAAAAGCTTAAAACAATGTGCAAAAGAAAATAAAACAAAAAAGTCCCATCGTTATCTAAACGCCATTAGATAACAAAACGTCATAATTACAGCCGTCAAAATTAGACGTGTTACACCATAAAAACTGATGAATCTAAAAACAAAACACGGTAACTGCAAAAAACAGTAAAATGAAACGACGGAAACAAAATTACTAACACTTATTATATTGAAAGCCAAATACTTAGGGATTTGAATTTATTTATCTTTTTCAAAACACTATAATTATCTGCCATGCACGGGAAAAAAAGTCAATATAAAAGAAGACCATGAGAACACAACCTCAAACACGCCAAAAACATTGATTAAAAACGCCACATATTGTCCAAAACGCCAAAAACTTCAAAAATGGTTAAGGTTATTGCATGGAGGTTTGAAAGGAAAGAGAAATGATTCATCATAAAGTTCTCTTATAGGAGAAGGGTGAAGGTAAGGACAATCAGAGCCATGCTTGGTATGAATGAAGGGGTTTAGAGGGATATCTTGGCCCTTGGGGTTCCAATGACCAACGATTGTGAAAGAACCCGAACTGTAATAAAAAGATTGAAGAAAAAATTTCTGGCAGAAGATGATGATATTGACAATACTCCTCTACCAACACTTAGCAATTGGGTGATGCATGAAAAAGCAGGAACGGTTGAAGTGACTTATCAACACGGGGTGCAATATTCATTGCCAATGGAGGAAATGTTGAAGACAGGGAGGCTATCTCTCATTGAACAACTCTGTGATTTAGCACCTTCGAATGATCCAAAATCCAGGGTTGCAATGATATTCAAGAATAGGCTGCAGCAAAAAAGAGACAAGCTAATGGCGTTATACGCCAATTTAAAATTTGATGATGATGAATATGAAGAAAGTGATGAACAAAGCGATGGTTACATCTCTGATGTAATCCCATCCACAGAAGACTATTAGTTTATATTGATTTCGTATTATTGTAATTTTATAAAATATTAATCTATGGTAATCAATTATTAACAAAAAGACCCAGAACGCCAAAAAAAATGACCTGGAAAACGCCATAACGTCAAAAAAATTAACTATGTGACACAAAAATAATTAATTCAACGAGAAGAAATATGGGAAAAACAGGAAAACACCAAGTAATTAATTATTCTAGTTAACGTCAAAATTAACTTGCACGCCAAAAATGAAGCAGCATGTCACACGCGAAAATCGGGAAAGGAGAAGAATATTGAAAAGACAAAAAAACCCCTCGGACCCTGATCATGTCTCGTGCCACGTGTTGGGCCAGGATGCGTTCTCACCGTTCTCACACTTTTGGGCGTTTTCTCCAGATCTCGTTTATATATATATATATATATATATATATATATAAACAGTAAAACGCCAATTAATTAATGATTCTACTTAACGTCAAAATTAACTTGCACGCCAAAAATGAAGCAGCATGTCACACGCGAAAATCGGGAAAGGAGAAGAATATTGAAAAGACAAAAAAACCCCTCGGACCCTGATCATGTCCCGTGCCACGTGTTGGGCCAGGATGCGTTCTCACACTTTTGGGCGTTTTCTCCAGATCCCGTTTATATATATATATACATATACACATATATATAAACAGTAAAACGCCAAGTAATTAATGATTCTAGTTAACGTCAAAATTAACTTGCACGCCAAAAATGAAGCAGCATGTCACACGCGAAAATCGGGAAAGGAGAAGAATATTGAAAAGACAAAAAAACCCCTCGGACCCTGATCATATCCCGTGCCACGTGTTGGGCCAGGATGCGTTTTCACCGTTCTCACACTTTTGGGCGTTTTCTCCAGATCCCGTTTATATATATATATATATATATAAATAGTAAAACACAAAGTAATTAATGATTCTAGTTAACGTCAAAATTAACATGCACGCCAAAAATGAAGCAGCATGTCACACGCGAAAATCAGGAAAGGAGAAGAATATTGAAAAGACAAAAAAACCCCTCGGACCCTAATCATGTCCCGTGCCACGTGTTGGGCCAGGATATATATATATATAGAGGCTGAGGATCATTTCAGAACTCTAAATAATTACAGAACTTTGAGAACTCCTAATAAACAATTATTATATATATAAATTTCTGTATTTAAGGTACTTTTATCATTTATCATATGTATTTTGATGATTACATACATGTTAAGAATAGTTTACATATGTATAATAATCAAATTGTATATATGTGTAACAACTAATTACATATATGTAAAACAACCAGTTTACATTTGTGTAATCATAAAATTACATACCAAAAAAATGATAAAACACTTTTAACATGTATGTAATCATAAAAATATATGGAAAAAATGATACAAGTGCTCTGAAAATTAAAAAAACTAAATAAAAATGTTGTTTATTAAGAGTTCTGAAAGTTCTGCAATTATTTAGAGTTTTGAAATGAATCCAACCCTATATATATATATATATATATATAAAGGCTAGTAATTTATGTGTTACATGTTTTGAATAAACCCATTATATTAAAACCATTAGTTTTTACGAAGGTTTTGTATGTTTCATGTAACAATCATTGGTGAAATAAAAATAACTAGTTTTCTTTAAGTCGCGTATTGCGATGAAACCGAGCAAATAATAATGTAAAACAAACGTGATTTGAAAATAAAACATGTTGTTTAGAAAGCCAAACCATTAGAACGGTTTAGTTTATCATTGTAACGTTTTATGATATCAAATATATACTTTATTTTGAGAACAACTTCGTTTTTAACAAAACTTATGACGTAATGTCAAGAGAAAAATCAAACACAGCTACGTACTTAAGTCTTTAGAAAAAAGTTATAAACGTAAATTATTAAAGAAGTATCAAATTATTTGATAAATTAATATATGTTCTAAAAAAAGAGAAAAGAATTATTAAAAATAGTAAAGGAAATATATGGTTTTAAAAAAGAAAAAAATAAAAATATGTTATTAAAAGTAAATATAATAATAAACTATTATAATATATTAAAAATAATAATAGAAAGCTATATATTATTTTAAAAATAAAGTTACTATTCATCATCATTTGTTAACTATATATATAATATATAATAATAATATATATATAATTAAGATCAACAAAGATTTGAGAATTATAAATTAAAATTGGGGAATTGGACTGTAATAATCTCACATAGACCTTATTGGCCATTAATAATTCAACCTCAGAATATTCCCCCACCAGTCCCACATTTCACCTATTTTTTCCTACAATGATCCCCCGTTAAAAAAACTTAACGGAGTTAAGCTTTTTTTCCAAATTACAAACAGATTTTTTAGGGGTTTGATCAGAACGATGATACGAGTCCATTGATGTAAAACTTACGTCGAAATTGTGCTCCAAGTGACTTGATTTTGGTTAATTGGAAATTTAAACACACGAATTAAAGCGTCGTTTCCATCGTTTGGAGCAACGTTTCGAGGCAAGTTTTACATCAATGGACTCGTATCGTCGTTCTAATCAAAAGCCCTAAAAAGCTTTTTGTAATTTGGAAAAAAAGCTTAACTCCATTAACTTTTTTTAACGGGAGACCATTGTAGGAAAAATAGGTGAAATGTGGGAGTGGTGAGGGGAATATTTTGAGGTGGGATTATTAATGGCCAATAAAGTCAATGTGAGATTATTACAGTCCAATTTCACATTAAAATTTAAGATAAAATATATTGAAATATTATGGTTTAGTAAATTTTAATAATAAAACTTGAATTTTAATTTATAATAAAAACCAACTAATACAAAAGAGGTGATTTTTTTTGGTTTCACCAAACGTCGCCACCTGTCACTAATTATTTTGTGTTGTTGATATAGAAGTGAAGATAACACCTCAACATTTGTTTCACAATAAAAAACTAGGGTGGAGATACAATAGGAAGTTTATTTGGCTAGGAAGGCTAGGAAGTGATCTTGACCATCCATTTAGTTAATCAAGGGCTAAAATTAAATCACGGAAATTGAAAGGAAGAAAAGAGGCGCATGAGTTTGTTTAGAGGCATTCTAGTCAATCCAGCCAATAGTTTCTCTCTCCTCTAATTCCCCCCCCCCCCCCATTTTTTAAACGTTAATAACTCTTTCATACGACATTATTTTTTTGTAAAAATTGCACCAAAAAAAGAGCGTTTTTTTATCTTTAAAACGAGTATACTATTGCTATATTTTCAAAAAAAAAAATTTTAAAACCTAGTTGCGTAAAACGCAATAGAAAAACCCCCAGTTACGTAAAACGCAATGAAAAAAAAACCTAAAAAATGACATTTTTCTAAAACGCAATGCACAAAAAACACAAAGAAATGACTTATTTGTAAAACGCAATGGCCAGAAAACACAAAAAAATGTCTTATTTCTAAAACGCAATAGCCTAAAAACTCAAAAGAAAATGTACTTTCTAAAACGCTATGGACTAAAAACACATAAAAATGTGTTTTACCTAAAACGCAATGCAACAAAAACACATACAAATGTCTTATTTCTAAAACGCAATGGCCAGAAAACACTTAAAATGTCTGTTTTCTAAAACGCAATGGACTGAAAACACATAAAAAAGTGTTTTACCTAAAACGCAATGCACCCAAAATACTTAAAAATGTCTTATTTCTAAAACGCAATGGCCAAAAAACACTTAAAAATTTCTTATTTCTAAAATGCAATGGCCAGAAAGCACTTAAAAATGTCTTATTTCTAAAACGCAATGCCTAGAAAACACATAAAAATGTCTTATTTCTAAAACGCAATGACCAGAAACTGTTGTTCACAGAACCAGAAACTGTCTAAAACCCAATGACCAGAAACTGTTGTTCACTGAACCAGAAACTGTTGTTCACAGAACCAGAATCTAACTAAAACACAATGACCAGAACCTGTTGTTTACAGAACCAGAAACACTGTCTACGAATGCAGTTTTCCAGAGGCAATTTACAGAAAATTAATTTTTCTGATGCATTTTTATTACAACAATTTAATCGGAAAAAAAAATTTCCGAGCTCAACCTCAGCCAGGGGCTGCCGCCCCTGGGACCCCGCTACCAGGGGCGCTGCCCCCGGACCCCCTCCAAGATCGTAAAACGCAATGACTAAATCAAAAACCCAGATCGTAAAAATGAAATTAAAGAATTTCTTACTAGGATCGAAGTGATTTCTTCAACAATTGACGAAGTTTGAATGATATAAACACTTATCAGCGCTCGAAATCGAATGATTATCTCCAAAATCACCCGAAAAAAACAAGATTTTTTATGAAATTAAACTGGGTTTTCTTCAAAAAAGCTGAAGAACACGTTGATCGGGTGTTTGAATCATTGATTTGTGATGAAAATCGGACTATAATGTAGTGATTATTGAGATAGAAAATGAAGAAATGGTTGAAGATGGTGGGTTTTGAAAATGGTGGGTTTTGAAGTTACTGGGTTTTGAAAAGGAAGAAGAAAGGGTTGGATTGACTAAAATACCCTTCCTCTTTATTTTAAATGTTGCCACATGTCCTAATCCTATTGCTTCCTACACTTCCTAGCCAAAATAAACTTCCTATTTGATCTTTTCCCTAAAAAACTATGCTTTGACTTTTTTTAACTACATAAGTATCTTGTCTAAAATAATAATACAAAATAAAGTAAATTACATTTTTCGTCCAATATGTTTATACCGAATTGCAATTTATGACCTTTAACTTCAATAATTACAGCCATAGTCCTTTATTTGTGTCACACCCTGATTTCCACGTGTCACCGGTGGGCCCGGTGGGGAGTATCGTGACGTGGTTGGCAACATAATAGTCAAACAACACAATATTTAATATGCACAGCGGAAGCAATTTAAAAGATATAATACAACCGAATTTAATATTGTAATATCAAATGTCACAATATTCGAAAGTTTATCCACAGATGGATCGGAAACAAAATGAAAGCAATAGTTCAACAGACTTCAGGCATCTTAAGTTTGCGAGACTCTTTATTGATGCTAAGGAGACAATCCAGCCAATTACGCTTAGCACCTGCATTTAATCTTTTTGGGAAAATACGTCAGTTTACACTGGTAAATACAATCAACTGTCTCATTTTGGAAAATGATTGAAAATTGATTTGGATGCACGTGGCATAAACATTTTATTTAACTTGGGAGAATTATTTAAATATATAATCTTGTGAACGAATTACATGTTCCTTGTGCGTTCAGTAGCCCGGATCAAGTCCGGGTTAAAGATCAATAGACACACCACATTATTCCTTTCGTGCACTGACGGGTGTACGCCTACACCCCGCGCTTAAGTCGTGGCCATTTCGTAAAATGATGCCAGGGATATCCGGGACATGGTCATTAACCCCCCAAAGGCTTTAAGTAACAAGATTGTTTAAACGAGCCGATCAAATTATTCAATTAACCACCCAACGATGGAAGATTTGATGCCCGATCAAGCGGTATTCTGTATACCATAACCCAAGCCCGTATAGGGAAAATAAGTTAAAAGTATTTACCTGAGCAGTGTATAAATCACAATAAGCAAACGCAAGTAGCTTTTACTGGTACTCCTAATCTGGAACGAAGGTTTATAATAACCTATTAGAATTCTAACGGGTCTTTAATTAAGCTAAAGCTTAGACCGGCTAGTTTCAATGATACGGTTTGTACGCATAATTAAGCGAAGACCGGATAGAATGTGTTTTAGACCCGACAAGTGTGAAGACTTGTTTAATATGGGTATATTATACACATTCTGGATTTTGAGATAAAACCGATAAGGTTTGACCCGTTTAGGCTAGTTTATGTAAACTAGTTACATAAACCGAACCGAACGCGTAAAAAGCGTAACGAGTATTCATGAGAGCTATTTACAGGTTTCCTAAGTTAATATGCTTCATATATGTTGTGAGACCAGTAAGATATCATTTATTATGCCCGAAACGAGTTTAAACACAAACTATGCCCCGTAGGGGTAGTTTGGTCATTTACAAGGTTATAAAAGAGTTTAAGTGTTTAACTGAGTTACAGGTCTGATGTAATCAGCAAACATACTCAAATTAATGAGTTATAACAGCAGGGTAAGGTATATATGTGAAATTTATCAATTATAACCAAACTATGCCCCGTAGGGGTATTTTGGTAATTTCACATAAGCCGAAATGCTCAAAACTGAAGTCTGAGTTTAACAACCTTTGCTTACTGTTAAAATATTATAATTTGCCTCAAATATCAGTAGGTATCAACCCTTGTATGTTTAAAATAGTTTTAGTACATACTATGCGTTAAAAACGCTTAAAAAGGCGATTAGAGGCCATTTCCGGGTTTGATACATAATTCTGATATTTTTATATTTCCAGAAGGCTTAAAATAATTTATTTATCATGTATGATCAGTAGCAAAAGGTTTGGAGTCGTTCAGATATGTAAAACTCATTTTATAGCCCGTAAAGGCAAAACCGACAATTACCGGATTAAGCCTACGACTATAAGTTATGCTCAGCCTAAAATTAATTAAAAATCTTTAAAAATCCCAAAATAATATATTACATCAGTGGGTATTAATTTTGGTATCAAAAAGTATGTTTAAGTAGGCTATACGCTAAATACGCCGTTTAATTAACATAAAGCTTTAATTTTACGCTAACGAGCATAACTCTTAATCTACACCTCAAACTGATGTCAAATTTTGCATACAAGTTTATATATCAGTAATTAAGGTTTCTACTCTTTTACATTTCCAAAAATCACGTGTTAAGGTGAAAAGGGCATAATGGTCAACATATGAGCAATTAACGGAATCATGCATATTAATTGGATAACTAATGATCCGAGGTGTATAATCACAGAGGGTTATACTAGCATGTAACCTGGTCCAAATAAAGCTCTAAGGCATTTCTAAAACATACCATAACGGGTCAGAACTGAAAGTCAAAGTATAAGTTAAACTATGCGACTTTCGGTTCCGAACCGGGTCTAAATAGGAAATTGTTGGGTTGAACATGTTTAGACATGTTCTTATACTAATTACCAAGTTATATTAATGATCAAACCGGTTGTATATGTTCTACATTGCTAATTATGCATAAATTGTAATTTACACATTCCATTGACTTTTTAAATACAAGTTTGACCCGACATTTGACCTAGTTAGAGTGGGAATCAGGGGGAACCCTTTTAAGGTTTTATTACCCACATAATTACCTACTTAAAGGTACTTTTAATTCGAGATTTGACTAAGCCATTATTAATTAATCTCGAAGTCAAACCGTAATTACGATGGTTTGACTTTTAGCTAAATAACTAAGCTAAACTTAATTTAAGAAGGTTAAGCAAACTTAAAAGTGTCTAATGGTTGATTAGGAAGGTCTGGAGAGTGCTCTTGTGCTCCACAATTGATCAGAAGATGTTTGAGGAATGAATGATCAAAGTGTTGCACATTGGAGCTTTATATAGTGAACCAAGACACCACAAAGTGTTGACAACAAAATCTAGCACTGACCACAACATTCCCACAGGTGTCCTAGATGTTTAGGGGTTGTTTAGGGGTCAAGGGATATGAGGAAACTCGTTTAAAAGTGAGTTTTTGCGTTTAAACAGCAAACAACAAGATTTCTGATGCTGGGTAACTGCTTGCGCACCGTAAGGGTGCATGCTTGCGGTGCGCAAGCATGTGATCAGAACCAAAACTTGTTGTTCTTTGGTGTTTTGAAAGGGCAACTCGTGGGTTTCGAATTTGGGACTTTATTTAACAGTATTGGGGCCTCTAATATGGGTCTTTAACAGTTACATACCCTACCATTATGTTATGTTTGCTTGGATTCATTTTGAAAGTGCCGAACAAGAAGGTTAACCGTAGAAATTTCCATAGGAACCTATCATGCACTTTGAATTCATTTATTGTCAACAAATTCCTGGATTTGAGATATGTTAGATGTGTGTAAAATATAATTGGGTCTTGGGATTTATAAATGAGGTCGTTCAGAGGTAAAAATTAACATGACGCAACTTTTAAATGCTGCCAAAACATCTTTATTAAATCCGGATTTTACAACGCGTTTTGTCTTACATGACACGTGTCGTTATTTCATTGAACACGAATTTTCGAGGTGTTACATCCTCACCCCCTTAAAATAAATCTCGACCCAAGATTTACTGAAATAAATAAGGGTACTTTTCTTTCATCGTGGACTCAACCTCCCACGTATATTCGGGACCTCTACGGGCATCCCATTTGACCTTTATAATAGGTACATGCTTCCTTCGAAGCTTCTTTACCTGTCGATCTTCAATCGACAAAGGTTTTTCCACAAATTTTAAGCTCTCATCTATATGCACATCTGTATGTGGTATAACCAGTGATTCATCAGCGAAGCACTTCTTCAGATTGCAAATGTGGAACACATTGTGAATTCCACTGAGCTCTTCTGGTAAGTTTAACTTATAGGCAACTGACCCGACACGTTTGATAACCTCGAAAGGTCCTATGTACCTCGGGCTTAGCTTGCCTTTCTTACCAAACCGCATCACTCCCTTCCAGGGTGATACTTTAAGTAACACTTTATCACCTACTTCGAAGTGAAAAGCTTTACGCTTTGGTGGGTAGGAAATGTGCTGACTTAGTCAGTCTGTCAACTATAACCCATATTGTATCATTTCCTTTCCTTGTCTTAGGTAACTTGGTGATAAAATCCATGGTTACCATTTCCCACTTCCACGTAGGAAGTTCAGGCTGTTGTAGCAAGCCTGACGGCTTTTGATGCTCGGCTTTGACTTGCGCACATGTCAAGCATTTAGCTACATAGGTGGCTACAGACCTTTTCAAGCCTATCCACCAATAATTTGCCTTTAGATCCTGGTACATCTTATCAGCTCCAGGATGAACGGAGTATTTGGAACTATGGGCTTCCTGGAGGATGACATCTCGAAGTTCTCCATAAATTGGAACCCATATTCGTCCATTCAATATTAGAATTACGTCCTTGCTAAGAGTTAACTGCTCCTCAGTTACTCCTAACTTTTCATTAGGATAGTTAGCTTCCAACACAGCTTCCTTCTGTGCAGCTAACAACCTTTCAATCAAATTATTCTTTATCTCCATGCGCTTGGCATTGATTCGGATGAGTTTTACCCTCTCCTTTCGACTCAAGGCATCGGCGACTACATTCGCCTTGCCAGGATGGTACTTGATTTCACAATCATAATCATTCAAAGTCTCCATCAAACGGAGTTGCCTCATGTTTAACTCTTTCTGATTAAACAGGTGCTGGAGGCTCTTGTGATCGGAATAGATCACACACTTGATTCCATAAAGATAATGCCTCCATAGTTTTAGTGCGAATACAACGGCACCCAACTCCAAGTCGTGGGTGGTGTAATTCTTTTCGTGCACCTTTAACTGTCGTGATGCATAGGCAATAACTTTGCCTTTCTGCATAAGCACACACCCCATGCCAGTGTGTGATGCATCACAATAAACTACAAATTCTTCGATTCCATCAGGCAATGTCAACACAGGAGCATTGCTCAACTTCTGCTTGAGAATATCGAAAGCTTCTTGCTGCTTAGGCCCCCAGTCAAACTTAATCTTCTTCTTAGTTAGAGAAGTTAGGGGCGCAGCAATCCTTGAAAAAAATTCAATGAAGCGCCTGTAGTATCCTGCTAAGCCTAGGAAGCTACGAATCTCCGTCGGCGTCTTTGGCTCTTGCCAATTCATAACAACTTCAACTTTAGTAGGATCCACCTGGATACCACGCTCACTGACCACATGTCCAAGAAATTGGACTTCTCGTAGCCAAAATTCACACTTAGAGAATTTGGCATAGAGTTTCTCGTGATGTAAAAGTTTGAGAATACATCGAAGATGTTTCTCATGATCAGCTTGGCTCTTAGAGTAAATGAGAATGTCGTCAATGAAGACGATGATGAATTTATCTAAGTACGGCTTGCAAACGCGATTCATGAGATCCATGAACGCGGCCGGTGCATTAGTGAGCCCAAAAGGCATCACTAGGAACTCGTAATGGCCATAACGAGTCCTAAATGCAGTTTTATGCACATCTTCATCTCTAACCTTAAGTTGATGGTAGCCTGACCTCAAATCAATCTTCGAGAAATAACTGGCCCCTTGTAACTGATCGAACAAATCGTCGATCCTGGGCAAAGGATATCTATTCTTTATCGTGACCTTATTAAGCTCACGATAGTCGATGCACAGACGCATCGATCCATCCTTCTTCTTGACAAATAGGACTGGCGCTCCCCAAGGAGACGAACTAGGCTTAATGAAACCCTTGGCTAGTAATTCGTCTAGCTGTGTCCTCAATTCTTTCATCTCTGTGGACGCCAGCCTATAAGGTGCTCTAGCAACTGGTGCTGCTCCGAGGATGATATCAATCCTGAATTCCACTTGTCTATCTAGTGGTAAACCAGGTAGTTCTTCAGGAAAATCTTCGGGATATTCAGAAATGACAGGGATGTCTTCTATCTTCGGTTTTGGCTCATCAATAATCACTTGCGCAATGTAGATGACACAACCCTTCTTTAAACATTTGGAAGCCTTGAGCATAGTCACTTGCTCAGGTAGCCCATACTGGGTATCTCCCCGAATGGTAAGTGATTCACCAGACGGAGTCTTTATCACTACCTGCTTCTTGTTGCAGACAATTTGGGCTTGGTTGTGAGATAACCAGTCCATACCCAGAACTATGTCAAAACCGGCCAACTTAAAGGGAAGTAGAGACAGAGGAAAAGAATGGTTCTTAATGGATATAACACATCCATCTAACACAGTTGAGACGGTTTCTATGGTTCCATCTGCTAACTCTACCTCATAATTTATACTCAAGGTTTTGACAGGTAAATTCAACAATTTACAAAATTTGTGATCTACAAACGACTTATCAGCGCCTGAATCAAATAGTACTCTAGCATAGACGTCATTTACAAGGAAAGTACCTGTTATGACATTATCGTCTTGCACAACCTCCTTCGCGTCCATTCTAAAGACACTGGCATTAGTCTTCTTGGCCTCTTCAGGCTTCTTGTTGTATTTAGAGCAGTTGGTCTTAATGTGCCCCTTTTCATTGCAACGGTAGCACGTTGCGTCTTTCATCTTCTTGCAATCCAAGGTTTTGTGATCCGTGGACTTGCATATGCCACAAGCAAAGGTTTTTGACTGAGTCTGCGAGTTTGACTCGAGTCTGCACTTTCCAAAGTGCTGTTTCTTGCAAATCTTGCATTTGGGCTTCTCACCAGACTGATGCCCATCTTTCCTTGACTCAGATCCTTTCTAGTTGTCACCGTTCCCACGGTGCTTCTTGTTCGACTTCCGCGAACCATCATCTTCATGTTTTCTCTTCTCAGCCTCCTTATTCCTCAGCGATCTCTGCCTGACTGCATCCAGAGTGAGGGACAAGGAAATGTCAGCTACGGATCTAAAAGTAGCTGGCCGAGAAGCTTTCACGCTTACCTTGATCTCGGGGGCTAAACCACCGATAAAACGAGCTATCCGTTTTGGTTCCGGGGTCACTAAATAAGGAACCAACCGAGACATCGTGTTGAAGCTCGTTAGGTAAGCTTGACAGTCAAGGTTTGTCATCACCAATGATAGAAAATCAGACTCTATCTTCTCCACTTCATGTTGAGGGCAATAATTTTCCCTGATAAGGGCAACAAATTGATCCCATGACATATTGTACAATGGGATTTTCCCGATGGCTTGAATCAGAGATCTCCACCATGCTAAAGCTTCACCCTTAAAACACTGCGACACAAACTTGACCACGTCTCTCTCAGCGCATCCGCTGATATCCACAACCGTATCCATCTCATCCAGCCACGTCATACAGTCAATGGCTCCTTTCTCCCCAGTGAAGTCCCGGGGCTTACATGAAACAAAGTATTTATACGAGCAACCCTTCTCACGGGGTCCTTGGTTCAATACAATGTGTTGCGATGGATTACTGTGGTGGTTTGAGGAGTGTCGATCATCATCTTTCTTCGGGTCGTCTTTCTTAGACGGTGGCTTTGAAGGCTGTGTAGATAGGGTCCTACTACGAGTCCCACTATACTCTTTGTACTGCCGTTCCAATGCCTTAGTAACTGCGTCGTCGACCAACGCTTTCAATTCCGCACCCGTTAAATTAACCCGGGCGTTATCAATGTTCTCCACTGGATGACTATTTATCTCGTCTGAGTCAGCCATTTCAATTGAACTGTTGCAGAAAACAGGGACAATAGTTTTATTTGGGAGTTTATTATGGAATTACCCCTTAGGGTAACTCATTAACCATGGTAAACAGAGACCATATTTGGTTAATTTACTAATCGTATTAGATTAGGATTTCAATTATAATTTTATCCTAATTATAAACAATATCAATATATATTAGCACATAAGGCTTAGTCACATGGACAATTTAAATTATAAGCTATGATTTCAGAGAATCAAAGCTTTTAAGGTTTGAACATAGTTCATTACCTTTATCAGACAGGGAGTCATAGCTACCACTGTCTTTTGGCTCATATGGAAACGAGCAGGGCCCGTAGGCACGTATTACCACGTATGGTAAAAATTATGATCATCTTAATTGATGATTTAACCCATGATTCAGAGATCATTTAGTTGGGTTTGGAATCTTTAGAAAGATCCTTATATAAGAATAAGCGTGTGATTTTAAATGAATCACATCTACCAGGAGTGTTAACATGTTTTCAGATGTTAACTGGGATTTGAATCTTTTAACAGGTCTTACCATCATGGTCAGGTCTTTATAATGACACCCAGACTAGGTTTCACTCTTAAGATTCTTATTCAATAATTAAGTAGGCAGATTATCTTTAAAAGGAATGAATTTTAGTTTATTTATTTCATATATAACATTTATGCATATAATAGCAAGATGAAATTTATAAACATAACATTCCATTTATTATCATAAGATTACATGTTGCCCTAAACGGGACTTTTCAACAAACAAACTTACCCACACAGGGGTTTAAACAAGTACTTACCCACACAGGGGCTTAATAACACACATACCCACGCAGGGGCTTAATAACAAAACATACCCATGTAGGGGCTTAATAACATAATAGTCCACGCAGGGACTTACACATATAACATACCCTCGTAGGGGTTTACAGAAAGATAGACCCACGCAGGGGTCAAAATAAACAACATACATACCCACGCAGGGGTTTATACAACAATTGGAAGGATTCAGTGGTCCTTCTTTCTCTTCCCTTTGATCAAGCTTGTCAATCCTTGGAAAAAGCTCTGTCTCTCCCTGTGGTCGCGGTGGAAGTCTCGCTCAACCTGATCCAGCCTCTGAAGAATTCCTCCCGTTCTGGGGGAGAAAACCGCGGCGGCTGCGATTGCGTTCGTATAATAGGTCTGGGAGGTATTTGGTACCCATGTGTTGGGTAACCTACTCCCCATGGAGCTCCGTATGGTCCTTCCGGGTGCAGGGTGTTGTAATTGGCAGCGACCATGTAAGGGTCGGCCTCTGCGTACCCGTAGTTGTTGTGAACCGGTGGCTCAAACGGATTGTATGCCATAGAACCCGTGTATGCTAGAATTGGGTTATCAAAACCCATCGGTGGTGGCTGCGGTACAGCTGGGTTAGATGGTCCACCCATTTGTGGGTCCTCCTGATGTGGCGGATAGTGACCGCCACTGGATTGACGAGGAGAGCTAAAATGAAAGTCCCCTCCCCGTGTAGACATATGCGGTCCAGATCTCCTATGCCTAGGCGGTTGCGGAGGTGCCGGTTGAACTGGTGGCGGTGGAGGTGGTGGTGTGACTGCCACAAATCTTGAATCCTAAGAGGGATCCTGTTGTTGCTGCTGCTGCTGCTGAGGCGACGAATGGTGAGGAGGTGTATAGTACCATTCGTGCCGGGTAAACATAGCTTGGAAGCTATCTGGACCAACATAGGGTGATCCGTGGAAAGAAGATCCATCCGAAATCTCGATCGGATGGTTCGGTGTACCACTGGCGGGTTCAACGGGATCCGTGTCCTCGTCCATATCCTCCGTGTTGTCTCCCGAGAAGTGGTCCTCTGGGCCCAATGGGTTAAAACCCACTGGTTCTTGTATATAATTGGCCGGGTTAAACCGGCCCCGAAAAACTGGTGTAGGGTCACCAAAAGAGTTGTGCGATAAGGATCGTTGTAATGGTATGTATGAAGGTTGAGGGTTGTTGGGCTCGTACTCCGGCTGTGGCCCATAAGGGTTAGGAGGTGTTGAACTGTGTGAGACCGACCGTCTAGCCGGCTCAAAGAGGTTCCTCCGGTTCTGCCAGGGATCGTCACTCTCCGTGGTAGATGGAGCTCGCGCATTCGAAGGTCCAGCTTCATTATCATTGGGGGCGGTGATTGGCCCCTTGCCTCTTCCTCTTCTCCTGAAGAATCTTGGCGGCATTTTGTTAATCCTGTCAATATGGCATGAGATAACAAAACAAAAATATATGCAAAATAAAGGACAACACAAACAAAGTGGAATTTGTCCTATGTTATATGTCTAGACTCGAAAGTTTAGAAATGTGCAATTGTGTAACTGAGATTAAACACAAAAGGCTAGTGTTTAATTCACTCAGTGTTGGCTTTGATACCAACCTGTCACACCCCGATTTCCACGTGTCACCGGTGGGCCAGGTGGGGAGTATCGTGACGTGGTTGGCAACATAATAGTCAAACAACACAATATTTAATATGCACAGCGGAAGCAATTTAAAAGATATAATACAACCGAATTTAATATTGTAATATCAAATGTCACAATATTCAGAAGTTTATCCACAGATGGATCGGAAACAAAATGAAAGCAATAGTTCAACAGACTTCAGGCATCTTAAGTTTGCGAGACTCTTTATTGATGCTAAGGAGACAATCCAGCCAATTACGCTTAGTACCTGCATTTAATCTTTTTGGGAAAATACGTCAGTTTACACTGGTAAATACAATCAACTGTCTCATTTTGGAAAATGATTGAAAATTGATTTGGATGCACGTGGCATAAACATTTTATTTAACTTGGGAGAATTATTTAAATATATAATCTTGTGAACGAATTACATGTTCCTTGTGCGTTCAGTAGCCCGGATCAAGTCCGGGTTAAAGATCAATAGACACACCACATTATTCCTTTTGTGCACTGACGGGTGTACGCCTACACCCCGCGCTTAAGTCGTGGCCATTTCGTAAAATGATGCCAGGGATATCCGGGACATGGTCATTAACCCCCCAAATGCTTTAAGTAACAAGACTGTTTAAACGAGCCGATCAAATTATTCAATTAACCACCCAACGATGGAAGATTTGATGCCCGATCAAGCGGTATTCTATATACCGTAACCCAAGCCCGTATAGGGAAAATAAGTTAAAAGTATTTACCTGAGCAATGTATAAATCACAATAAGCAAACACAAGTAGCTTTTACTGGTACTCCTAATCTGGAACGAAGGTTTATAATAACCTATTAGAATTCTAACGGGTCTTTAATTAAGCTAAAGCTTAGACGGGCTAGTTTCAATGATACGGTTTGTACGCATAATTAAGCGAAGACCGGATAGAATGTGTTTTAGACCCGACAAGTATGAAGACTTGTTTAATATGGGTATATTATACACATTCTGGATTTTGAGATAAAACCGATAAGGTTTGACCCGTTTAGGCTAGTTTATGTAAACTAGTTACATAAACCGAATCGAACGCGTAAAAAGCGTAACGAGTATTCATGAGAGCTATTTATAGGTTTCCTAAGTTAATATGCTTCATATATGTTGTGACATCAGTAAGATATCATTTATTATGCCCGAAACGAGTTTAAACCCAAACTATTCCACGTAGGGGTAGTTTGGTCATTTACAAGGTTATAAAAGAGTTTAAGTGTTTAACTAAGTTACAGGTCTGATGTAATCAGCAAACATACTCAAATTAATGAGTTATAACAGTAGGGTAAGGTATATATGTGAAATTTATCAATTATAACCAAACTATGCCCCGTAGGGGTATTTTGGTAATTTCACATAAGCTGAAAAGCTCAAAACTGAAGTCTGAGTTTAACAACCTTTGCTTACTGTTAAAATATTATAATTTGCCTCAAATATCAGTAGGTATCAACCCTTGTATGTTTAAAATAGTTTTAGTATGCGTTAAAAACGCTTAAAAAGGCGATTAGAGGCCATTTCCGGGTTTGATACATAATTCGGATATTTTTATATTTCCAGAAGGCTTAAAATAATTTATTTATCATGTGTGATCAGTAGCAAAAGGTTTGGAGTTGTTTAGATATGTAAAACTTATTTTATAGCCCGTAAGGGCAAAACCGACAATTACCGGATTAAGCCTACGACTATAAGTTATGCTCAGCCTAAAATTAATTAAAAATCTTTAAAAATCCCAAAATAATATATTACATCAGTGGGTATTAAGTTTGGTATCAAAAATTATGTTTAAGTAGGCTATACGCTAAATACGCCGTTTAATTAACAAAAAGCTTTAATTTTACGCTAACGAGCATAACTCTTAATCTACACCTCAAACTGATGTGAAATTTTGCATACAAGTTTATATATCAGTAATTAAGGTTTCTACTCTTTTACATTTCCAAAAATCACGTGTTAAGGTGAAAAGGGCATAATGGTCAACATATGAGCAATTAACGGAATCATGCATATTAATTGGATAACTAATGATCCGAGGTGTATAATCACAGAGGGTTATACTAGCATGTAACCTGGTCCAAATAAAGCTCTAAGGCATTTCTAAAACATACCATAACGGGTCAGAACTGAAAGTCAAAGTATAAGTCAAACTATGCGACTTTCGGTTCCGAACCGGGTCTAAACAGGAAATTGTCGGGTTGAACATGTTTAGACATGTTCTTATACTAATTACCAAGTTATATTAATGATCAAATAGGTTGTATGTGTTCTACATTGCTAATTATGCATAAATTGTAATTTACACATTCCGTTGACTTTTTAAATACAAGTTTGACCCGACATTTGACCTAGTTAGAGTGGGAATCAGGGGGAACCGTTTTAAGGTTTTATTACCCACATAATTACCTACTTAAAGCTACTTTTAATTTGAGATTTGACTGAGCCATTATTAATTAATCTCGAAGTCAAACCGTAATTACGATGGTTTGACTTTTAGCTAAATAACTAAGCTAAACTTAATTTAAGAAGGTTAAGCAAACTTACAAGTGTCTAATGGTTGATTAGGAAGGCCTGGAGAGTGCTCTTGTGCTCCACAATTGATCAGAAGATGTTTGAGGAATGAATGATCAAAGTGTTGCACATTGGAGCTTTATATAGTGAACCAAGACCCCACAAAGTGTTGACAACAAAGTCTAGCACTGACCACAACATTCCCACAGGTGTCCTAGATGTTTAGGGGTTGTTTAGGGGCCAAGGGATATGAGGAAACTCGTTTAAAGGTGAGTTTTTGCGTTTAAACAGCAAACAGCAAGATTTCTGATGCTGGGTAACTGCTTGCGCACCGTAAGGGTGCATGCTTGCGGTGCGCAAGCATGTGATCAGAACCAAAACTTGTTGTTCTTTGGTGTTTTGAAAGGGCAACTCGTGGGTTTCGAATTTGGGACTTTATTTAACAGTATTGGGGCCTCTAATATGGGTTTTTAACAGTTACATACCCTACCATTATGTTATGTTTGCTTGGATTCATTTTGAAAGTGCCGAACAAGAAGGTTAACCGTAGAAATTTCCATTGGAACCTATCATGCACTTTGAATTCATTTATTGTCAACAAATTCCTGGATTTGAGATATGTTAGATGTGTGTAAAATATAATTGGGTCTTGGGATTTATAAATGAGGTCCTTCAGAGGTAAAAATTAACATGACGCCACTTTTAAATCCTGCCAAAACATCTTTATTAAATCCGGATTTTACAACGCGTTTTGTCTTACATGACACGTGTCGTTATTTCATTGAACACGAATTTTCGAGGTGTTACAATTTGGAAAACTCATTACACATTTCGTCCTTTAGTACTAACCATGTTAAAAATTTAAGTTAAGTCTGGTCGTTTGCACATCATATGAGGGCATTTTTTGTCTTTTCAAACTTTGTTTCTTCTTCTTTACGAAACTTAGGTGGTGTTTGTTTTTTTCCAGAAGCACTTCTGGCCACTTATGTCTGCGCCGCGCAGACGCGCGCAGAGGTTTGGAGTCCACAGCTTGTTTGTTTTCTCGCAGACCTTTCATTAAAAAAGGTATGCGAGACCTGTTCACCACACAGACATTCAGGTATGTCTTCTTGGAACCTCTTCTTGGGAGACCTCTTCTTCCACCACCTCCACCACCACATCCCTGCCACCACCTCCACCACCACATCCCTGCCCAAAAACCCCAAATGGAACCAAAACCCCCAAATTAATATCGGTGAGAGAGATACCGTAGAGAGAGAGAGATCGGTGGTGGTGGTGCTACCAGATCGGAGATCGGTGGTGGTGCTTGAAACGAAACCCCCAAATCAAACCAAAAACCCCAAATCGAACCCAGATCGGAGATGATGGCGGAGGTGGTGCGGTGGTGCGGTTGAACGACGAAGATGATGGCGGTGGTGAGATGGCGGAGGTGGTGGTTGAAAGACTAAGGCGGTGGTGGTGGTTGAACGACGAAGGCGGTGGTGGTGGTGGTTGAACGACGAAGATGATGGCGGTGGTGTGATGGCGGAGGTGGTGCGGTGGTGGTGGTGCTATGGGTGGTGGTGGTCTGCAAATTGTAGAGAGAGAGTAGAGAGAGAGAGTTGAGGCAGACATTTGTAGAGAGAAAGTGGTTTTGTAGAAGAAAAAAAAAACAAACACTCTTCTCCTTGTAGACTGCAGACATTTGGTCCACCTCTTCTCCTGCATATGCCTGCAGATGTGGTCCGCAGACTACAGACCTTTTCACGCAGAAAAAACAAACAGCAACTTAGACTCCTCAACTCCAACAAAGCCCACATATTTCAACACCTATTTCAAGTTCCATCAACATATGTCTCTCTCTCCTCAAACTGTCGACACTTTCTCTATCTAAACTCACCAACTTCCTCCCTCAAGATCCAACTTTGACATGCCAACCGCCGAACACCACCACCATGCCACTGTTAACCACCGTTAAACATCTTCTTCTTCATTACTTTAGGCAATAACAACTAATCAGATTTGTAGAACAACAGTAACTCGCATTTCTCTCACTTTGAACAACCACACTAGCTGCTAGTTCTTATTATTATTATTTTTTTATTTCGAACGACAGCAACAAACCAGATTCAAATTCGTTGACCTTTGCAATAAACCTACAACTTGAAGATAAACCTTCATTTCAAATCTAAAAAAGTTTACTGAATACAACGACCTCTAACAACAAGATTACTCGCAACTTTAAATTTGGAATTCTGAATCAGATCTAAATCTCAGATGATGCGCCGATGTACTACTCTATTTCTTTTTCGCACAACAATGATATTCTTTATGTATCTTGTTTTTTATAAATAAGATCTACGTGTATCTCAATAACACCATCAACTCAAATCCGGTTAAATCCAGTAGCTGCGTTCTGTTTCTCGAAAAAACCTTGAGAAGAAATCCGTGATGAACGTAATATGTGTATGTCAATTGATGTTGATGTGGTGGTGGTTAGGGTTCAAAGTTGGATAATTGGGTGAGATGATGAATGTATATATGTAATTATTATTGGTTTTATCTATGATAAACATTTTAAATAAAAGTGTGAAATGACCAGAATACCCTAGTGTATAGACTTAATTGATAATTTTAACCTGGTTAGTGTTAAAAGACGAAAGGTGTAACGAGTTTTCCAAATAAAGAAATGTGACTTTAATTACTGAAATTAAAGGTCATCCATTGCAATCCGGTACAAATACAAAAGACGAAAAGTGTAATTTACCCTAAAAAATATGTATATCTTGTCTAGAAGATTATTCGGATTAGAATAGAAATGCTGGATTACCTCATTATATACTAAAAAAATTATAGTCTAAGTAATAATAGCTCGCCTAACCTTCATGTACGGATTCCTATGTGTTTGATGGTTTTGTTGAATAAAAAAAATGTGTTTTCCCATCAAGGAAAATGATACATGGAATTGAATAACTGTATCGATCAACCGGTTGATCAACACCAAAAGACTGAAATCATGATGTGTAATTCTGGTAGGAACCGTTCGCATAAATAAATAAAATAAACAAATTTAATTTACTGATTACAATACAAAATTAAGAAAGCACAAATACGATACGATTACAACTGAAATAAACAAATACAAGAATGGAGTAGAAGCAGAAAATTCTATGAGTGAGGCATGTGTTCAACACGCTTCCCTTAAAACAAATTCCGAGTCTCCCAAGAGTATTCGTTTTGTTTCCCAGGGTACAACAGCCGGAGCAGCGTACTGCCGGAGATGACCTACAACCCGAAGGCTACCCTGAACTTTGCAGGGAGAAGAAGATCAGAAGTGAGAAGAAGATTGTTTGCATAAAGTTGTTGTTGCTAGTGTCCTTCTGCAGTGGGTATGGAGCTGTATTTATACAGCTCCTAAGTCGAAACAGTCAAAACGGAATTAAAGAGATGTTTAAATTGCATTAAACGTCTTCAATGCAATTTAATACCACATTTAATTCTCAGTCAAAGACCGTTAAATCGTCAGTTTCAAAGCTGAACTGTAACTGCCTAGTCATTCAATGCTGGAAGCTTCTGTGTGCGCGCACAGGTCTGCACGCTCATGCGCGGTGCATCCACTTGGCTCACTACTATGCGCGCGTGCGCCACGTCACGCGCCTCGAACCTGCATGCCACTTCACCACTTGGTCCTTGCAGCCTCTGTGATCCACCACGCGCACGTGGTCAAAAATACAAAGGCGGCTCTCAAGCGGCTTGCGGCGATGCGAGCGAGCAAAGTGCGCCATCAAAGCGCCTCATCACCCACCCCACGTGCGCGCGAGCGTGCGCGAGTGCGAGTTAGGGTGCTCCGCACCCTTCGCGAGTACACATAGTGTGTGCTTCCATGAAACAATAAGGATGGAGAGTTCCTACTTAAATACCCATTTAAGTTCCATCTCTCCTCCGATGTGGGACAAGGTGCTACTTTCCCTTTTGTTTCAGCATTCAATGTTTCAAACACCCAACTTTGAGCATCGATATCTCATTCATCTTAGCTCCGTTTTGGACGTGGTTTAGTTCGTTGCGAAGCTCTTCCAACGTAGAACACAAACCCACAAATAAATATATAAAACCCGCTCATTTTATTATATTTATTTCTAATCCAAAATAGGAAAAAATCATTTTCCTATATTTGTGAAAAATGCTATTTTCACATATTTTTCCAACAATCCCCCACATGAAAATGCTATTTTGATCAAATTTCCAACATTCCCCCACATGTATGGAAATGGATCTTTTCCTTACACTTTTCAACGATAAACTTCGACAGTTGAGTATTGCAAGATAGGTAGGTTGTTGCCTTTAAACCTTCTTTTGTGAAGCATACTTAGCTTACTAGCGGTTTGTAGACGCGATGTCCTTGAACATACCCCCATTTGTGTAAACGACAATACACTTCACACAATACTCTCCCTGGTTTGGCCGACCCCTCATTGTCGTGTCCTATTATGGTCCTGGAACACTAGCCTAGTTCTGCGAGAGCTCTAGGATTTGCACACCCGATAAATCCATTCAAAGCGACCCTACTTCTCTCTAACATAGGTGATTCCTCTGAATCATTAAAAGCATCATGGTTATTTGATTTCCCGAAATCTTTAACCTTAATATGTTTAGCCTTACTTCAATGTCACTGATTGGAAATGACTAGGAAGTATATATAACTCCCTTTTATTTAGTTTAGGGTACTCCCCCACAGTGACTCCGTTTTGGTAATATGATTAAGTTGTCCTATTGAACTTAGATCTTGGGATCTCCAGTCAATTAAGTTAGGTTTCCCTTATATTCCCATGTATCACGGGCTTTAGTCGCATTCCTCTTGTCGACGTTTCTACTAACTCTCTGCTTAAGCCTTTTGTAAACGGGTCCGCAATGTTATCCTTTGATCTCACATAATCAATTGTGATAACACCCGTTGAGAGTAGTTATTGTACCGTGTTATGGCTATGTCACATATGCCTTGATCTGCCATTGTACATCAAGTTTTGAGCTCTACCAATCACTGATTGGCTATCACAATGTATACAAATGGCTGGCAAAGGCTTTGGCCATCTTGGAATATATTCCACGAATTGACGTAGCCATTCCGCCTCCTCGCCTGACTTATCCAAGGCGATAAATTCAGATTCCATTGTGGATCTTGCTAAGACCGTTTGCTTAGAAGACTTCCAGGCAATAGCAGCTCCTCCAAGTGTAAACACGTAACCACTTGTTGATTTGGAATCTTTATTATCCGATCATCAGTTTGCATCATTGTATCCTTCGATCACTGCTGGTTGTCGGTTATAATGCAGTCCATAATCTCTTATGTATCTTAAGTATCTAAGCACCCTTGTGATAGCTTTCCAATGATCCGCGCACGGATTGCTGGTGTATCTACTTAGCCTACTCACCGCGTAAGCCAAGTCGGGTCTAGTACATGTCATTAGATACATTAGACTGCCAATGATTCTTGAATACTCTAACTGAGCCACTCCATCTCCTTTATTTTTCTTGAGATGTTGGGAGGTATCAACTGGAGTTCGAGCTACACTCGTATCTCCCGAGTTGAATTTTTCAAGAATTTTATCCACATAGTGCGATTGACTTAACACAAGACCATCTTGGGTTCTTATGATCTTTACTCCAAGAATCACATCCGCTAAACCCATGTCTTTCATATCAAATCTCGCTTTCAACATGCTTTTAGTAGCTTTGATAATTTTATCATTACTCCCAATGATAAGCATATCGTCTACATAAAGGCATAAAGTCACATAACCTTCATTTGTGTCTTTGAAATAAACACATTTGTCGCACTCATTTATTGTGAAACCATTGTCAATCATGACATGATCAAACTTTTGGTGCCATTGTTTTGGTGCTTGCTTCAAGCCTTACAAAGACTTGACGAGTTTACATACTTTACCCTCTTGACCTGGGGCGGATAAACCTTCAGGTTGCTCCATGTAAATCTCTTCTTCTAAATCACCATTTAGAAATGCAGTTTTAACGTCCATTTGGTGAACTTCTAAATTTCTTAAAGCCGCTATAGCAAGAACCAATCTAATTGAGGTTATGCGCGTCACAGGCGAGTAGGTATCAAAGTAATCTAGACCTTCCTTTTGTCTAAATCCTTTAGTCACCAACATAGCCTTGTATTTATCAATACTTCCATCAGTTTTCATCTTCCTTTTGAATATCCAACGATATCCAAGTGGTTTGCAACTAGGTGGAAGATCTACTGTCACGGCCCCCGACCCGGTTTGACCCGTTTCAGGAGCCGCGGGACAAAAATCCCGTGGTATTTAATTAAGTGAGTTTAACAGCGGAAGTTTCTTCAGGATCATTTTAAAAACTAAAATATTTCCCGATTATTTTATTTCACAACTCGGTATAAAACCCGGTAATTTACAATCTTGAGATTTCACAAAGAAATATTTTATTTTACAAAACATGTTTCTTTATTTTATACCGAGCCACTTCCTTAAGCTGATAGTGCTTCACGGCAGTTTTCCTGGATCACAACAGATCACCTGAAACATGTTTGAAAAAGGTTTTGTCAGCGGGAAATACTGAGTGAATCATTCATTTTGCTAAAATGACTCTTTTGTTATAATTCACAGTATTAAGAGAGATTACAATGTTTATTTCAACCAAATACCCACAGTACTTGTCATCGACTCGTTTCGGTGACTGTGGTCATATTACTATTGAGTCCGTTCACCCAATAGTAACGAGTATCATTAATTAGGTTCGCCCACCTAAAATGATAAAACAGCAATACTGTGCACAATACCCCACATACCGGCTGTAATTTGGTGAGTACATAAACTTAATCACTGTAATTATAATATTGAAAATAAACATACTTTTGTAAACAGATTTGATAAAAAGAGAATGACTCGCATTGCAGATTTACTTATGAACAGAGCTTAGCCTACTGATTAGCCTTGATAACCTAGTTTAAATAATCAAGCACACAAACTAGGTTAGTAACTTAATACAGCATTTACGACAACTCACGAGATTAAAACCTTCACAACGAATGACAAAGTGCGATACTTAAACATCCATCGATTTAACAACGAATGACAAAGCATAAACCCTAATGTGGGCAGCACTTAAACATCCATTGGAGAGTTTAATCGATCGGACATTGAATCGTAGCAGCGATCGAGTTATTACCCTGAATTGTGGCAGCACTTCTTGATCAGTGTGTCTTTTTGTAGTAAACAGTGTCTAACTTTGTGTACGTAAAGAATTTTAACGTCGAACTGAAGCCAGAAATCAAGTCCCAAGCCCCTGTATTTATACCTGAAATTGACATCTCCCGCGTGTCGCGGAAGATGTCCCAGATTCTGTCGCGACTCGCCTGGGGTACCAATCTACCCTAGGGTATCCTTGTGTCCTAGTAGGCTTGCTGAGTTGGTTTCGTGTTATTTCAAATTTTTGACAACGAACTGTTAAGATATTACCGAATAGGGTTTACCCCCCCCCCCCTGAGTTTTAGGGGCCCTAATCCTGATTCCAAATGTTCTGAAAATTTTAGGGATTATGCAGAATCACTTGGGTTTCTTAATTAGGGTTTCCTATTGGATAATTTAATTAAATTAATTATGAATTTTGATGAGAGTTGTTACATTCTCCCCACCTTAATAAAAATCTCGTCCTCGAGATTTACTGGAATAAATGAGGATACTTTCGCTTCATTTCTGATTCCAGCTCCCAAGTGTATTCAGCTCCTCTTTTTGAATCCCATCTAACTTTGACTAAAACTAGTCGTTTATGTTTGAGAAACTTCACTTTTCTGTCTTCTATTTGAAGAGGTTTCTCAACAAATTTTAACTTTTCGTTTACCTCTATATCTCGAAGAGGTACTACCAGTGATTCATCTGATAAGCATTTCTTGAGATTGGATACATGAAATACATCATGTACTCCAGCTAATTCTTCTGGTAGTTGTAAACGATAAGCAACTGGTCCTATATGTTGGATTACTAGAAATGGTCCTACGTATCTTGGACTTAGCTTTCCTTTCTTACCAAATCTAACAACTCCTTTCCAAGGAGAAACTTTTAATAGTACTCTGTCTCCGACTTGGAATTCTAGTGGCTTGAGTCGATTATCTGCATAACTCTTCTGACGATCGCGAGCCATCTTTAATCTTTCCTTGATTTGAGTAATCTTATCAGTCGTCTCTTGCACTATTTCAGGACCTAACAATTGATTTTCTCCTATTTCTACCCAACAAACTGGAGTTCTGCACTTTCTTCCATATAGTGCTTCAAATGGGGCGGTTTCAATACTTGAATGATAGCTATTGTTATAGGAGAATTCAATTAATGGTAAATGATCATCCCAATTTCCACCAAAATCTATTACACATGCTCGGAGCATGTCTTCTAGAGTTTGGATCGTCCTTTCACTTTGTCCGTCTGTTTGGGGATGATATGCAGTACTCAGATTGAGTCGAGTTCCCATAGCTTGCTGGAAGCTTTTCCAAAAATGAGAAGTGAAACGACTATCTCTATCTGATACAATGGAGAGTGGAACTCTATGTAAAGATACGACTTCATCTACATACAACTTTGCCAATCGTTCCATGCTAAAGGTTTCTTTCATTGGTAGAAAGTGAGCTGATTTGGTTAATCGATCCACAATTACCCAAATCGCATCATTACCTTTTCTTGTTTTGGGTAACTTAGTAACAAAATCCATGGTTATAAGTTCCCATTTCCATATAGGCATTTCTAATTGTTGTAGTAACCCTGAAGGTTTCTGATGTTCTGCTTTAACTTGTGAACAAGTGAGACATTTAGAAACATATCGTGCTATATCCTTTTTCATTCCTATCCACCAGAAGTTCTTTCTTAAATCTTGGTACATCTTATTGTTTCCTGGGTGCATAGTATACCTAGATTTATGGGATTCTTCTAAAATCTTAGGTCTTAAGTCTCCTTGCTTAGGTACCCAAATTCTACTTTTGTGGAATCTCCAAATTCCATCTGCTCCTTGCTCTAATTCTTTTATTCGTCCCTTTATCCCTTCAGCATCATCCTTGATTGCTGTAGCTTGAACATTCTTCAATTGTTCCATTAAATCTATTTGTAGATTTAATCTGAGAGCACGTACCCGTCATTGTTTCTCATAATACTTACGACTTAAGGCATTTGCAACTACATTTGCCTTTCCTTCGTGATACTGAATATCACAGTCGTAGTCACTTAGGATTTCCATCCATCTCCTTTGCCTCATGTTTAACTCTTTTTGCCCAAATATATATCTTAAACTTTTATGATCTGTATAAACAGTAAATTTACTTCCATACAGATAATGTCTCCAAATCTTAAGGGCAAAAATTACGGCTCCTAATTCTAAATCATGAGTCGTATAATTTTCTTCGTGCTTTTTCAATTGCCTTGAAGCATACGCAATTACTTTCTTGCGTTGCATTAGCACACATCCAAATCCTAGTTTTGAAGCATCACAATATACTTCAAAATCTTCAGTTCCTTCTGGTAAGGCTAAGATTGGAGCATTGGTTAATTTCTGTTTCAAAATCCTAAAAGCTTCTTCTTGTTTAGGTCCCCATTCAAACTTAACTGCTTTACAGGTTAACTTAGTTAATGGTACGGCTATCTTGGAAAAATCTTTAATAAACCGTCTATAATACCCAGCTAAACCTATAAAACTTCTAATTTCCATTGCAGTTTGTGGAACCTTCCAATTGGTAATTGCCTCTATCTTAGCAGGATCTACGTGAATACCTTCGTGATTCACCATGTGTCCTAGGAATTGCACTTCTTTTAACCAAAATTCACACTTCGAGAATTTGGCATAAAGCTTTTCTTTTCTTAACAAGGTTAAGAGTGCATGAAGGTGCTCACAATGCTCTGTCTGACTTTTGGAATAAATAAGTATATCGTCTATGAAAACAATTACAAATTTATCCAAATATGGTTTACAGATTCTATTCATCATGTCCATGAATGCTGCAGGTGCATTCGTTAACCCAAAGGGCATGACTGTAAACTCGTAATGACCATACCTAGTTCTGAAAGCAGTTTTAGGTATGTCTTCTTCTTGTACCTTCAATTGATGATATCCGGAGCGTAAGTCTATCTTAGAAAAATATCTAGCTCCTTGAAGTTGATCAAACAGATCATCAATCCTAGGTAATGGGTATCGATTCTTAATTGTAACTTTATTCAATTCTCTATAATCGATACACATTCTCATTGAACCGTCCTTCTTCTTTACAAACAACACTGGCGCTCCCCACGGGGATGAACTAGGTTGTATGAATCCTTTACTTAGTAATTCATCTAATTGCTTTTTCAGTTCTAACATTTCTGTGGGTGCTAACCGATAAGGTGCCTTGGCTATCGGTGTAGTTCCTGGAATTAGATGAATCCTAAATTCTACTTCCCTATCTGGGGGTAATCCCGGTAACTCTTCTGGAAATACATCCGAATATTCTGAGACTACAGGAATTTCCTTAAGTTCTTTACCCTTAGTACTAATGATTACTGAAATCATATATACTATTCCTTGTTTTCGTTCATAATTAGCAACTTTCATTACTGATATGAACTTCATGGGCTTACGTGGTTTATCTCCTGTAATCACAATTACTTCTCCGGTAGGTGCCAGAATTTCTATAGAGTTTTTATCACAAATGATTCGAGCATGGTTGGCTACTAACCAATCCATTCCTAACACAACATCAAATTCGGCTAATTTCATAGGTAATAGGTTTGCAAAGAATTTATGACCTGAAAGTTCTATATTTTCCTTTTGCAAAACTTTATCTATACTAACAGAATTTCCGTCTGCCGTTTCGACTGTAAAAATCTGCCTAAGGTTGGTTAAGGGTAAATTAAGAGCTTGGCAGAATGAAGTATTAATAAAACTTTGGTTTGCACCAGAGTCAAATAATACTTTGGCGTAAATGTTGTGAACTCAGAACGTACCAGCTATCACATCTGGAATGAGTTCTGCTTCTTGTGTAGTTAGCTGAAATGCTCTAACATTCTTCTTTGTAGCTCCGTCAGCTGGTTTAGCTTTGTTATCTGCTGGTTTAACCAATTTAGGACATTCTGTTTTGAAATGTCCTACTTCTCCACAATGATAACAGATTGTGGATTTCTTCCTGCAGTTGTCTTCATGATGTCCTACCATTTTACAAAAATTGCAGGTTACACTACATCTTCCAAAATGTTTCTTTCTGCAATTCCTGCGGAATGGTGGAGTTGAGGGTTTCCCTGTTCCTCGTCTTTTGAAATTGCTATTATTACCCGTACGAAATCCCTGGGTAATTTTCTGAGCCAATTCTTTCTTTCTGTCTTCATCTCTTGTGCGCACCAGTTCATCGGTTAGGGTGTTAGCTAATTCCACAGCATCGTCAATAGTGCGAGGTCTCGCAGCTTTAACGATATTACGGATTTCACTAATTAGTCCCCAAATGTAGCGAGAAATGAGTACCGGTTCTGGCGAAGCCAGTGTTGGTACCACTCTAGCATATTCAAAGAATGTCGAAGTATAACCGCGACAATCTACACCCATCATCCGATGATTTAGGAACTTATTTGTCATTTGTTCCTTTTCATACTCGGGACAGAATTTTCTTTCTACCAGACTTTTAAATTCTTCCCATTTCAGGGCATACGCCATTGTTCTTCCTTTGGCTTGTAACACAGTGTTCCACCATTCGAGTGCTCCTTCCTTGAAAAGATTTGATGCGTACATGACCTGATCATCTTTAGCACATTTACTTATTGCAATTACTGCTTCGGTTTTCTCTAACCAATGCAGTGATGCAGTTGCTCCTTCATTGCCTGCAAATTCAGTGGGTTTACAAGCAAGGAATTCTTTGAAAGTGCAACCAGGCGTTGCGGCTTTCATTTTCTTAGGAAATGGAGCTTGATGTGGTTCCTCATTATGGTTAACCTGACCATTGCCTCCGTTTACACTATTACTGAAGTTATCTTCAGAAATACGTTTACTAGGAACGATTTGTTGCGGTTCGATTGGATTCTTTACAGCAGCAACGATTGCTGGAATAGCATTGGCTATCCCTTGAGCAACAATATTTTCGATATCTTGCCTAGTCATATATTGATCTCCTGGATGTTGCTCAGACTGATTAACCTCATTTTCTGGTTCATTACCACTGTTTTCCATCTGATAATTAATATATATAATTTTATTAGTATCTGATAAATAATAATTATACATAAAAACAATCAGATAATTTTCTTAATACACATATAGTCAAAATTATCGATTTCATTTTATATCTTTTATAGTATGCATCACTACACACCAATATTTTACAAAGTTTTATTCATAGTTATTTTACAGACTGATGTCATTATTACTATTACTATTATATAACCACAATTTCACCATCGTACTATCTCTCGTCACTTGTCGTTTTAAAAACGAAGTTCCCTTTCATCAAACTTCCAGGCAATTTGTCCCCCTATTTCCCGGATTCTATTCCCTGCATCCATTAACTCTTCGCCAAAATGGCGAAGTTCTGCTAAATTCTCGTTACTCATGGGTGGATTTGGTAATGGTTCCGGGTCAATTTGTGGAAAAATGTATCAGGGTTGTTTAAAAGATTTTGGTATTGCCAATCAGTTGTCCACCATTCATCTAATTCTACTGGTAGTGGTTGAGGTTGGACAATAGGATCTGGAATAGCAGGTTCCAGATTGATTGGAATTGGAGCTTCTAGTGGATAGCGGAAAAGATCTTCTTCAGTAAATATAAGGTTTGGATTAGCTGGTTCAAGGTTTCCATCGGCAGGTCCGATGAGGTCACTCATTACTAGTTTATGATCTAAAACTTCCCAGGCAGTCATTTTCTGTTTCTGCCTAGAACTTTCTCCGATTTCTCTTTCTGTTTGTTTAAAACTATTCTCAGCTTCTATCTCTACTTGATTAATATTTTCCTCAATTTCTATCCCTTTTCCTTTGTCTTTTGGTTCTTCAGTTTTGGTAACCTTTCTTATTGCTGGCTTTTTCCTACGTACACGCCTCCAGCCCACAAATCTGCTTCTTTTCTTGGGTTTAGGTTTTGCCAGTGGTTTGGATTGAAATTCCATGGGTTCTTCTTTATCAGTGAAGTAACCGGTGAATTCCTTGGAAACTTCTATCTTAACGGGATAGAGGTTAAGATTTTCTAAATCTTCAGATATCTCATTCATGCTGTTTAGCATATATGCAAATACATACCAAATGTTAAAATAAAATAACAAAATTTCATAGATAATCCTTAAATAATATTGCATACCATACATAAAACAATTGACAAGTAAATTATACTACGATTTACTGTGAACTTATTTATTTACTGAATAAGGTTTCTGGAAAATAAAGATACTAAAACTTGAGTTAAAGTATTTAGAGATTTGCATTTTCTGCTACTGTGGCTAGCATATAAAGATCTGCCCATTTCTCATCTAATTTGTCCTCCCAAGGTATTTTACTGGTTAATTCCTGGGTTTCTTGTTTAATCTTCTTCTCTCGGTTTTTCTTTATTTCTTCCTGACTTTTCCTAATAATCAAACTTCTTTTATTAGGAGAAAGTGGTTTCTCATAATGTGCCTTTCTCACAAATATTCCTTCTTCAGGAATTACATAAGGTTTTGTTTGGGATGAACTTCCCTTCTCGTTGGATGACCTATCTAGTTTAAGATAGATATTTGACAGCTTTTGTTTACCCATACTGTAATTAACAAATAATCAGTTAATAAAACACATAATCACATAATTGGCAATCAGTAAAATTAAGTATTTCTAAATACTTAACAGGCTTAGATCAGTGGCTCTGATACCACCTTTTTCTGTCACGGCCCCCGACCCGGTTTGACCCGTTTCAGGAGCCGCGGGACAGAAATCCCGTGGTATTTAATTAAGTGAGTTTAACAGCGGAAGTTTCTTCAGGATCATTTTAAAAACTGAAATATTTCCCGATTATTTTATTTCACAACTCGGGATAAAACCCGGCAATTTACAATCTTGAGATTTCACAAAGAAATCTTTTATTTTACAAAACATTTTCTTTATTTTATACTGAGCCACTTCCTTAAGCTGATATTGCTTCACGACACTTTTCCTAGATCACAACAGATCACCTGAAACATGTTTGAAAAAGGTTTTGTCAGCGGGAAAATACTGAGTGAATCATTCATTTTGCTAAAATGACTCTTTTGTTATAATTCACAGTATTAAGAGAGATTACAATGTTTATTTCAACCAAATACCCACAGTACTTGTCATCGACTCGTTTCGGTGACTGTGGTCATATTACTATTGAGTTCGTTCACCCAATAGTAACGAGTATCATTAATTAGGTTCGCCCACCTAAAATGATAAAACAACAATACTATGCACAATACCCCACATACCGGCTGTAATTTGGTGACTACATAAACTTAATCACTGTAATTATAATATTGAAAATAAACATACTTTTGTAAACAGATTTGATAAAAAGAGAATGACTCACATTGCAGATTTACTTATGAACAGAGCTTAGCCTACTGATTAGCCTTGATAACCTAGTTTAAATAATCAAGCACACAAACTAGGTTAGTAACTTAATACAGCATTTACGACAACTCACGAGATTAAAACCTTCACAACGAATGACAAAGTGCGATACTTAAACATCCATCGATTTAACAACGAATGACAAAGCATAAACCCTAATGTGGGCAGCACTTAAACATCCATTGGATAGTTTAATCGATTGGACAATGAATCGTAGCAGCGATCGAGTTATTACCCTGAATTGTGGCAGCACTTCGTGATCAGTGTGTGTTTTTGTAGTAAACAGTGTCTAACTTTGTGTACGTAAAGAATTTTAACGTCGAACTGAAGCCAGAAATCAAGTCCCAAGCCCCTGTATTTATACCTGAAATTGACATCTCCCACGTGTCGCGGAAGATGTCCCCGATTCTGTCGTGACTCGCCTGGGGTACCAATCTACCCTAGGGTAGCCTTGTGTCCTAGTAGGCTTGCTGAGTTGGTTTCGTGTTATTTCAAATTTTTGACAACGAACTGTTAAGATATTACCGAATAGGGTTTACCCCCCCTGAGTTTTAGGGGCCCTAATCCTGATTCCAAATGTTCTGAAAATTTTAGGGATTATGCAGAATCACTTGGGTTTCTTAATTAGGGTTTCCTATTGGATAATTTAATTAAATTAATTATGAATTTTGATGAGAGTTGTTACATCTACTAACTCCCAAGTATGATTTTGCAATATAGAATCAATTTCATTCCTTATTGCTTCTTTCCATTGTGGTCCATCTGAAGAGGAAACTGCTTCGCGATATGTATTGGGCTTGCCCTCAACCATATAGCTAACGAAGTCTGGACCGAAGGATTTTTCAACCCTTGGTCTTTTACTTCGCCTACGATCACTTTCTTCAACCTCAGGTCGTTCATGTGTCTTATCATGAACTACCTCATCAACTGGTGTAGATGAGCTTTCACCTACTTCGAAATTAGGTGTTGATGACGTTGCATGTGCTTGTCTTCTCAGAGGAAACACATTTTCAAAGTAAGACACAACGTTAGGATTCACCTCCATGATAGTGTTTACGTGTACATCAGGATTCTTGGACTCATATACAAGAAAGCGATGTGCACTACTTTGATGCGCATACCCAATAAATATGCAATCAACAGTTTTGGGTCCTATCCTAAGAGCCTTAGGAGGTGGTACAATCACCTTTGCTAGGCACCCCCACACTTTCAAGTATTTGTATGAAGGCTTCTTCCTTTTCCATAACTCATATGGAGTTTTGTCTCTCTTTTTGAGTGGTATCTTGTTCAAAAGATAATTAGCGGAGAGAATGGCTTCCCCCCACATTTCCTAGCCCACCCCAGAACTTATCAACATGGCGTTCATCATTTCATTCAATGTGCGGTTCTTTCGTTCCGCCACGCCATTTGATTGTGGAGAATAAGGAGGTGTATACTCATGTACGATGCCACTTTTTGCGCATAAATCGGCAAAAGGTGCAACATATTCGCCTCCTCGGTCGCTTCGCAAAGCTTTTATCTTCTTTTGAAGTTGATTCTCAACTTCATTTTTGTACAAGATAAATTTACTTATTGCTTCATCTTTACTTTTTAGTAAATATACATAGCAATATATAGTACTATCGTCAATAAACGTGATGAAGTACTTGTTTCCACCTCTTGTGGGTACCGCTTTTAAATCACAAATATCGGTGTGAATTAAATCAAGGGGTTCAGGTTATTAGTTCAACCGATTTCGATGATGATCTTGTAAGTTGGGATTCTACGCAAGTTTCACATTTATAATGTGAATCAATATGGAATGTTGGTATACAATTTAAATTGATTAAATGGTGTATAGAATTAAAATTAACGTGACCTAATCTACCATCCTTTCAAATCAGAAAAATCAAGCATATAAGTAGAAGTAGTAGCAATTTTATTCATGTTCTTGACAGCCATTACATTTAATTTGAACATGCCGTTTTGGGCGTAGCCCTTACCCACATACATTCCTCATTTAGTAAGAACAAAGTTGTCACTTTCAAATACTAAATGAAATCCAAACTTGTTAAGCAACCAACCCGAGACTAGATTCTTGCGCAAGCCCAGGACATACAACACGTTGCTTAGAGTGAGCTCCTTCCCCGAAGTCCACTTCAAGATCACCGTTCCTTCACCCATGATGTCAGCGGTGGCTGCATTTCCTATATACAGCTTCTCTTCTCCAGAAAGCGCCTTGAAGGTGGTAAAGAGTCTTCTGTTTGCGCAAACATGACGGGTCGCGCCCGTATCAACCCACCATCCTTTTGGAGTGTTGGCCACAGTATTGACCTCATCCATCATTGCGCTTTTGTCGGAAATCATTTCCACCAAAGGCATTCCATCTTCATCCACCATGTGCGCATGCTCACGCTTTGGTTTCTTGCATTGGTTAGCCCCATGCCCCGGCTCGTCACAGTTGTAACAAGTCCCTTGGAACGTCTGAGGTTTCTTTTTCATAACCCCTTTCTTCGGTCCAAGTTTGCTAGCCTTTGCTTTCTGTTTGTCCTTTTCCCCTTGCCCTTCGCGCCCTTAGAGGATTGCCCATGCTCAACCATATTTGCGCTAGCACTAGTCTGCGCAAGGCTGCCTTTTTGGGCAATTCTATTGTCCTCTTCAATCCGAAGACGAACAATAAGGTCCTCTATAGTCATCTCCTTTCATTTGTGTTTAAGATAATTCTTAAAATCAACCCAACTAGGAGGTAACTTTTCAATCATCGCTGCCACTTGGAATGTCTCGCTAAGTGCCATGCCTTCCGCAAAGAGGTCATGTAGTATAATTTTGAATTCTTGGACTTGATTCATAACTTTTTTAGAATCAACCATTTTGAAATCCAAGAAATGGGCTACCACAAATTTCTTTGTGCTAGCATCCTCCGTTTTGTACTTCTTGTCCAAGGCATCCCAAAGATCTTTGGAAGTCTTGACATTGTAGTACACATTATACAATGCATCCGAAAGCCCGTTTAACACATAGCCTCGACAAATGAAATCCGAGTGCTTCCAAGCCTCTATCGCGCTCCGAGCCTGAGCGTTGGTCTCCCCTTCCGCAGGTTGGGGAGCGGTTTCCGTTAAGAACCTCGCAAGGTTCATGGTGGTCAGGTAGAAGAACATCTTCTGCTGCCACCTTTTGAAGTGTAGACCCGAGAACTTCTCGGGTCGTTCAGCGTGATTAGCCACTGTGGACGCTCCCACAGTGGTGGCATTCAAGGGGGTTCCCGTCACAACATTTGTAGTGTTGTTAACGTTGACGTTTTCGTTCGACAAGCTGAAAAATTAAAAATTTAAAGTTTAGTCCAAAAAAGCCCGTTTAACACATAGCCTCGACAAATGAAATCCGAGTGCTTCCAAGCCTCTACCTTGAAGAAAGGAGATAAAAACTGTGTGAAATTTCAGAAAACATTACCCATGACTATCATCCTTTGAAAATTTTCACAAAATATCCCTTGAAGAAAAGAACAAGGACTTCCACCAGAATAATATGTGTAAGTAATATCTCTGAAACTATACTCATTTCCTCTCATCTTAAAAAAATGGAACAATCTACCCAGGGGGAATATTCACTGCTGATGATTTTCCGATAAAAGATAAAATCTGAAAATCATGTTTCAATCCATCAGAAAATAGACATTTTCTGATGACATCATCCGAAGGAATTTTAACTTTTCAAAAAGGGGGAAGGATGTCAGATTCTAGAAGAAATTATTCCAGGACATTTTCTCTGACAAAGGGTCCCACAAGAGGTAAAAGGTACAACATGGCCGTTAGTATTCACCAATCACAGTTCATGTTATGATGAAAATTGGGGATATATCAAAATAAAGATTGGGGATATATCAAAAGTTCAAAAACGGTTTGGATAAAGTTAAAACACCATTAACTTATCATTAACCAACTTAAATACTAACCAACAACCCGCAATCTCTGTCCCTATAAAGCTTATAAATACCCAATCCAAAAATCGGAACTCTCATCTGCAACCTTAGAACTCACAAGCCCTAAATCCCTTTCAATTTTTTAAAAGCAAAATTCACCTCAAACTCACTATGGCCGCATCAAACATTGAAGATCTCAACATTCCAGCAGTTGAACATGAAGTTGCCTTCATAAAAAATGATGAATTCCTACCAATGAAAGATAACAACCTTTTGATGAACACTGAGCACTCGGAGTATGATGAAATTTCTACTAAGATGTCTGATTTCTCAAACCATGACAAAGACCAGAAAAGTACCGGAGAAAATTCTGTAACAACTTGTCAATACATTCAACGATACCAGAAGAGACTAAGTCATGGCTGTGATATCCCACATCGGTTGTGAAGGGGAACAAAGGCTTCCTAATAAGGGGCTGGATACCTTCAGCATCATGACGCGTTTAAAAACCATGAGGGGTAGGCACTGAATGTGTGTTGGCTGCCAAACGAACAATATCATGGTGTGGTTACGCTGGGCTGTTACAATGGCTCATCTTTGGGGGAATATTTCTGTTATCATCACTCCAGGAAGAATCAGGAAATGGTTGGAACTTCCCATTCTCGATGGCTACATTGAAGCTCCGAAGAAGGAGGATCTGATGAAGCAATTGGAGAATTCAAGAGGAACGAGCTACTTGCCATTTGGCAAGTCATGATGGAGACCGTAAACAAATGCCTAACTTCAAAAATAGGGGCTGCTGATCAGATAAACCAATCAATCCTTACCATTATGTATGGACTCATCATTGGGTTCAAAATTTACTATGGAAGATAAATCTTCAATCTGATGAAGAGATCTGTTCTCAGTAAGTCTGGTAGAATTACTTCTCATCTACCTTTCCCAAGATTTCTATCAATAATTGTTGCTGAAACATTTGAAAAAAGAAATATGGAATTACCTGCATCAGAAATTGTCTGGAAATCACCTATTATGAAGCCCTGGTGTGCAACACAGTGGTGGACTTCCAACATAGATGTGCCAATTCTTCCTGAAAGCATGATGTGTTTAATAACAGTAGACTCACCATATTAGTGATTGCATGAAGAGATTCTGAATAAAGGAAAAGTACATGAAGCATAAGATAATGTAGAAGTGTTTGACAGCACATCTTCACCAAATGATGAAGATCAAGGGTTAGTGGCACCAAAAAATGATGAAACAAGGGAGGATCAACACTAAAACATCAGAAATTCACAAGAAACAATGGAGATAGATGATCAAGGTCAGCAGAATCAAGAAACAGAAGTACATCATGAAGCAGAATCTCATATAGAAGAAACAGGTGCTCAAGATAATCCATCTTCACTTTTTGCAAGAAATTCAACAGATTCTAATTCAAAAGAATCTGTTGAAGTAAGTTATAGAATGGCATTTAGAAAACCTGCTGCTATCAATGAAGAGAATACAAGTTCCATACGTCTTGACTCCAAATCAATTGGTGAGGAGGAGGTGGAGACAGCAACATATGGAGATCAGGAAACTGATCAAGGAAAACTGGAAAAGGAAAATCTGTTTTTCCCATCAACTTAAAGGGAATCATTTTCAGATATGATTCGAGGAAGTAAGGAAATCTAGGATGTGAATGAGTTTCACAATCCTGGCGAAGGTACTTCTGGTGGATCCAAGGATCAACCAGAACCCTTTATAACAACAACAAGTATGTCTTCTGCTGGTGGCTTAGAAGGAACATCTGTTGTTCCAAATTTACCTGAAACACCAATTATTTCAATAGAACAACTTCACCATGTGCTAGACAATGTTATAAAAGTATGCGGAAACACAACAACCAAGGAAACAAGGTCACCGGTTGAAGCAACGCTGGATATGCTGCTGATGTGTGCAAAATGTAACATATAAATTACATCAAATGAAGCATAAAACTAACCATTTTTTAGTACTAATGTTGGAAAAAGCTTGTTTTTGTCTTCCTTTTGAATTTACAGGACCAAATGAACTTAAACGAACAAAAGGAACAAATATACAGCCAAAACCAACATAAATACAAAGAAAAGGAATAAACGTGACATGACCGACCCCTCGGCAACATCCCTAAAGCAAAAACAGAGAAACAGAAGACTGACCACGGGGCCATGCCCAACCGAGCACGGGGGCGTGGTCAGAAGCCTGCAGAAAAGACAAACCTGTAGAAGCTTCTACGCCCACCACGGGGGCGTGCCCAGCTTAGCACGGGGCGTGTCAACGCAAAGATACGCATAATCTTACCAAATCTTGATAGTACAGATACGATAAACACGGGGCCGTGTGGGACCCTCTGCTGACACTTGCATTTAATGAAGGAAGAGAAAATGCTGGCCACGGGGGCGTGCCCGCTGGACATGGGGCCGTGGCCAGAGGACTGTGCAGGCTATAATTAGGGGTGCTTGGCTCACTTTAAAGGCATCCCTTTGCAAACCACTACTCTCCCACTTTGCCACCACTCCACCACCACTACAACACCAACACCCACTACCATCATCCATCTTTAGAGTGTGTAGTAGTCTCAGGATCCAATATTGATTGTAAGGGTTCTTGCCAATCAAAGGCTATGTTTGGTTAAGCCTCTTGCATCACTTGGTGAAGATAAGTCTTTTATGTATTACTTTTGATTTTTAATCTTTCGTCAGTTTTTATTTAGTTTTGTATTAATGACTTTAATAACTAGTTTCTTATGTTGAAGGTGAATTCTTCCTATCATTTTTCCGTGGTGTATTGGCATTACTTTACTGTCTATATAAAGTAAAAGATTGCATCATTCATGTTTTCACGGTCTATATAAAAGCATGTTGACTACCTAGTCGGGGGTTAGGGGAATGGTTTGGTAAGGTTCTTGCCTTGTTCAGTGTATATATCCTGCAAGGACCTGGTTCAAGCTTACTAGGACCTCCTTCAATACCCACTAGTATTGGATGGCGGGGATGCGAATAGCTTGAACCCCTCATATGTAAACTACTATTAATACATTAAACCGGCTTCTTGGGATTGTATCCTTGCTGACTCAAACCACTTAGCCGAGGGTAACGTCACCTTCAAAAGAGGGACCTACCACTTTTTGCATTAATAACTTAATTAATTATCTTTCAATATTTTTGGGATTGCATCCCTGCTAACTCAAACCACTGGGTTGAGGGTAACGTCACCTTCAAATGAGGGGCCTACTACTATAACTAAGATAATCACTTAAAAAGTCCGAAAGTGCGAAAGTCATCAAAGGATACATTAAAGACGAGTCGGATCCAAGTGATTCATCTTGACTATCTGTTTTTATTTTATTTATTTCAGCATTTTTAGTTTTTTATCTTTTATGTTTTAAAAACTTTTCTCAAAAATTTTATATTGATTAGACGTTGAGGATAAACCAGTACTAAAAGCTCTTGTGTCCTTAGACGACCTCGGTATCTTACCAACGCTATACTACGCTCATGATGGGTGCACTTGCCTAAGTGTGTGTTTAGTGTTAGTAGAATATTGTGTTTTATAAATTCAAAACTTGATTAATGCGTAAAATGGGCTCAAACTATCATAAAATCATATCATGCTTCGCACACACCAGCTGCTAGAAGAGATAAAGAATCAGAAATCTGACATGAAAGTTTTGCCATAATCAGTGGAAAGCCATCAGAAGCCAAACAGAGAAAAACACCAAATCTCTAAAAAACTTACAGCAGCAACCAGAAAAATCACCAGAAAGCAGCAGACTTTCAGCTGACTTTAAAAGAATGCTTGAAGAAATGGAAAATATAAAGTCACAGTTGAAAGATTCTGTTGAAGCAAGAGAAACAACAAATTCTGGTACAATTCTAGAAGAAATCAGCAACTTGAGGGCAAGCAACAACAGCTTGACAGATGCCCTGAAAAGTTAGTAAAAGAATGGGCAGCACAAAAGGAGCAAAACAAAGCAGAATTTGCTAGGGTGCATGAAGAAGAGATGAAGAATGCTCAACTGATGAGTGATATTCAATCATTCATGAAAATGATGCACTACAATGTTTCCAGACTGGAAAATGTAGACATTCATGAGCTATAGACCCCCATTCCCAAAGAAGCTTCACATCTGGAGGTACCAAAGATCATCAGACTACCACAACAGAACCCAACCACACCTCTAAGTCAATCAGGGCCTACACCAATGGGGCCCCAAACCTATGTCAAGATCTGAGATGCTAAAAAGGTATGAAGCCACACCTCTTGTCATATGTGACTTAAGCATTGTTTCCCAAAAGGATAAACAGCAGTCACAACCAAGAAGGACTTCATCAGGAGAAACAACTTTTAGTGAATCCCTAAAAGTAGTAGAGAAAATAAAGTGGCATGACTCTACAACTTCTTCAAAGAGGCAAAAAATTGTACAAAGAAAAGACTCTGAAGGGAAGACAATTCTGGTGCAAGAAATTGAAAAAAGATGTCATGATATTTCCAGAATATTATCTCAAAGAGTTCTACTGGTCTGAAGAAGACAAATTAGACAGACCACTCAGTCCTATAAGCAGGGATTGGCGGCAAGAAAGATTTGAAAGAGGAGAAAGGAGCATTCACAGAGCTATTGCAAATCCAATAGTGAGGGTACTTAAAGTGGATCCCAATGCCACACCAGATCGAGTGGGTGGAATTCATGAGCAAAATAAATACACCCTACTCAGAAAAGATGGCAGTGAACAAAAAATCATAGATGGTGACCTAGCAGACTTGTTTCATCCACTGGACATAATCATGCTGAAAAAGACCTATGATCAAGATAAGGGAAATACAAGATTCATCAGAAGATCCCTTCACAGTCTGACAAAAGCTGAGTAAAATTGTTAAAAAGGGTAGCTTTATTGGATTTTGTTCTTTGTATCAACTTTGATTATGTGCATAGCAAGAAAGTACATTTGCCTCCTCCAAATACATCCATCCTAGCTGAGCTTGAAGAAGATGCCAGAACCAGTGTTATATTTGAAAAACCAAAATTATCTGTTGTTTTTAGGGATATTGAAGAAAAGAAGGCTCTATTCAGAGTTGTTGACATATTCAAATACTCGAATCAGACTCTCAAATACATAAAGGAGTGCAAGAACAAGAAACAACAACTCAAAGCAAAGGGACGTGATAAGGAGATGCCGAGGAAAGCAATAGAAGAAATCATATCACGGCAAGAGGATGGTACAAAGAGATGTACAAAGAGTGTCATAAGATAATTGACCACAAGAAGAGGCTGAAGAATGATGATCTTTACAGAATTAACATTGCTTGAAAAACAATTGCTTTATGTTATTTCTTTATTTTCTTGTTTTTGAACAATATTTGTGTTTTGCAACTTGAATTTCTGTTGTTTGGAATTTTCATTATGTTCATTGTTATGAGTTAGTATTTTTCTTATAATACTTAGGGAGAAATTATTAGGAAACTTTTGTAAGTATTGAAGAAAAAGATGACCAATCTGATCATATGCTGAAGATAAAGTCAAGAAGATCAATAAAAAGGCGAATATAAGATAACAGGACAAGAGAAGAAAGAAAGATAGGTCTTCAGCATAGATCAGAATGTGATCCAAGACAAAGAAAGACGATCAGAAGAGATCATTCTGATAAGTCTGATGATAAATCTGTCATGGTAAACTCTGATCATCAGAATCTCTGATGATCAAACTCAACAGAATTTTGGTAAGATGGCCATCTGAAATTTTGATGGGTCAACTTCTCTAAGAGATAAGGCTATGACACATTTGTAAAGTAGTAAGTTGACCTCTATGGATTCAATGAATATGCCAAAAAGCTACTTTGTGCAGAGCAAGTGCATGAATAAACAAATGTTTATTCATGACCTAGACTCTCTATAAATAGAGATGTTTACACCGAAGGTTAAATGAGTTAAGCCAAGCATTCAAAACATACAAAAAAAAAAAAAAACTCCATTACCCTTCATTACGTAATTCTTTGAGCATTCATTTGTAATAATCAATAACCTCACAATCACCTTATAAACTTTGTTTTTCCAAAGTGATATACATACTTGAAAATTCAGTAAGTTCTGTTGCTTGAAAGTTTAATTTCTAGTTTCGGACAATATTTCCATACTTGTTGAAATCTATTGTCATAATTAATCAAAGAGCATCTTATCTGGGATCAACAGTGTGCGGTGAAGGTGTTACCGCACGGTAACACTACCGCCATCCCCATTTTGTATGCGGCAGTTAAACACCTGGGGACTACTCACCGCTTGTGCCACGTTAATTTTTTGACCTCTTAACCCCTCAAATGGCTATGATTGGCTGGAGAGTGGAAAGGGGAACACCTCATAGGTTTTATTGCAAAATGGGGAGTGGAGATGGGAGTTGACGTGGCATAGTGTGATTGGATGGGGTGTAGAGGTGACTACTCCCCACGAAGGGAACACCCCTTACCTTTTTTTTACTCTTAGATTACACCAATAAATATTAATTACACTTTTGCCATGATTTGAACTCTGACGTTTTCTTCAAAATGCAAAAGCCTCTACCACTATCATCCACCACCTTCCACCACCACCATCGTCCACCACCATCGTCCACCACCCACCGTCCAATAGGCTACTCGAATTAAGGCAATAGGCTGCTCAAATTAAAGATAATGAAATGCTCGTTAATACGATGTAATTTTAAAAAACAATATTAACGTATGAAAAAGTTATAGCTATTTGAAAATCAGAGGAAGATGTTCAAGTGAGAAAGGACCAGAATATCCCTTCTCTATTTGTTTTTCAATTGTTTGAACCTAAGATTGACACTGGCTAGTTTGAGCCATTGGTCTTGGGAGATTAGTTGCTGATGATGTCGTCTATTCTTCGTATAAGAGGCTTCTGTTGTATAGGAGTTGGCCTCCCATTAATGGGTCATACACCACTTAATTTAAATAACTTAACATAATTAAAGTTACCTTGTTAGTGATTAATTTATATAAATTAACATTTTTAAAATGACATGAAACTAAAAGTAATTGTGATGTATAAACTTTTAAAACACAAGGTCTACAACTCGTGCATGTGAATAAATTGAAAAAAGAGAAAAGAAAACAAAATAGTTTTCTCTCACCCGACCCTACTACCTCTCTAAATGCAACGCCTTTCTTTCTTGGCGTACGCTACTCGCAAATGAGGGGATCTCCGTTACATTGTGGCATATTAGACCAACTAGGTTATAACTCAGGAACTTCTCTGGCAGGAAAGTTAGATTTTAGATAATCTAGTTGTGTTGTTATATAATATAAAAATAATGTTTACCGATGTCAACCGATTTATCTTATTTTTTAATTTAATTGACATGTGTAAATGAGGTAATTTGCAATGAAAGACGATATAAATATAAAAAAATCTATGAACTTATAAAAGTTAAGTGATTTTTGTTTTTTAAATTAAATGACGTTTGTAGATGATATAATATGAAAAGAATATCTCTGTTGAGATCATAATAATAGACTAATTTAAGTAAATATAGTTTTAGATAATTGTATTACTTACAATATTGTACTTAAAGTTTTTATGCATGTGGCTTTTTAAGCAGTACCTAAGAAAATTCATAAGAAACAACAAAATTTTTATTCAAATATAAAACGAACTAATAAACTAAAATGCATAACTTTAAACATGTTAGAAACACACACAGTTTGTATTAAATCATCATTCATTAATAAATATAAAATGTCCATGAACATCAAACAATAATGTCAACAACTGAAAATAAAGATATAAAGTCTTTGATAAAAATTATTGAAGACAAGAAACAACCAAGCAAATAAGTTGAAAATACACAAAAACATATCAACTATTTTCACTTCTTTGAGTTTGGAATCTTAGTCTCTTTCTTGTTAACACGATCCACGTCATTGAAGTCAACCAGACGCTTGTTTATATTATCTTTAGAAAACTTTTGACTCTAGCATTATCAGGTTTAGCGCTTGCGCTTGGAGTTAGCTTTTTGTACTCTTTCCAAAGGTTTTCCTACAAGAAAATGATAAAAGTGAGTAGGTCATTATATAATGTTGAAAACATTCAAATATTTACTTAATATAACAAATAATAGATTATATTAATATTACCTCGTTAATCTTGTTCTTTTGTTGTAGCTATCTGATAATTGACTCATCGTCAGTAATGTTTGTAACACCATAGACTTCATCAAAGATTTCCAAATTATTAGTTGTTATCTCAATCTTAAAAGCAAACTTCTTTCCAATCAAATTTTTTAAATCAATAGCAAATCTACCTTCATCAACTTCCCCAAAAACATGCAGAATTTAATTAATACACCCATAAATGAAAAATGTAATCACAAATGAATATATACATAATGTTAATAATATAAATTCATACCGTCGTGTTTTCTTTAAGTAGTTGATTAGCAGATTGGAGAATAACTTTCTCGGTAATTTCATCAGCCAAACCATGAAATAATATTACCGAAACATCACCACTAATGTCTTCCACTTGAAGTTTTATCTTGAATCTGGTTAAATTACATAAAAATCTAATAAATACAAAGAATATTTTACTAAATATAATAGTAATAACGCTAAAGATAGATTATTTATAATATAATACAAGAATATGAGAAAAGATAACAATATTTTGTTAATACCTTGGCACCGGGTATACAACCTTTTCATCACAATCTTTATTGTTGCGCACATACAACAAATGATCATCGATATCTTCACACCATATAAAATCCGTAATTGCCTCTTTTGAACATGTAGGACACTCCATATAGTACCAACCAAAATCCTTAAATATAGCCTTAACAGTACCAAATATAATAACCGATTGAGGCTGCACAATATTTAAAATACAAACATAATGAATTTATATCACAACATTTGGTACAAAATAAAAATATAAGTTAGTGTAAACCTCCGTAATTTCCCAAACATCACCAATATTTTTGAGGAAAATTGGTATTTAATAAACCAACCTTTGCCCAGTTGGTAAATAACAATCCAACCTACAGAATTGGTATATAATAATCCTACCTATCAACATGTTGGTACTATTTGAACTTCCGTTAGTTTTTTTTAACTGAAGCTAGTTTTTAAGTTTTATTTATTACACAAACAGTCCCTGTAGTTGTAATTTACTAGTTTTAACTATGAGTTAATAGCCAAAATGATCCCTGAGGTTAATAGCCACAGCACCGCCACCACCACCACCACCTCACTGCCACCACCGTCACAGCACCGCCACCACCACCACAACCACCACCACCACCACCGCACCGCCACCACCACCACCACCATTGCCACAGCACCTCCACCACCGTAACCATCGCCACAGCACCACCACCACCACCACCGCACCGCCACCACCACCACCGTCGCTAGAGCTGTTAGATCTGTGATGTTTCTGGTCAGTCATCGTCTGTTGCTGCATCTGAATTCAAACTCCTTAGGCGTCGATGATCAAAGACATAGATGGTTAGTGGTGGTGGAGGTGCTGTGGCGATGGTGGTGGTGGTGCTGTGGCGATGGTTAGTGGTGGTGGAGGTGCTGTGGCGATGGTGGTGGTGGTGGCGGTGCTGTCGCGGTGGTGGTGGTGGCGGTGCGGTGGTGGTGGTGGTGGTGGCGGTACTGTGGCTATTAACCTCAGGGACCATTTTGGCTATTAACTCATAGTTAAAACTAGTAAATTACAACTACAGGGACTATTTGTGTAATAAATAAAACTTAAAAACTAACTTCAGTTAAAACAAACTAACGAAAGTTCATTGAGTACCAACATGTTGATAGGTATGATTATTATATACCAATTCTGTAGGTTGGATTATTATTTACCAACTGGGCAAATGTTGGTTTATTAAATACCAATTTTCCTATTTTTGAAAGGTGATTTTATGAGGAATTGATCTATTAACTTCTGCATAATTCTACAAAAGTATTTTTTATTATGTACTCATTGCAGAAAAATAAATTCAAGGCACGGAAATGATAGAATTATCGAGATTAAGATAAGAAATATCAAAGCATACCTTCTCAAGAATTACTGAAAAATATACCTTCTGATTTCTTTTGTATCAAATAAAACAACAGTGTTGCGATATTTATACTGAAATTTTTTTTAAGAAACAATTTTGATTATAATCTATTATATTAACATAATTAATTGTTGGCTTATGCTTCTAATTTGATTCACATCCAAATTTTTATATTATACATAATTTTAGGTAATTGATTAATTAGTATGATTACCTTAATTTAACAAAAAATCAGAACTATATATATACGATCATCATCATTTATTTTTGGAATGATTTATGCGAAAAACAAGAGACATATTGTTATGGGGGAGTTATATTATGTAAATCATAGCTTTATTAACAATATATATGATTCTTCTATATTAATTTAAATTATAGATAAGCATTACAGGTTTTAAAAATTGTAATACCAAAAAAATTAGTTAATTTTGTTATCATTATAACACACCAAACATTATGATTTCAAAATTTACAAATAAACAAATAATAATACTTAAATTATATAGTCATTTGTCAGTTTAAAAAAGTTAAAAAAATAATGTCAAAAAAAATTGTATTGTATTTTATTTGATAATACGAATAGGGTTCAAAATTGACAATCTTTTTAGTTAATGGAATTCCAAAATATATATGAAAATAATATATAATTAGATTGCATATTTCGGCTAAAAATGTGGGAAATACAATAAAATTACGAAATTTTTACTAAAATAATAATATACACATGTATAAAAAATTTGTGATATCTTAATTGTTATATGAAAGGCAAAATAAAATATAATCGGATGAAATTCAATTAGATAAACATTATAGTAAAATTAAATATTAAAGTTAAATAAAAGTTAAGGTTGAACAAAAAAATGCACCCAAAAGAATTTAACAATTATTGATAAATAAAAAACATCCAACGAAAAGTAAGAAAATTCATATGAATTAGTGCATCTTAATTTGAATCACTGAACATTGGTTCTTCAAAGGTATAAACTTTCCAGCACGATCGAAGCACTTTAAAAGACCCCTTTGATTGATTGAAAAACCTTCATCTTTTATCAATTCGTCCCAACAAATAACAGTAAAACCTGAAATAACAAATAAGAGAAAAAGAAAACATGAACATTAAAGTTTTAGAGTTTATTACAATTGAAATAACTATAATTTGATTTATTAAAGTTTAAACCTTTTGTTAGGATCATCTTTTAATGTTTTAATTTGCATTCTCCATTCATCTCCATTGATAACTTTAATAATAACTTTTAAAGTTTCATCTAGTCCAGCTAAAATTCCAATTTGTTCAGGAATAACCTAAAGGAATGACAAGAAATACAAGTTTATTGTTTTGGAAAAAATGTAAAATAAAATAATCAATCATTAAAAACATTAAAATATGCAACTCTTACCAATTCAGAAGAAACCATTGTTTAAAAAAAGGGTGTAGTTTGGCAGGTCATCAATTGGGATTTTTGATACTCCTTAATGATATCTCTATAAGTAACTAAATCTGGTTTAGGAGATTTTAATACAAACTGACGCCCTAACTTACAAATATGTTGATATTAAAAATTAAGTTATTGTCCATTTCAAAACAAATAAAATCGCCAAAATCTAATCGAAGATCAAACAAAAATTACTCAAACCATCTGTGAAACAATAATTGGGACCAATGTTTGAAATGTTTACTTTCCAAGTATAATCGTTTGACACTTTTAATATTGATGTAGCATCAACATGAAGTGTACGAAATTTTTTTATCCAAAAGCTAAAGGTAGTACCTAAGAATATAAAATACATGAATAGAAATATTATTAAACTGCTTTACTTAAAAACATATACTCAGGTTTTTTATTATAAACCAATATAAATTACTTACAAAATGATTAGAGAATGGTTGATCAATTGACTTGCAAAAAGCAGTTTGTAAGTACAGCTTAGAAGGATTTTGATGGTAATAAGCGAGGATCAACTTTAGGTTACTAACGATTTTAAATCTTTAACAATTTTATCCCACTCATTTATAAAATAATATTGATCACCGATGTAGTTGTGATCAAGAGACCACGCATTGCCAGAATTTGTAGTAATAACAACATGAAAATTGAACATATGGTGTGACAATAAAACCTTGTTCATGCTAGATGGAATTGCCTAAAATAAATTAAAAGAATAATTAATAAATTTGTTAAAATACCAACCAGAACTGCTATAAGTATAAGGAAATGACAACAAAAAAGAGTAATGAAAAAATAAATTAACTTACCAAATGAGTAGACATGGGATCTAGTAGACGTATAAATTGTTTACCATAATGATACGTCATTCTCTAAATAAACAAACGAATGAACTGTTAGTACATGCAGTTTCTTAATACTGTACTCATTGTTTTTAATGTTAGACGACCAAAAAAATTCGAACAAAGTTGTCCGAATTTATATGAAAACACTAAAAACTAACAAAACATGATTATATCTAATGTAAAAGACTTTGTATAAATTGTTTACAAAGCAGATAATCTATTATATAAACCGAAAACAAGTAACTGCCGAGAAGATCAAATTTATGAATATTTAACTGATATAAACTTATGTAAACACATAATTACACATATAAGATAATCTTATAATAAGCATTACATTCAAATGGTCAATAACATCTATCTACTATACTAAAAGAATTCTCCTTAGCCACATGACCCTATTCTTAGCCAATCATTTGGGTGATGTGGACACCCTCTTGGGCCAGAGAATTCACTCTGGGTGGCAATTTCTTTTCTCCAATTCTCCTTTCTCACTACGTTACCTTCACACACTCCCTCTCTTCAATCAATTCAATCTTGCCAAAATTACGAATTCGTTTCTATTTCAATTCAAAAAACCCCTAAATGTTAAGCAATCATCTACATCGAGAAAGTAACTCACCGAATTTCTCATGGCCGGTCTAGGGTTTAATTCACCGATTTTCTCTCTCGCGAGCGTATTATGATAAGTGTGATGGTAGGGTTTCGGCTTGATGTTGAACGCGGATGATAACTCAACCAGAGGTAATTGTATTCAGAGGTCAACTTTCTTCGGGTTTCGTTTTTTACTTTTAAGATTCTTCCATCCTTGGTTTTGAATAAGGGATTTCTTTGATTTCATACATGTTTTAAACCTCATTATGCTCTTTATGAATTCTTATGTGCAAAAATGGAGATTGTCTGTGGTTAGGGATTTAATCTTTATAATATGAACTGTTATAGGCTCGAATTTATCATCGTCAAACATCAAAGTAAGTTCCTGAGTCAATATATAGGCTTAATCATCCTTAATTCATGAATTTTGTGATGATACTGAATGGGTAATATATAGTTTTGATAACTATTAACAACATTTAGGTTTACACATTACTAAATTCCCATGATTGATTACAAGAATATGTTTGTTTATACACAATATAGTGCTTATTGTTCTGTTCTACATGTATGTATATATCAAATTATGTGAAGTATGTTGGATTTGGAAGTAATTCTAGGGGTTCTGTTGAAAATAGCAGATGTATGAGGCTTAGTTCTTTGTGCTTTTAGTTTACTTTAACCAGTCTATTAGTTAAGTGTAGAAATCAAATTGATGATTTGTATCCCTCGAAAATCAACCTGCAAGAGTAATTAGTTCCCTATTTTTTGGTTTTTAATTATATAGTTGGTTACTATATTATGGGTTTTGCGAATAAGGTAATAACTCTACCCATGACTCTGATTGCTCATTTCAATAGTTTGTTCATTTCAATAGTGTTTGCCAATTTTTACAGAAGATGCTGATTTAATCTGGTCATTGAATCCGAGATCGATGAACCTTGGTAAGACTCTTATTTTGCATTAGTTTAGTTTTTATGTTTTTGGCTTGAAATTTTACCATCTAATGAGTATGAATCTTAGAGAAGTTCTAGAGTCGGAACGTTATCATTGGGCTACTAGCGTACTACACAGAGGGTTAGTTAAGAAATGCTCCACAACTTCAAAATTTTCAAGAAAGTAAGTTTGAAATATAAATCACTAAAACTTTCATTTATTTGACCAACATCTAATCATGATTACATGCTCATATTTAATCTTTATCAATGTTTAGCGACAATTACATATCAATCCATCAATATTTTAATAATTTGAGGCAATAGTGATTTGTATTTTGTATTTTGGTTTATGGGACTAATTTTTGTGCTTAATGACAAAGGCTTAGACTTCTTCGCCAAAATAAAACTCAAGATCGAGTCTATAGAACGTATATGTTTGACCAGCAGGAAATGGTGCTCAACAAAATTGTTCTTGAGGAGAGCAATACCCTTATTTGTATCTGCATTATTGTTAGTATGTTGAATTTGGGTAAAAAAGACATCATATTTGGAGTTCGTGCATGGGTACTTTTTTTCTAGGGGTTAAGTTGTCCCTGTTTTGGTACTTTTTATAGGGCTTTTTAATTAAGTGTATACATCGATGGAATCGCTACTAAGCCATTTCTTTGCATCAGCCCTGTTTTGGTACCTCTTTTCGTTTTTTACTTAATATCGATCTTATCTATATGTTGATGCAGGTAGAGAATGGGACCAATGCTGATGCTATGCATTTGAGCTAGGACATATACTTAATGACTAAGCAACACCCTTTACAAGTCAACATACACGTCATTTGACCGTTTCTGCAGTCCTCGTGTATGCCAGTATGATTAATATTTTACCTATTCTCTACGCTGATTTCTTTTGGATCATGTATCTCTTTATGTATCTTTTTAAAACAATGATTTCGAGTTACAGAGAATGGTTGCCTACGTTTATCTAAGTTTTCAGTGGTAGGCTAGGCTGTATGCAAGGTTGCATTTGGTAAGTAATATATCTCTTTGATATATGGTCTTTTGATACAATCTATTGATTTTGTTTTTTAGGGTATTTATTAAAGCATATGTTTTATGCTGACGGATGTTGGTGTGGAACTGAAATAGGACTTCTACCACTTTTTAAAGGTAATATCTTACTTTTTTATAGCTTACTTTGGCTTGGACTCAACTTGGCTTATTTACAAACCAAGCTGGCTCGGCCCAGCTCATTTACAAGTGATCCGACAACAAACAAAACCGTACTGCAAGTTCTTCGTGTTTGACATTTAAGAGCATGTACGTTAAACATCTTATGTTGTGAGCTAAAACCAATAAATGGGTTGGAGAGGTTCTTCACCGTGAGTCTTGGGTTCGATCCCAACGCTTTTTTTGTTTGTCTTTCTGCTCACACCATGACACCTTGGGCCATATTTTATTTGCTTCGTTGTAAAGCATCGGCGTGTTGGTAAGTCACGTGCCATCTAACGCCAACACCCTGGTTCAAATCCCCCTTTCACGTCTTAGTGCTGTTATTTAGTTCTTGCAACCGGCCTCTTGGAGAGTCACATGCCTTTCAAAGCCAACACTCTGGTTCAAATCCTCCTTTCGTGTCTTATTGTTGTTATTAAGTTTTTTATATAGTATTAAAATGTTGCATTGCAACACAATCAGGGAAGGGAGGACGGTGGTCGATGAAGAAGAAATGTGGAAACTGAACTTAACTAAACGGCAAGGGTAGCGTTAAGTAAGTTTTGGATTTTTTTTATAAAGTTTTAAGGAAAGGTGATGTTTTGATGAATGTTGAGCACTCAAGCGTGTTTGCAAATCACATTCTTCATGTGTTTAAATTCTTTGATTTCTATTTATTTTTTTCGTCCAACTGAAATTGGTGTTTGCAGCTTTGTTTCAGTTGGATTTCCCAATATACTGTCAAAATTTGTTAGATTCCAGATGGGTCATCCGAAATCTTGAACAAATTGCTTAGAAATTTTTGTTTATTTATAGACGAATTTGAGATGGGAAAATTGAATTTATGTTGAATTGTTGATATTTACCAATGAGTTTTTGTTTATTTACTAATTCTTGAATTTTGACGTTAACTACAGAGATTTAGCTTGATTTTTCAAGGTATTGCTTGAAAGTCAGACAAAGCAACCACCCTCATCAACTGTATTTTGGTAGGATATGAAAGGTCAAAATACTTACAATCACCAAGTCTGGTAGTGTTTTCTTGAACAACCACATTCTATTATATATTTGTGTAGTTATAAATCCATGAAACATCTTTATGGTGATGTTCTTTATGCTAATAAGTGGGTTGTTATGAGTTTTTATAAAGTTGTGTAATTTGTCTTAAAGAATGGTTTAAGTGAAGTAATGTTAATTTAGAAAAAAACAACTTATCAAGAAAGGTTGTTTACTGACTTAAAACATTTGAGCATATTTCATGTATAAATTGAATTTTTTGTATCTTAAGGTTTAATGTTGGTATTAAGGGTTGTTTGTGTTTTAGATTTTCATATTTTACACGTGTTTCCTCCACGTTTATCTCCTATTACATGGCTTCTCCTGATGTTAGGTTTTTAATGTAGAGATTTGTCTTCCATTCTCTCTATCTTCCGTGCATGTTCTCCGGTGACTTTCAGTTTTCTGGTTAGTGTTCATTATTTGGAATTCCTGATCTTAGGATTTGTTTCGGCTTCCATTCGCCATTGTACCTGGTTTTGTCCACCTCCTGCTTTAGATTCATAAGGTAGGATTTTCTTATTACGCTAACCCATTTGGTTTTGCCCCAAAAGATGAAGTGACTTTGATTTGGAATTTTGGATGTTTCTACTTCAGAGGAGAATATCTTGCCCTAAAAGCTATAATTGAAACGTACGCCAGTCAGCTATACTTTTTTTATCTCTCTTACTTGGGCAATTGATTGAATTCCCTTCATCATCTACTTCAACAGAGTTAGAATTGTTATAGTAGCTCAGGTTTAGATAGATATGTGATGTCTGTAGTTCATTAAGACTAGAGCGTCTGTGTAAGAAACAACAAATGTAGGTAGATGTTTTTGCTGCCATTATTTTCCTTTTGATCTCTTCTTAATATGGATATTAATGCAATGTTCCTGTTCACATTGGATACATGTCAAGAAAACAAATTAGATAGAAAAGTATTTAGTAGTATATTTGTTTTATTTTTTTATTATAATTTAAGTGGTAGTCAACGGATTCTTAGGATAATGTGGGGTAAGTTTGTGAATAAGTCTTTTGGTATGTTGTATATTAGCCTTATTTAAAGGCATACTTTGATATGGTATAATAACCTTCAATTTTCCATCCTTTTCTTTCCGCAAATTGTCAGCTCTTCTTTTTCATATTACGCGAGTTTTTTCTTTGTTTGTTTACTGTGTGTGTTCAACTTCAGGCCTGATAACCAACATATCTGAGGTACGCAATTACATTCATGTTGCGGGTTTGAGCAAAGACTAGGGGTATGGAGCTTGGGTTGGGGCTTGAGTTGGGGCGTGGCCCTTGGGGCTTGGGTTTGAACCCAGGCGTGGGGCGAGCTTGAGATCCGATGTTGCGGCCTCCTATTCGCTGTCAACCGCCATGTCATAGCGGGTGTTTGAATTTTAATTTTTTGAATTTTTTTTAATAAACTGCCAAGCCACGCCCCCAACCTAAGCCCCGTCATACCCCACGGAAACGTCACTCACCGGTGGGGGGCTCCAACTCCACGTGTCAACTCATGCCCCCAACCCAAGCCCCACCATACCCCACGGTCTAATGGGCATATGACTACATTTACAAAACTCTCCTAAAATTGGTATGTGTCTTTTTGTTATGTTTAATTATTTCATATATTTTTTTTATTTAGCATTTACTACACACAATTACAAAGAAACCCAATTTTGTCTTATATGTTTATACTTTATGTGTTTGGTTTTTATGTAACAAATAGTGTTTTGAAAACGCACCAAACCGAGAATCGGTGACGGCACCGATCAGTTTGTGCTTAAAAACTTGATATGGAAAGAATTGGCCGGTTAAAAACCCAACTGGATTGTTGTTGATAGCAGGGCCGACTCTTACGTAAAAAGTTTTTAGGCATGGGCTTAGGGACCCCATTTATAATAAATATACAGGATTATTTGGTTAACTATATTGTTGGGCTAAACATTAAAACTGATTATTTGTGCTCAATTTAGTTTATATATGTTTTTAATGTTTGGTATAGGCTGTAGATTTTGAAGGGATACGATAGATCGGAGCACTTGCAAGTTCTCAAGCTGCAGAGATTCATGGACTTGATATTCTAGCACAAACCATTCAGGTGTCGCCTAATTATGATCTTTTGTACACATATTGTATATAACACACGTACAGTGGGATTATGGGTTCCGAGCCACGGTGGTTGTGGTCTATAGACACCGATCTGTGGCAAATGGGCTTGGTCATGTAATGGGTCATAAAAAGAAACAAACCCGATGAGCCGAAGCCATAACGTCCAAGTCACATTACATATTCATTTATTTTAATTAAGTGTAATTTTATATTTACTTTAGTACTAATACTCAAACAAATCTTTCATTAAAGATTTATGAAAACACCGTTAAATAATATTTTTTTTGAGGCCACCCGTGTAACACACGGGGTCTTAAGCTAGTACAAATATAGAGATAATGTACTAACCTTTGGAGCCTATAAAAGATCAAATTTCGTATAAATGAATATTTGAATGTAATGAGATGAAAAAAACGTGTGAATGGAATATATATAACTGAAAGTTGGCATCTTGAATCTAAATATTGAAGATATTGAGAAAATTGAATTGTTGATTGATCTAATTATGTAAACTTGATTATAAAATTTAAATGACTTAAATTAGAAGTTTTATCGTTTTTTTGTTAAACGTTTTTATGTATCATTGTTGAAGAAATTTAAAATTCGAATTCTAAATGTGATTTATAAACTGTTAAAACACAAGGTCTACAACTTGTTATCGCATGTGAATAAATTGAAAAACAAAGAAAGAAAACAAAATAGTTTTCTCTCACTTGACCCTACTACCTCTCTAAATGCAATGCCTTTCTTGACGTACGCTACCCGCAAATGTGGGGATCTCTGTTACATTGTGGCATATTATACCAACTAACTGACATTCTGTTATAATATACGGTACTAAAAGTACATGTCCCAGACCCCATTTGTAACCCTAAATGCAACAAAATTCAATATATAAAGGCCTGGTCTATTGGGACATCCTTCGTTTCTATTTAGACATCCCGACCTTTGTTTGTTTGTTTTTTAGGTTGCAAAAGTAGGGTGTTAGTTTGTTGTTTGGTTGTGTTTTTTGTTGAAAAGTTGTAGATTTGAGTTTATTTTTAGAGTAAATTGCCAAAATCGTCCCTAAGGTTTGGACGTGATTGCCAGTTTCATCCAAAACAACTTTTTTTTATACAATATTGCCCTTCACTTTTGAGATTTTTTGCAATTTTCATCTAAATGTCTAATTTGATTTATATTTTCTATCAAATATTTGGATGAAAATAACAAAAAATCCCAAATCTCGGGGACGATTTTGGCAAAAAAGTTAGACGTCCGGATAAAAATGGCAAAATATCACAAAAGTGAGGGACAATATGGTACAAAAAGGTTGTTTTGGATGAAACTGACAAACACACCCAAACCTCAGGAACGATTTTGGGAATTTACTTTTATTTTTATAAAACATATATAATTAAAGTTGATTTATAACGGTCGTTAAATGTGAGTGTACTGTCTCTGCATATCAATTTGTCGGAAATTGGTGTTGTTATACGTGAGTGTACTGCCTCTGCTAAGGGGTGAAAATGGTATTTAGTTCTGGAAGTTGGCAGGTTTTATCTATCGGTTGGAGATAAGGTATTGATGGTTGATGCGTATTGCGATTGTTTTTATAAATATAGGCTCGGTCTATTGCAATTGTTTTTTTTTATAAATGTTAACATATTTTATTTGGTTTATAAGTTATAGTTGATTTATAACTGTCATTTATAAGTTACATTTCTTTATGCCATTGTTTTTATAAATGTTAAACCGATTTTATTTTAAAGAAAACATTTATATTTAAAATAAACATTTTTTAATTTAAAAAAAAACAATATTTTTTAAGGTACAAATAAAAATGACATTATTAAATGAGACAAATGATGAAATTTCATTCATACTTGCCAAGTTACATCAAAACAAAAGGTAGACGGGCAACAAGCTCCGCCGCCACCCCTTTCTGAATTGCAAACACTAATCTACCAAAGACAAAACCTCGTCCCCCTAAGGTTGAGCAATTGTTGTGGATGACCCGTTGGACCCTGGTCAGGAATTGGATAGCTTCTGGTGCTAGGGAGCCAAATGTGTCAAAGGCAAAATGGACAAAAACATGCTGGTTCTCTGCACAAGCTTTAGCGTGCTTATCAACTTTCTTCGATTTTAAAAAAAATTTAAAAATAATTTACAAATTTAAAAATAAATAAATAAATAAAGGGCCAAAGCGCAGCGCTTTGGGCCATACGCTGCGCTTTGTCCGTCGGTTCTTCGAAAAAACACCGAAACAGCCCCAAATGCCCCAAATCGAAGATGAAAACACATTGAAATGAATATAAAAAATGAATGAATGATGTCGAGCATGAAATATTACCTTATAGCTGTACTTTCGTCGAAAATGGTCTTGAATCGAGCTCGAAAGTTATAAGCTCAATAGCATATATTGTACCTTTCGAAGTATATTTGCAAGCATGGGGTGACCTTGTGGTGGTTCATTACTTTTCTAAGGCTTGTTTCAAAACCTATTTTTATCTATGTATATTGTTTCTCAACAATATGACTAACAAACCCCACAAGTTTAACCAGCGTGTTGCCATGACTTGGAAAGTGACTTTTTAGTAATGTATGCATGCCCTCACCTCTGTTGGTTGTAGTTTGGTGAAAGTTAAGTGTTTTGTAAGTCCAGCAAGCTACAAACTTTTCATAGTACAGATCCAACCATGATTTCTTCATATACTCAAAAACCTCTAAAAATATAACCATAACTTGTCAGGTATGTATGTATGCATGTATGTAAAAAGAATATACATAATTACGTAAGAAATACTCACATCCACGACCAACTTCTTTTAGCGGTGCTTCAATGTTTGCCAAATTATACTTGTATATTTCCTTTGTCGAAGAATCACACAATGTCGAAAATGAACGAAGATATTCTTTCCACTCATTCTCAGTAAATTTCTCTTGTCTGTTCTTATTAATATTTTGAAGAATATGGAACCGACAAAATACTTGTATGATTTTGGGAAAACTTGTTCACACGCGTTCATTAGCGCCAAGTCCCTGTCTGTTAAAACAACACGCGACTCCATACAGTCTACCAACATAGACTTGATCCTGTCCCACACCCATATGTAGTTTTCTACCATCTCAGCAGAAATTAACGCATGAGCAACCGAAAATAATTTGTTTGTCGACGTCATACCTACGACCTGAACAAACGGAAGATTGTACAAGTTTGTTTTATAGGTGGCGTCAGTCATTAGCACATGCGGGAATGCACACCACATAGTAAATGAAAGTTTATGGACAAAGAAATATCTTCAACTGTGTTCGCGGTCTGATTCTCGGGTATCTAATAAGTGAAATCTTTTTTGACAAGAAGGTTTCGGTTGTTGCATTGGAGATTCGCCGACCCTTTTTCCATCACTGATCTTCTGAACAACATTGTGTATATCTTTCGGAATAATCTTTTTATTCGGGTTCCTTTTCGTCAACGTTCGCCAGATGCTATGGTTTGGAATATGTTGCTCTGCCAGCTGCTCAATCAGTCTTTTATCCTCCAAAGAAACCCTTCTCGCATACGCGTGACTCTCTAAGTTTTCAATAGGAGTGTGGTTGTGCGTCGGGTTCGTCACCTCTAACCTCCAAACACTTCCCTTTGACTCCGAAAAACCTATCAACTCAAACGGGCAACCTATTTTCTTGTTACTTGTTTTCGTCACTGTAGCTTCACTCTTATACTCCCCACCAAGAGTGCACTGAAACCAAACCTTTAAATTATTTACTCTTTTATTCGCTTTTTAATCACAATGACGTAACTATTGTCATTTCCCGTCTTTTGTACCTAATCCACCAACTCATCACGTGACGAAAAAGGTCCTGTTTGTCTCAAACGAAAATATAATTGGGTAAGTGCCTTCCTCATCAACTAATAGATCCTCCTGCTCACCACCGTCTCCCTGATCCGTATAGTCTTGCTGTACAAAGTTTGCTCACCACCATCTCCCTGGTCCGAATAGTCTTGCTGTACAAATTTTTGCTCACCACCGTGTCCTTGGTCCAGATATTCTTGCCTGTGAAAGCACCGGATCGATGACGAACATCAAACATTGCACTTGATTCAAGACATGAAGAACAAAAATATGATAGATGAAGAAGAAGATGCAAGACAAACTCATTCATTTCAATACAATCATCACAGATTACATACCAAACGAGTATACATCATCTTCTACAAGCTGGTTTAGATCACAAAGATCTAAACCCTAGCTTTCTCTCACTAACACATAGTCTCTCTCTCTCTAGAATACACACAGTGATTGAGAATAAGTTGGGAGAGGAGCACAAAGCTTCAAGAGTTGCCCTAATCTACACAATACACACATATATATAGGCTAGGGACTAAACCCGGACAAAACACATTGTCCGGGATACAAAACAATACGATAATCCGAAACACTAGAAAGTCGTCCGGAATGCCTTCAGCAATTCTGATAATCTTCATTATCGTTGACTTTAACTTGGACTTCTGCTTTGGTTGACCAGAACTGATAAGCGACAGTTACCCGGCAGGAACTGCACTTACAGTTGTGAAAGCACCGGATCGATGACGAACATCAAACATTGCACTTGATTCAAGACATGAAGAACAAAAATATGATAGATGAAGAAGAAGATGCAAGACAAACTCATTCATTTCAATACAATCATCACAGATTACATACCAAACGAGTATACATCATCTTCTACAAGCTGGTTTAGATCACAAAGATCTAAACCCTAGCTTTCTCTCACTAACACATAGTCTCTCTCTCTCTAGAATACACACAGTGATTGAGAATAAGTTGGGAGAGGAGCACAAAGCTTCAAGAGTTGCCCTAATCTACACAATACACACATATATATAGGCTAGGGACTATACCCGGACAAAACACATTGTCCGGGATACAAAACAATACGATAACCCGAAACACTAGAAAGTCGTCCGGAATGCCTTCAGCAATTCTGATAATCTTCATTATCGTTGAATTTAACTTGGACTTCTGCTTTGGTTGACCAGAACTGATAAGCGACAGTTACCCGGCAGGAACTGCACTTACAGTCTCCCCCTTAACTGTTGCATCAGTTCTGTCTAACACTGATATCTTCAGTCACCGGATACTGTACTTACAGACTCCCCCTTGACTGATGATATCATGGCTGCTTTCAACTTTGGCTGAGACTTGATCTTTCTGGTAGAGCACAGCGATCTTCAACCCTTCTAATAAAAGACTTGCTGACGATCACTTAAGGCAGCTTTGAGAAACCCGAAGAATCCAACATCAAACACTGTAGATCCTCCCCCTCAAACTACTCCCGAATCAAGTTAACGCGAACCGACCTACAACCACATGTAGGAATATCGCTCGATACATTAATCTTCAAACCTAACCAACAGCAGAAAGAAACATTGGATTTCCAATGCCCAACCTTGAACACTTCAAATTTCGCAAAGACATGAAGCTCAGTTCGATAAGTTAATAACAAACTGAACTTTGTAAAAGTACATCCACCATCTTGATCAAAGTCTTCAACCGAGAGTCTGAAATCATTTCATCTCGAATCTTCAAGATCCAATCTCGTATCTTCACGAATCCACCAATTACCCGATGACTTTCGTCTCCAATCTCCCCCTCAATGTAAGAACCCCTATTTCGAGAATCCGATCAGTCACCAACTTGGAAGAGGGACCAAGAAGACTAATCTTCTCTACTCTAACCGGCATACGATAAAGGCTTGACCTTCAACTAGTTGCCAAAAGAACAATTTGCCTCATCACGTCAACACTTGATTAAACCTCGAACAAACTTGACAAAACTCAATCATACACTAGCTCTAACTTGCTTCATGTTTTAAACACTTCACCACCGGTAAGATTAACACTAAGTTAATCTCAAAGACAGTAAACATGAACTTGTTTCGATGTAGCACCACGAGCTTTTGATTTACAAAGAAAACAGGAATTTCAAAATTTTTACTCCCCCTATTTCTTTGTAAACAATACAAAAATCCAACCAAGTCTTATTCTCTTCACCTCCTCACTTGATCCGGACAACATAAGTACCATAAAACTTTTCGACAATCCAAAACCGACTTCAAGTTTCCAAACTACACATAATTCTGACTCTTAGTTAGTTATCCGGTACCCCAGGTAACCCGGAATAACTAGAAAAACTTGGAACATGCACAACTTGTAAACTTCCGAACAACACAACCTTCTAAATTTAGCTAAAAATCCGGTACCCCAGGTAACCCGGAATTCTAGAAAATTCGGAACTCGTAAAACCCGAAAGCTCTTGAAACCTTGAATCAGATTATCGGAATAGTACTTATAGTACAAAGAAATTCAGAACAAGCAAAGAAATCCGAAAAGCCCATAACTGAACAAGGTCACCCAAAATCCATAAAGTCACCGAATCTGGAAAGCCCATACACTCATTTCCTTTGACAAACCCTAGCCGCAATTGATTATCCCAGCCAACACGTATCACCGGAGATACATCGGAACAAATCCGGCCATCTACCGACCGACACGAACACCATAAACATCGATGGGATAGAATAATCATCATGCAATCATTGGGCTCAACACACAACCAAAGGCTCATGCAAGACAAGCAAACCCTAGCTGACAAACATCCAAAGTCAGCCGCCACCATCTTCTGCCATCCCACCTTGCATCACCTTCCATAGCAACCGGTGACCTCCCTGGTCGGAAACCGTATTCCAGCAACTCCCGTTACCGGTTGTAACAAGCCGACGCAATAGAATCTTAAATCTCGACATCCTAAATTCGTCATAAACATGAGCCGGCTGGCTGATTAACCCATCGTCGTTCACCATCTTTACAACACTAAACCACCATCACTATCTCATTGTTCACACCGTGCGCCACCGAAAACCCGGAAATAATAATAAAACTCGGACATGGTTGAAACTCGGACTTAACTAACGAGAAACAAACCACTTCGCCCCTGTTGCACCAATACCAAAAAGCTTGCAGTGTTTCAATAAACTTAGCGATCTGGTGTCGTGCAAAATCATTAGACGAATTAGCGACAGTTTTCATGGCCTATTCACAGGGGGAAATCAAGACGATAGACATTCTGCTTGCTTCCGTGTCACCATTACTATGCAATGAGTGGCTACTGAAGCACTCGGCACTAGCATTCGGGCATTTGCTTAGGCTTCTAGAACGCGGAAGTAAAACTCAGAACATTTAAAATTCGGACAAGGAAGTAAAACTCAAAACACGGAACAACAGAGAAACAATATTAAACTTCGGAACATCTGTTCATAAAAACTCAGACACTTCAAAAGTCGGACCAAAAGGAAGTTTAGCTGAGTGAGATCTTGGAGTTCAGACCCTTGAAACTGAAACTCAGAACATTATCACATGAAAACCCGGACAGTACCTTCTGATGATAATATCTAAAAGTCGGATGATGATAATATCTAAAAGTCGGACTTGTTTCAAAAGTCGGACCAATCAGAAAACTCGGAACATTGATAAACCTCGTGGACATAAACAGTTGATTAAAACTCGGACCAGTCAAACTCAATACTCGGACATTATGATATTGAAAGAAACTCGGACAATCATGCTTTCCACAACTAAAACTCGGAAAAGCAAAGTGAACGTACAAAACTTGGAAACAACATATTCCAGACCTTTCAAAACTCGGAGTAGTTTTGATGTTAAACATCGGAATAGAACAGGAAACCTCAGAACAACTATGTTTAAATGCGAGAGATGATGAATCTTGTATGGAAGGAGTGATGGTACATAAAAGTCGGATGGGAGAGATGATACCAGGGATTGATTTAAAAGCCGGACTAAAAGGGTATTAAAAGTCGGACCCAAGTCGGTTATTAAAAGTCGGAGTTGAATGTTTTTAAAACTCTGAACTTTGCAAAACTCAGACATGCAAAACTCAGACTAAGAGATTCTCTTATCCGTCATTTTAAAAAAAAAAACTCGGAACTGAACTTTGTTTTCTAAAAGCTCAGACACACTATCACAAAGACAAAAATCGGACTTCAACACTCGGACAAACCAAAGCGTAAACGAAAAACTCAGAACTTTCTTTGCCCTCTTGTAACTAAAACTCGGAGCAAAAACTCAGACACTTTTCAACAACCAATCTCCGGACTCTCCCCACGTGTGACTTCACACTGGTTCACCAAAACCCCGGAAACAACAAACACAGAGTTTTAAAACTCAGACAAGTTTAACACTAAGAAAAACTCGGACAGAGCAATTTTTGGATCAAACTTCATATCTGCAACAACTTGGAGAACAAAACAACCACGAACAGCTTCATTTTCTTCAACTTTTCTGCAAAATCTTCAAGTCTTCAAGATGTTTGGCGGAAACAAACATCAAATCAAGAGCAATGGTGATTCAGAAGGCGGTTAGACCATTCTGAATCGGTAACCATGCTCTGATACCACTATGATAGCACCAGATCGATGACGAACATCAAACATTGCACTTGATTCAAGACATGAAGAACAAAATATGAACAAGATAGAAATATGTAGAAGATGAATCTCTTTATTAACGAATCAGTCATCACAGATTACATACCAAAAGAGTATACATCATCTACAAGCTGGTTTAGATCACAAAGATCTAAACCTAGCTTTCTCTCACTAACACATAGTCTCCCTCTCTCTCTAGAATACACACAGTGATGGAGAATGGATGGGATCTTGTGAGAGGTGCACCAAGCTTTCTTGATCGAACCCTCATCCATGGATGATGCCCTAATCCTATACAACACATATATATAGACTAGGACTATACTCGGACATACAATCTACACCAAAACCCTGACTTTTGTCCCTAACATAAACCCCTGACCTTTTTCCTAGACATAAAACTTGGACAAAATGTCCAAGGATAAACCTTGGACTAAGTTTCAAGACTTGTACAATAAAGACCCTAACAATTGGAAAGCATGCACTTATCACCCAAAGTGCACTAACAAACTCCCCTTGGTCTTCATGTGGTCTTGAATTCTTCATTATTGTTGACTTTAACTTGGACTTCTGTTTTGGTTGACCAGAACTGATAAGCGACAGTTACCTGGCAGGAACTGCACTTACATTGCCGTACAAAGCTCTGCTCACCACCGTAACCGTGGTCGGGATAGTTTGGCTGACCGTACGAATATTCAGCCTGAGGATACGGTTCAAATCCTTATCTATAATTCGAAGAGTCGTGTTACGCGTACGAGTCCTCCATAGGGATATTTAAGATATTCTTGCCGTACAAAGCTCTGCTCACCACCGTAACCGTGGTCGGGATAGTTTGGCTGACCGTACGAATATTCAGCCTGAGGATACGGTTCAAATCCTTATCTATAATTCAAAGAGCTGTGTTGCGCGTACGAGTCCTCCATAGGGATATTTAAGTCCAGCTACACCGTATTGTCACGATAACGAATGCCAGAGACAACCTCCTACTCCCCCATGTTGGACGGGACCGATTTCTCATACGATTCAGAAATAGCGGTCCTCTCATGACAATCTGGAACAATAGACTCGTCAGAATATTCACCAAAAAGGTAGTTGCTAAACCATGACATCGGTAATCACTGAAATGCTCGAATTTGAAAATCTTGCAAAACTTGTATGCATGGTCGGTCAGATTAAAAGGGAGATAACCTCGTACTTGAAACGCTGCACTTTGGCCAAAGCGCAGCTTATAGGGTTCCCCGTGACACTGTTCCTTTCTCAGCTTGTCACCTTTTGTTAATGGTCACAACGATCACCTTTGTCGAAGAGAAACCCTTCAAGATAAGGATTGCGTCGGTGAATATCATGATCCTATATAAATCACATTCCTAGTCTTTTTTTTTTTTTTTTTTTTTTGTATCAGAGCTAAAGCTCAGACACCTTGTAGAAACCCTATATGGGTGGTGTGCCGTGCCGCTGCTTTTCCAAAACCACTAGGAACTTCTCCTTTTTTACATCTTTCTTAGTGTTTAAGACATTTCTAGTTCAGTCGCCGCTTCAGCATCATAATAACCATCGCTAAAACTTAGAGTCACCATCGCTATCTCGCCGTTGTCTCTCCTCGTTCTGCCTAGGGTTCACAGAAACAACCTGCACTCGGAACCCTAGCCATCATCGCCACAATTTGACACTACAGTCGCCTTTATCCCTGTTGTGCCACTATACAACAAAGGAAAGTTGCACGTTCACGTGAGAGATATATTCGTGTGAATTATGTATACGAAGGATCCGGATGGAAACCGTAACCTGCTAGGAGATACAGCCATGCGAGAGTTGCATACGCGGGTTGACATTCTGGTGTGAAGGTCATGCGAGAGTTCACAACAACCTCATGCAATTACTCAAAGTCATGCGACAGTTCACATATGGGAAACAATCCCGTGCGAAAGTTGACGGATGCAAGAGGTGCGGGATGTGAGAGTTCACAACTACAACTCTTCACAATATGACGATGGATTTAGTTGGAAAACAAAAACAATTGTTTTTACATTTCAAGCCAGAACGCTTACGACGCAAAGCTTGAGGGGGAAAATTAGACCAGTTATTATACTGTGTTATAGGTGGCCTGTCCCTAAGAATTTGGGTGCCCTATACAAGTAGAAAAAGTGAACTCCTAATTGAGATTCTCATTTTTTGATTTTGACTACCGTAAAGCAGGGTTGAGCATGATCCGTGTTTGGCCCGTAAAACCCATGGAACCGACCCGGACTGACCCGCAAAACCCGCTAACACTTCTTATTTGGTTTCCAGTTGGTTCTGATATGACGACATCCTTGTGACGCCGTAAAATGTAGCATGTTTCTCTATATATAGAGAGACCCTTTTGTAACCCTAAACACAACCATCATCAATATTCAAATCATATTCCTGGTGTTAATCGCATGATGCTCCACATTAGCTAAATGCAGGGGTACCGTAATTGCATTCTTTTGCTGATGGTTTTACATGGAGAATAACGAAGTGCACCTAGATTTACATGGGTCCAATTTTCCTCTTTAATAACACGAAGATTTCATTAATTTGAAAGATGGATTATACAACAATTTGTAATCAATGAAATCTTACAAATACTTTAAAATTATAGTTTGCAGTAATCCCTCATCGTTTGGAAATCCTTCAGGAATCTGAGCTACAACATCTTGAATCATCAAGTTGCCGATGTTGGCTGCACTCGCATGATGAACCTTAATCTCTAAGTTTTTCATAGCATCCATTAGTCTCGCTGCCGGATGGTTAACTTCCGGAGATTGCACCCGAATTACAGCTTGTGATCCAACTATTCTGACCTCAACTTGACTCTCAGTACCCAGACAGTCAGTAGACATATGGCTTTGGGTCATGGAGGCACCATCGTCCGCAATCAAGTGCAAGCTCTCGGCTTTCTTAGTTAAGGTTTCGATCTTGGACTTTAGTTCACCGATGTAGGTGACTGCATCAGCCAATAATGAAGCTTTGTCCATCTTTGAAACGTATGGAACCACACTTCTAAGAGCATAGAATCGTTGGTTTAGCTTATCCCTGCGCTCTTTCTCCATGTCTTTGTAGTTAGGGTTTATGTGATCGGTTATGGTGTTTTTACTCTTTTCGCGCTTCTTCCTTGGCCTGTTTTCCATAGTTGAAGTAGAAGGAATTTGTAGATCTAGTAACGATGAGTCTGTTGACAGAAACTTAGTATAAAAGTGGTTTTTATTTAAAAAGGTTGGTAATATATTAAATGTTGCAATCGTGTATAGCTAGAAAATCTATAAAAAAGGAGGAGAGTTATAATTTAAAATCTTGTTGCTTTCTTCTTAGTTTTATATTTTGAAATAATTCTGTTAACTATAGAATTAAAGGGGATTGCTACACTTACTAGCTCATTTCTCCTAGGTTAGTGACAGCCGTATAAGAACATTACTTTCCATAAGATATATGCAGAGAAATAGACATGATTATATATAACAAATTACTCCCTTGTGCCTAAAATACATAGTTGCATAGAACTATAAATCGAGGCTAAAAAACTAACCTTATTAGTCTGACTCAGAGCATCAAGAAAACTTTGTTCATAAATAATATAATAACGTTGTACAAAACCAATCCCCCATACTTTACTTATAATGTTGTTCATAAATAATATTGTCACATAATATCTAAAGAGCGGCCACCTAACGTCAGTGACCTTCGATCTTTATTACAAGACTTTAGTAATCAATAACCGGAACGACATGCCATTTATTTATAAAAAAACACGATCTTGATTACAAGACTTGCATTTACATACAACAAGGTATGCTAGACATTAAACCACCTCTCTTAGCTAGGTTATCCAAAAGACTCAAATTCAATCAAAGGCATGAGTGGAACCGTCTTGGGGGGGGGGGGGGGGGGGGGTGGTAAGAGGGTCGATCTGCTGAGCCTTGATCACCGGAGTTTGTTGGATTTTCATGTATAGTTTTTTTTTAAGAAAAAAGATGAGTTGGACGCCGTAACTGACAAGAGAAACCTTATGTTAACTCCAATAAAAAAGTCCACTGATCAAAGGGATTCTGATTTCATTAAAAGGAATTCGAGTCTTCCCTTTCTAGTGTGTTTTCTTTTAAAAGTAAATCAAAGACTCTCCCATTTGTATTCCTAAATAGGTAGTTTTCAGTTGGTGTAGTCCCATTCAAGCCAATTATAGGCACATAAATATTCAACTATATGTGTATTACCTTGTTGAGCGGATGGTTGGCCTTGATGAAGATGGCTTTCTTTGATAGCTGCATCACTTTCTGACCTAAATAGAGACTTGGTAAGTTGAACAAGACCCCAGTCCTCTTTCCATACCTCTAAAGAACCAAACTCAACAACACCCCAGGAAGTCCCAACACAGACCAACGTCCTGATTCCATGCAAAGAAACCTCTTTAGCTCTCTGGCTACCATTCATTTGCAATGCATTGTCACCAGCTAACCATACGAACGAACCGGTACCAAATGTCCCACCAACGATGTCTTCTCCAAGAACAAACGACTGCGAGGCCGATGCTATGATCAACTCGGAGACTGTGTTGATGCTGCTCATCCCTTGCGATTGTTGAAAGTTCTCTAGACCTCGGAAGTAGCAGTCACCAAAGGAAAGATAAAGATTGTTATAAGTGTCTTTTGAAGTTTGCCAAAAGATGGCATAAACCCACCCTAGACAACTTTCCACAAGGTATTTTAGTCTGTCTTGATGTAGAGATGAAGTTTGTTGAACCAATAAAGGTGATGAAGATCCGAAGGACGCTGTTCTCTCCATGGCATATAGGTTATAGTGACTGTGTGATATGTCTATTATTATATATTCTTATATAAGGGGCCCGCATTCAGGAAGACACGCATGCCTATTTCAACAAGAATAGAATATGAACATGTATAACAGGCGTGGGGTCATCCGTAGGCCTATGGTTGGAATTGGAATTTAGATACTAAACCAAATAGTGAATGGAAAATAAAGAAAATATTCGTTTGAACAACGTAAGGCGTGACATACTAAACCAAATAGTGAATGGAAAATCAAGAAAATATTCGTTTCAATAACGTAAGGCGTGACAATAATCAGTTTTCTTTGTTAAAAAGCAGAACAAATGAATGGGAGAGGGTGCCTAATCGTGACATGAGTCGTACGCCCATTATTCGATTGTTTAAAAAGCATAAGAGCATCCACAATAAGGCCCCTTAAAAACACCTAAAATCATGTCCAGTCAGCTGTAACATCAGAAAAACACTCACCCTTCAAAAACGTCAAAAACCCACCCAATAAGAAAACAAAAAAACACATAAAAACATTGCCACATCATCACCACCTTTTATATTTAAAGGTTTTTTTTTTTAATTTATCACCCAACCCCCCACCCTTTGGCCCCACCACCTGACAAAAAGCATCTCAAATATGCGTTCTTCATCAAATATGGATCTCAAATACATAGGGAAAAAATGAATACCACAATAAGAACAAATGGATGAGGTGGACAAATGGCAAAAAACAACCCATAAAAATGAGCTATTGGGGATGGTCTAATAAACAGTCTATTTTTGAATTATTTTCTAAGTATCTTTAAAAATATTTATGACTTGTTAGATCAAATATATTTTAAAAATCATAAAAGATGATCTAAAAATATGAATGCATAAAAATATTTTTAACTAGCAGAAATATATTTGTACATATTTTATAATTGGTTGTATAACATTATAATTCTTTGTAGTATAGAAAATGACATATACAATTTGTTATTTTACTGCACATATAAATAGCAAATGACCAGATTAAAAGAGGGAAACACGAGTATATAGTCCAACATATGATAGATAAACAAATAGACCCCGTTTTATAAACAAAATATTTTAAAATATGATACTTAGACCACTTTAATTGTTTGGAGACATTGGCATACAAATACACAAGTGGGAACTCGAGTACGTGAGTACATCATACATGTACTGTGTTGGGTTGGGTTGTAACACCCTAAAATATAAATATATGATAAAGTTATGTAATTGGATATTTATTTTGAAATTAAAAGACCATTTATGCAGATGACTTTGAAGATCCATTATTAGAACGTATAAACTTGATTATATTATATTTAGTATATTTATTAAGTAATTGTATGATGATTATTATTATTAAGTGTGTAAGTATCGAATATTATTGAAGGGGCATGTCTCACAAGACACACCGGTTTGAATGGAGGTTATTGGCGCCAAAAATAACCGCCGGAATCAACCACCCCTTCTTATCTGTATATAAACAAATTACCGGAATTCACTACTATAAAATGTAGCATTAGACGGTGTCAAGGATTTGTTTTAGACGGTGTTAAAGTAATAACAACGTCTTAAAACCAATACAAATATGAACGTTATGCTCTTTTAAATAAAATATTCAATAAAATTTAGAAGAACACAGTCTAATGATTAAACACCGTCTTATACTACTTTCTCCAACCTTTAGACGGTGTTGTCTCTGAACACCGTCTTATAAATATTCAATAAAATTCAAAAGAACACCGTCTAATGCTTAAACACCGTCTTATACTAATTTCTGCATCCTTTAGACGGTGTTGTCTGTGAATACCGTCTTATAAACATTCAAGATCGCTCAACAACCACCAAAACCTTATCTCTTCATTCAATTCCTTTCATTTTAGTCTGTATCTTTCAGTGTGATATTTAGTCCCACTATTAAACAAGGATGCTTGTGTAAAGGTGTATTTGAGAAAGTAGGTGTGGAACCACAAGTGCAGAGGATTGGTAAGTATAAGAGTTTTGGGGTTCCACTTATTGAATACAAGTGAGTATCTTCTCTCTTATATAGTTTTTATTTCTTTTTTTTTTTCTCCAGAATTTGCATATTTCTGCTTTTATAGACTACTCGTTGTGTAATCGTGTGGGGTTACTATGGCTTCAGGAAATACTCAAGAATCAGGAAATGGAGTGTGGGGTTATCAGATGGAAAAGACCGAATTGCGGTAATTAGAGCTTTTGGTAGCATTACTCGTGTAGGAGGGTCCTTTTTTTTCGCCTAATTCAGGCATCGTAGCTGAACAATTCATCAAAAAGATTAGCAAAGTAAGAGGTATGTAAAACATTATATGGTTCTTTTATCTTGTAAATGTATGCCGTAAATTCTGAGGGACCAACATAAGATACACGATTGCATAGTAAATTAGGAAAACAAATACATAAGTTACTATTAAGTAAAAAAGAATAGTAAAATACCCTCGTCCTTCGGAATGGCAATACGAACATGAACTTAGTTTATTTGTTACTTTTCAGATTCAAAAAGGTATAAGGCCGTTATCATCCGAATTGATAGCCCTGGTGGTGGTCATCTTGCTTCTGACCTGTAAGTGATTTTGTCCAGAAATTTAATTTATAACAAAATCATGATAAACGATACAATACTATTTGATTTCAATTCTCACGAAGATAGGCTTTGTGCAGGATGTGGAGGGAAATCAAACTATTGGCAGAATCTAAGCATGTAATTGCATCAATGGTTGATGTGGCAGCAAGTAGAGGATACTACATGGCAATGGCAACACATGCTATAGTCTCCGAGAATCTTACTTTAACGGGTTCAATTGGTGTAGTCTCATGTCAGTTACAATATCCTGCAATTCTTTTCCTTAAATTTGGAGTTAGTTTTCAATTCTGATTAAGTTTGTTGTAGTGAATTACAATTCGGAGAAACTATTTGAAAGGATTGGTTTCAACAAAGAAGTTATATCAAAGGGACGATATGCTGAGCTGTTTACCGATAACCGGCCATTCAGGTTAGATGATCCTTTATATAAAATGATTGAGAACTGTATGCCAATTTTGTTCATTACCAAATTACAGTTTCTTCTCATGTCTTTTTAGTATTTATAATCCCAACAACTTTACAAATCTTTGTGCAGACCTGATTAGGTTCTCCCAGGAACTGTTTTGGTTTACATTGTAAGTTTTTATCACTATAATATTGTAACGAAACAACCAAAGCCGAAAAAGCTATGCCAACACAAAACAAGTCGAAACGAAAGCAAAAACAGGTTCAAGCTAAATTGACATATAAAAAAAAACAAGCCGAAAAAGTGAAGTTACATTTGCAATTGATCGAACTAAGACCCGATGCGCCTTTTTAAATGTGAACGCAATCACAGGTGATATGTGCAAAAGAAATCCAAGAGAGGCTGAAGATCACATTCTCAGTTTAGCGACTCATCATGTCGATAAAGATTTCATTCTTGCACCGCATTTGGCTGAGTAAGTTTCTTTTAGTTAACTTTCTTTTATTTTATTACTATGATTCACCTAACTATTCTATAACGCTAATTTTGTAGTGACCATTGGTCTTTGTTCATCATTGCCCAACACATAAGACATGTATATATTTTGGATTCAACAAAGATAAAAGGCGAAAAGAATGCTTCTAACTATCGTCTTTCAAGCCTAATTCCTACCCCCTTAGGATCCGAGTTCAACTACACAATGGTTGATGTATGTGTGTTTGCTATTTCTGACTTGTTTGCTTTTCTTTACTTTTAAATAATAATTTGTTAATTTATTACAGTGTAAGCAACAAAAGGGTGGATGGGAATGCGGCTACATGGTTCTCCAACATATGTTTGACTTTGAAAATTTGTATCAAAACCAGTTTCCCGATGAAGTAAGTAAAATATACTTGTTTATCAGTTTATTACTTAACTATTTTTTTTTTAAACTTAGAAGGTTCAGATGTATATAACATGTAAATATATACATAGCTTTAATGCCGATGTTATTACCGATTTTTCTCTTTGCCTTTAAATTTAGTCTATAATATTTGTAATAACTCTTTCTATCTACTTTTATTTTAGATGTGACACGACACGAGAGAGGCCACGGATAATGAAATAGATGTTTTGTTGATGACGTTGATGCCGAAGTTTTTTAGCGAGTTAGGTATTTCGCTAGATTAGCGTATGTAGTTTATTTATACAATTTAACGTAGTTTGTTATGTATTCACAAATGATTGTAGTTTGACGGGTTTATCTCCGAATTGGATGTCTACGGGTTTATTTTAGATTTGAATATGTATTGTTTTGGTTTGATTTGAAAATGTTCCAAACACTTCCCTTTGACTCCGAAAACCCTATCAACTCAAATGGGCAACCTATTTTCTTGTTACCTGTTTTCCTCACTGTAGCTACACTCTTATACTCCCTATCAAGAGTGCATTGAAACCAAACCTTGAAATTATTTCCTCTTTTATTCGCTCTTTTAATCACAATGACGTAACCATTGTCATTTCCCGTCTTTTGTACCTAATCCACCAACTCATCACGAGAAGAAAAGGTCCGGTTTGTCTCAAACGAAAATATAATTGGGTAAGAGCCTTCCTCATCAACTAACAGATCCTCCTGCTCACCACCGTCTCCCTGATCCGTATAGTCTTGCTGTACAAAGTTTGCTCACCACCATCTCCCTGGTCCGGATAGTCTTGCTGTACATAGTTTTGCTCACCACCATGTCCTTGGTCCAGATATTTTTGCTGTACAAAGCTCTGCTCACCACCGTAACCGTGGTCAGGATAGTTTGGCTGAGCATACGGATATTCAGTATTAGGATATGGTTCACACCCTTATCCGTAATTTGAATAGCTGTGTTGTGCGTATGAGTCCTCCGTAGGGATATTCAAGTCCAGCTACACCATATTGTCACGATAACGAATGCAAGAGACAACCTCCTCCTCCCCCGTGTTAGACGGGACTGCTTTCTCATACGAGTCAGAAATAGCGGTCCTCTCGTAAGAATCCGGAACAATGGACTCGTCAGAATATTCACCGAAAAGGTAGTTGCTAAACCACGACATCGATAATCACTGAAAAAATGCTCGAATTTGAAAATCTTGCAAAACCCGAATGCATGGTCGGTTAGATTAAAAGGGCGATAACCTCGTACTTGAAAAAATGCTCGAATTTGGCCAAAGTGCAGCTTATAGGGTTCCCCGTGACACTGTTCCTTTGTCAGCTTGTCACCTTTTGTCAATAGTCACAACGGTTACCTCCAGTTTTGTCGGAGAGAAACCCTTCAAGATAAGAGATGCGTCTGTGAATATCATGATCCTATATTGTAACACCCCAAAACTTGTGTGATAGAATATTTTGATGTTTTAATGTCCTACACGATTAGTTAAGTTTTAAATGTAAAAGAAGTTTATAAACTTTGAGTAAGTATATGAAAATGATAACAAAGAGTAACCTTGGGGGTTGAATATGTAAAATTTGACAATTTACATTTAAAAAAAAAAGGAAAAGAAAACCCAGTGTTGGGTGTGTGGGTGCGACGCAGGGAGAGCAGGAAGGGGGAGAACCCTTCTTCTCCAACTTACCAAGAAAATCTACAAATTGAAGGCGACTTTGGATGAATTTCGTTTGCATGTGAACAATTTCTCAATCATCTAAGAGTTCCAAACCTAGGGTAAGTTTTATTATGTCCTATGATGTTAGATGATAAGATGAGTTTGAGCAATCCATGATAATTGAATGAATTGAACCTGTAAATGAGTTAGAATCATCATGTTGAAGATGAATTTTGTATGAATCCGGTTGTATTAAACACTTGTGATGAAACCCACTAGTAGTAGTAGTAAGAATGGTGACATGGGTGAACCATTCATGTCTAATCTTTGTGCTAAGTTGATGAACTAGGTAGTATATGATGCATACATATGTTAGCTCCAATCAAAAAGTCCACTGTTCAAGAGGATTCAGATTTCATTAAAAGGAATTCAAGTCTTCCCTTTCTAGTGTGTTTTCTTTTAAAGTTAATCAAAGACTTTCCCATTTGTATTCCTAAATTGGTAGTTTTCAGTTTTGTGTAGTCCCATTCAAGCCGGCCAATTATAGACACATAAATATTCAACTATATGTGTATTACCTTGTTGAGCGGATGGTTGGCCTTGATGAAGATGGCTTTCTTTGTTAGCTGCATCACTTTCTGACCTAAATAGAGACTTGGTAAGTCGAACAAGACCCCAGTCCTCTTTCCATACCTCTAAAGAACCAAACTCAACAACACCCCAGGAAGTCCCAACACAGACCAACGTTCTGATTCCATGCAAAGAAACCTCTTTAGCTCTCTGGCTACCATTCATTTGCAACGCATTGTCACCAGCTAACCATACGAACAAACCCGTACCAAATGTCCCACCAACGATGTCTTCTCCAAGAACAAACGATTGCGAGGCCGATGCTATGATCAACTCGGAGACTGTGTTGATGCGGCTCATCCCTTGCGATTGTTGAAAGTTCTCTAGACCTCGGAAGTAGCAGTCACCAAAGGAAAGATAAAGATTGTTATAAGTGTCTTTAGAAGTTGGCCAAACGATGGCATAAACCCATCCTAGACAACTTTCCACAAGGTATTTTAGTCTGTCTTGAAGTAGAGATGAAGTTTGTTGAACCAATAAAGGTGATGAAGATCCGAAGGACGCTGTTTTCTCCATGGCATATAGGTTATAATGACTGTGTGATATGTCTATTATTATATATTCTTACATAAGGGGACCGAATTCAGGAAGACACGCATGCCTATTTGAACAAGAATAGAATATGAACATGTACAACACGCGTGGGGTCATCCGTAGGCCTATGGTTGGAATTGGAATTTAGATACTAAACCAAATAGTGAATGGAAAATCAAGAAAATATTCGTTTGAACAACTAAGGCGTGACAGTAATCAGGTTTCTTTGTTTAAAAAGCAGAACAAATGAATGGGAGATGGGGCCATATGGCGTACGACCTGTCAAAAGACGCACGGTGTTTGATACTTGTATGCGTCCTAATCGTGACATGAGTCGTACGCCCATTATTTGATTGTTTAAAAAGCATAATAAACAGTCTATTTTTGAATTATTTTCCAAGTATCTTTAAAAATATTTATGACTTGTTAGATCATATATATTTTAAAAATCATAAAAGATAATCTAAAAATATGAATGCATAAAAATATTTTTAACTAGCAGAAATATATTTGTACATATTTTATAATTGGTTGTATAACATTAGAATTCTTTGTAGTATAGAAAATGACATATACAATTTGTTATTTTACTGCACATATAAATAGCAAATGACCAGATTAAAAGAGGGAAACACGAGTATATAGTCCAACATATGATAGATAAACAAATAGACCCCGTTTTATAAACAAAATATTTTAAAATATGATACTTAGACCACTTTAATTGTTTGGAGACATTGGCATACAAATACACAAGTGGGAACTCGAGTACGTGAGTACATCATACATGTACTGTGTTGGGTTGTAACACCCTAAAATATAAATATATGATAAAGTTATGTAATTGGATATTTATTTTGAAATTAAAAGACCATTTATGCAGATGACTTTGAAGATCCATTATTAGAACTTATAAACTTGATTATATTATATTTAGTATATTTATTAAGTAATTGTATGATGATGATTATTATTAAGTGTGTAAGTATCGAATATTATTGAAGGGGCATGTCTCACAAGACACACCGGTTTGAATGGAGGTTATTGGCGCCAAAAATAACCGCCGGAATCAACCACCCCTTCTTATCTGTATATAAACAAATTACCGGAATTCACTACTACAAAATGTAGCATTAGACGGTGTCAAGGATTTGTTTTAGACGGTGTTAAAGTAATAACAGCGTCTTAAAACCAATAAAAATATGAACGTTATGCTCTTTTAAATAAAATATTCAATAAAATTTAGAAGAACACAGTCTAATGATTAAACACCGTCTTATACTACTTTCTCCAACCTTTAGACGGTGTTGTCTCTGAACACCGTCTTATAAATATTCAATAAAATTCAAAAGAACACCGTCTAATGCTTAAACACCGTCTTATATTAATTTCTACATCCTTTAGACGGTGTTGTCTGTGAACACCGTCTTATAAACATTCAAGATCACTCAACAACCACCAAAACCTTATCTCTTCATTCAATTCCTTTCATTTTAGTCTGTATCTTTCAGTGTGATATTTAGTCCCACTATTAAACAAGGATGCTTGTGTAAAGGTGTATTTGAGAAAGTAGGTGTGGAACCACAAGTGCAGAGGATTGGTAAGTATAAGAGTTTTGGTGATATGTTTACTGGCAAGAATATATCTGAAGAAAATCGTGAGGTGCTTACTACAATCCTGGATGATGTCTATGAGAATTGGGTCGATAAGGTTTCTCAAGCCAAAGGTTGTGTTTTCCCAGTTAATCTTGATTTTTGATATGTCAAAGTAAAGTAGTAAACATATTGAATGGTTTCTTTTACAGGAAAGAGTAAGGAAGAAATCAAGAGTTTTATTAATGGAGTTTACCAAATAGAGAAGTTGAAGGAAGATGGATGCATAACAGATATAAAATACGATGATGAGGTACAAACTCATAACTCTTCAAGATACCATGTTTTAACTATAAGTTTTTTAATTATCTTTTATTGATGTTTGTGATAATGTTAACCTTTTCAAGTTAGATCTATGTTGAAAACAAGATTGTGCATTGCAGAGAAGGAAAAAATTCCACTTATTGAATACAAGTGAGTATCTTCTCTCTTATATAGTTTTTATTTCTTTTTTTTTTCCTCCAGAATTTGCATATTTCTGCTTTTATAGACTACTCGTTGTGTAATCGTGTGGGGTTACTATGGCTTCAGGAAATACTCAAGAATCAGGAAATGGAGTGTGGGGTTATCAGATGGAAAAGACCGAATTGCGGTAATTAGAGCTTTTGGTAGCATTACTCGTGTAGGAGGGTCCTTTTTTTTTCGCCTAATTCAGGCATCGTAGCTGAACAATTCATCAAAAAGATTAGCAAAGTAAGAGGTATGTAAAACATTATATGGTTCTTTTATCTTGAAAATGTATGCCGTAAATTCTGAGGGACCAACATAAGATACACGATTGCATAGTAAATTAGGAAAACAAATACATAAGTTACTATTAAGTAAAAAAGAATAGTAAAATACCCTCGTCCTTCGGAATGGCAATACGAACATGAACTTAGTTTATTTGTTACTTTTCAGATTCAAAAAGGTATAAGGCCGTTATCATCCGAATTAATAGCCCTGGTGGTGGTCATCTTGCTTCTGAACTGTAAGTGATTTTGTCCAGAAATTTAATTTATAACAAAGTCATGATAAATGATACAATACTATTTGATTTCAATTCTCACGAAGTCAGGCTTTGTGCAGGATGTGGAGGGAAATCAAACTATTGGCAGAATCTAAGCAAGTAATTGCATCAATGGTTGATGTGGCAGCAAGTAGAGGATACTACATGGCAATGGCAGCACATGCTATAGTCTCCGAGAATCTTACTTTAATGGGTTCAATTGGTGTAGTCTCATGTCAGTTACGATATCCTGCAATTCTTTTCCTTAAATTTGGAGTTAGTTTTCAATTCTGATTGAGTTTGATGTAGTGAATTACAATTCGGAGAAACTATTTGAAAGGATTGGTTTCAACAAAGAAGTTATATCAAAGGGACGATATGCTGAGCTGTTTACCGATAACCGGCCATTCAGGTTAGATGATCCTTTATATAAAATGATTGAGAACTGTATGCCAATTTTGTTCATTACCAAATTACAGTTTCTTCTCATGTCTTTTTAGTATTTATAATCCCAACAACTTTACAAATCTCTGTGCAGACCTGATTAGGTTCTCCAAGGAACTGTTTTGGTTTACATTGTAAGTTTTTATCACTATAATATTGTAACGAAACAACCAAAGCCGAAAAAGCTATGCCAACACAAAACAAGTCCAAACGAAAGCAAAAACAGGTTCAAGCAAAATTGACATATCAAGAAAAACAAGCCGAAAAAGTGAAGTTACATTTGCAATTGATCGAACTAAGACCCGATGCGCCTTTTTAAATGTGAACGCAATCACAGGTGATATGTGCAAAAGAAATCCTTGAGAGGCTGAAGATCACATTCTCAGTTTAGCGACTCATCATGTCGATAAAGATTTCATTCTTGCACCGCATTTGGCTGAGTAAGTTTCTTTTAGTTAACTTTCTTTTATTTTATTACTATGATTCACCTAACTATTCTATAACGCTAATTTTGTAGTGACCATTGGTCTTTGTTCATCATTGCCCAACACATAAGACATGTATATATTTTGGATTCAACAAAGATAAAAGGCGAAAAGAATGCTTCTAACTATCGTCTTTCAAGCCTAATTCCTACCCCCTTAGGATCCGAGTTCAACTACACAATGGTTGATGTATGTGTGTTTGCTATTTCTGACTTGTTTGCTTTTCTTTACTTTTAAATAATAATTTGTTAATTTATTACAGTGTAAGCAACAAAAGGGTGGATGGGAATGCGGCTACATGGTTCTCCAACATATGTTTGACTTTGTCAATTTGTATCAAAACCAGTTTCCCGATGAAGTAAGTAAAATATACTTGTTTATCAGTTTATTACTTAACTATTTTTTTTTTAAACTTAGAAGGTTCAGATGTATATAACATGTAAATATATACATAGCTTTAATGCCGATGTTATTACCGATTTTTCTCTTTGCCTTTAAATTTAGTCTATAATATTTGTAATAACTCTTTCTATCTACTTTTATTTTAGATGTGACACGACACGAGAGAGGCTACAGATAATGAAATAGATGTTTTGTTGATGACGTTGATGCCGAAGTTTTTTAGCGAGTTAGGTATTTCGCTAGATTAGCGTATGTAGTTTATTTATACAATTTAACGTAGTTTGTTATGTATTCACAAATGATTGTAGTTTGACGGGTTTATCTCCGAATTGGATGTCTACGGGTTTATTTTCGATTTGAATATGTATTGTTTTGGTTTGATTTGAAAATGTTCCAAACACTTCCCTTTGACTCCGAAAAGCCTATCAACTCAAATGGGCAATCTATTTTCTTGTTACCTGTTTTCCTCACTGTAGCTACACTCTTATACTCCCTATCAAGAGTGCATTGAAACCAAACCTTGAAATTATTTCCTCTTTTATTCGCTCTTTTAATCACAATGACGTAACCATTGTCATTTCCAGTCTTTTGTACCTAATCCACTAACTCATCACGAGAAGAAAAGGTCCGGTTTGTCTCAAACGAAAATATAATTGGGTAAGAGCCTTCCTCATCAACTAACAGATCCTCCTGCTCACCACCGTCTCCCTGATCCGTATAGTCTTGCTGTACAAAGTTTGCTCACCACCATCTTCCTGGTCCGGATAGTCTTGCTGTACATAGTTTTGCTCACCACCGTGTCCTTGGGCCAGATATTTTTGCTGTACAAAGCTCTGCTCACCACCGTAACCGTGGTCATGATAGTTTGGCTGAGCATACGGATATTCAGCCTTAGGACATGGTTCACACCCTTATCCGTAATTTGAATAGCTGTGTTATGCGCATGAGTCCTCCGTAGGGATATTCAAGTCCAGCTACACCATATTGTCACGATAACGAATGCCAGAGACAACCTCCTCCTCCCCCGTGTTAGACGGGACTGCTTTCTCATACGAGTCAGAAATAGCGGTCCTCTCGTAAGAAGCCGGAACAATGGACTCGTCAGAATATTCACCGAAAAGGTAGTTGCTAAACCATGACATCGATAATCACTGAAAAAATGCTCGAATTTGAAAATCTTGCAAAACCCGAATATGGTCGGTTAGATTAAAAGGGCGATAACCTCGTACTTGAAAAAATGCTCGAATTTGGCCAAAGTGCAGCTTATAGGGTTCCCCGTGACACTGTTCCTTTGTCAGCTTGTCACCTTTTGCCAATAGTCACAACGGTTACCTCCAGTTTTGTCGGAGAGAAACCCTTCAAGATAAGAGATGCGTCTGTGAATATCATGATCCTATATTGTAACACCCCAAAACTTGTGTGATAGAATATTTTGATGTTTTAATGTCCTACACGATTAGTTAAGTTTTAAATGTAAAAGAAGTTTATAAACTTTGAGTAAGTATATGAAAATGATAACAAAGAGTAACCTTGGGGGTTGAATATGTAAAATTTGACAATTTACATTTAAAAAAAAAGGAAAAGAAAACCCAGTGTTGGGTGTGTGGGTGCGACGCAGGGAGAGCAGGAAGGGGGAGAACCCTTCTTCTCCAACTTACCAAGAAAATCTACAAATTGAAGGCGACTTTGGACGAATTTCGTTTGCATGTGAACAATTTCTCAATCATCTAAGAGTTCCTAACCTAGGGTAAGTTTTATTATGTCATATGATGTTAGATGATAAGATGAGTCTGAGCAATCCATGATAATTGAATGAATTGAACCTGTAAATGAGTTAGAATCATCATGTTGAAGATGAATTTTGTATGAATCCGGTTGTATTAAACACTTGTGATGAAATCCACTTGTAGTAGTAGTAAGAATGGTGACATGGGTGAACCATTCATGTCTAATCTTTGTGCTAAGTTGATGAACTAGGTAGTATATGATGCATACATATGTTAGCTAGTTGGGGTATGGTATAAATTTATTTGATTTTAGTAGTGATGATGAGATGAATGCAAGAAGTGGAAAGTTAAAGCATAAAAATTGTTGGTGCACTACATCTGTCAACTTCGTCTTATATCGAGTCTAGGATTTGTTGCCTGAAAGTTTGAAGCTTACTGAAAGTTTGAAAGTGGCGTGACCCTTTGAAAGTGGCGTGACCCTTTGAAGCATGTCGTGACCGTTTGAAGGGTGCCATGACACCTTCAAACGGACAGGGGTTCCTCCTATAAATAGATTTCAAACTTTCACCATTTGTAACTTTCCGGTTTGTACAACGAAGTGCTGCCGAAGTGTTGTCAGGTTGTAAACGTGTTCTAAATCAATAATACAACAGTTTTAAGTGTATTGCTTGCTGAATTGAACTCAGTTTCTTAGTTTCCACCTCTGAAACTGAGATAAACTCTTCTGAATGACTCATTCGGGTCTGAAAACGATCCTACAAGTGGTATCAGAGCTCAGGAGGAAGAGTTCATACCAATTCAACCATAAATTCTGATTTTCTACACCTTCTTTCTAAATTAAACAATTTTTCACGGTTAAAATCGGCTGAAATTTACACAATGTGTGCGTAATTGTGTTTTAACAAACCCTTGAAAATTTCAGCTTAAAATTCGAAGTAAAAATGGTAAGAATGGCTTGAAAACTGGTGTCCGTTTGAACGAGTTCAGCACCTGTCCGTTTGAAATTGTTCCTGACCGTTTGAAATCTGCACATGTCCGTTTGAAATTGACCCTGAACGTTTGAAATATGTGCCGACCGTTTGAAATATGTGACTGACCGTTTGAGAATGCACATGAACGTTTGAAACTGCTCTGACCGTTTGAAAGTTACACCTTGTCCGTTTAAAGATGACATGACCGTTTGAAACACGATGTCCGTTTGAAAGTGGTTCATTGGGTCACGGGAATTTTTTAAGAATCTCGAGATAGTGTTTGGCAGCATTATTATTTTAAAATTGCAGAATTTCGTGGTTGTCAGCCATTATAGTTGCGGTTTGTGAGAAACTGTTAAAAAAAATGTCGGTTTATTCAGATTTGCATATGAATTTTTTGTAACTTGTTGGCCATCCATCGGTTCATACATATCAATAGGTCCAATCAGAATTGTCGATTATTTCAAATAGGTATCGGCAAATTAAACTTGTGATTGTCAGTTCATGTGATTGATCCTTTATCAATGGTCCAATAGATTTGAGCTTTATTATCGGTGTGCACGTGCAAATGATATGATTGTTTGAATTTGTATGTTTAGTTAACATGAAAAAGTAAGATAGGTGTCGGCCCAAGATTTAAGTCAGTACACATCAAATTCCATTCATATCAGTATTCAGCCCAAGCCCAAGTTTTATCTGGTATACCTGTGTTTGCGTGATACAGTCCAGTTCGTACGGTTTGGAGTTCAAAGGTTTCAAAGGGTCAAGTTATTTGAATTCGATTCAGATCAAAGCAGTCCGCACAGTGTGTCAATCTTCAGTCTGCACAGTGTGTCAATTTTCAGTCCGCACAGAATTTTCATCAGTTCGAGTACCAGTCTTTTTCAGTTAATTGATAAATCTTTAAACTGATTGTATTTTGTTCGTGTGTTGTCAGGAATTTGTTAAAAGGTGATACAGCTCATTTAAAAATCTGAAACATGGACGAATATTTCTACAACGCATTCGCTACCCCAGTAACTCCGATTTCTCTTGCACAAAATACGATGTTGGAAAATGAAACGGGAACAATGCAAAAACCGCCCAAACTAATGAACATCGAAGAATATAAGGGTTGGGAAGGCCGTTTCGAGAATTGGGTACAAGCTAACTACTTGGATGCGTGGGAATGTGTCGAGACAAAATATGTTCGACCGATGAATGATGATGAAGAGCCTGTTCCGATAAAAGATCTAAGTACTGATGCTAGAAAGAAGTACAAAGATGAGAAAATGATGCTAAGTCTTCTTCAACAAGCAGTAAAAGAAGATATTATGGTGCTTTTGCAACACAATGGAACTTCATATTCGATTTGGAAAGCTTTAAGGTCAAAGTTTCGTGGTAGTGAAGAAATGGTCAAAAGCAAGAAATCGCTTCTAAAGAAAGAATTTGATCTGTTTCGCGGATTAAAGAATGAAAATACAAGAGAGATTATCGAAAGATACTGCAATTTGCTTGCTAACATGAAGAGATTGAGTATTGAGAAAAACAATGAAGAGCTGATCGAAAAACTTGCTGATGCCTTGCCATATGAGACTTGGGGCACATATCTCATGATGCTTAGAAACAAGAAAGGTTTTAGCAGTTTGACACTCAGCAAGTTCATTGAGAAGTTGGAAGCTCAAGAGATGGAGCAACGAAAGATTATTCGAATGAAAGATTTCGATGGTGAACAGGATATTGGGTTGTATTATAAAGCAGGAGTGAATGAAAAGTCTTCAAATCTATCTCCGAAAATAGAAACTGCTTACAATGCCAAGAATTCTCCTGGAAGTTCATCATCAGGATCAAACAGCAAAACAAGTTTTACATCATTTCCATCTTTTGATCCGAATGTTTCAACAACAAGAAATGGCAAAAAGCTTCAATGCAACATTGTGTTGAACATTGAAAATGATCAGGAATATTCTGAAGAGTTAGCAAAAAGCCATATGTCTTTATTGGGAACTGTTCTTGAATCTTATGGTAGTTTTGTTGCAGGTCGAATCGGGAATCCAATGCTGACAAAGGAAGATTACGACCAGATCGATGCTGAAGAGATGGAGCTGATGGATATAAAATGGTGCTTGGCCAGCGTGTTGAGGAGAACTGAGAAATTCAAGCAAATCACTGGAAGAGATGATCTTCGTGAGGCTGGTACTTCTACTTTAGGTTTTGACAAATCTAAAGTCACTTGTTTTCGTTGCAGGGAAAAAGGACACTTCAAGAGGGAGTGCAAAAACCGCGAAGCAAGTGGAGCTCAAAATCCATTTAACAACAACAATGATTATTATCGAAAAGCCATCTACCATCAAGTTGCTCAACAATCATCTCAACAACAACAACATCAGGCACAAACTGCACATGGAAGACACATCATTGAAGACTCTGGAAAGAGAGATTGTGCGGTGAATCAAGATTCTTTAAAGAGAGTTAATGGTAGTGCCTTGATAATAGATCAAGATGACGAAAAGTTACCTGAGGGTTTTAGCTGGGAGAATTTTACTTGGGATAATTATGTTCCTGATCAAGCTAAAGCTCACACAGCTTTTGTAGCTCGAGTTGAAGAGGATAGTGATGATGATCGTGAGTATTGGGCGAGAAAATTCAAAGCTGATATGAAACTGATTGCTGAAAGTGACAGTGAAGATAAAAAGGTTAAAAAGAAGAAGAAAAAGGTCAAGACTCCAGTGAGCAGTGATGACGAAGAAATTCCAGTGATCAAAAGGAAAGTAAAGGTTGAAGTTGCAAAGTTCAAAGTTGATGAAGAAGTTGATGCAAAGAAGATTCCAGTGAAGTGTGAAAACTGTGAAGCTGTGAAGAAGCAGAACAGTACACTGATCTATAACTTGAATAGTTTGAAGGAATCTTACGATGTACTAAACAAAGCAATGAACCAATACAATCAAACAAGTGAAGAACAAGCAACATCGATGAAAACACTTCAGGGTGCTTTTATGACGAAACAAAAAGTGGTGAAGAACTACATCGAGAAGTGTGCTGTGCTTGAGCAGAAACTTGAAACTCAGAGAATTGAGACTGAAAGAGTAAATCGTTTGTTGAAAAGTTACTCATGTACTTCTTATGTCATTGACAGGATTTATCCAACTGTTGAAGGCATGAAGGCATTTGAAGAGGATGAAGTAACCGAAGAAAAGAATGCTGAAAAAGTGAATGAAGAAAAGACTCCAGAAAAGAAGAACAAGAAGAAGAGTGATACAAAGAAAAAGACTAACAAGAAGGATTCTGGTAAGAAACAAGATGTTGGTTATAACAAATGTCCACCCCCGCTAGAAAATGGATATTTGCCCAGAAATCCAAATCAGGAAAGAGTCGAAAAAGCAACAAATTTACAGTGGGAGTCGGAGTCGTCAGTCTATTTGCCAGAAAATATTGATGTTACGTTTACATCATCTGACACTGATCATGAGTCCGAGTTAATAAAGAAAGTCGTCGATCAGGTGTTAGATAGAGATGAAACTGAGGAGTCAAAGTTGGAGTCAAACTCAGAGTCAAAGTCAGAGTCAGAGTCAAAGTCTGGTTCTGAAAGTTCGAGTTCGACAGTTAACAGTCCAAATTCTTCGGTTAAAAGAGTTTACAATAAAAAATTCCTATTATCAAAGTCTAATTTGAATGATGAAACGTTTAAAGTTGCATATACTTTGAATGATTCTGACAAATTATATTTTGATGAGGAATTTCCAATAAGAGGTGTCAAAACTGAATTGATCAAAAAGGTTTTCAAACTAATAGAAATTAATATTTCTGAAATAAAAGATTTAAATCTTAATGGTAAATCTAAACCTTACACCTCAAGAGTACAACAAAGATTAAACAAGAAAAAGGTTACAGTTCTGGTTCAGGTTTTCACAAGAAACCAAACCCTAACCGTAAGTTCAAAAAGAAAGGTCTTGGATTTATTCCAACAGAAAAACAGAAAAATGAGAAATATGTTCGTGATTTTAAAGCAAAGATGACATTTGTTTCAGGTACATCAGCAGAAGAAGAAGAAAAGAAAGAATTCTGGAGACAGTCAAACAGTGAGTTCATTGCAAAGAAGCAAGATGACATGAAGAAGATGGCTGATCAGATAAAAGATACGAGAATATGTTTCCAATGCAACACTGTTGGACATATTGCCAGAGATTGTTCTAAGGCAATACCATCAAACAGGGAGTTTTTTGTAAACAAAAGGAGAAAGAGGTTGTGTTTGAATCACCAATTGACCGAACCAAATTATTCAAAAATTCTATTTTTGAAATTGGTGAAAGTTCAAACAGATTTTACAAGAAGAAAGCAAATCTTGACACTCAGAAATGGGTTGTTAAGAAGTCTGGAGGTAGTTCTAGCGATGATTCTGATAGGTTGAAATCAGAGGAGCTATCTTCTGGCGATGAATCTGATTCCATAAAATCAGAAGAGCCACAGGTTGTTTCAAAAAGTGAAAAATCAGTTCTAACTGTGGATGATGATAATTTTCCGCCACTTCGGGCTGAAAATTTTAAGAAGAAAATTGGTAAAGTTGAAATATCAAACCAATTTTATGATGATAACAAGGTTTTTGATGTTGAAAAAGCTTTTAACCCCACTGTGAAACACATTTTTGGTAAAATGATTGATCGAAAAGTCAAAGGGGTTAAAGAGTTTTACGAGAAGAAGATGCAGAAAGATAAAGTTGAACCATCCCTGGTTTGTGACTGGGATGGTACATACTACGAACAGTAAGTCTGTGGACTTGCCGGAGATCCCAAGTTGGTAATCGTGGATCATGAATCGGCATCATTCTTTGTATTTGATTGTGTTTTTGGTACAAGTGGTAAATCAAGGACATTAATTTGTACTTGATTTTCTACAAGTGGTTGAAGACAAAATGATGAATCACATCCCCAACTTTACAAGTGGTAAAATCAAACTTATTTTCTGGAAAAACCATTTGATTAAAACAAACTTAAGTGTTTTGAAATCTAAATGGGAAAATAGTTTGAGGGGGAGTTCTGATTGTTTATGCCAAGTGGATGGCGAATTGAAGCAATTCGATATCGGTTGTCACTTTATTGAACAGTTTGATTTCAAATTTCCTAAAATGTGTTTGCATTTTAGGGGGAGTAAAATTTTTTCACAGAAAATCCAAAAACATTTGAAAATTTGAAAAAGAGAAAAACATGATAAAATGAAAAATGAGTTTTGTTGTATAAAAGAGGAAATGATAGTACATCAGTGGACGATCATGGCATGCTAAAGAATTGGTAAGATAAAAAGTGATAAACGGTCTCACTGATGATGTGTCAGTAGGTTTTTGCATATTTAGTAAATTGTGACGAGATATAAACCTAAATTTCAAACTTGCTTATATCGTGGGTAACATCTCTCGGATATATGGGTAACCCCCGAAATCTTGTTTGAAAGGTTCCTTTTTCTGATATACTAGGTCTTTATACTTAGTGATATCTGGGGTATTATTCTTGGACTTCTGTTGAATGGAAGTTCTGACCTAGTCCTCGAATAATACTTTCTGCAATGCTTGAAACATAGCATCACCCTCAGCCATGGTTGTAAAACAAGGTTTCCAAGGCCGAGTACTCCCCGAGTAGTCGATACAAGGTTGGCTGCCGAGGCGACTTTCTCTAACTCCGCCTAATTACTCGGAATCGATCAAACGCGGTCAAACTCAGCCAAAATCGGATCTAATAGGTCAATTCGGGCCAAGTTTGACTTAAAAAAATAATAAAACATAATTTATATGACTATCATATTAAGTAATGAGTATCATTTTCACGTATTTTGTTATAAATATTAGTAAATTTATGTTATTAGACATATATTTAATTTCCAAAAACTAATTTCTTTATAATTTTACATGTCCGAGTACTCCCCGAGTACTCTCCGCCTATGCCGAGTACTCTCAACTCCCCAGTCGACCGACTAGGGAGCGCCTAGCGACTTTTGCAACCATGCCCTCAGCATAAATGATAAGACAAGAAAATTGCTTAGCAATGCTGTTGTAAAAAAGATCCTCTAAAGGGGACACACCCAAAAGTTGAGTCATGATCTCTCTGCTGAACGGTAGTTCTGACCTGAGCTCTCATGATTCTTCATAATTTATTAACCCCTACAGATATCATTTGTGTCATAATTACATGTAAGACTGAATATTGGGATCTGGATACGGGAGTATATTCTGAGGTGGGACACGCGATTGAGTTTAAGTGCTTAAGACATTAATATCGTATCTCGAAGCAGTTGAACTTTGTGTGAGAATTTAAGTGGACCAGTATACTGACAATCTAAGTGAATCGTTTAGAACTTATAATGTTTAAAGCTTAATGGTGTTGGTGATTTGTCTCAACAACTGATATGATTCTCTTACGCAAACTCACAAAAATATTGTCTGTAAATATTTCTTCTCTATATTTCTTTCCATTCAAAAATCCAAAAAGATTTTCAGTGTGTTTTAGCATAATTTTTTGAAAAATACAAAAAGATTTTTGACAACTGGTGTAGGAGAGCTGATTTTCAAAATTCCAAGTGCTAAACATGATGAACAGTTGGTTTGGGAGATTGTATTTGTTTTGATAAGAAAAATGATACTGTTTCAAGTGGTTCATCAGTATGAAATTATTTGATTTGTTCGTGATCTTTAATTGGTGTCTATATGCTTAAATGTTTATCATAAAACTTATGTTTGTGGTAGAGTGTTATACAGGAAATGTCAACATTTGAGGGGGAGTGCATGTTGATAATGATGAACTTAAACATGTCAACATAAAAGAGAAAGAAATGAAGATAGAGAGAGAGAAGCCCAGAGACTGATTAAGACTGAAGGTGCGAAGACACGATATTGTCAAAGACTCGATGAATGACTCGTCAACATCTGAGGGGGAGTTTGTTGGTGCACTACATCTGTCGACTTCGTCTTATATCGAGTCTAGGATTTGTTGCCTGAAAGTTTGAAGCATACTGAAAGTTTGAAAGTGGCGTGACCCTTTGAAAGTGGCATGACCCTTTGAAGCACGTCGTGACCGTTTGAAGGGTGCCATGACACCTTCAAACGGACAGGGGTTCCTCCTATAAATAGATTTAAAACTTTCACCATTTGTAACTTTCCGGTTTGTACAACGAAGTGCTGCCGAAGTGTTGTCAGGTTGTAAACGAGTTCTAAATCAATAATACAACAGTTTTAAGTGTATTGCTTGCTGAATTGAACACAGTTTCTTAGTTTCGGCCTCTGAAACTGAGATAAACTCTTCTGAATGACTCATTCGGGTTTGAAAACGATCCTACAAAAATACTTGTACATAATGTTTTACAAATGCGAAACCCGCCAAGTGTTCGATGAAAAGCCTAAGAGAACAAACTTGTGAAATTTTGTGTAAGTTGCGGGTAAGTATGTATAGAAAGTGATTATGATGTAATTGTTAGCAAACTAATATGTGAAGTGTGCTTTAGATGGAGTCCATATAAGAATTCGGAATTGATGTATGATTTGATAAAACTATGCATTAGGGACTTGTACTGATGCTGGCCCAAGTGTGGAGGAGCGGACCATCTTGTATTTGGAGGCCCAAGATCGCGTAACAAAAGGGGCTTCACTAAAATGGCTCTAACTTGGGCTACGGAGGTCCGTTTTGGGCATGCGACCAGGCGGTTTGGGTCATCGTCCGGGCCAAAAAACGCTTATATCCATTAGTTATTTGCATTTTTATGTTTTTTTAAGTATTTTGGGCATTTTGCTTTTGGGCTTGTGTTTGGCCCGTTATCTTTTTTAGGCCCATTTCGAATTTCTGTTCTTATTTATATGTCCCTTTAGTCATTTGAACAATCAGAATTGAATTTTGAAACTATCGAATTTTTCACTTCAAATTCCGTGGCCTTTGGGTTGCAATTTGGGGTTGGGGAAGAACTACACGGGTATTCGTAGAATCAACGTGTTGATCATCATTTTTCCATAACACACGCTACATCATGTACCTTGTGCTTAAATGGTGTGATGCTCACCATGTATTTGATGTGCTTGATTTATGGTAATCAAAAGTGAATGTGTACGAATGTGAAACAAATAGCTTATTAATAAATAATAATGTCGGAGTTATGTCGTGTACGTATCTATGATAATAAATTTGACTAAGAAAATGTTGAGCAATGTGGTTGTTAGTTCATGATTTATGCGTAATAAAGTTTGACTATTAAAAGTCTATGTAGCTAAGAGTTGCAAATGGATGCGATATGAATAATCATGCGTGCTAACTATGAAATGGGTATGATGACTTGAAAGGATAGGAACCCCAAATTGACATGGACTCAAGTATGGAAGGCTAACGGATCAAGAGGAAATGAGGAAGTTATGCACAAACTTGGACGCACGAGGTAAGTGATTTCCGTAATCGCTTCTTAGTTTGCTTAAGTAATATAATGTTTTAATTATTAAGTTCATATGACGTTGAGATCAAATCAATAGATTATTTTGATAAATGCACGAACGGGTCGAATAGTTCGTAGATGAATAACAAGCCGAACACATATAAGTTAAGAAATTCCTTAACTCGGATGTTGGATTTCAAGTTCACATGGTAGAATATTAATTTACAATCATGTAGGAAGAAACATGACGCAAAACGGATGAAAAATGAGAGAGTTATGTCCGTTTCGGTAAGAATTAATGGCTAGGAAAAGTGCAGAGTTGACACAGCCGGGTGGTGAGCTGACACGGCCGGGTGAAGGTTCTGTCAAAAATATTATTTATGTGATTTATGCATCGTAGGCTTCGGTATATTATCCTTGGACTACGATGGGCTTCCCAAACATGATTTCGAGTGTTTCCTTGACGATTATAAGTTGTAAACCCAAGTCTAAGCCTCATGTAATTTATATAAGAGTATGAGAGATGTATGTAATGAAGTTGGACATGTATTACATGTAAATGGTATACAAGAATGCGTACGGAACACGTAGGTATGAATACACTCTTGTAGGTATGATTGAATGTATATTAGGTATGTAGATGTGTATGATTGTAAGTATGTATGTGTGCAAGTATGTGTGAATGCATGATTTGGATGCATTTGAGAATAATGTTACTAATAATGCCCTTGGGTTTGGAATGTAAGTTAAATAGATGCATTTAAATGGTTGACGTCCTTTTTACGAAGATGTAGTACTTGAATATGTTGAGATTACGGGTTTGCTAACCAAGTTATTATTGAGTATGTTTGAAAGTGCAGGTTTATGAATGTCGGACTTTTGAAGTGTTGATATAATAATGAAACGGTTGAATGTTGAAAGGATAATCGGGTTGAAGTAACTTATGCGGTTAGTTTATACAATATTTTATGTTTGGTCGTCACCACCTACTAATGGGTTAGTTGTATGAGAGTATATGTCATACCCATTTAATTAGGTAATCGAATGCGTAAGAGAAATGAAAGTACGTACACGAATGGAACTAAAATGACGGTTTTATAAGCAAACAAGTATAACGACTAACTTTTTAAAGCTTTGTTGTTGAATGTAGGTAAATCCTCAATTTAGGCGACTTGGAGAATCGGAGCGAGCACATGTTCATGATATGTCATATCAAGCGCTTCCGCTAGTTGCACTAATGTTTTGGGTCAAAATTTCTATTTTGTACAACTTGTTATTAGACATACATTTTAACACTTGATGTCTAAGTTTTTAGTAGGGTCTTGTCAAACGAATTTTAGAATGGTAATTGTCTTACTTTTGTTGATAACAGGGATATATCCGTCTTACGGACGGGTCATGCCCAATTTTTGTCAAAAGTATGTATTAATGTTGTTAATTTGAAGTCTTTTAATTATCTTTGTAAGTTAATTTATAAAGACGAAAGACGGTCCTTACAAGTTGGTATCAGAGCCTAGGTTTGAGGGATTCGAGCTTTTAACGCGATGCTTGAACTCAAACCGATGGCTCATTCGAAAGTGTGCTCGCTCCAAGATCGCCAATGAGGTAATAATTTAAGTTCCCGATGAATGCAAGTATGTGTAATGAGTTTGAGATGTAATGTTAAGTTAAGGATGTGAAGTAATAATTATGGGTGGCGAAACAATGAATTCCAGGGACCGTACGGCTGGAAATGGACCCGAGAAAGAGTTAAAACGCTAAAAAACGAAGCTACAGCGGATTAACAAATGGCTGGCCGTCGCCGACGCCCCCCCTAGCCGACGCCTTAAATTCCTGTCTACGGGGTTGCATGGCCGACGCTATTTTAAGAAGCCCGTCGCCGACGGGTTAGTAAGCCGTCGCCGACGGCTTGTGTATTTCAGCCCACAAAAAAAAATTTAATATTTTCCAAATTTTTATTTAACGGTACTTTCCGGGAGTCTGAATTACGGTTTTGTCGAGTCATTATGAGACGAATTAAGTATGTAAGGATTAAATAGATAATGGCAATGGTATAAAACCATTAAACGTCGAGTGAAATGTACACGAGGGTATGAAATAAACGACGAATGTGTGAAGTTAAGCTCGAAATGAAAGGATGTGAATAAGTAATACGGACTAATGAACTATGATATGTTGAAAGTTTATGATCCGTATTAAATGTAAACATGACATGGTGTAGATGGCGGATGCAAGCAACGTTAATGATGATGATGATACTGTTCGTCAAGAAGCATTATTCAACAAGGTCACAGAAGTGGCGGAAGGGATGATCCGTGACCGCGGTCTAGGACCGGCATCAAGGCAAGTAATAAGACGAATTGACCCCCGGTACGTAAACTCAACGCGTGGATGTATGAAATGGTATAATTAGGCAAGTGAAAGAAAATTCTAAATGAATATAATAACAACATGGTAAGGAAGTTTTAAAAATGTAACACGTGCCGAAACTTAATTCTTCGGGCATAATGTGGCGATTACGCGAAGACACGAAACTAGTACGTGGATTGTGTACCTGGCCAGTACACAAGAAACGTATGACGTTCGTGAGACCGCGGTAATTGTTACAGGTATGTCCGTTAGAATTGGGTAGCAGGTGGGCGTATGGGTGAAATGAGTAGTAAGACTCTTGGGAGATTGAGAGTACTACGTAAGAGTAAAAAGTGCATATGATAAGAATGAAATGCTTGGATCCGCGAGACGGATTCAAAGAATGAAAGATATGGATGCAATGCTTGAATCCGCGAGACGGATTCAAGGAATGAAAGACATGAATGAAATGCTTGAATCCGCGAGACGGATTCAAAGAATGAAAGACATGAATGAAATGCTTGAATCCGCGAGACGGATTCAAAGAATGAAAGATATGGATGCAATGCTTGAATTCGCGAGACGGATTCAAGGAATGAAAGACATGAATGAAATGCTTGAATCCGCGAGACGGATTCAAAGAATGAAAGATATGGATGCAATGCTTGAATCCGCGAGACGGATTCAAGGAATGAAAGACATGAATGAAATGCTTGAATCCGCGAGACGGATTCAAAGAATGAAAGATATGGATGCAATGCTTGAATCCGCAAGACGGATTCAAGGAATGAAAGGCATGAATGCAATGTTTGAATCCGCGAAACAGATTTAAGATATAAAAGACGAAACTAGTCTACATAAGAAGAAGTCGATAGCTTGACCATGTTAAGTAAATGTAAAGCAAATGAGCAAAAGAATGATAAGAATTAAAATATTCGAATGTGTAAGTAATTACGGACCGAACAAGTAAATATTCCTTAAGTGATATGACCCAAATTATGTTTAAACTTGCATATATATATATACATGAATATATTTATGCAAATGCGTTGTATGCAAGAATGGTAGAAATATTAAATGGAACATACGGGTCAGATGGCGATCGCCATTTGAACTCGGTAGTTAATGATTTGATTTGTTAAGTTTTATACTCATAGGTGAGCTTGAAGAATAGAGACGCAATGTCACTAATCGGAAAGGAATGATCATTGTAAGGCATGGATAACGAATCAATGGAATTTACTTCCGTCAGGTATGTTCGTAATGATTGTCGAGTGGTATAGAACTTGAATGCTCGTAATTGTGGAAATTCTGATAGAATGTAAGAGACGGCAAGTATCGTTAAGAAATACTAACCTTGATGCTCGGCTTGTTGGCCATGTTCATTTGAACAAGACATTGTAGAAAAGATACGCATGGCATGAATAACAATAGTAACCATGGAAATAATGCTTAGTTTTCGTGTTAAGTACGGATAAGTAAGTTTAAGAAGGGTGATTTTGGTTGTAACCGTAAGTCTTTCGAATGATTATAAATGCGTATGATAATATATCGACCCCTCCTATAAGCTTAAGGGTAATCAGAAGTAAGGATAGAAATAGAATGTTTAGGAAGGCTCATAGTGAATAAAATGAAAGATAGCATATAATGTATGAGTAGAATAAAATAAATCGATTTATTTCGATTAGTAAATATATGAATGTAATATGCTTAAATAGGATGTTAGAAATAAGCCATAGACTTAGTTTGTATGATTAATAATTGTACACACTTGGAATAAATTCGATGAATGAAGCGCTAGTGATGGTATGTACTAGGAGCTAGCATTATAAAGTGAAGACGACACTAATAAGAGCTCTGGATCAGATTCTGACTTTAATGCGATTATGAAAGTAATTTACTTGATTTAAGAACGGAGGGACAATGCGTACAAAGACGTTATGAATGAATGAAACTCTTGCCAAGATCTTGAATGCATCCCTGTGGTAGTAAGCATTGTAAATGAAAAGATGAAAGAGTAGGAGTAGAATTGGTCCAGTTGTAATGAGAAAGGTTTCGGGGACGAAACCTCCTTTAAGGGGGGGGGGTAGACTTTAACACCCCAAAACTTGTGTGATAGAATATTTTGATGTTTTAATGTCCTACACGATTAGTTAAGTTTTAAATGTAAAAGAAGTTTATAAACTTTGAGTAAGTATATGAAAATGATAACAAAGAGTAACCTTGGGGGTTGAATATGTAAAATTTGACAATTTACATTTAAAGAAAAAAGGAAAAGAAAACCCAGTGTTGGGTGTGTGGGTGCGACGCAGGGAGAGCAGGAAGGGGGAGAACCCTTCTTCTCCAACTTACCAAGAAAATCTACAAATTGAAGGCGACTTTGGATGAATTTCGTATGCATGTGAACAATTTCTCAATCATCTAAGAGTTCCTAACCTAGGGTAAGTTTTATTATGTCATATGATGTTAGATGATAAGATGAGTTTGTGCAATCCATGATAATTGAATGAATTGAACCTGTAAATGAGTTAGAATCATCATGTGGAAGATGAATTTTGTATGAATCCGGTTGTATTAAACACTTGTGATGAAACCCACTAGTAGTAGTAGTAAGAATGGTGACATGGGTGAACCATTCATGTCTAATCTTTGTGCTAAGTTGATGAACTAGGTAGTATATGATGCATACATATGTTAGCTAGTTGGGGTATGGTATAAATTTATTTGATTTTAGTAGTGATGATGAGATGAATGCAAGAAGTGGAAAGTTAAAGCATAAAAATACTTGTACATAATGTTTTACAAATGCGAAACCCTCCAAGTGTTCGATGAAAAGCCTAAGAGAACAAACTTGTGAAATTTTGTGTAAGTTGCGGGTAAGTATGTATAGAAAGTGATTATGATGTAATTGTTAGCAAACTAATACGTGAAGTGTGCTTTAGATGGAGTCCATATGAGAATTCGGAATTGATGTATGATTTGATAAAACTATGCATTAGGGACTTGTACCTTGTGCTTAAATGGTGTGATGCTCACCATGTATTTGATGTGCTTGATTTATGGTAATCAAAAGTGAATGTGTACGAATGTGAAACAAATAGCTTATTAATAAATAATAATGTCGGAGTTATGTCGTGTACGTATCTATGATAATAAATTTGACTAAGTAAATGTTGAGCAATGTGGTTGTCAGTTCATGTTTTATGCGTAATAAAGTTTGACTATTAAAAGTCTATGTAGCTAAGAGTTGCAAATGGACGCGATATGAATAATCATGCGTGCTAACTATGAAATGGGTATGATGACTTGAAAGGATAGGAACCCCAAATTGACATGGACTCAAGTATGGAAGGCTAACGGATCAAGAGGAAATGAGGAAGTTATGCACAAACTTGGACGCACGAGGTAAGTGATTTCCGTAATCGCTTCTTAGTTTGCTTAAGTAATATAATGTTTTAATTATTAAGTTCATATGAAGTTGAGATCAAATCAATAGATTATTTTGATAAATGCACGAACGGGTCGAATAGTTCGTAGATGAATAACAAGCCGAACACATATAAGTTAAGAAATTCCTTAACTCGGATGTTGGATTTCAAGTTCACATGATAGAATATTAATTTACAATCATGTAGGAAGAAACGTGACGCAAAACGGATGAAAAATGAGAGAGTTATGTCCGTTTCGGTAAGAATTAATGGCTAGGAAAAGTGCAGAGTTGACACAGCCGGGTGGTGAGCTGACACGGCCGGGTGAAGGTTCTGTCAAAAATATTATTTATGTGATTTATGCATCGTAGGCTTCGGTATATTATCCTTGGACTACGATGGGCTTCCCAAACATGATTTCGAGTGTTTCCTTGACGATTATAAGTTGTAAACCCAAGTCTAAGCCTCATGTAATTTATATAAGAGTATGAGAGATGTATGTAATGAAGTTGGACATGTATTACATGTAAATGGTATACAAGAATGCGTACGGAACACGTAGGTATGAATACACGCTTGTAGGTATGATTGAATGTATATTAGGTATGTAGATGTGTATGATTGTAAGTATGTATGTGTGCAAGTATGTGCGAATGCATGATTTGGATGCATTTGAGAATTAGTGTTACTAATAATGCCCTTGGGTTTGGAATGTAAGTTAATTAGATGCATTTAAATGGTTGACGTCCTTTTTACGAAGATGTAGTAGTTGAATATGTTGAGATTACGGGTTTGCTAACCAAGTTATTATTGAGTATGTTTGAAAGTGCAGGTTTATGAATGTCGGACTTTTGAAGTGTTGATATAATAATGAAACGGTTGAATGTTGAAAGGATAATCGGGTTGAAGTAACTTATGCGGTTGGTTTATACAATATTTTATGTTTGGTCGTCACCACCTACTAACGGGTTAGTTGTATGAGAGTATATGTCATACCCATTTAATTGGGTAATCGAATGCGTAAGAGAAATGAAAGTACGTACACGAATGGAACTAAAATGACGGTTTTATAAGCAAAAAAGTATAACGACTAACTTTTTAAAGCTTTGTTGTTGAATGTAGGTAAATCCTCAATTTAGGCGACTTGGAGAATCAGAGCAAGCACATGTTCATGATATGTCATATCAAGCGCTTCCGCTAGTTGCACCAATGTTTTGGGTCAAAATTTCTATTTTGTACAACTTGTTATTAGACATACATTTTAACACTTGATGTCTAAGTTTTTAGTAGGGTCTTGTCAAACGAATTGTAGAATGGTAATTGTCTTACTTTTGTTGATAACAGGGATATATCCGTCTTACGGACGGGTCATGCCCAATTTTTGTCCAAAGTATGTATTAATGTTGTTAATTTGAAGTCTTTTAATTATCTTTGTAAGTTAATTTATAAAGACGAAAGACGGTCCTTACATATATAAATCACATTTCCCAATCTTTTTTTTTTGTATCAGAGCTAAAGCTCAGACACCTTGTAGAAACCCTATATGGGTGGTGTGCCGTGCCACTGCTTTTCCAAAACCATTGGGAACTTCTCCTTTTGACATCTTTCTTAGTGTTTAAGACATTTCCAGTTTAGTCACCGCTTTTGCATCATAATAACCATCGCTAAAACTTAGAGTCACCGTCGCTATCTCGCCGTTGTCTCTCCTCGTTCTGCCTAGGGTTCACAGAAACAACCTGCACTTGGAACCCTAGCCATCATCGCGACAATGTGACACTACAGTCGCCTTTATCCCCGTTGTGCTACCATACAACAAAGGAAAGTTGCACGTTCACGTGAGAGATATATTCGTGTGAATTATGTATGCGGAGGATCCGGATGGAAATCGTAACCTGCTGGGAGATACAGCCATGCTAGAGTTGCATACGAGGGTTGACATTCTCGTGTGAAGGTCATGCAAGAGTTGACAACAACCTCATGCAAGTGCTCAAAGTCATGCGACAGTTCAAATACGAAAAACAATCCCGTGCAAAAGTTGATGGATGTGAGAGGTGCGGGATATGAGAGTTCACAACTACAACTCTTCACAATATGACAATGGATTTAGTTGGAAAACAAAAACAATTGTTTTTACATTTCTTTACATTTCAAGCCACAATGCTTACCACGCAAAGCTTGAGGGGGAAAATTAGACCAGTTATTATATTGTGTTATAGCTGGCCAGTCCCTAAGAATTTGGGTGCCCTATACAAGTAGAAAAAGTGAACTTCTAAATGGGATTCTCTTTTGTTTTGTTTTGACTATCGTAAAGCGGGGTAGAGCATGATCCGGGTTTGGCCCATAAAACCCATGGAACCGACCCGGACTGATCCGCAAAACCCGCTAACACTACTTATTGGTTTGATTTTTGATTCCCATTATTCTTCTTATTTGGTTTCCAGCTGGTTCCGGCATGACGGCATCCTTGTGTCCCCGTAAAATGTAGCATGTTTCTCTATATATAGAGAGACCCTTTTGTAACCCTAAATACAACCATCATCAATATTCAAATCATATTCCTGGTGTTAATCGCATGATGCTCCACATTAGCTAAATGCAGCGTACCGTAATTGCATTCTTTTGCTAATGGTTTTACATGGAGAATAACGAAGTGCACCTAGATTTACATGGGTCAAATTTTCCTCTTTAATTGGAACACCAAGATTTCATTAATTTGAAAGATGGATTTGTTGGAAATATGATTATTTCTATTAGTTAAACTTTAGTTATGTTATTTATAATTATTCGAACAATATGTATATGTATGATATGTAAACTGATATCTAGAGTATTAGGACAAGTATGATAAGCAGTTCAAGGATAAGCGGGTAATTATATTCAAACTAAACTATAATGGCAGTTACCCGCCAAATCTAACCGCCATAAGTGATGTATATTTATGTAATACCGGCAAACACTTGCCGGTTACCAAGACATTTTCCCGCTAACAGAAAGTGTCCATCAATCAATTCTTTTCTTTCAATTTTTCTTGTTCTGCATATTCGTGTTCATCATGTCTGCAAATCACTTTGCTTCTTCCGCTGCAAATGTTCACACATATGCAGATGGTGATAATGTTTCGGGTGGCCAACATAGTGGTATCAGAGCCACTACAAGATCCGATGCAGAAATCAAACCATGCCAACATTGCATTGATGAGAAAAATGAAAGAAAACAACGAATCTGACGAGAACGATTATGTTATTACTGCCACTTGCCTGGTCATCAGATTTACACATGTAAAACCAAAGAAAATGATGAAGAATCACAACTGATACGACAAGCGATTAATTCCGGAACAAGAACACAGAACGATGAAGTGCATTGCCGAGAAGAGATGGTCGTCACAGGAACCGACGGTGGGCAATGGAAAGATATCTGGTATGTCAATCCGACATTCAATCATCATTTTGTGGGTAACATAGATGTTTTCAAGCGTCTAAAACATATAATGGGGGTAGAAACTAGATCCGGAATGAATAATTTCTTATTCATCCGTGGAGTGGGTGTAGTAGAAATGAAAATGGGAAACGAAACGCTGAATATTCCTAGTGTATTCTACTCGCCGGAAATCGATCGAAACGTTTTAAGTCTTGAACAATTAACTCTTCAAGGCTTCACGGTTCGTCGATCTGGTGACACATGCAAAATTTTCCCCATGTTCTCATCTCCGGTGATGAACACGAGGAATAATGAGACGGGTTTAACAAAAGAGGAGGAATTGGGATCAAAAGAAAAGAAAAGACTGCATGAGATGTGCGGTATCGATGATGAATTTAAAGATGAGTTTCTGAATTCCTATTTCGAAACTTTAGATGTTTCGAGTGAACAAGAAGATGACTGGAATCTGATGATTCTAAAAACATTGGAATTCCGGGAATTTTCTGATTGTAAGGCACTAATAAACATGCTAGATGATCAAGAATACGTTTTCAAGTATAAGTTAGTTCTTCAGCAGAAGTTTGAAGAAATGATTCATTGGTTTCTATATGAATATATGGGAATCACATCAAGACCGGTGCCGCCATATTTCCCTGATCAAAGGAAAATAGACTTATTAAGTCTGTATATCATGGTAGCAAAAGACGGCGGATATCGAGAGGTTACTACCGAAAACATTTGGCCCATCATAGCAAAAGATTTGGGGTTCGAATACAAGGATGGATTATATAAGGATTACATACGCTATGTATCTCGATGTCCTCGAATACTACTACAAATTCAAGTCGGTACAGGAGGTAGTTCATGTGAAAGAGATGGTAAATGAAGGCGCTGATTTCACAGGAGACAAACACAGGAAGACACGGAGTGAAGGAATGGATCAGAATGAAAAGGCTGATAATGTTTACACAGGTGCTGATTCAACACAGTTTGCACTTTTCGCTGGAAACGGATGGGAGGATAACTGGAATTTGCACAAAAGAAGGAAGCGTTTCAACTTTAGTTACATGAAGAAAGCAATGGAAGACGCCAATCGAAGTGTAACGCAGAAGGGTTCTAACATAACCAAAGTTTAAGGGGGTTGTGTTGGAAATATGATTATTTCTATTAGTTAAACTTTAGTTATGTTATTTATAATTATTCGAACAATATGTATATGTATGATATGAAAACTGATATCTAGAGTATTAGGACAAGTATGATAAGCGGTTCAAGGATAAGCGGGTAATTATATTCAAACTAAACTATAATGGCAGTTACCCGCCAAATCCAACCGCCATAAGTGATGTATATTTATGTAATACCGGCAAACACTTGTCGATTACCAAGACATTTTCCCGCTAATAGAAAGTGTCCATCAATCAATTCTTTTCTTTCAATTTTTCTTGTTCTGCATATTCGTGTTCACCATGTCTGCAAATCACTTTGCTTCTTCCGCTGCAAATGTTCACACATATGCAGATGGTGATAATGTTTCGGGTGGCCAACAGGATTATACAACAATTTGTAATCAATGAAATCTTACAAATATTTTAAAATTATAGTTTGCAGTAATCCCTCATCGTTTGGAAATCCTTCAGGAATCTGAGCTACAACATCTTGAATCATCAAGTTGCCGATGTTGGCTGCACTCGCATGATGAACCTTAATCTCTAAGTTTTTCATAGCATCCATTAGTCTCGCTGCCGGATGGTTAACTTCCGGAGATTGTACCCGAATTACAGCTTGTGATCCAACTATTCTAACCTCAACTTGACTCTCAGTAACCATACAGTCAGTAGACATATGGCTTTGGGTCATGGAGGCACCATCGCCCGCAATCAAGTGCAAGCTCTCGGCTTTCTTAGTTAAGGATTCGATCTTGGACTTTAGTTCACCGATGTAGGTGACTGCATCAGCCAATAATGAAGCTTTGTCCATCTTTGAAACGTATGGAACCACACTTCTAAGAGCATAGAATCGTTGGTTTAACTTATCCCTGCGCTCTTTCTCCATGTCTTTGTAGTTAGGGTTTATGTGATCGGTTATGGTGTTGTCACTCTTTTCGCGCTTCTTCCTTGGCCTGTTTTCCCTAGTTGAAGTAGAAGGGCTTTGTAGATCTAGTAACGATGAGTCTGTTGACAGAAAGTATAAAAGTAGTTTTATGTAAAAAGGCTGGTAATATATTAAATGTTGCAATCGTATATAGCTAGAAAATCTATAAGAAAGGAGGAGAGTTATAATTAAAAATCTTGTTGCTTTCTTCTTAGTTTTATATTCTGAAATAATTATGTTAACTATAGAATTAAATGGGATTGCTACACTTACTAGCTCTCATTTCTCCTAGGTTAGTGACAGCCATATAAAAACATTACTTTCTATAAGATATATGCAGAGAAATAGACATGATTATATATAACAAATTACTCCCTTGAGCCTAAAATACATAGTTGCATAGAACTATAAATCGAGGCTAAAAAAACTTTGTTCAAAACTAATATAGTAACGTTGTACAAAACCAATCCCCCCTACTTTACTTATAATGTTGTTCATAAATAATATTATCACGTAATATCTAAAGAGCAGCCACCTAACGTCAGTGACCTTCGAAGTGACCTTCGATCTTGATTACAAGACTTTAATAATCAACAACCGGAACAACATGCCATTTATTTATAAAAACACGTTCTTGATTACAAGACTTGCATTTACATACAACAAGGTATGCTAAACATTAAACCACCTCTCTTAGCTAGGTTATCCAAAAGACTCAAATTCAATCAAAGGCTTGAGTGGAACCGCCTGGGGGGGGGGGGGGGGGGGGGGGGGGGGAAGAGGGTCGATCTGCTGAGCCTTGATCACCAAAGTTTGTTGGATTTTTATGTATATTTTTTTTAACAAAAAAGATGAGTTGGACTTCGTAACCGACAAGAGCCCCAATCAAAAAGTCCACTGATCATCAAAGGGGATTCTGATTTCATTAAAATGAATTCAAGTCTTCCCTTTCTAGTGTGTTTTCTTTTAAACTAAACCAATCCCCCCTACTTTACTTATAATGTTGTTCATAAATAATATTGTCACATAATATCTAAAGAGCGCCCCCCTAATGTCAGTGACCTTCGATTGTGGGTGGTTTTAGTAAGAACGTAAACAACAACCGGAACGACATGCCATTTATTTATAAAAAACACGATCTTGATTACAAGACTTGCATTTACATACAACAAGGTATGCTAAACATTAAACCACCTCTCTTAGCTAGGTTATCCAAAAGACTCAAATTCAATCAAAGGCATGAGTGGAACCGCCGGGGGGGGGAAGAGGGTCGATCTGCTGAGCCTTGATCACCGAAGTTTGTTAACAAAAAAGATGAGTTGGACGCCGTAACTGACAAGAGAAACCTTTTGTTAACTCCAATCAAAAAGTCCACTGTTCAAGAGGATTCTGATTTCAATAAAAGGAATTCAAGTCTTCCCTTTCTAGTGTGTTTTCTTTTAAAGTTAATCAAAGACTTTCCCATTTGTATTCCTAAATTGGTAGTTTTCAGTGTTGTGTAGTCCCATTCAAGCCGTCTGGGGGGGGGGGGGGGGGGGGAAGAGGGTCGATCTGCTGAGCCTTGATCACCGAAGTTTGTTAAGAAAAAAGATGAGTTGGACGCCGTAAATGACAAGAGAAACCTTTTGTTAACTCCCATCAAAAAGTCTACTGTTCAAGAGGATTCTGATTTCATTAAAAGGAATTCAAGTCTTCCCTTTCTAGTGTGTTTTCTTTTAAAGTTAATCAAAGACTTTCCCATTTGTATTCCTAAATTGGTAGTTTTCAGTTTTGTGTAGTCCCATTCAAGCCGGCCAATTATAGACACATAAATATTCAACTATATGTGTATTACCTTGTTGAGCGGATGGTTGGCCTTGATGAAGATGGCTTTCTTTGATAGCTGCATCACTTTCTGACCTAAATAGAGACTTGGTAAGTTGAACAAGACCCCAGTCCTCTTTCCATACCTCTAAAGAACCAAACTCAACAACACCCCAGGAAGTCCCAACACAGACCAACGTTCTGATTCCATGCAAAGAAACCTCTTTAGCTCTCTGGCTACCATTCATTTGCAACGCATTGTCACCAGCTAACCATACGAATGAACCCGTACCAAATGTCCCACCAACGATGTCTTCTCCAAGAACAAACGACTGCGAGGCCGATGCTATGATCAACTCGGAGACTGTGTTGATGCTGCTCATCCCTTGCGATTGTTGAAAGTTCTCTTGACCTCGGAAGTAGCAGTCACCAAAGGAAAGATAAAGATTGTTATAAGTGTCTTTAGAAGTTTGCCAAGAGATGGCATAAACCCACCCAAGACAACTTTCCACAAGGTATTTTAGTCTGTCTTGAAGTAGAGATGAAGTTTGTTGAACCAATAAAGGTGATGAAGATCCGAAGGACGCTGTTTTCTCCATGGCATATAGGTTATAATGACTGTGTGATATGTCTATTATTATATACTCTTACATAAGGGGACCGAATTCAGGAAGACACGCATGCCTATTTGAACAAGAATAGAATATGAACATGTACAACACGTGTGGGGTCATCCGTAGGCCTATGGTTGGAATTGGAATTTAGATACTAAACCAAATAGAGAATGGAAAATCAAGAAAATATTCGTTTGAACAACTAAGGCGTGACAATAATCAGTTTTCTTTGTTTAAAAAGCAGAACAAATGAAGGGGAGAGGGGGCCATATGGCGTACGACCCGTCAAAAGACGCACGGTGTTTGATACTTGTATGCGTCCTAATCGTGACATGAGTCGTACGCCCATTATTCGATTGTTTAAAAAGCATAATAAACAGTCTATTTTTGAATTATTTTCTAAGTATCTTTAAAAATATTTATGACTTGTTAGATCAAATATATTTTAAAAATCATAAAAGATGATCTAAAAAATTATGAATGCATATAAATATTTTTTAACTGGCAGAAATATTTTTGTACACATTTTTATAATTGGTTGTATGACATTAGAATTCTTTGTAGTATAGAAAATGACATATACAATTTGTTATTTTACTGCACATATAACATAAGGTAAATAGCAAATGAACAGATTAAAAGAGGGAAACACAAGTATATAGTCCAACATATGATAAATAAACAAATAGACCCCGTTTTATAAATAAAATATTTTAAAATATGATACTTGACCACTTTAATTGTTTGGAGACATTGGCATACAAATACACAAGTGGGAACTCGAGTACATGAGTACATCATACATGTCATGAGTACATCATACATGTCCTGTGTTGGGTTGTAACACCCCAAAATATAAATATGTGATAAAGTTATCGTTAGGGATAGAATTTTAGCAATTATGGATAGTTTGGCCTGGATCAAGGATCCTCAGGAAACGGTGCAGGAAGGCTAAGGATCCATGATCCTTTTTGATATTCTAAAACTAACAATTGTTTCCATCACCCTTTAGCTTGTTTTGCAGGTGTATTTCGAAGCAGACTTGTTCTAACCGAGATTCCAGGGGAATATGATCCTTATTGTTGCACGTGCAAGAGGTTCATGACCGTTGTAGTGATCGTGGGTAGCAAGCACAAAATTCGGATAATTAGTTATCTAGATATTTTCTATTTTTATGGGATAACAAGCTATTATTAGAAACATAGTTACACACACTGACATTCATTCGAACTCTCTGAAACCAGTTGGCGAATACACACACAAACACTCTAGAAATCGTTGTATCAAGCTTGTTATCATCCAAAGTTGTAACCTATATTGCTTAATATAGTTGATAGTGATAGTTTTCACTATCCGAGGTTTTTTATACCGAAAATCATTCATTGATCAAGAGCTTTTTCCTCGTATAAATCCTTGTGTTCATTACCATTTTCATTCATTTCTTGTTTACACTTTTGTTCAATTAACCAAGCATTCAACCTCACAAAAATCAGATTTGGTTACATTATCCTTGTGTGATTTTTGACCAAAACAGTTTGGCGCCCACCGTGGCGCAATTGGTTCTTCAATTCTGAAAATTTTGTTATTTTCATTCATTTATGTTCATTACCTTCAATCACATGGTTTCTCAAGGGAAAAACACTTCAAGCTCCATGCTGGCGATCACCTCATCACAGGGCATTGCACCTTTGCCTCCCCCTCCTCCTCTTTCTTGATCCTAGAAGAATGCTGAGAATGCGGCGAAGAAGATAACTCCCGTTTTCACAAAAGCAACTACTGCTGGTTCTTCTGCTCCTACTAACAATGATCTTCATTCTTTGATTTTGCAGATGAAGAATTACATGCAACAGCAGGATGAAACTAATGGTAGGATCCTTCGTGAGATTGATGAAATTAAGAAATTGAAGAAATCAGCGGAGGATCACTCTCCATTGGTACCCAGATCATTGGACTTCACTACTCCGCCAAAACTGTTCAGCATTCTATGACATCATGTAAGTCCCGTGAAACGGATCTTTCAATGATATCAAACAATCACCAAGTTTGTGCGGAATCCAAACTTGGTGAGATTCAAGATAAACCGAAAAGCAATTGAAAAACGAAGAACACAATACCGAATCACTTTGAAACTTGCACACGATTCTATTACTATCAACTAGCAAAACCGTCTGGTACAAGTTCCTACACCACCAAAATCGCCTCCCTCTGTAACTCTAGAATTTCTGTAACTGAGGCTCTAAGAAGTTCAAACCTAAAAACAAGTTAGAAACTTGTTTTTATACTAACTCAAGCCCACTTCCCTACATGGGCTCCCCTTGGACCTGCTTGGCCCACATGGCCTAAAGCTTGGCCCAAGTGACCTATAAAGGTCCACATCCTAATATAAACTAACCCGGTAAGACCCAGTTCGTAACCATAACCCGTTATGTTAATTTGATGCGTCAGTCTCACACTTTAGGGCCTAACAATCTCCCCCTAGACTGATGCCATCAAATTGTCTTCATAGCATGAATTCAGCAACGTCTTCAACAAAGTCTATGGTTGTCGTTATGCTGCAGATGTTGTGGAAGTTCTTGACTTCTGAACTCTCAGCACTGGGTCTCTTTCTTCAGCTCTTGTGGTTAGCTTCATATCAGGATCTTAATCAGCTTTGCTTGAAGTCTTGTCAAAAAGAATGTGAGAGGAGGATTCTCAACAGCTCTTTTCTTCTTCAATCTTTGTCTTTCAAACAGGTTCATGGTACTTCTTCAAATGTACTTTCACTGTCAGACGGCGTTGCGTATCCGATTCTTCTGACTCAGGTACATCTTGTTGTTGTGCTGCTCCATGCTTTGTCAACAGCTAACAGCATCTCAGTCTTCAACAACCCCTGTTCTTGATTGAAATCAAGTTCTGCACATACTCACAAACTCATAAGCAAACATTTCTTATGCAACAGGGAAAGTACCACATGAACACTAGGTACATGAAATTTCACAATTTAAATTCTTTTAACTTTTGATGATCAGTCAAATCTTCAAGAACGGTTACATTTTTAATTTTAAGAAAAACAAATAAGCACTCTATTTTTGGATTTTTTTTTTATTTTATAGAAAAGCAAGACACTATCTTTGTATTTTTTTGAATTTTTCCAATTCCTTTTTTAAATTTTTTTTTTTAATATTGAGAACTAAAAAAAACAAATAAAAACTCAAAATATAAACAACTACCATAATATACAATTACAATTGCAATGGGATCAAAATTCGTTCTCAGGCAGACTAAAGAACACTTTTCAGTACGAGCCTAATCAAACTGGTCTATGCGATTGCCAATATGTTTGTCCACTTAAACTTTAACGCTCAACTTTTAATTTTTCAACTTCGTGATATGCTTTAGGTAATATTATACTATTATACCCGTGTGTCCCATTCCAAGGCATACCCCCGCGATCAAGGTAAGCACAACGATTCATCGTAGCAGGTGAGTATACTGATGTCATCCTTTAAGATATCCTGACGGTGTCTAGGTCTGCATATAATCTGTTTTATCATGTTTTGATTTTTAACAATGAACACCCAAATAAATACTAATCAAATCCTGGAAATATAAACAGCACACTCTATCATGCAAGTATCTTCCCTACAACATATTTCACAAGTCCAATCCAGATTTCTGAAATCTTAACTGGGAATAGGTTGAGAAGAGAACAGAATAGATCTTTTGCAGAGATGGTATAATATACAGATCAAATGAGTTTTTCTCAGTTTGATATAGGTTTCTTGGGTTTCTTTTGGGCACTTGAGGGCCTCTTTCGGGTGTATTAGATCTATAGCGCGACAACGTACAGCTAGGTCAGCATGTATCTGGATGCAGCAGAAGCTGACGTTGCCTAGCACCTCCAGGTCAGCATATATCTGGATGCAGCAGAGGAGGTACACGACTTTTTCAGAGAAGATTTCAGAATCAGATCAAAATTGTGTGTATCGGGACAACATACAGACATTCAAATAGAAATGAGCTAATTCCAAGTGACTTTCTTTCCTGGGGTCATGTACAATTTTAGTTCTAAACAGAAGGACAGCCAAGATATCCCCGGATGATTCAACAATATAAAGACCCGAAACCTCAGATGTTGGCTATCTATCAACGCAAGATTTAAGACCATAAAATCATACGCCGTTGGTATGTTACCCACATGATACATAGTTCGTTATGTTTATATCACTTAGTATCTTTTATCATGTTGAGCGTCAAGCCTATCGACATATCGCAGTAGATCCTAGTCTTTTCAGCTATGGCACCTTACATGTGTTAGACAAAACCCTTTAACACGAACAATTATTTCACTTCCCATAACATGAAATCTTTCTTTTTGGCTTTTTCATTTTCTAATGTTTTTGTATTTTTCTCATTTTCTCCCCCTAAAACAATACATATTTACAGCAAACTCTTTTTGTATTTTCTGAGTTTTCTCCCCCTAAACTCTATATCGATCTATATGTTCCTCTCCCCCCCTAAATTTGTGCATAAATCTTGTATTTTTGCGCAAATTTACCATTTACTAGAGAAAGGACACAGTATGTACAAAGTTATAAACTAAGAAAAAGAGAAAAATATTTTTGCTTAACCGTTCCGTCATTAGATTGAAGACTAATCAAATTCAAATCAAAGTACTGAATTTAAACGGTACCTTTTGCTGATCATTTCTTACTTCGTTAATCTCCACCAAAGGAAACATATCATCTGTAAAAAAAAATTGAACTTTTTGCAACAGTGAAATGTTACCCGTTTTTATCTCTGGAACAACCGCTATCAACATTCCAGAGATTGTCAACAGCTCCTCCTTAGTTGTTCCTGAAAATTAAGGAGATTAGTAAGACATGGGTACCCAGGCCATCGTGGTCCTGGGATTTCCTGAAGCATCAAAATAAGACACTTCTTTTAAACACAAGTCCCCTTTTGTTTCAAGGATTGGAGACGTTGCTGCTTTGGATTTGGGTTTCCAAATCTGTTTCGGTTTAACAAACATGTTTGTTGCCTTCGGTTGAGCAACTTTAGCTAATTCAGGCTTATTAGTTTTAGAAGCACATTTTTGTTCCTGAAAAGCTTTGCGTTTGTTTTTGGCAGCGTTCCAATCCCCATCAGAAGGTTTAACCTTGGGATTCACATTCTTCATTGCCTTAGGTGATGATACCTTCATCGGCTTGGAATGGTAGTTATCCTTTGGTGTAACCTTCCGATTTTGCATATAATATGGTACGTAGGGACGATGTGTGCAGTTCCGAGCTATGTGACCAGCAATGCCGCAATTGAAGCATGTTTGTCTCTTCATGTAGAAAGCATTCTGATCAGCTGGATTTGCTCTTGCAGACCCTGAAGGACAAACCGGTCCTTTCTGTGCTTGATGTTGTTGCACATTTCTTGCAGACGACGATGAATTTGGATGTCTATACTTATCGTTTGCAGGGGCCTTAAGTTGTTGAGATTTCTTTTGATTCTTCTTGTTTTGATTAGACTGCAGGTCTTGTTCAGAAATCTCACCAGTCTTTTCGAAAGCTTTGTTAGCACAGTTAAATGCATATTTCTCACATTTGCCATTACAGACTGGCTTAACGAAAGCATTTTTCTCATTACGAGACTTTTGCGGATGATTGCTGCCCGTTGAGGACTGTGGAGAGCCTGATCGTCTTTGATGTTTAGGCTTCTTATTTCCGCGTCCTTTACCTGCTCGCTTCGACTCTTGTTGCTTGATCTGAACCTTTTCATCACTAACAGAAGGTTCAGATTGTTTAACTTGCGCACTTGGAGCCTTGTTCACGTCAATCTTCTCTTCATCCTTCATGTCATCAGCTTTTCCAGAATCGGAGAGTTCTGGTTTGTTAGATGAAATACCAGAAACTTTAGCAGGAACTTCATCTGAAACATTTGACAAATTTTCAGCACAAGACGATTCTGCACATGACGCCCTTGAGCTGAATCCACTAGAATCAACTGATTCCAATTTCTCAGAATCAGTTGCTTCAGATGATTCACATTTGGAATCAGATGGTTCAACTGACTCATTCGTTTCATTTGTCGTTTCAGTCTTTGTTTCACAAGCATCAACGTTTTCGCCCAAACCGTCAGGCCTGAAATTAATCACAGAGCGAAAAACCGAGTTAAAAATATCACACGAAGAAATAGAGTCTTGATTAAGTTCATTTATTAAATTTTCATAAGAACCAGACTCTGATGCTTGTTCATCCCTAACTACATTTTCAACTTTTACTTCAACTACTTCATCTGCAGGGGAAGACGAAGCATTAGGATCAAAAGTACCCTCTATATCAAAATTTACCGAAGGACTCGCTCGTTTATCAAAAGGTCTGCTGTTGATTGATGACTTATCAGTTTTAGGACCGTAAGCCATCTTGTCCTCATTCATCAATTCCTCCTCAGTCATGGGTAAATATGTGTAGTTGTCATTATATGGAGGAGGAACTTGATTGAAACCCAAACCACGCCCTTTATTTTCCTTGTATGCAAGCTGTTGATCACACAAGTTTTTGACCAATTTGCTGGAAGAATCATACTTTTTAATGTTAAGTTCGTTAATTTGATATCTTTCTCTGATATCTTCCAGTTCTTTGAGCAAAATGCATACCTTCTCCTGTGCCTCTAAGAAATGGGCTGTTTTTACACTTACATCATCCTTAAGTTTGATGATGTCTTTTCGCTGAGCTTCAATTTTATCTTTATAAAGCTTTTCATTCTTTGATAAAGTAAAATTTTTATTTTTTATGTCGTTGTAGTCTTGAATCAACTCAGCGTTGTGTAACCGATATGCCTCATTTCTTTCTCTACACTCAGGAGTGCAAAAGACAGAAAATATCTCTTCACGATCACGAGTAACTTCTTGAGCAAAGGGTTTGTTAAACATAAATGCTGAATTTTGTGTGGATGAGCAAACTGCAGCAGATGTGTTGCCTTGAGTAGACTGTTTGTCAGCATTGTCATATGATTTGATGATTGAGATCAGCTCATCTGGCTTCATTCTGTAACAATCGGTTGTCACTATTATCTGATTAACATTGGTAAACCAACTACAGTTTGCCTGATCTGGAATCTCTTTTATAGCATCCAGAAGCTTTCTATTGCTCATGTGAGTAGACACCACCATCTCTGCCTTCTCCATTTTAGAGAGCAGTTCAGCAAACCGACCTGTAAGTGCTTCTATAGATTCACCGTATGAGTAACTGAATCCTTCGAATTCCTGCTCAAGCATCTCTCTTTTAGAAGACATTTTAAGATATGATTCCCAAAAATGTGACCCTTTTTTTTTTTTTTTTAATTTCCTCAACACAAGCTCAAAGCGAGAACCCGTGTACTCGCCAACTCAAACACTTAGCAGGCGAAAGAACGAACCCGCTTTCGGAACCACACCTCAAATACCTGTCAAAACCGTTATCACAAACACAAACCAATTTTTTTTTTTTTTTTTTTTTTTTATTTATAATATAAACCCCTTTTTTTTTAAAATTAGAATATATAAACTATTTTAATTAAACAATTATTATTATTATTATTAAAGACACCTAATGATAATGTAATGATGAAGTTATGATTATTATAATTATTATTATTATATTAAAAATAACCTAACATAAAGTCCACACCGTCTTCTTCGTTAAACCTGCTGAACCAAAAATGAACGCCACCAAACTGATTAACGTTTTAGACACTACGTTGAGACAGATGATGATGTCGAACAAGATCGATGTAGAGTGGTCGTAGATGGTGAAGAGTTACGGTGATGGCAGGTAGTGAACGAGCAGTTTGTGGTGGTAGATATGACTGAAGATGATGGACCAGATACGAAGATCGATGACAACAAATGACAGTGAGTAAAGAAGCAGGTTGTGTAAGGTGGTTATGGATGCAACTGGTTGGTGATGAAGGCGGGTCGTCGGAAGTTAAAAGGAGATGATGGAAGTGGCGAGTCGGAACGACGTTTGCGAGAATGATGGTGATAACTCGAGACTGTGATTTTAGTGATTCGAGACCAGCTGTTATCAACACTGCGGAACTCAAAAATGCGTCTCGAGATCAGATGATGATGATGATGGAGGTTGCGACTCAAAAACATACAAGTCGAGACCTTTTGTTGCGACTCAAAATTGAATGACTCGAGACCGTTGTCGAAACAATGGTTGCGACTCGAGAACTTGGTTGCGACACGGGAACTTCGGACTCGGAACCGTGGTTGCGAGTCAAATGAGTCGAAACCAAAGCAGGACGAATCGAAACCAAAGCAGAATGAGCCGAAACCGTAGATGGTTGCGAGTCGAAACCAAACAGGATGAGCCGAAACGGTGGTTGCTACTCGAGACCTTGAAGAAGCTGAATGGAGGTTGCGAGTCGAGACTGTGAATATGTTGAGGAGCCGAGACCAGTTGAAGGCTATGTCCTCGGTTGCTGGTTGCGACTCGAGACCAGCAAGGATGAAGATGATGACTCGAAATATGGTAACTCGAAACCGTGGTTTTGATTGCGACTCGAAACCTCTGATATGATGGGACTCGAAACCGTGGGAAACAACCTTTCCAAATTTTAAACTAGAGAGATATTAGGAAACAGTTGGTATTCCAAAAAAATATGGATTTTCAAATCAATTTTTGATTTTATCAAATCTTTTAAGGATAATTTCGTATATTTTAAAATTTTGGAACAATCTGTTAACACTTTTCAAAAGATCAAAATCACCAAAATAAAGGAATTTTCAATAAACTTCGGATGAACACTACGAAGAACACGAAGAACGCGAAGAATAAAAATTCCAAATCTTGAATATTTGATATCAAACCGAGCCTAGAAATAGGTTCTAAAGGCTCTGATACCACTTGTAAGTCCCGTGAAACGGATCTTTCAATGATATCAAACAATCACCAAGTTTGTGCGGAATCCAAACTTGGTGAGATTCAAGATAAACCGAAAAGCAATTGAAAAACGAAGAACACAATACCGAATCACTTTGAAACTTGCACACGATTCTATTACTATCAACTAGCAAAACCGTCTGGTACAAGTTCCTACACCACCAAAATCGCCTCCCTCTGTAACTCTAGAATTTCTGTAACTGAGGCTCTAAGAAGTTCAAACCTAAAAACAAGTTAGAAACTTGTTTTTATACTAACTCAAGCCCACTTCCCTACATGGGCTCCCCTTGGACCTGCTTGGCCCACATGGCCTAAAGCTTGGCCCAAGTGACCTATAAAGGTCCACAGCCTAATATAAACTAACCCGGTAAGACCCAGTTCGTAACCATAACCCGTTATGTTAATTTGATGCGTCAGTCTCACACTTTAGGGCCTAACACATCAGGTGTCCAATACCGTAGAGGATCATCAAATATGCAGTATGGATCATCGGCTATGACACAGACTCAAGGATCCTACTTCCAGCCTTCAGGATTCTCTCTTCAGCATCATGGATCCTCCTTCCAACATCAAGGATCCTTCTCCAGTTCGGGAGGATACATGGGGACGCTGTCAGTTCAAGGATCCTACCCTCAGCGTCAAGGATCCTCATCGCAGGTTCAAGGTTCCTTATCACGGGTTCAAGGATCCTTATCGCAAGTTCAAGGAATCATGGAGTATCCTCCAAGACCTTCAGCTCCGATGCATACTGGATCCAATATCTTCCAGGATCAAGGATCCTTAGGGAATCAACAACCCAGAAGTTCTGAGATTCATGTGGGTGACTTCATTCCTATGCAGACTATTGCTTCATCCGGTCCTACAGTTGCACCAGAGCTTCCACAATTAGGATTCACATCTGGAATCCCAACCTCGAACCAGTCAGGAGGTAATACTTTCAATACATCTTACAATACTAACCAAGGTTTTGTGCAGGAACCAGGGATCAACCAGGCTATGGCAAGGGAGTTGTGAAAACTCAAGGATATGATATCTAGTGTCCCAGGAGTGGTTAAACCCATTCCTGAGATTCTGGATGGGAGTCACAAGGTGTCTCGCTTTGCACCACCTATATGTAATGCGGAGATACTAAAGAGATTCCAAACACCAATTATGAAGCTCTATGATGGAACAACCGATCCAGAAGAGCAAGTAGCCCAATACAGGGAGAGAATGGAGATCAACCCCATTCCAGAAAGGTTAAAGGAAGCATGTCTTTGCAAGGGTTTTGGATCCACTTTAACAGGATCAGCTCTGAATTGGCTACTAAGTCTTCCTCCTTATTCAATTACTTCATTTTCAAATCTGGTTAACCTGTTCAATAGTCAGTTTTCATGTAGTAGGAGGTTTGAACGGTTGACTAGTGATTTATATAGGGTAACCCAAGGTCATAATGAATCATTAAGGGATTACATAACTAAATTCAGTAGAGAATCCTTAGAAATTCCTAATTTAGATATTGCTACAACTGTTGAAGCTTTTAAAATGGGTTTACTTAAGGATTCACAATTCTATGATGATCTTGTTATGACACCTTGCAGGAACATTGATGAGGTAAGAAACAGGGCCCTTAGGTTTATCCGTTTATAGGATGATAAAAGGATCTAGGAAATACTGTCAGAATCCTCAAAGCAAGACAAACAAGGATCCTATTTCAAGAATAACAAATCCAAGTCATACAATAAGTCTGACAATCAAAATGTGCATGCTGTGGAACAAGAGGAAGATGATGAAGATTATCCTCCTATCTCTGAGTATTGTTTTGCTGTTGATAATAGTGAACTAATCCTTGCTATGCAAAATTTAGGTGATAAAGCTAGATGGCGGAGGGAGAACGACAAGCCAACTGCTACCAAAGACAAATCGAAATGGTGTGCTTATCATGAAGACTTTGGTCACCTTATAGATGAATGCATAGCCCTAAGGAAAGAGATTGGTTATCTCTTGAGCAAAGGATAGTTGAAGGAATTATTCGGATGCAAGAAATCAAGGATCCAGGATCTTGAGAAAGTTCCTGAAAAGGCTCCTACTTCACCAGCCGATGCTCAAATTACTTATTTCATCTCCGGTGGATCTGACATCTGCGGCACTTCATTCTCGACAGCTAAGAGGCATGCAAAATAGACAAAGATGGAGAATGGGGATAGACCTATTTGAACTTCCATCCTTACACAGAAAAAAGTCTCAGGAAACCTGAAATGTCAGGGAGGATGGCAAAATGGGCAGTCAAGCTTAGTGCATATGAAATTAAATATAAACCAAGAACTGCCATCAAATCCCAAGCCTTAGCTCACTTTGTGGCTGATTTCAGTAGTGATCTATAAGGGGAAGCTGAATTGTAAGTTCAACAACTTGAAGAGACTAAGGATCCTTGGATACTCTTAACAGATGGAACTTCAAATGTCAAGGAACTGGACTAGGCATACTACTAAAATCGCCAAAGGGGGACATTATACCCCAATCAATTGCTTGTGAGTTCAAAACCACTAATAATGAGGCTGAGTATGAGGCCTTAATACCAGGTTTGCAAATTGCCAAGCATATGAGGATCATGTATCTTGAGGTACATGTAGATTTTTTATTAATTACTAACCACTATAATGGTTCTTATGCTGTCAAAGGTGAAAGGCTAATCAAAATATCTAGAGATAGTCAAGAAATTGGCAGAATCTTTTGCTTCTGTAGTTTGACACAGGTACCCAGGGAAGAAAATGCAGAAGCTGATGCCTTAGCCAACCTTGGATCATCTTTGAATATTCCAGAGGATGTTAAAATACCCATCATCCACATCTTAACCCCTGCTATTATGGATAACATAGCCATGGAGATAGTGGAGGATTCTACAATTATACCTAATGATGGTTCACAATCGAATTCAGGATCATGGATCCTTCCGATCCTGAGATACATACAACATGGAGAGATTCCTGTTGGAGAAAATCCTAGAGCTTTCAAAGTCAAGGTATCTCAATTAACATTATTGAATAACATCTTATATAAACGATCTCTTGCAGGTCCATATCTAAGGTGCATTGAGGATCCAGAAATTCAAAAAGTTCTAATAGATTTTCATGAAGGATATTGTGGAAACCACACTAGAGGCAGAGCACTATTCTTAAGGATCCTTAGAACAGGATATTATTGGCCCATGATGAAGAAAGATGCTGTGGAATATGCAAAGAAGTGTGATGCTTGTCAGAGACATAGTAATATCCTTCATCAACCAGCAGAGCTTCTGCATCCTATATCCTCTTCTTGGCCATTCATGAGATGGGGAATGGATATAGCTGGCAAACTTCCTAAGGCACCGGGAGGAAAAGTATTTATTTTGGCCATGACTGATTACTTCTCCAAGTGGATAGAAGCTGAAGCCTTTGCACAATGTAAGGAGAAAGAAGTCATATCCTTTATCAAACGAAACATCATTACTAGATTTGGCATTCCTGCTGAAATTGTTTGTGATAATGGATTCGAATTCATTGGGAGCTGAACTACTAACTTTTGTGACAGTTGGGGGATTAAGATGATAACATCAACACCAGTCCACCCACAAGCTAATGGTCAAGCAGAATCATCTAACAAGATCATCATCAACAACTTGAGAAGAAGCTTGGATCCAAGAAAGGGAAATGGGCAGAAGAGCTATCTTATGTGTTATGGGCTGATAGAACAACTCCCAAGAATGCTACTAGTCAAACTCCATTTTCTTTGGTCTTTGGAGCTGAATCTGTGATCCCTACAGAGATGGTAGTTCCTACTGCAAGAATAAGCATCCGTGATCCTGAAGGAAATGCTGAAAACTTGGTTCAGGATTTGGATACCATAGAAGAACTCAGGGATTTAGCAAGGATAAGGTTTGCTAGCTATCAACAAAGAATGGTTGGAGCTCATAACAAGATTGTCAGGATCAGGAAATTTCAAGTTGGTGACATGGTGTTGAGGAAGGCATTCCAAAATACCACGAATCCTGCTGATGGCAAGCTAGCACCAAAGTGGGAAGGACCCTATCTAATTGAAGCTGAGGCAGGAAAGGGGGAATATTGTTTGCTAACAATGGATGGTGACCTCTTACCAAGGGCCTGGAATGCTGTTTATTTAAAGAAGTACTTTATGTAAGAAGGATCAGGGATCTTCAGCCATGCCAGTATTCTGGTTAAGGATCCGGGATCCTCAAAGGATATATTATTCCATCTTTGGTAATACTTTACTTTCATTTTCATTCATGTTGCATTTATTACTTATCATAAGTCAAAGATGTTAATCAGTTAACATCTATTTTCATAAAGTTTAAGCTTTTGCAGAGTTGTCATCATTTTACAGAAGATCAAAGTGGTTAGCCAACTCACCAAAGTTTTTGGGTTTATCCCCAGTTTTTGGGCTTGTCCCCAGTCTAAGGTATCTATTACCTCCTACGAATCAGGTTTCAACACCTTCGCCAGTTGCGCACGATTATCCTAGTATAGTTCAAGGCAATGGGACCAATACCCACTTTAGGGGATGACAATTTCATTGTTATTGGCTGTATTTAGGATCCTAAGTATAATGGTAGACGTACCATACATCCGTTCCTAAGGTTTCTAACGTTTTCACGTTAGCTAAGGTTTTGGCATCTTCATGTCACTCAAGTTTGGATAGTCGCCAGTTTGGGCCATACTCTAGTTTACACAAGAATTTTTGGGCTTGTCCCCAGCTTATTGGGCTTGTCCCTAGATTTTTGGGCCTGTCCCCAGTTACTAATGGCTCTTTTCTATGATGGTTGGCTTAGTCCCAAGTTATGTGTTATTACAGGTTTCCAAAGTAAAATAGTTTAGGATCCAGGATCCTAACTTTCTATTGGATCATATCTTTTGTTGGCAAAAGTTGTAAGTGTTAAGGATATAGGATCCTAACTGGGGTTCTCTGGTATGATCCTTGTTTGCTTTTGTTTTATTCTTATTTACTACCCTTATCCTTTGACAACTGGATATATGATCCTTGATCATATAGTGTATAATCTTTTAACACAAAATGATTTTAACATACATTTGGTACTTTTTCTAACAGTTTATAAATTCTAAAGTTATAGAATGGAAATTGACAAATAGATGTATGTACCACAACACACAAAGACAAAATCAACAACATATAAGATAGCCAAAAGTTAAAGTTTTATTTATTTATCAGTTAACCCTTTTTAAAGTTGTCAAAATTGCCAACCCAAGCTTCTACCAGCAAAATGTGGCCCGTCCACTTGGGTTGGCAAAGGGTGTCCGTATTAACAAGGTTCATAGTAGTGCAGGAAAATAAAAGGCGAGGGGCATCAAAGGCCTCATCCTCCACAAACAGAAGGACCCATCCACCTTTGTTAACCCTCCTATTGTTCAGAAGGATTAGTGATCCTTAACCCTAAGGCTATTGTTCTGCATGCAAACCATAATTGTTCAAAACATCACAACCAAAAAACCACTAAACCATAAAAAATGGGCTCCAGCCACGTCTAGAAATTTCCACCATTGCCCATTTATGCAGCTCACACCTTGGCTGCTTCCTCCACCTTCTCTTCACCGCCTTCACCGCTGCCGCCAGTCGCCGCTGTATCCTCAGGATCCTTAGCTCCACTGCCACCAGCTTCAAGGGCCAACACCTCCTCAGGCTCCTTGTCGTCTCCAAGCTCTGCCAGCCTCTTTTCCAGGCCTCCACGTCCCACTACGACCAGTCAAAGGAAGGATCAGCAGCTTCCTTAGCCATTTGAAGCTTGATCTTCAGCATCACAATGGCAGCAGAGTGTTTGGCTCTGTCCATAACCTCCATCCTCTCCGTTTAAGCAGTGATTCTAGCAAGGATCAATGCCTTTTACAGTGCATTGTTCTCCTTCTCAAGTTGAGAGATCTTTTTGTCCTTGGCAGCTACTATTTTTTGGAGGTCGAGGGCTTTCTCTTCAACCTCAGCCACGTGTTGGTCTAGGAGGATTTGGACCTCAGCAAATTGCTGCACATGAAGATTCAATTTTCAGAATCCTTTATCCTTAGAAACAGTACAAGTTTCAGGATACAAGATCCTTGCCTCGGAGACGTATTCATGGAGTTGATGTTCCATCAGAGGGAGACCTTCAGAGGGTTCAGTGGGCTTCTTCCTTTTGGTTCCTTTACCCCTGGTGCTCATACCCTTGACCTCCGGGATGCTTTGGCTTGCAACCAGCTCTTTTTTTTATAGACCTTGGAGATAAGATATCCTAGAGATCACCAACACTGAATCTGGAAGCAGATTTTGATGACTTAGCAGCACCTACAAGTACAACACTTAGATAAGTATTCCTATCCTATTTTCATTAAACATTTACATACATACATATGTGGATACTTACTTGACATGATATAGGAACTAGAGGAGATTTCTTCTGAATCCTTGACCTTGGGATGATAGTTTCTAACAGCTAAGTCGAAAGCCCAGAAAGCGGCTACTCTCTCTGGTGTGGCAGGAGTATCTGTCAAACTTACTAAGCTGGCTGCTCCGTAAACAGGAAAAAAAATATAAGGATTAGTTATCCTTTTCAAATAGAAAGAAACCTTTTACGGTCATGCGCTAAGGATCCTAAATCCTACCCTTCAAGTTCCACTTTTTGGGGAGATGATTCCCAATGGGAATAGAATCCCTCCTGACAAAAAAAGAACTGATTTTTCCAGTTGGTGTCATTCTTATTGGTCCTAAGGATTGGATGAGGTTGCTGGGGTTTGGATTTAAAAAGGAAGCGATGGGATTCATGGCTGACAAGGTTATATAGGTGGCTGAGCTCAATGAGACCAAGGTTTATAACCTCTTTAGCAATGATTTGTTCAAGGGTGTACATAACCCTCCACAGCATGGGCATGCCCTGCTTGTAGCATAAGCCAGTAAAGGTAAATAGACTCTGAGTAAAGGCTGGGAAAGGATATGAGAACCCAATCTGGAAAGGAGCAGCAGGGAAGCACACCCATGTGTTGGATATGCAATCGCTCTTGACGGTCGAATCGAATGGCCGAAAGATAGTACCCTCCGGGAAGTGGGGGTGCATCTGATCGATCTCAGGATCAGTGAAATGGCAGTGTTCTTGGGATGGTTCTTTTAAAAGGTTTTAGCTTTTTGGGGGACTATTTTTCTCTTGATCCTTGCTTGGTGAAACTCGGATCATGGTTTTAGTCATGGTAAATACAGAGAAGGAGAGGATCAAGAACATAATTAGAAAGAAAATGGGAGAGATGTTACCTGATGGATCTTCGAATGAGGATTTAAAAGAGAAATCTTCAACTTAAATAGAGGATCTCATCCCCATCTCTAACCCATTTATAATGATGATTTGTTGCAGGTGACTTATCGCTGATGTAAGAGACTGTAACGACTATATTCACTTGCAACGGCTAGTCCGACTTTAATGAAATATGACTTAACCGATTATCATCTAACCAGTCATATTTGGGGGTAATTGTTAGGGATAGAATTTTAGCACTTGTGGATCATGTATCCTAAGTTTGGCCTGGATCACGGATCCTCAGGAAATGGTGCAGGAAGGCTAAGGATCCAGGATCCTCTTTGATATTCTAAAACTAACAATTGTTTCCATCATCATTTAGCTTGTTTTGCAGGTGTATTTCCAAGGAGACTTGTTCAAACCGAGATTCCAGGGGAATATGCTCCTTATTGTTGCACGTGCAAGAGGTTCATGACCCTTGTGGTGATCGTGAGTAGCAAGTACAAAATTCGGATAGTTAGTTATCTAGATATTTTCTATTTTCTAAGGGATAACAAGCTATTATTAGAAACATAGTTACACACACTGACATTCATTCGAAATCTCTGAAACCAGTTGGCGAATACACACCCAAACACTCTAGAAATCGTTGTATCAAGCTTGTTATCATCCAAAGTTGTAACCTTTATTGCTTAATATAGTTGATAGTAATAGTTTTCACTATCCGAGGTTTTTTATGTCGGAGATAATTCATTGATCAAGGGCTTTTTCCTCGTATAAATCCTTGTGTTCATCACCATTTTCATTCATTTCTTGTTTACACTTTTGTTCAATTAACCAAGCATCCAACCTCACAAAAATCAGATTTGGTTACGTTATCCTTGTGTGATTTTTGACGAAAACAGTTATGTAATTGGATTTTTATTTTGAAATTAAAAGCCCATTTGTGCAAATGACTTTGAAAATCCATAGGGGCAAAATGGTAACAACACAACAATCTTGATATGGAAATGATGACGGTAGCCACCAATTCCTCGTTTCACCGTCTTGCGATTCTGGGCATTGTAGAGAGATAAAGTTAGAGAAAGAGAACTCCATTTTTTAAGCTCTAGGCTCAAAATCATTCACGATTGTCTAAGGGGGCATCATAGTTGAGATCCTAGTATCTTAGAGTGCTTGCAAGGTTATTTCCGAGCCAGAAAGGGGGAGGAACAAGTTGTTTAAGCTCGGCTATTAATTCAAACGGTTGCAAGGTAAAGTTCTAACTTAAAGCTTTTGTGATTTCGTGAATCTTTATGCATGGGACCTTGAGAAACATTTATGTTTATGGTATGTGGATTCTTAATGTTCCAACCTTAATTTGATTACAGACTTGTACCGTAGTAGCCGCCAACACAGCTCGATTAAGGTTTTTTTTTTTCTTTTTGCACGGAGTAGAAGGTATGACTTTGTGCCCTTGAACCTGCGAAAAGTATTATCTTTTTGCGTGAACTATATACTTTTCATTTGCTTCTTTTCGCTTACAATTGTTTAGTACCTTTCGTGTTGATTAGTTTTCACGGGACCTTGGGTGAAACCCTAATATTCACCCTTTAGACTTTTCTAGCGTGAAATATTTTGCACATGGATTATACTTTTCACATAATAGTCCATATGAAAAGTTATGCTACCTAGATGTTTTAGCCCTTGCGAAAAGTTGTAGAGATTTTGCATATGTAACCCACATGAAATGTTGATGATTCATATATATAACAACCCTCAAAACACCCTATAACGCCTGGTAATCGAAAAACCAAACCCATATAAACTTATTTTCATTAAAAAAATAAAATATTGATTTTTGGTGGGTCACGAGCCGTGACAGGTTTAAGGGGGGTCAGTCGCGGGGCGCGTGTGACACTTCGGGTTTTCCCGAACAACCTTATTGTATAATACCATTATATAAAGCTATTAAATGAAAATCTGTAATTTATTTTGTGTATTTTGTGTACTCTGTGAGTTATGTGTTAATGTGTAATATGTATATATACTGAAATAAATGAACGTATCAATGAGAATTTCCTGAGTCGAAAACCTCTAAGGATTGACTCGAAACCTATTTGTTCTCGAAATGAGCTTCCTTGGTTTCGACTCCCCCGGTGATGGACTAAGTGATCCTGAATCCGTGTAAACCGGCCCAACCGATTGGCCCACTCGAAACCACAAAAACCCTTTTAGTGTGCGGCATTCAAGGAGGTTATAAAACCCTTAGTGGCAGCCGACATTAGGAATGATTTGACAATCATTCTCCCAAATCCCCAAACATTCCCTCACCCCATCCACTCTTCTCTCTCTCTCTAGAAAACCCTAAAAGCTCACAAGCCTCTCCTTCCTTCTCTTGAATCTCGACATTGATTTGGAGCCGGTGGTCACTGATTTGAAGCTTCATTCTTCATTTACGCTACACCTTTTTACCCACATTCAAATCAGTTAGTTTGTTTCCTTCAAATAGATGACAATCTATGTTAAAAATGCTTGCTTGATTCGAATGGTTAGATGTTGAACAATATTATCCTTTTCTCTTATATGATAATGATAAGGGTGCCTAATTTTTTGATGGATTGGAGGGTTAACAATGTATACTTTATGATAATTGTTTTGGTAAAAAATTACCGAAGCAATTAAGTGATCAAATTAGTTAAGTGAGGTAGTATGCTAAAAAGTGTGTTGAAAATATGCTGATTAAGTTGTTTGAAAAAACAGTATTCAGGATACGACTCAGGATATTGAGCTGTATCTACGATCAAACAATGAGCAAAAAGTAAAGGGGGTGACACGAGATATACGAGGAAAGCCCTTGATCAATCTAGATCGCCGGCATAAAACCTCGGGAGCTGACAATCGCAGCTGCCTTGTTCTTCTTATTGCTTTGAACTTCAAGATACAGTGCAGGATGTTGACCAGATCGCTAAGTGTTACAATGCTTTTGTGCGAAAGTGAAAATTGCTAGAGAGCGAGTGTAAGAGTGTAGTGAGTGTTGTTGTGATGTCCTATTCGATCTGGTATACCCACCTATTTATAGTAACGAATTACATACGAAAATTCCTATAAACATGGGATGCTCCGAATATTCCATTGTAAACGTTGTAGACCGAGTAATGCGGCTTCAACGTCTTTATTTGAACGACTTGGATCGAGTCTTCCGCGGAATGAGTCCTTGTGAACGTTGCTAGCTTCTAACCCACGTATCTGCATATAATTCGTTAGTGATCCTGAGGATACCATTCAGGATGTTACCAATATCCTGAATCAGCATCCCGGATGTGAACAAATATCATATAACCAAGATATAACCCAAGATATTTCTCAGGATATGGGCTTAAAATTCTACCCATAAGAATTGTCCCCAAAAATGTTACCGTTTAGTATCCTGCAGTAACGGTTACATTTTTCACAGAGATCGATGTAATTAAGAGATAAGACGCATGATGTGACCGTTTGCAACTACTCAGCCTATATTTACTCATTGCACCCTTTATCTTCTCATCCTCATCTCTTTTTTAATCAATACCGATAAGGAAAAAGGTAACATTCTCTCTCTAATCTTCATCTTCATCCTCTTTTTTTCGGTCAAAAAATCAGGCGATTAAATGCCGAGACAGACGAGATCCAGTTCCAGTGATTCAACTCCCACATTTATCCAGCAGAATCTTCTCCAAGAACCGGAGAAAGAGATATGTTCTTTTGATAGTGCCCACTTATCGGCTCTCAAATCCTCCGGTATCTTTCCGGAAGGAACGGTATTCCGGTCGTTTGACCGGGAAATGCGGTCGGATATGGTCTCCAATGAGTGGTTGTGCTTTAATGCCTTTCCTTTCACCTTAGGGTTGCAGTTCCCCTTCCCTGATTTCATCACCGAGTTTTTCAAAATTACAAAAATCTCTTTTAGCCAAACAATGCCAATGCTTTGGCGTGTTCTGTCTGTTCTTGATCAGATCAAGAAAAACCACATCCCTGATCTTTCTGTTCATGACCTCCCCTTAGCATACCGGCTTAGATGCCATGGATCTTGTAGATTTTTGTTTTATTCTACCTCCGGCGATCCGCTGATACTTCGTGCCACAAGGAACGAGGAGGTTTGGTAATCCAAGTTCTTCTTTGTAAAAAGGGACTCAATCCCTGGTGGAACGGAATATCCAGTGAAATGGTTAAAAAAGGGTAGGATTTAGGGTTTAAGGATGATCCTACCTCTTATCCTGTTCCATATCCTGAACTGATTAACTTTCTTTTTTTGTTGTGCACGCAACTGATTTTAGGAAGATTGCACCTCCCCTTGCTGATTCCAAGAAAAGGATTGACGCCATCAGACTCCTTCCAGAGGCTGAAAGAAGTTTCAACCCATCTCCACCATCTCCAAGTCCCCTTTCTAGTGCAAACATGTTTGGTAAGGATCCTGCAAAATATCCTGTATATACATGTTTTTATTTGATATACTTAGGAGAAATTTTACTCCCTGTATGCAGACTCCAGCAAGGTTCCAGTCTACCTAGACCTTGAAGAACTTGACAGCTACCCTACTCCAGTCACGGTCAAGAAAGAGACCTCTGCTGCCACCAGCTCCAAGCCGCTCCCAGTTCCTAAATCCAATCCGAGGACTCATGCTTCCACAGCAAAAAAGAGGAAAGCTCCTGAAATCAGTGCTCCAGGTCCAGAAGGGTTCTCCTACGATGAACTCAGCTTTTCTGACTCCTTGGAGCCAATGACATCCTTCCTCAACAAGGTAATATCCGGATACATATCCTACGTATATATCCTGATAGGATATCCTAATAGGATATCCTGGTCAATATATTCTAACTTATACCTGAACTTGATGTGCAGGGCCTCCAGCATTTGCTCCACCTGTACAACGATGCCTGTGGTACTGCTGCACTCCATGAAGCCAGGATCAAACAGCTTGAAAGCACCGTTGCCGATCAAGGTGCCATTGCTGAAGCAAAGACCCGGCACTACGAAGGCATGCTGAAGAAGGTCACCCAAGATGCTGAGCTCAAACTTGCCACCGTCCAAATGGATCACGAACAGGCCATGGTTTCTTTCTGGGATGGGATCAAAGCCTCTGCTATCGTCTCCCTGCTACAAACTCGCATCAAGATGGCCTACGAGGCCAAGGAGACAGGCCTTGTATGCCCATCTTGGCCGGTTGAATCCTGGGTGGCCAAGCTGAAGGAACTTGGAGGCAAAGCGGTGCCACTTCCTGCTGAAGCCGGTGAATCTTCTAAGTCAGCAGAGGTGGTGAACCAGGATGGAGACAAGAAGGACGCTGGAGCAGATGCTGGGATGGATGCTAGTGAGGATGCTGCTCAGGATGCTGGTGCTGAGAAGCCGGAGAAGGTTGGAGAAGATGCCGCTATGTGAGGGCATTCAGGTGGGCAATGATGGATATACGTGCCAAGGCCGGAGCCCACCTTTTTGAATTTGAATGTTGGTCTGTAATCCCTAAAACAATTTACTTTTTCCGCACTTTACTTTTTCTTCACCTGAACAATTTACATTTCCTGCATGCTTTTTGAACAATACAACAGTTGGAGCTGGATGGGTCTCGGTTTGAGATGAAACCTTCAACTGTTGGGTAAATATGGTAAGGAACTATTAGTGCTCTTAGAGGATGGGCCTTGTTTTGAGGTGAAACTAAGAGCACATCTTTTGGTATGTTAATAATATAACTTCTCTTTTGACTTTATTATTGTTGTTATTAGTGCACAAATTTTACTTATGAAAACTGTTTTGTTTGAACATTTTTGGGAATATTATGGGAACACATTCTGAAAATATCCTGACAAGTATTTTAAGAGATATCCTGGTCAGGATATTCTCATATAACTTAGAAGACTTAAATCATTTGAAAAAAGAAGAGATCATACCAAAGACTCTTAGAGAGTCAATTCCAATCTTCCACCTTAGGAATGTCCCCAGTGCCTACTTACAAACTTGGATCCACCCTTCGAATTGTATAATGTATGTCCCCTATGTACAACACAGAAATGCAAATGTATTCATACTTTGGCTTGAATAATTCCAAACACCCCGAGGCAAATTTTTTGATATCCTGAAATGAATCCTTAGCATACTGGGGATAAACCCTTAATATCCTGGGGATAAACCCTGATTTTCATGCGCTACAGGCGAGAGTGTATAAACTCCAAATCTTATAAAGGTGAAAACCTTTAAACCTTAGAGAGTATGAAAATACCCTTTCGTGAGAGAGGGTGATCAATCCTCATATACCTTCAGGATCCAGGATATGGCCAACAGTAACGAAATTGTCAGCCACTTTTACATGAACTGGTCCCGCTACCTTGAACTATACCTAGATAACTTGCGCTCCAGGCGAGGTGTTTAAACCCAATTCGAAAGAAAGGTGAATACCTTTAAACCTTTAAAGGGATCAGGATCCCTTAAACGTGAGAGAGGGGGCCAATCCTCTAATCTTTCGAGTTATCCTGGGTGCATATCCTGGAGCTATATCCTGAAACATATGCTGCAAAACAACTGTAAACTAAGGTGGGTGTTAGCTTGGCTAACACCCCTCCGATGCTTAAGTCAGTATTGGGTTCAAGATAATAAACGAATATATTTAAAAGAGAAAGAATACATACCGTCCTGAGATAGAAATTAAATTCTATTCTTACTTGAAATAAAGCTTTAAGTGGATTGCATTCCAGGATCACGGTAACATGTCCCCTTCCATACTCTTGAGTCGATATGCTCCTTTCCCCGCTGCTGACTCAACTTCATATGGTCCTTCCCATTTTGGAGCTAGCATGCCATCGGCATGATTAGTGGTATTTTGAAAAGCCTTTCTTAGCACCCAATCACCAACTCGAAATCTTCTAGTCCTTATATTATTGTTATATGCTCTGGAAATTCTTTGTTGATATGCTGCCATCCTTAGCCTTGCTGCATCTCTTTTTTCGTCTATTGTCACGGCCCCCGACCCGGTTTGACCCGTTTCAGGAGCCGCGGGACAGAAATCCCGTGGTATTTAATTAACAGCGGAAGTTTTCTTCAGGATCTTTTTAAAACTGAAATATTTCCCGATTATTTTATTTCACAACTCGGGATAAAACCCGGTAATTTACAATCTTGAGATTTCACAAACAAATCTTTTATTTTACAAAACATGTTTCTTTATTTTATACTAAGCCACTTCCTTAAGCTGATAGTGCTTCGCGGCACTTTTCCTGGATCACAACAGATCACCTTAAACATGTTTGAAAAAGGTTTTGTCAGCGGGAAATACTGAGTGAATCATTCTATTTACTAAAACGACACATTTGTTATAATTTACAGTATTAAGAGCAATTACAATGTTTCAGATATCAACCAACTACCCTCGGTATTTGTTACTCGACTCGTTTCTGTGACTATGGTCATATCACCCATTGGCTAACTCGTTGTCCAATGGTGAAGATTATCAAGTAATGTATACAAAACCCCACATACCAGCTGTAATATGGTGATTACAAATACTTAATTCCTGTAATTATAACTTTGAAAATAAACATGCTTTTGTAAATAGATTTGATAAAAAGAGAATGACTCACATTGCAGATTTAATTTGAGCAGAGCCTAGCCTACTGATTAGCATTGTTAACCTAATTTAAATAATAATGCACACAAAACTGGGTTAGTAATCAATACAGCATTTACGATAACTCACGAGATCAACCCTCACAACGAATGACAAAGTGCTATGCTTAAACATCCATCGAATTAACGACTAATGACAAAGCATCACCCTAATGTGGGCAGCACTTAAACATCCATTGAGTACATTGATCGATCGGAAAATGAATCGTAATAGCGATTGAGTTATTACCCTGATTGCGGCGTCGATTAGTGAATCGTGTGTGTTAATTGTGGTAAACAGAGCATAACTCCGTGTATATTTCGACTTTGTTCGTCGTTCAAGTGCCCAATTTCCAGTCCCAACCTCTGCTATTTATACATGAAATTGGACAAGCTTACGGACCGTAAGCCTCTTTCCTTACGGTCCGTAAGGGACACAAAATAGCTATAGGGTAGCCACGTGTGGGACTAGGCCTGCTGACTTGACAGTTTCTCAAAATTCGTTTTTTGACAACATGATTTTAAGATAATCGTGACTAGGGTTTACCCCCCTGAGTTTTAGGGGCCCTGATCCTGATTCCGATTGTTCTGAAAATTTTAGGGTTTGTGCAGAATCAGTTGGTTATCTTAATTAGGGTTTCCTATTGGATAATTAAAATAATAAATATGACTTTTGATGAGAGTTGTTACATTCTCCCCACCTTAATAAAAAATCTCGTCCTCGAGATTTATTGGAATAATTGAGGATACTTTTTCTTCATCTCAGATTCCAGCTCCCAAGTGTATTCAGCTCCTTTCTTTGAATCCCATTTTACTTTAACTAGCACTAGTCGTTTGTGCTTGAGAAACTTCACTTTTCTGTCTTCTATCTGAAGAGGTTTCTCAACAAATTGTAATTTTTCGTTTACCTTTATATCTTGGAGAGGTACTACCAAAGATTCGTCTGATAGACATTTCTTAAGATTGGATACATGAAATACATCATGTACTCCAGCTAACTCTTCTGGTATTTGTAAACGATAAGCAACTGGTCCTATACGTTGGATCACTGGAAATGGTCCTACGTACCTTGGACTTAGCTTTCCTTTCTTACCAAATCTAACAACTCCTTTCCAAGGAGAAACTTTCAATAATACTCTGTCTCCAATTTGGAATTCTAACGGCTTGCATCTACTATCTGCATAACTCTTCTGGCGATCCCGAGCAGTCTTCAGCCTTTCCTTGATTTAAGTAATCTTATCAGTCGTCTCTTGTACTATTTCAGGACCTGACAATTGATTTTCTCCTATTTCTGCCCAACAAACTGGAGTTCTGCACTTTCTTCCATACAGTGCCTCGAATGGGGCAGTTTCGATACTTGAATGATAACTATTGTTATAGGAGAATTCAATTAATGGTAAGTGATCGTCCCAATTCCCACCAAAATCTATTACACATGCTCGAAGCATGTCTTCTAGAGTTTGGATCGTCCTTTCACTTTGCCCGTCTGTTTGTGGATGATATGCCGTGCTTAGGTTTAGTCGAGTTCCCATTGCTTGCTGGAAACTTTTCCAGAAATGAGAAGTGAAATGACTATCCCTATCCGAAACAATGGAGAGTGGAACTCCATGTAAAGATACTACTTCATCTACATACAACTTTGCCCAATCTTTCCATGCTAAAGGTTTCTTTCATTGGTAGGAAGTGAGCTGATTTGGTTAATCGATCCACAATTACCCAAATCGCATCATTACCATTTCTGGTTTTGGGTAACTTAGTAACAAAATCCATTGTTATGAGTTCCCATTTCCATACAGGCATCTCTAATTGTTGTAGTAGACCTGAAGGTTTCTGATGTTCTGCCTTAACTTGTGAACAAGTAAGACACTTAGAAACATATCTAGCTATATCCTTTTTCATTCCTATCCACCAAAAGCTATTTCTTAAATCTTGGTACATCTTATTGTTCCCTGGATGAATTGTATACCTTGACTTATGGGCTTCTTCTAGAATTTTATTTCTTAATTCTCCTTGCTTAGGTACCCAAATTCTGCTTTTGTGGAATCTCCAAATTCCATCAGCTCCTTGCTTTAATTCTTTTATTTGTCCCTTCATTCCTTCAGCATCATCTTGGATTACTGTTTCCTGAACATTCTTTATTTGTTCCATTAAATCTAATTGTAGATTTAATCTGAGAGCACGAACTCGTCTTTGGTTCTCATGATACTTACGACTTAAAGCATCTGCAACCACATTTGCCTTTCCTTCATGATATTGAATATCATAGTCGTAGTCGCTTAATATTTCCATCCACCTCCTTTGCCTCATATTTAACTCTTTTTGCCCAAATATATATCTTAAACTTTTATGATCTGTATAGACAGTAAACTTACTTCCGTACAGATAATGTCTCCAAATCTTAAGGGCAAAAATTACGGCTCCTAATTCTAAGTCATGAGTCGTATAGTTTTCTTCGTGCTTTTTAACTGTCTTGAAGCATACGCAATTACCTTCTTGCGTTGCATAAGCACACATCCAAAACCTAGTTTTGAAGCATCACAATATACTTCAAAATCTTCAGTTTCTTCTGGTAAGGCTAAGATTGGAGCATTGGTTAAATTATGTTTCAAAATTCTAAAGGCTTCTTCTTGTTTAGGTCCCCATTCAAACTTAACGGCTTTACAGGTTAGCTTAGTTAACGGTACAGCTATCTTGGAAAAATCCTTAATTAACCGTCTATAGTAGCCAGCTAAACCTATAAAACTTCTAATTTCCATTGCAGTTTGTGGAACCTTCCAATTGGTAATTGCCTCGATCTTAGCAGGATCTACATGAATATCTTCGTGATTCACCATGTGTCCTAAGAATTGCACTTCTTGCAACCAAAATTCACACTTCGAGAATTTGGCGTACAGTTTTTCTTTTCTTAACAAAGTTAAGAGTACATGCAAATGCTGACAATGTTCGTCCTGACTTTTGGAATAAATAAGTATATCGTCTATGAAGACAATTACAAATTTATCCAAATATGGTTTACAGATCCAATTCATCATGTCCATGAATGCTGCAGGTGCATTCGTTAACCCAAAGGGCATGACTGTAAACTCGTAATTACCATACCTAGTTCTGAAAGCTGTCTTAGGTATATCTTCTTCTTGTACCTTTAATTGATGATATCCGGAACGTAAGTCGATCTTAGAAAAATATCTAGCCCCTTGAAGTTGATCGAATAGATCATCAATCCTAGGTAATGGGTATCGATTCTTAATTGTAACCTTATTCAATTCTCTATAATCAATACACATTCTCATCGAACCATCCTTTTTCTTAACAAACAATACTGGCACTCCCCACGGGGATGAACTAGGTTGTATGAAACCTTTACTTAGTAATTCATCTAATTGCTTTTTCAGTTCTAACATTTCTGTGGGTGCTAACCGATAAGGTGCCTTGGCTATCGGTATAGTTCCTGGAATTAGATGAATCCTAAATTCTACCTCCCTATCTGGTGGTAATCCTGGTAATTCTTCTGGGAATACCTCAGGGTATTCGGAGACTACAGGAATTTCCTTAAGTTCTTTTCCCTTAGTACTAATGATTACTGAAATCATATATACTATTCCTTATTTTCGTTCATAATTAGCAACTTTCATTACTGATATGAACTTCATAGGCTTACGTGGTTTATCTCCTGTAATCACAATTACTTCTCCGGTGGGTGCGTGAATTTCTATAGAGTTCTTATCACAGAGAATTCGAGCATGGTTGGCTACTAACCAATCCATTCCTAAAACAACATCGAATTCGGCTAATTTCATAGGTAATAGATTTGCAAAGAATTTATGACCTGAAAGTTCTAATTCTACATTTTGCAAAACCTTATTTGTTTTAACTGAATTCCCATCAGCCGTTTCGACTGTAAAAATCTGCCTAATATTGGTTAAGGGTATATTAAGAGCTTGGCAGAATGAAGTATTGATAAAACTTTGGTTCGCACCAGAGTCAAATAATACTTTGGCGTAAATGTTGTGAACTAGAAACGTACCAGCTATCACATCTGGAATCATCTCTGCTTCTTGAGTAGTCAGCTGGAATGCTCTGACATTCTTCTTACTAGCTCCGTCGGCTGTCTTGGCTTTGTTGTCTGCTGATTTGACCAATTTAGGACATTCTGGTCTAAAATGTCCCTTTTCACCACAGTTATAGCAGATCGTTGTTTTCTTTCTGCAGTCTTCTTCACGATGTCCTACCATTTTGCAAAAATTGCAGGTTACATTACATCTTCCATAATGTTTTCTTTTGCAATTCTTGCAGAATGGCAGAGTTGAGGATTTTCCCGTTCCTCTTTTCTTGAAGTTGCTTTTATTACCCGTACGAAATCCTTGGGTAATTTTCTGAGCCAGTTCCTTCTTCCTGTTTTCATCTTGCGTGCGTACCAGTTCGTCAGTTAGGGTATTGGCTAATTCCATAGCATCGTCAATCGTACGAGGTCTCGCAGCTTTAACGATGTTACGGATTTCACTAATCAATCCCCAAATATAGCGAGATATGAGTACCGGTTCTGGCGAAGCCAGTGTTGGTACCACTCTAGCATATTCAAAGAATGTCGAAGTATAACCGCGACAATCTACACCCATCATTCTATGGTTTAAAAACTTATTTGCCATTTGATCTTTTTCATATTCGGGACAGAATTTTCTTTCTACAAGACTCTTAAATTCTTCCCATTTCATGGCATAAGCCTTATTTCTTCCTTTAGCCTGTAGCACCTTGTTCCACCATTCAAGCGCCCCTTCTTTGAAAAGGTTTGACGCGTACATGACCTGATCATCCTGAGCACATTTACTTATGGCAATTACTGCCTCGGTTTTCTCTAACCAACTCAGTGCCGCAGTCGCTCCTTCATTGCCTGCAAACTCAGTGGGTTTACAAGCAAGAAATTCTTTATAAGTGCAACCAGGTGTTGCGGCTTTCATCTTCTTAGGAAGCGGAGCTTGCCGTGGTTCATTATCATGATTAACATGATTATTGCCTCTGTTTATGCTATTACTGAAGTTATCTTCAGAAATACGTTTGTTAGGAACGATTTGTTGCGGTTCTATTGGAGTTTTAACAGCAGCAACGATTGCTGGAATAGCATTGGCTATCCCTTGAGCAACAATTTCTGGAATAGCGTTGGCTATCCCTTAAGCAACGATATTTTCTATATCCTGCCTAGTCATATATTGATCCCCCGGTTGTTGCTCAGATTGATTAACTTCGTTAACTGGTTCATTATTAGCGTTTTCCATCTGATAATATATATAATTTATTAGTATCAAACTAACAATTAAACAAAACAATTATACAGAGTTCGTAACACCAATATAGCCAAAACTATCGATTTCTCGATTTCCATTTATATTTAATAGTATTCATCAATACACACCATTATCTTACAAAGTTTTATTTGTAGTTATTTTACAGACTGATTTTACTTATTACTATTACACCACTACAGTTCCATAAACCTCCTATCTTTTGTCAGTTGATTGTCTAGTAACGGCGTTCCCTCTTATCGTAATTCCAGGAGATCTGTCCCAAAATCTCTTGGATCCTATTCCCAGCATCCATTAGTTCTTTGTCAAAATGACAGAGTTCAGCCATATTCTCGTTACTCATTGGTGGATTTGGTAAAGGTTCTGGATTGTACTGAGGAAAAAGCTTATAGGGATTGTTTTGTAACTGTATTTCATTAGTCAACCATTCGTCTATTTGCGAGTGGATTGAAGGGTTTGGAATAGTTGGTTCTAAATTCATTGGTAGTTGTGTTTCAAGAGAGTGAATAAAAACATTTTCATTAACAGGCTTAATGGTATTATAGTTTGCCATTATAAAATCTAGCTCTTCCTGAGATGGTAACCCCTCAATTTGCCTAGAGCTTTCCCCAATTTCCATTTTCTTAGGCTTGGGTTTCTCGAGAGGTAAAGCGTTGAATTCTATAGGTTCTTCTATGTCTGGTATATATCTATTGAAATCTCTGGAAACTTCTATTCTTACTGGATAAAGATTTAAATTCTGAAAGGCGTCAGACAAGTCACTCATGCTGTTTAAATATGCAAAACAATCAAAATTTATTAAGTCAAAATTTTATAACAAAATTTCATAGAAAATCTTTAAATATTATTCCAGACTGTGTAACTATAAATAACTGAAAATTAAAACACACTAAGGTTTACTTATTTATTTACTGGGTAAGGTTTCTAGACTGTAGGTAATCCGAGTGCTAAAATTTTAAGTCAGATTATTTTAAAGATTTGTATTTATTGCTACAATGACTAGCATATAAAGATCTCCCCATACTGTACCCAATTAATCAGATAATAAAACACATAATCACAAAATAGTAATTAATAAAAATTAAGTATTTTCTAAATACTTAATTGGCTTAAATCAGTGGCTCTGATACCACCTTTTTCTGTCACGGCCCCGACCCGGTTTGACCCGTTTCAGAAGCCACGGGACAGAAATCCCGTGGTATTTAATTAACAGCGGAAGTTTTCTTCAGGATCTTTTTAAAACTGAAATATTTCCCGATTATTTTATTTCACAACTCGGGATAAAACCCGGTAATTTAAAATCTTGAGATTTCACAAAGAAATCTTTTATTTTACAAAACATGTTTCTTTATTTTATACTGAGCCACTTCCTTAAGCTAATAGTGCTTCGCGGCACTTTTCCTGGATCACAACAGATCACCTGAAACATGTTTGAAAAAGGTTTTGTCAGCGGGAAATACTGAGTGAATCATTCTATTTACTAAAACGACACATTTGTTATAATTTACAATATTAAGAGCAATTACAATGTTTCAGATATCAACGAACTACCCTCGGTATTTGTTACTCGACTCGTTTCTGTGACTATGGTCATATCACCCATTGGCTAACTCGTTGTCCAATGGTGAAGATTATCAAGTAATGTATACAAAACCCCACATACCGGCTGTAATATGGTGATTACAAAGACTTAATCCCTGTAATTATAACTTTGAAAATAAACATGCTTTTGTAAATAGATTTGATAAAAAGAGAATGACTCACATTGCAAATTTAATTTGAGCAGAGCCTAGCCTACTGATTAGCCTTGTTAACCTAATTTAAATAATAATGCACACAAAACTGGGTTAGTAATCAATACAGCATTTACGATAACTCACGAGATCAACCCTCACAACGAATGACAAAGTGCTATGCTTAAACATCCATCGAATTAATGACTAATGACAAAGCATCACCCTAATGTGGGCAGCACTTAAACATCCATTGAGTACATTGATCGATCGGAAAATGAATCGTAATAGCGATTGAGTTATTACCCTGATTGCGGCGTCGATTAGTGAATCGTGTGTGTTAATTGTGGTAAACAGAGCATAACTCCGTGTATATTTCGACTTTGTTTGTCGTTCAAGTGCCCAATTTCCAGTCCCAACCTCTGCTATTTATACACGAAATTGGACAAGCTTACGGACCGTAAGCCTCTTTCCTTACGGTCCGTAAGGGACACAAAATAGCTATAGGGTAGCCACGTGTGGGACTAGGCCTGCTGACTTGACAGTTTCTCAAAATTCGTTTTTTGACAGCATGATTTTAAGATAATCATGACTAGGGTTTACCCCCCCCCCCCTTGAGTTTTAGGGGCCCAGATCCTGATTCCGATTGTTCTGAAAATTTTAGGGTTTGTGCAGAATCACTTCGGTGTCTCAATTATGGTTTCCTATTGGATAATTAAAATAATAAATATGACTTTTGATGAAAGTTGTTACATCTATAGTATCCAAATCTCGACATAAGGCTTCAAGATTCTGTTCAGGATCCTGTAGGATAGATCTTGCAGTAGGTATCACCATTGTCGTTGGAATCACTGCTTCTGCTCCAAATACCAAGGAAAATGGGGTTTGGCCAGTTGCATTCTTTACCGTTGTCCTATCAGCCCACAAAACGAAGGGTAATTCTTCTGCCCATCTTCCTTTTTTGGCTCCAAGTCTCTTCTTTAAGTTATTGACAATTATCTTGTTCGAGGATTCAGCTTGTCCATTCGCTTGAGGATGTACCGGAGTAGACGTGATCATTTTGATTCCCCAACTCTTGCAAAAGTCAGTAGTCCCCTTGCTTATAAAATGGGACCCATTATCACAAATGATTTCAGCTGGTACCCCAAACCTGGTCAGGATATTCCTCTTTATGAAGGATACTACTTCTTAGTCTCTAACTTGAACAAATGCTTCAGCTTCAACCCATTTAGAAAAATAATCCGTCATCGCTAGCATAAAGACTTTTCCTCCCGGAGCTTTTGGTAACTTCCCTACTATATCCATCCCCCATTTCATGAATGGCCAAGGGGAAGCTACAGGATATAGTGGTTCAGCTGGTTGATGTAGTATGTTACTATTCCTTTAACATGCATCACACCTTCGAGCATATTCTGCAGCATCTTTCCTCATCGTTGGCCAATAATATCCTGTCCTTAACACTTTCGAGAACAATGATCTGCCCCCAGTGTGGTTACCACAATCCCCTTCATGTATATCCTGAAGTACTTCTTTGGCTTCGGGATCCTCCAAGCACCTCAAATACGGTCCTGCAAGAGATTTCTTGTATAAAACATTATTTATAATAGTGAATCGTGATACCTTCATCCTAAATGCCTTAGGACTTTCATCTCCGGGGATGTGTCCTTCCTTGAGATGTCTCACGATTGGAGCCGTCCAGGATTTAGGATCCTTTTCAGGATAATCTGCTCCAGGATCCTGAATACCCGCTACTTCTTTATCCTGAGGATTCGTTGCAGGATACAAGATATGTAATATTGGTATTTGGGTCCCTTCTGGTATCCTGATTGATGATCCCAGGTTTGCTAAGGCATCTGCTTCAGCATTATCCTCCCTTGGTACCTGTTCAAGTATAAAAACATCGAAATATCCTGCTAATTTTTTGAGAATATCGAGGTATTCGATTAATTTCTCACCCTTAACTGCATAGGATCCATTAAAATGGTTAGTAATTAACAAGGAGTCAACATATACTTGCAAATTCTTGATATTCATATTCTTAGCTAACTCTAATCCTGCAATTAAAGCCTCATACTATGCTTCATTATTAGTAGCAGGGAATTCACACCTAATAGCCTGGGGTAATATGTCCCCCTGTGGCGATTTTAGTAGTATTCCCAATCCTACTCCTCTTACATTAGATGCACCATCAGTATATAATGTCCAGGATCCTGAGGATTCTCCTAACTGTTGGACTTCTAGGTCTACCTCATCCTGAATGTCACTACTGAAATCAGCCACAAAGTCAGCTAAAGCCTGAGACATTATGGCATTTCTAGGTTCATATACTAAATCATAAGCACTCAACTTTACTGACCACTTAGCCATCCTGCCTGACATCTCTGGTTTGCTAAGCACGTTTTTGACAGGATAATTTTTTTTAACATGAATCCTATGTGTCTCAAAGTAATGTCTAAGCTTCATAGATGCCATAACTAATGCTAGTATCAATTTTTCTAAATGAGAATATCTAGTTTCAGCATTTAACAAACTTTTACTAACATAATAAACAGGATATTGCTGACCTTCATGATCCTTTATAAGGACGGCACTTACAGCATTCCCTGATACTGCGAGGTATAGGGATAGTGGTTTACCATTCTCAGGTTTCATCAGTAGAGGTGCAGTTGAGAGATATTTCTTCAAATCCTGCAGAGCTGCTTCATGCTTCTCTTCCCATTCGAATTTCTTATTCTTCTTCTTCAGGATATCATAAAACTCTTTGCATTTTTCTGAGGATCTTGAAATAAATCTGTTTAATGCTGCCACTCGCCCCGTTAATCGTTGAACATCCTTCATATTTGAGGGTGATTTAATATCCAAGATGGTTTTAATCTGCTCCGGGCTCGCCTCTATTCCTCTTTTGGTCACCATATATCCTAGAAATTTTCCTACCCCCACTCCGAAATGACACTTTGCAGGATTTAGCTTCATGTTATATTGATCCAGGATATCAAATGCTCCTTTAATATCCTGGAGGTGATCCTGACCTTTCCTTGATTTTACCACCATATCGTCAATGTATACCTCCATGGTGTCCCGCAGCTTGTCTTTGAACATCATGTTTACCAATCTTTGGTATGTTGCACCTGCATTTTTCAAGCCAAAAGGCATAGCCGTATAACAATAAATACCTGTGGGTGTCATGAAGGCAGTATCCTCCTGGTCAGAAGGCTCCATTTGAATCTACTGAAATCCTGAGGATGCATCCATGAAGGTCAACATTTCATGCCCAGCAGTAGCATCCACCATTACATCAATGTGAGGAAGAGGAAATGGGTCTTTAGGACAAGCCTTATTCAAGTCTGTGTAGTCCACACAGACTCTCCATTTCCCATTTTTCTTCTGTACCACGACTATGTTCGCTAGCCATCTTGGAAACTTGACTTCTCTGATCATTCGAGACTTCAACAATCTTTCAACTTCCTATTGGATAATCGTATTCCGCTTAGGAGCAAATTTTCTTCTTTTTTGCTGAACAGGCTTGAATGATCTGTCGATTCCAAGCTTGTGAGTGATAATGTCTTTGGATATGCCTGTCATATCCTCATGCTTCCATGCAAACGTTGACATCCTGCATTTCAAAAAGTTAGTTAACTACTCTTCAATGTCCTGAGGGATATTGGTTCCTACGAGCACCAAGATATCAGGATTATCCTGATTCAGGATAATTTTCTTCACATCCTGCTCCGAATCCTCCACGATATCCTGGGCCCGCATCTTTAATTGCTATGCTGTACTAGGCTTGGTTGAGAATTTCATCGAGGATGAGTAGCATTCTTTCGCCTCCTGCTGATCACTTTCAACCTTGACAACTCCCCAAGGGGTAGGGATCTTGATGCATTGGTGATATGTTGATGGCACAGCCTTCATATCATGAATCCATGGTCTTCCCAGTATGATGTTATAGCAGGATAGAGAATCCATCACACAGAAACGTTGTATCGAGTTGACTCCTTCAACATATACTGGTAACTTTATCTCTCCCACTGTGTTCCTAGCCTCTCCACTGAACCCAACAAGCACGGTGGACTTTGAAGTGATATCCATCGGAGATACATTCATTCTCTTCAGAGTTTCTAGTTGGATTATGTTGACGGAGCTGCCATTATCAACCAGTATCCTGCGTACAAAATGGTTAGCCACATATAATGTTATTACCAGAGCATCATGATGAGGATCCTGGACAGTATCCCTGTCATCAGCATCAAATGTGATCACTTTGTCAGTTGTGAGGGTAGTCATCCTGACAGGTTTGTCTCCCCTTTCGGCCTTAGCTTCTCTTGCGTGTCTCTTTGCCGCCGAATACGAAGTCCCACAGATGTCGGATCCTCCCAAAATAAAGTTGATTATCTTGGCATCCGCGGGAGGTGACACTGCTCGCTCAGGATCCTTCTCAGTATCCTGACCCTTATTCTTCTTCCTTCCTAAGAGATCTTTCAGATATCCCTTGCTTAGAAGATAGCTTATTTCTTTCCTTAGAGCAATGCAATCCTCAGTTACATGTCCGAAATCTTCGTGGAAGGCACACCATTTTGACTTATCTTTCCAATCGGCTTTTTGTTGATTTTTTCGAGGCCACCTAGCCTTGTCTCCTAAACCCTGCATGGCATACATCAATTCAGGAATGTTACCAGAAAAGCAATATTCAGACAATTCAGGATATTCTTCAGGATCCTCGTCTTCGATAGCATTCACTTTCTTGTTTTCATTTCTACCATATGGCTTAGGGAGATATGGCTTAAATGAGGATTCTGACATCCTGTTAGTTGACTCATAGGTGTTGGATGAGTTCATCCTCTCTTGCATCTTTCTGTCATCCTCCAATCGAATATATCTTAGGGCCCTGTTTCGAGCTTCATCCAAGTTCCTGCATGGGTTCATTACAAGGTCTTGGTAGAATTGAGAATCCTTTTGTAGCCCCATCTTTAAAGCTTGCACAGCTGTTGCAATGTCAAGATGCGGAATGTCTAAGAATTCCCGACTGAACTTGTTCACATAATCCCTTAGGGATTCTTGAGGCCCCTGTGTTATCCTGTAGAGGTCACTTGTTAGTTTTTCAAAGCTTCTACTACAAGAAAACTGACTATTAAATAAATTCACTAGGTGAGCAAATGATGTAATCGAGTGAGAAGGAACATTTAGGAGCCATTTCAAGGCTGATCCTGTTAAGGTAGAACCAAAACCTTTGCACAAGCATGCTTCCTTGAGCTCCGGAGGGATAGGGTTAATCTCCATCCTTTCCCTATACTGAGCAATATGCTCTTCAGGATCCGTAGTTCCATCATAAAGCTTCATGTTGGGGGTTTGAAATCTCTTTGGAATCTCAGCATCACAGATAGGATATGCAAAGTGAGATATCCTGTGGCTGTCTTGGGACACTTCCGGGATTGGCTGGACCACTCCAGGTACACTGGATATCATGTCCTTCAACTTCTGAAGCTCCCTAGTAAATGCTGATGTTACACCTGTATCCTGCAAAGATCCACTATTGTTAGCAACATGAGTATTATTATTATTTGATATGTTACCCGTAGGAGGATTCTGCACATATCCTGAAGCATATCCTGAGCTCCTCATGGTTGACATCCTGATCGAGGAGGGTATTTCAGGAGTATGATTCTGAGGAAGGCTGGGCACAATATTCCCCCTATTATCCTCAGTGTACACGGCCGAACTGAAGTTCAAACTTCTGGGTTGTAGTGGAGTGACGACATCCCAAGCAGATCTGCTCGAGCCAGACTTCAGGAGTTGTATTTCCCTTAACAGCATTTGGTTTGTTTCCTATTGCTGCCTCATTTGTTCCTGCACACTTCCAAATAAGGTTAGAATTTCATCATTAGAGGCTAAAATGGGAGCAGAACCCTGAACACTCCGAGTAGGGATGATATCCTGAGGTTGTGAAGAGGCTGGCATCCTTGGAGGAGGTGGTGGGAGCACCGAACCGGTAGTAGCAGAAGTCGTAGCAGATACAGTGGAGGAGCTCATGTTTGATCTTGAGGCCATTGTAAACAATGTGGCAAAAAGTTTTGAAAATAGAAAACCGATTAATGATTTCACAAAGATTTTTAGTAAAGAGAGCACCACTTGCCCCACGGTGGGCGCCAAATTGTTTTGGTCAAAAATTACCGAAGCAATTAAGTGATCAAATTAGTTAAGTGAGGTAGTGTGCTAAAAAGTGTGTTGAAAATATGCTGATTAAGTTGTTTGAAAAAAAACAGTATTCAGGATACGGCTCAGGATATTGAGCTGTATCTACGATCAAACAATGAGAAAAAAGTAAAGGGGGTGACACGAGATATACGAGGAAAGCCCTTGATCAATCTAGATCGCCGGCATAAAACCTCGGGAGCTGACAATCGCAGCTGCCTTGTTCTTCTTATTGCTTTGAACTTCAGGATACAGTGCAGGATATTGACCAGATCGCTAAGTGTTACAATGCTTTTGTGCGAAAGTGAAAATTGCTAGAGAGCGAGTGTAAGAGTGTAGTGAGTGTTGATGTGATGTCCTATTCGATCTGGTATACCCACCTATTTATAGTAACGAATTACAAACGAAAATTCCTATAAACATGGGATGCTCCGAATATTCCATTGTAAACGTTGTAGACCGAGTAATGCGGCTTCAACGTCTTTATTTGAACGACTTGGACCGAGTCTTCCGCGGAATGAGTCCTTGTGAACGTTGCTAGCTTCTAACCCACGTATCTGCATATAATCCGTTAGTGATCCTGAGGATACCATTCAGGATGTTACCAATATCCTGAATCAGCATCCCGGATGTGAACAAATATCATAAAACCAAGATATAACCCAAGATATTTCTCAGGATATGGGCTCAGAAATCTTCCCGTTGGTAATATCACGCTAGGGTTTTTTTATGATACAAACACGATTAGGATGATAAGTATTGGCTGTTCATATGAAAAATGCAAACTGCTAGACCGATTGGTAATATCACGATGTATGGAACAACAATTTATTATGAGTATAATGATATGTTCACGTGGTTGATGAAATAGTGATGGAAACTATTTTGTTTTGGACTGTTTTGATGAAATGTTGAAAACCCTAAATGATGAACTGTTTGAAGATGTTATGTATTTGAAATTGTTGTGTTTTGATCTGATTTGGTAAGTGTACGGTATAATAAAACATGTTAAGGAAACCTGATTGGCTCGTACAAGTTGGATAAGGTTCTAGAAGGATACTGTTAGGGATAGAATTTCACAGCTTATGGATCACGGATCCTCAGTTCAGTTTGAATTAAGGATATTCTCAGAAGATGCTGCAAGAATAAGGATCCAGGATCCTCATTATTATCCTAAACTAACAATTGTTTCCATCATGTTTTGACTCATTTTGCAGGTGTATTCGAATGAGACTTGGTTCGACCGATATTCTAGGGGAATATACTTGATGATTCTGCACGTGCAAGGACTCTATGACCGTTATGCTGATCGTGGTGAACTTGCACCTTTTGCGGATAGTTAGTTAGCATAGTTAGTTTCTATTTTTAAACGGGGATACAAGCTTGATTTAGATATTATCAGCAACACATGAACACTACACTCGAACTCTCTGCAACTTGTTGGTGATTACACACATTTGCACAATAGTGATCCTTGTACCAAGCTTGATATCTCATCCCAATTTGTAAACTTTATTTGTTTAATATAGTTGGTGATCGGTGTTAGGGCATGGATTTTGTGCTAAGGATCATCTATCCTGAGACTAGGCATGGATCACGGATCCTTAATGGATGATGCAGGGAGTCTGAGGATCCAGAGTCTGAGGATCACAGGATCCTTAGCAGAACTTATGATTTCTAACAATTGTCACGTTTTTAATGTTTATACGCAGATAATGGACTTAGTGGACTAAATCTCAGCTAGAATCTCGGGAATATTCGTTCAAGATGCCCCACATGTGGTATTTTCACAACGGTTATGGGAAATGAACGTGGGAGCTTCCTTATTTTTCGCAAAGTTAGTTGTTAGCAGTTTTTCCTATTATTTTAGGGGATATTGAGCTGGTAGAACACACAAGTTTCGACACAACACCTCTGCTACTCGCTCTCCAACACACACACACACACTAGAATTCATTGTAACAAGCTCAATATCTTCCAAAGTTGTAATCTTTTTATGCAATATAGTTGGTGATCGGTAGTTTCCATCACCCGAGGTTTTTTATGCCGGAGATCTTCTAAAGATCAAGGGCTTTTTCCTCGTATAAATCTCAGTGTTCATCGTTGATTTTTCGTTCATACATTTGTTCATTGATTCAAGCATCATACCTCACAAAATAAGATTTGGTTGCATTATCCTAGTCTGATTTTTTACTAAAACAGTTTGGCGCCCACCGTGGGGCAATTGTTGCTTCATTTCTGAGAAATTTTGTTCATTTCGGTCATTTCGGTTCATTACCTTCGACCACATGGCTTCTCAGGAAAAAACTACTTCAAGTTCCATGTCGGCGGTTTCCTCATCACATGGCATTCCACCATTGCATCATATTCCCCCTGCATTCCAGAAGAATGCTTCGAAGAAGACAACCCCCGTTTTCACAAAACCAACTGTTGTTTCTTCATCTACACTTACTAACAGTGATCTTTATGCATTGATTTTGCAGATGAGAGGATACATGCAACAACAGGACGAAACTAATGGCAGGATCCTTCGCGAAATTAATAAAATCAGCAGAGGATCATCCCCCTTTGCTGCCGAGGTCGCTGAATTTCGACACTCCGGTCATAACTTCCCAGCACTTTGCAGCTCCAGATGTCCAATACCAGGGTGGATCAACAGGAACGCGTTCTGGATCATCGGCAATGTCTCAGGCTCAAGGATCCTCTTTCCAGCCTTCAGGAACCTCATTTCAGCATCAGGGATGCTTCACCAGTTTAGGAGGATGCATGGGGACGTAGCTGATTCAAGGATCCTCTCAGGTTCAAGGATCCTCTCAGGTTCAAGGATCCTCCTCTCAGGTTCAAGGATCCTCTCAGGTTCAAGGATCCTCCTCTCAGGTTCAAGGATCCTCCTCTCAGGTTCAAGGATCATCTCAGGTTCAAGGATCCTCTCAGGTTCAAGGATCCTCCTCTCAGGTTCAAGGATCCTTTCAGGTTCAAGGATCCTCTCAGGTTCAAGGATCCTCTCATGTTCAGGGATCCTCTGAGGTTCAAGGATCCTCCTCTCAGGTTCAAGGATCCTCCTTTCAGGTTCAAGGATCCAACATCTTCCAGGATCAAGGATACTTAAGGAGTGTGCAACCCGGAAGTTCCGATGTTCATCTAGGAGACTTCATACCAATGCAGACCATTGCTTCTCCTTGTCCCTCGGTTATGCCAGAATCCCGTCAACATGGATTCACATCTGGAATTCCAAACTTGAATCCTTCAGGAGGTAACACTTTGAATAATTTTTGCAATGCTAACCATGGCTTTGTGCAGGATACATGTATCAACCAAGCTATAGCCATAGAATTACAAAAGCTTAAGGATATGATATCCAGCGTTCCAGGAGTGGTTAAGCCCATTCCTGAAATTCCGGATGGAAGCCACAAGATTGCACCACCTATTTGTGATGCAGAGATACCGAAGAGACTTCAAATACCAACCATGAAGCTGTATGATGGTTCAACGGATCCAGAAGAGCATGTAGCTCAATACAGAGAAAGGATGGAGATCAATCCCATCCCGGAGAGGTTAAAAGAAGCATGTCTATGCAAGGGTTTCGGATCCACAGTGACAGGATTAGCTCTTAAATGGCTGCTAAGTCTTCCACCTTACTCTGTTACTTCATTTTCTAATCTGGTTAACTTGTTCAATTGCCAATTTTCATGTAGTAGGAGATTTGAACGATTAACTAGTGATTTATATAGGGTAACCCAAGGTCATGATGAATCACTAAGGGATTATATAACTAAATTTAGTAGAGTATCCTTAGAAATCCCTATCTTAGATATTGCTACTGCTGTTGAAGCTTTTAAAATGGGTTTACTTAAGGATTCTCAATTCTATGATGATCTTGTTATGACACCTTGTAGGAACCTAGATAAGGTAAGGAACAGGGCCCTTAGGTTCATCCGTTTAGAGGATGACAAAAGGATCCAGGAGAGATTGTCAGGATCCTCAAAGCAAGACAAACAAGGATCCTATTTCAAGAATAACTGATCCAAGCAATACTCCAAGCATGACAACCAGAATGTGCATGCTGCGGAACAAGAGGAAGATGACGAGGATTATCCTCCTATTTCTAAATATTGTTTTTCTGCTGATAATAATGAACTAATCCTTGTTATGCAGAATTTAGGCGACAAGGCTAGGTGGCCAAGGAAGGACGACAAACCGCCTACTACCAAAGACAAATCGAAATGGTGTGCTTACCATGAGGTTTCTGGTCATCTCACAGATGAGTGCATAGCGTTAAGGACGGAGATAGGTTATCTTTTGAGCAAAGGATAGTTGAAGGAATTGCTTGGAAGGAAAAAGTCAAGGATCAAGGATTCTAAGAAAGTTCCTGGAAAAGCTCCTCCTCCACCAGCTGATGCTCAAATCATCCATTTCATCTCCGGAGGTTCTCAATAGCTAAAAGACATGCAAAGGAAACAAAGATGGAGAATGGGGACAAAACTATTCGAACTTCCATTCTTATCCAGGAAAAAGTGATATCCTTTGATGAGGATAACCGTGTGGACATTCAGGATCCTCATCACGACGGTTTAGTTATTACACTATTTATATCTAACCAATTTGTTCGCAGGATTCTTATTGATGGGAGAAGCTCAGTGAACATAATCCAGTTGGATGTCTTCAAAAGAATGAACATCCTTGAATCTGATATCATCCCAAGATCATCTGTCCTTGTGGGATTCAGTGGAGAGACAAATATTACATTGGGGGACATCAAACTTCCTATCTATATAGAGGGTGTGAATTATGTTAAAAAAATTCTATGTTATTAATTGCTTATCTTGCTGTAATGTTATCTTTGGCAGGCCATGGATACACGATATGAAGGCAGTCCCCCTCAACATATCATCAATGTGTCAAGCTCCCAACTCTATGAGATATGGTGAAGATAGAAAGTGATCAGCAGGAGGCAAAGAACTGTTACACTTCATCAATGAAGCCAGCCTCCAAGGAGTAAGACGTCATGGAGGCAAGAGAGCAAGACGTCAAGGATATTCTGTTGAACCCAGAGGATCCTGAATCCAAAATTTTTATAGATCCGGGATCCTAGACAGTGTTGAGCAGGACTTAGTATCCTTCTTGGAAAGAAGAAAATCTACCTTTGCTTGGAAACATGAAGATATGACAGGTATATCTAAGAATGTTATTACTCACAAACTTGGTATTGACAGGTCTTTCAAGCCAATACACCAAAAAAGGAGAAAGTTTGCACTTGAAAGGAATGCCATTATCCAAGAAGAGGTAGACAAATTGCTCAAGGCAAGTTTGAATGGACTGATAAGCATGAAGCTGCACTCAAGGTTCTTAAGGATTACCTATCCTCAGCACCAGCCCTGATGAAACCAGAAAATGGAGAATCGTTATCCTTATACTTAGCTATTTCAGCTAAAGCAGTAAGTGTGATCCTAGTTAAGGATCATGAAGGCTCTCAACATCCGGTATACTATGTAAGTAAAATTCTACTTAATGCTGAGGCCAGGTATTCTCATTTAGAGAAATTAATTCTTGATTTAATTATGGCTTCTGCTAAACATAGACATTATTTAGAAACTCACACCATTATTGTGAAAACTAACCTTCCTATCAAGAATGTTCTCAGGAAACTTCAAATGTCAGGTAGAATGGCAAAGTGGGCAATCAAGCTTATTGCATATGACATTAAGTATGAACCCAGGACTGCCATCAAGTCCCAAGCTTTAGCTGACTTTGTGGCTGATTCCAGTAGTGATCTACAAAGGGAAGCTGAATTAGAAGTTCAACAACTTGAGAAGACCAAGGATCCTTAGACACTCCTTACGGATGGAGCTTCAGATGTTAAAGGAACTAGACAAAGCACACTACCAAAATCGCCACAGGGGGGCATTATAACCCAATCCATTGCATGTGAATTCCAAACCACTAATCATGAGGCAGAGTATGAGGCCTTGATAGCAGGTTTGCAATTAGCTAACAATATGAGGATCAGGTATCTTCAAGTATATGTAGATTCTCTATTAATTACTAATGATTATAACGGTTCTTACACTGTCAAAGGTGAAAAGCTAATCAAGTACTTAGAAATAGTCAGGAAACTGGCAGACTCTTTTGCTTTTTTCAGTCTATCACAGGTACCCAGGGAAGAAAAATGCAGAAACTGATGCTCTAGCCAATCTTGGATCATCACTGAAGATTCCAGAGGATGTGAAAATACTCATCATTCATGTCTTAGCCCCTGCTATTGAAGATCACATAGCTATTGAGATAGCAGAGGATTCTGCAATCATACCTAGTGATGGTGCGTAATCAAATTCAGGATCCTGGATCCTTCCGATCCTGAGATATATACAACATGGAGAGATTCCTACAGGAGAAAACCCCAGATCTTTCAAAGTCAAGTTATCTTAATTCACCATACTAAATGACATGTTATACAAGATATCTCTTGCAGGTCCCTAGTTGTGGTGCATTGAGGATCCAGAAATTCAAGAAGTTCTAAAGGATTTTCATGAAGGAGACTGTGGAAACCACGCTTGGGGCAGAGCACTATTCTAAAGGATCCTCAGAACAGGATGCTATTGGCCTATGAGGAAGAAGTATGCTGTGGAATACACAAAGAAATGTAATGCTTGTCAAAGACATAGCATTATCCTTCATCAACCAGCGGAGTTCCTTCATCCTATTATTACCAGATTTGATGGCCAGTTATCAACAAAGAATGGCTGTAGCATACAACAAGAATGTCAGGTTTAGAATATTTCAAGGTCCCTACTTAAGTGAAGCTGAAGCAGGAAAGGGGGTATATCATTTGTTAACAATAGATGGTGACCTCTTACCAAGAGCTTGGAATGTTGTTCATCTAAAGAAATACTTTAAGTAAGAAGGATCAGGGATCCTCAGCGATACCAGTATTCTGATTAAGGATCCTAGATCCTCAAAGGATATATGATTCTACATTTGGTAACACATTACTTTCATTTTCATTCATTTTATGCTTATTACTTATCATAAGGCAAAGATGTTAAACATTTAACATCTATTTTCATAAAGTTTAAGCTTTTGCAGAGTTATTATCATTTTACAGAAGATCAAAGTGGTTGGCCAACTCTCCAAAGTTTATTTGGGCTTGTCCCCAGTTTTTTGGGCTTGTCCCCAGTTTTGGGCCTGTTCCCAGTTTTGGGCCTGTCCCCAGTTTCGCCAGTAGCGCACGATGATCCTTTCATTGTACTGGCTGTATTCAGGATCCTACGTATAATGGTAGACGTACCATACATCCGTTCCTAAGGTTTCTAACGTTTTCACGTTAGCTAAGGTTTCAACATTTTCATGTCGCTCAAGTTTGGATAGTCGCCAGTGAGGGCCATACTCCAGTTTACACAAGTTTATTTGGGCTTGACCCCAGTTTACATCCGTTTATTTGGGCTTGTCCCCAGTTTATTTGGGCTTGTCCCCAGTTTGTTGGGCTTGTCCCCAGTTTATTTGGGCTTGTCCCCAGTTTATTTGGGCTTATCCCTAGTTTGTTGGACTTGTCCCCAGTTTATTTGGGCTTGTCCCCAGTTTTTTGGGCTTGTCCCCAGTTTATGTGGGCTTGTCCCCAGTTTGTTGGGCTTGTCCCCAGTTTATTTGGGCTTGTCCCCAGTTATTATGGGTTCATTCCCAATTATTTGGCTTTGTCCCAAGTTTGTTTTTCTTACAGGATCTTGGAGCTCTAAAGTTATACAAGTTCTGACAATAAGGATCCTGGAAACTTTACTTTTCACACATTTTATTCAGTATTAGTTTACAAGGATATAGAATCCTAACTTGGATTCTCTGGTATGTTATATTCTAACTTTTTCTAAGCTGCAAGTTGTCTCTTATCCTTTTTGGTTAAGGATCATTGATCCACATTTGTCCCAACACTTCAAGTTTTTTGTTAAAAGTTTAACATTATCATCAGATTTCCAATAACTTTCGAGTTATTTGGCGATGATAAATAGAAAGCATACATGGAAAATAAAAAGGGAAGAAACAATTACAGATGTAGCTAAAAAAGTTTAATGTTATTACCCATTCATTATGTATCAAAATCATCTGGCCTGGATTTCACCAGCAAAACCATGGACCATCCACCCAGGCCGGACATGGCTATCTAACAGTTAAAGTGTCTATGTAGATATTAAAGTGCAGGAAGGTTAATAGCGAACGCTGTAGAAGGATCCATTCTCCACAAACAAAAGGATCTTCTGATCTTTAAAGGCACTTGAGGAGTTATCTCTAACTCTATATTTTGCAATGATGATTATAGCAGGTCTTATCAGTGACGACAGGCAGTGTAACGACTAGTTACCAGCAGCAATGGCTAGTCCACTTCTAACGAAAATATGACAGCTGTGAATCCTTATCACAACTGCCATATTGGGGGCAATTGTTAGGGCATGGACTTTGTGCTAAGGATCATCTATCCTGAGACTAGGCATGGATCATGGATCCTTAATGGATGATGCAGGGAGTCTGAGGATCTAGAGTATGAGGATCACATGATCCTTAACAGAACTTATGATTTCTAACAATTGTCACATTTTTAATGTTTATACGCAGATAATGGACTTAGTGGACTGAATCTCAGTTAGAATCTCGAGAATATTCGTTCAAGATGCCCCACATGTGGTATTTTCACAACGGTTATGGGAAAAGAACGTGGGAGCTTCCTTATTTTTCGCAAAGTTAGTTGTTAGCAGTTTTTCCTATTATTTTAGGGGATATTGAGCCGGTAGAACACACAAGTTTCGACACAACACCTCTCCTACTCGCTCTCAAATACACACACACACTAGAATTCATTGTAACAAGCTCAATATCTTCCAAAGTGGTAATCTTTATATGCAATATAGTTGGTGATCGGTAGTTTCCATCACCCGAGGTTTTTTATGTCGGAGATCTTCTAAAGATCAAGGGCTTTTTCCTCGTATAAATCTCGGTGTTCATCGTTGATTTTTCGTTCATACATTTGTTCATTGATTCAAGCATCATACCTCACAAAATAAGATTTGGTTGCATTATCCTAGTCTGATTTTTGACCAAAACAATCGGTAGTTTCCATCACCCGAGGTTTTGTATGCCAGAGATCATTCATTGATCAAGGGCTTTTTCCTCATACAAATCCTTGTGTTCATCATTTATTCCATTCATTTGTTATTCATACATTTGTTCAATTAACCAAGCATCAAACCTCACAAAAATCAGATTTGGTTACATTATCCTTGTGTGATTTTTGACCAAAACAGTTTGGTGCCCACCGTGGGGAAATCGGTGCTTCATTATTGAGAAATCTTTTTCACTTCATTCATTTCTATTCATTACCTTCAACTATATGGCCTCTCACGTGAAAAACACTTCAAGCTCCACGCCGGCAATCACCACTTCACAGGGCATTCCACCTTTGCCTCCTATTCCTTCTGGATCCCAGAAGAATGCTGCGAATGCTGCGAAGAAGACAACCCCCGTTTTCACAAAAGCAACTACTGTTGTTTCTTCTAGTCCTACTAATAATGATCTTTATTCTTTGATTTTTTAGATGAAGGATTACATGCAACAGCAGGACAAAACTAGCGTCAGGATCCTTCGCAAGATTGATGAAATCAAGAAATTGAATAGATCAGTGGAAAATCACCCTCCATTGGTGCCTAGGTCACTGAATTTCGATACTCCAGTCACAACTACCCAGCATTCCACAGCATCAGGTGTCCAGTACCATGGTGGATCATCGAGTATGCATTATGGATCATCAGCAATGACACAGGCTCAAGGATCCTACTTCCAACTTACAGGATCCTCTCTTCAGCCTCAAGGATCCTCCTTCCCGCATCAAGGATCCTTCTCTAGTTCAGCAGGATACATAGGGACGCAGTCAATTCAAGGATCCTACTCTCATTATCCAGGATTCTCATCTCAGGTTCAGGGATCCTCATCCCAGGCTGACGGATCCATGGAATATCCTCCAAAACCTCCAGCTTCGGTGTATCAAGGATCTAATATCTTTTAGGATCAAGGATCCTTAAGGAGTCTACAACCCAGAAGCTCAGAGATTCATTTGGGAGACTTCATCCCTGTTAGGGGTGGATTTTCTAAGCCTAAGGATCACGGATCCTCAAGTGCAGCCAGGATCACGAATCCTCAGTTCCGTTTGAATTAAGGATCCTCAGGAGACGTCGCAGGATCAGGATCCAGGATCCTCATTGTTATCCTAACTCTAACGGTTGTTTTCATTGTATGTGAGCTTGTTTTGCAGGAGTATACGCATGGACTTGGTCTTGCCGATATTCTTGGGGAATATGCTCTCAATATTCTGCACGTGCATAGCCTAATGACCGTTTTGGAAGTCGTGGGTAGGTTGCACATTTAGCGGATAGTTAGTTATTTAGTTTATTTCTATTTTTAAAAAGGGGATAACAACTTGAATTAGAACAAGTTAGCTAATACACACACTCGCAAGCTCTCTGCAATACATTGGCGATTTCATACACTTTTGCACACTAGTGATCCTTGTAACAAGCTTGTTATCATCCCGAGTTGTAATAATCATTTGTTTAATCATAGTTGGTGATCAGTAGTTTCCATCACCCGAGGTTTTTTATGCCGGAGATCATCTCTTGATCAAGGGCTTTTTCCTCGTATAAATCCTTGTGTCACTTGTTCATTTCATTTGCAAGTTGTTCATACATTTTTTCATTGATTCAAGAATCATACCTCACAATAAAAGAATTGGTTGCATTATCCTAGCCTGATTTTTGACCAAAACAATTTGGCACCCACCGTGGGGCAATTGGTGCTTCATTTCTGAGAAATTTTTGTCGTTGTGATCATTTCGGTTCAACCAGATGGCTTCTTCAGCAAAGAACACTTTAAGTTCCATGTCGGCATTCACTTCTTCACAGGGCGTACCACCTTTGCCTCCACCACCTTTTGGATCTCAGAAGAATGCTGAGAATCCTGCGAAGAAACCGACCCCCGTTTTCTCAAAACCACCAACTTCTGCTGTTTCTTCTAGTCCAACTAACAGTGATCTTTTTACTTTGATTTTGCATATGAGGGATCACATACAAGAGCAGGATAAAACCAACGAAAGGATCCTCTGGGAGATTGGTGACATCAAGAAACAGAAGAAATCAGTGGAGGATCACTCTCCTCTGATGCCGAGGTCGTTGAATTTCGACACTCCGGTCATAACTGCCCAGCAATCTGCAGCTCCAGATATCCAATACCGGGGTGGATCAACAGGAATGCGCTCTGGATCATCGGCAATGACTCAAGCTCTAGGATCCTACTTTCAATCTTCAGGATCCTTCTTCCAGCATCCGGGATCCTCTCAGGTTCAAGGATCCTCTCAGGTTCAAGGATCCTCTCAGGTTCAAGGATCCTCTCAGGCTCAAGGATCCTCTCAGGTTCAAGGATCCTCTCAGGCTCAAGGATCCTCATTTCAGGTTCAAGGATCCTCATCTCAGGTTTATGGATCCATGGATTAACCTCCAAGACCCCCAGTCACGGCACATCAAGGATCCAACATCTTTCAGGATCAAGGATTCTTAAGAAGTGTGCAACCCGGAAGTTCAGATGTCCATCTAGGAGACTTCATTCCAATGCAGACCATTGCTTCTTCTGGTCCTTCAGTCATACCTGAATCTCGTCAATATGGATTCACATCTGGAATTCCAATCTTGAATCCTCCGGGAGGTAACACTTTGAATAATTCTTATAACACTAACCATGGCTTTGTGAAGGATACAGGTATCAATCAAGCTATGGCTAGGGAATTACAGAAACTGAAGGATATGATATCCAGTGTTCCAGGAGTGGTTAAGCTCATTCCTGAAATTACAGATGGAAGCCACAGGATATCTCGCTTTGCACCACCCATTTGTGATGCAGAAATCCCAAAGAGGTTTCAAATACCAACCATGAAGCTGTATGATGGCTCAACAGATCCAGAAGAACATGTAGCTCAATACAGAGAAAGGATGGGAATCAATCCCATCCCGGAAAGGTTAAAAGAAGCATGTCTATGCAAGGGTTTCGGATCCACATTAACATGATCAGCTCTTAAATGGCTGCTAAGTCTTCCCCCTTACTCTATTACTTCTTTTGCTAATCTAGTTAGCCTGTTTAATAGTCAGTTCTCATGTAGTAGAAAATTTGAACGATTAACTAGTGACCGATATAGGGTAACACAAGGTCAAAATGAATCACTTAGAGATTATATCATTAAGTTCAGTAAAGAATCCTTAGATATTCCTAATTTGGATATTGCTACGGCTATGGAAGCCTTCAAAATGGGTTTACTCTGGGATTCATTGTTCTACGATGATCTTGTCATGACCCCTTGCAGGAACCTTGATGAAGTGAGAACCAGGGCCCTTAGATTCATCCGATTATAGGATGATAAAAGGATCTAGGAACGACTGGCAGGATCCTCGAAGCAGGAAAAGCAAGGATCATACTTTAGGAATAACAAGTCCAAGTCTTACAACAAATCTGATAGTCAGAACGTGCATGCAGTAGAACAGGAAGAGGATGATGAGGATTATCCTCCCATTTCTGAATATTGTTTTTCTGTTGATAACAATGAACTAATCCTTGCAATGCAGAACCTAGGTGACAAAGCAAGATGGCCCAGAAAAGTGATAAGCCAGCTGCAACAAAAGACAAATCCAAATGGTGTGCATATCATGAGGATTTCAGGCATCTCACTGAAGAATGTATTGCACTGAGAAAAGAGATTGGTTACTTGTTAAGCAAGGGGCATTTGAAGGAGCTTTTGGGAAGAAAAAAGTCAAGGATCCAGGATCCTGAAAAGGTTCCAGAAAGAGCTCCTGCTCCTCCGGCAGATGCACAAGTTATAAACTTCATATCCGGTGGATCAGACATTTGTGGTACTTCCTTTTCAGCAGCCAAAAGACATGCCAAGGAAACCAAGATGGATAATGGGGATAGGCCCATCCGAACTTCTACTGTTACACAGGAAAAAGTTATAACTTTTGATGAGGATGATCGTGTTGATGTCCAGGATCCTCATCATGATGGTCTTGTTATTACCTTATTTATATCTAACCATTTTGTTCGCAGGATCTTGACAGATGGAGGAAGCTCAGTAAACATCATTCAGCTTGATGTCCTCAAGAAAATGAACATCCCTGAATCGGATATTGTCCCAAGATCCTCGGTTCTTGTGGGATTCAGCGGATAAACCAAGAATATATTGGGGGACATTAAACTTCCCATCTACATTGAAGGACTTCATTCTTATCAAAAATTTTGTGTAATAGATTGCTTATCCTGTTGCAATGTTATCCTTGGCAGGCCATAGATACATGACATGAAGGCAGTTGCATCCACATATCATCAATGTGTGAAGCTTCCTAGTCCATCGGGGGTGATAAAGATTGAGAGTGACCAACAAGAAGCAAAGAATTGCTATACCTCATCAATGAAGCCAGCCTCAAGACCAAGGGAGCAATAGCAACTAAAGTATCCTCCAAGAGACGTCTTGGAGGCAAGAGAACAGGATGTGAAAGATATCCTTATGGATCCTCATGATCCTGAATCCAAAATCTTCATAGGATCAGGGATCCTTAGAAACATTGAACAGGATTTGGTATCCTTCCTTAAGAGGAGAAAAACCACCTTTGCCTAGAAGCATGAAGATATGACAGGTATCTCTAAAGATATAATTACTCATAAACTTATCATTGACAGGTCATTCAAACCCATACATCAGAATATGAGGAAGTTTGCACCTGAGAGGAATGCTATTATCCAGGAGGAGGTGGATAAACTACTCCGGGCAGGTATGATAAGAGAGGTCAAGTATCCAAGGTGGTTAGCCAATGTGGTTGTTGTTGAAAAGAAAAATGGAAAGTGGAGGGTATGTGTTGATTTTACTGTTTTAAACAAGGCATGTCCCAAGGATCCTTTCCCGTTACCCCACATTGACTCCATGGTGGATGCTACCGCGGGTCATGAGTTGTTGACTTTTATGGATGCTTCATCTGGATTTCAACAAATTCAGATGGAACCATCTGACTAAGATGATACAACCTTTATGACCCCAACTGGTAACTATTGTTATATTGCTATGCCATTTGGACTAAGGAATGTAGGTGCTACTTATCAAAGGCTAGTCAATATGATGTTTAAGGAACAAATAGGACACACTATGGAAGTCTATATAGATGACATGGTGGTTAAGTCCAAGAAAGCTGAGGATCACCTTATAGACTTGGAGGAAGCATTCGATATCCTTGATAAATTTAACATGAAATTGAATCCTTCAAAGTGTCACTTTGGTGTTAAAGCAGGGAAGTTCCTAGGCTATATGGTAACAAAAAGGGGCATTGAAGCAAGTCCAGAGAAAATTAAGGCAATTGTGAATATCAAATCTCCTGCCAATGCCAAGGATGTGCAAAGGTTGACAGGGAGGATCACAGCCTTGAATAGGTTTTTATCAAAGTCATCAGAAAAGTGCAAGGAATTCTATGACATTTTGAGAAAGAACAAGAAATTTGAGTGGACTGAAAAGCATGAAAATGCTCTCAAAGCCCTTAAGGATTACCTATCCTCAGCTCCTGCCTTGATGAAACGAGAAAGAGGGGATATATTATCCTTATATCTAGCGGTATCCTCTAAAGCAGTAAGTGCAGTCCTTGTTAAGGATCACGAAGGTACACAACATCCTGTTTACTATGTAAGTAAGAGTTTGCTTAATGCTGAATCTAGGTATTCACATTTAGAAAAACTTATCCTTGCTTTGATTATGGCATCCACTAAACTAAGACATTTTTTGAAACTCGTGACATTATTGTTAAGACTAACTTTCCAATTAAGAATGTTCTCAGGAAACCTAAAATGTCAGGAAGGATGGCTAAATGGGCAGTGAAGCTTAGTGCTTATGATATAAGATATGAACCAAGGACTGGCATTAAATCCCAAGCCTTAGCTGACTTTGTGGTAGATTTTAGTAGTGATCTACAAAGAGAAGCTGAGTTAGAAGTTCAGCAGCTTGAAGAGACAAAGGATCCTTGGATACTCTTCACTGATGGAGCCTCTAATGTCAAAGGAATAGGACTTGGAATACTACTAAAATCGCCATAGGGGGACATAATACCCCACTCCATAGCTTGTGAGTTTCAAACTACTAATAATGAGGCTGAATATGAGGCCGTGATAGTTGGTTTGCAAATTGCCAAGCATATGGGGATCAGGGTATCTTGAGGTACATGTAGATTCATTGTTAATTACTAATCACTTTAATGGATCCTATGCTGTTAAAGGTGAAAAGCTAATCAAATATTTAGAGATATTCAAAGAATTGGCACTCTCTTTTGTTTCCTTTAGTTTGGCACATGTACCAAGAGAAGAAAATGCAGAAGCTGATGCATTGGCCAACCTAGGATCATCCTTGAAAATTCTAGAGGATATCAAGATCCCTATCATCCATATTTTGGCTCCGGCTATTGAGAATCACATAACTATGGAAATAGAACAGGATTCTGCAATGGTTCCTGGTGATGGTGCACAGTCTCATTCAGGATCATGGATCCTTCCAATCATGAGATATATAAAACATGGAGAGATTCCTACAGGAGAAAACCCCAGGGCTTTCAAGATCAAGGTATCTCAATTTACAATATTAAATAACATGTTATATAAAAGATCCCTTGCAGCTCCATATCTAAGATGCATAAAGGATCCTGAAATTCAAGAAGTCCTAAAGGATTTCATGAAGGAGATTGTGGAAACCACACTGGGGGCAGGGCATTGTTCTCAAGGATCCTTAGGACAGGATATTATTGGCCTACTATGAAGAAGGATGCTGTGGATTATGCCAAGAAATGTGATCGTTTTCAGAGACATAGTAATATCCTTCACCAACCAACAGAACTCCTGCATCCTATATCCTCTTCTTGGCCATTCATGAGATGGGGAATAGATATAGTTGGCAAACTTCCCAAGGCACCTGGTGGTAAAAATTTTCATGCTTGCTATGACTGATTACTTCTCCAAGTGGATAGAGGCTAAAGCCTTTGCTCAAGTCAGAGAAAAAGAAGTGATATCCTTTATTAAAAGAAATATTATTACCAGATTTGGTATCCCCTCTGAAATTGTTTGTGATAATGGATCCCAATTTATTGGGAGTAGAACTACTAACTTTTGTGACAGCTGGGGGATTAAGATGATAACATCAACACCAGTCCACCCACAAGTCAATGGTCAGGCAGAATCATCCAACAAGATCATCATCAACAACTTGAAGAAGAAGCTTGGATCCAAGAAAGGAAAATGGGCAGAAGAACTACCTTATGAGTTATGGGCTGATAGGACAACTCCCAAGAATGCTACTGGCCAGACCCCATTTTCTCTAGTATTTAGGGCAGAATCAGTGATCCCTACAGAGATGGTGGTTCCTACTGCAAGAACAAGCATCCGTGATCCTGAAGGAAATGCTGAAAACTTGGTTCAAGACTTGGATACCATAGAAGAACTCAGGGATTTGGCAAGGATAAGGATGGCTAGTTATCAACAAAGGATGGCTGGAGCCTACAATAAGAATGTCAGGATCAGGAAGTTCCAAGTTGGTGATATGGTATTAAGGAAAGCATTTCAGAATACCATAAATCCTGCTGATGGAAAGTTGGCACCAAAGTGGGAAGGCCCCTATCTTATTGAAGCAGAAGCTGGAAAGGGGGCATATAGATTACTAACAATGAAAGGTGATTTGCTACCAAGAGCTTGGAATGCTGTCCACTTGAAGAAATACTTCATGTAATAAGGATCCAGGATCCTTTGCTATATTCATGACCGCTATCCTGGAAGGATCCTTAGAGGGTAGATGATGCTCAATCTGGTAATGATCTAATTTCAATCTGTTTAATTCTTTAATTATCTTATATATAAGGAGAAGGATCCTGGATCCTTTATCCTTCTTTCACTTAGTTCTGAGTTTTGCAGAAGGTTGATATATTCTTAACAAAGGATTGAGTATCCACAGAAGTCTCCAGTTATTTGGGCTTGACCCCAGTTATTTGGGCTTGACCCCAGTTATTTGGGCTAGTCCCCAGTATCGCCGGTAACGCACGATGATCCTGATACAATTCATGGCAATGGGACCAGTACCCGATTTAGGGGATGACAATTTCATTGTTCTAGCTGTATTCAGGATCCTACGTATAATGGTAGACGTACCATACATCCGTTCCTAAGGTTTCTAACATTTTCACGTTAGCTAAGGTTTTGGCATTTTCATGTCACTAAGTTTGGATAGTCGCCAGTGAGGGCCATACTCCAGTTTACACAAGATCCTTTGGGCTTGTCCCCAGTTTTTTGGGCTTGTCCCCAGTATATTGGGCTTGTCCCCAGAATTGTTGGGCTTGTCCCCAGTTGCTAACTTTTCTCTTATATTGGCTTAGTCCCAAGTTATGTTCCATTTCGTGTTTTTGAAGCTAAACAGCTAAGGATCCTTGATCCTAACCTTTTATTAAGGTATGTCTTTTGGTTATCTTGATTGTAAATGTTAAAGGTTTAGGATCCTAACTTGGATTCTCAGGTATGATCCTTGATCACTATGATTTTATTCTTTATTTATCTAAGTGACCCTTACTCTTTGACAACAGGACACATGATCCTTAAATTACACTACTTTTTTGAATTTATCGATTATAGGATACTTGATCCTTGATCATATCCTAAACTTTTTGACACAGTCTATTAAAATTTTATTCTTAACTTATGAATTCAAACAGAATATATCATAACAATTGAAAAATAAAGTATTCACATAAATAACAACACATGATAAGCCAAAGGATTAAAGTTTTATTTATTTAGCAATAAGTTAAACCCTTTTAAGGTTGTCAAAATTGCCAACCCAAGTTTCTACCAGCAAAACGTGGCCCGTCCACTTGGGTTGGCAAATGGTGTCCATATTAACAAGGCCTAAGTGCTAGAAATAAAGGCGGCAGGATAACAAGTGGTTTCATCCCCCAAACAGAGGATCCATCCACCACCCATTATCCTACCTATTGTCCAAGGATCCATGATCCTCAACCCTAAAAACTATTGTTTAAGTACAGACCAACCATTGTTCAAGAAAAACACCATCAAACAAAAAAAAACAACTACCCAACCATAAAAAATGGGCTTCGGCCGCGTCTAGATAAATCCATCATCGCCCATTTTTGCAGCTCACACCTTCGCTGCATCACCATCACCATCACCTTCAGCCCCTGTGTCACCAGCATGATCCTTCGCCCCGCTGCCGCTTGCCTCAATCATCAGGACCTCTCTAGTCTCCTCTTCATCGTCCAGCTCAGCTAGCTTGGCCTTCCAGCCTTCTTGGTCCCAACTGGTCCTGTCAATGCTAGAATCCTCAGCTTCCTTGGCCATCTGCAGTTTGATATTGTACATAGCAATGGCGGCAGAGAGCTTAGCATCCTCCATCACCTCCCTCTTCTGCTGATCAACAGTAATGTGGGCCATGACCAGCTGTCTTTTCGCCAAGTTGAGCTCCTTCTCGAGGGTAGAGATGGTTTGATCCTTAGCCAGGAAGATCTTCTAAAAGTCCAGCTCCTTCTGCTCAGCCTGTTCAGTGTACGCACCCAAGAGCATCTGGATCTCAGCAAATTTCAGCAAAAAAGGGAGTTACAATTCATGATCCATTATCCTCAAATGCGCAGGATAGAATTAAGGATCAGGGATCCTTACCTCAGAGAAGTATTCTTCAAATTGATGACGGATGAGGGGCAAGCCTTCAAGATCATCAGCGGTCTTCCTCTTCTTTCCTCCCTTGCCCTTGGAGGTGACAGGCTTGGGGATTGGGACGCTAGGGCTGGTAGCAATTCGTTTCTTGCCAGACCGGGCAACGACAGCATCAAGATCACTGACGCTGAAGCGAGTGGCTGACTTTGAATACTTTCCAGCACCTACAAACGGCAAACAACAGATAAGTATCCTTGATCTAAGTCTATTTAATCACACTTAAATATAAATACTTAGTTGACATGGTGACTGAACCAGAGGATACTTCCTGTGAATCCTTTGTGTTTGCCTGGAATGTTCTAATTGCAGGATCAAGATCCCAGAAGGCAGCAATCCTTTCTTTTATTGCAGGTGACTGAATGAGATGAGAGACTGAGATAGCTGCATAAAAAACAGAAAAGGATCAGTTATCCTTAGCAGAAACAGGGTTATCCAATGATCCTTCTATAAGGATCCTATGTCCTACCATGGGTGGTCCACTCTTTGGGGAGATCTTTCCTATCTGGGATAAAATCTCTCTTAACAAAGAAGAAACGCTTTTTCCAGTTGGTATCGTTCTTTGTGGTTTTAAGGATTGGATGAGGATCACCAGGCTTATGTTTAAACAAGTAACGGTGTGAACCATGGCTCACAAGGTTATACAATTCAGCCAGTTCCGAGATTCCCAATTCTATGCCTTCCTGCTCAATGATGTTCTCTAGGGTATATAAAACCCTCCACATCATTGGCATGGCCTGAATATAGCACATGCCGGTGAGGGAAAAGAAAGATTGAGTGAAGGAAGGGAAAGGTGTCACACCCCTAATTCAACGTGTCACCGGTGGGCCCGGTGGGGAGTCTCGTGACGTAGTTGATATCATCATAGTCAAACAACACAATATATAAATGCACAGCGGAAGCAAAAGATAATTATATTACAATCCGAATATAAAGTAATATCGAGTATTACAACAGAAAGTAAAGGATCCACAGGCGGATCTTAAAATATAAATATTGTTCAACAGACTTTAGACGCCTAGAACTTGCAAGATTCTTTATTATCGTCCTGAGCAGCTTCCTGCCTATTACGTACTTGTACCTATCACTTAGACTTTTGAAAATACGTCAGTTTTCACTGGTAAATACACTTAACTGACTCATTTTGAAAATTGATTTGAATGCACGTGGCACAAAATATCTTTTATAATTTGATTAAAATGCACGAGGAAAAATTAATCTTTTATACTTGGGACAATCTTATTAATAAAAATCTTGTATCCGATTTACATGTTTGTCCAACATTTAGGGCCGGTGATTATACAATACAAGCCGGTAAAGATTAATCGACACACCATAAATACAACTCACAAGAAGACATCCTTACGAGTGAGTATATCTTTTACATACGCAACAGGAGGTGTTATGGCTACACCTTGTGCTTAAGTTATGGCCATTCACTTTTTAAATGAGCCAAGGATATCCGGGACACGGTCATTAACCCCCAATGTTATTTGCTATCAATCAATACAGATTAAAACGGGATTATGCAATTTAATCATCTCCGATTAAAAGGTTTCTACACCCGACCAAGCGGTATTTTTATAATACCGTATCCCAAGCCCGTATAAGGGAAAATAAGTTAAAAGTATTTACCTGAGCTAGCTCCTGTCTTAAATAGCAAGAATTATAAGAACTCAGCCGTATTCACTTAAGTAAGCGTAGGTACAATTTACCGGAAGGCTCTAGTCTGGAATGATGGTATAAATAACCAATTAGAATGCTAACGGGTCTTTAATTAAGCCTAAGCTTAGACCGGTTAGTCTTAAGGAAATATACGGTTCAAACGCATGATTAAGCGAAGACCGGAATAGAATGTGTTTTAGACCCGACAAGTTTGAAGACTTGTATAATATGGGTAATCTAAACACCTTCTGGATTTTGAGATAAAAATGATAAGGTTTGACCCGTTTCGGCTAACTTATGCAAACTAGTTACATAAACCGAACCGAACGCGCAAGAGGCGTAACGGGTAACCATAAGAGTCATATACAGGTTTCCTAAGTTAATATGCCTTAAACATGTAGTGATATCAGTAGGATATATTCCATTATGCCCGAAACGAGTTTAATCTCAAAATAAGCCCCGTAGGGGTATTTTGGTCATTTTAAAGGTTAAAAGAGAGTTTAAATGAAGTTCTGAGATTCGGGTCCGAATACATCAGTAAAATAACTTATTTTAATAGGTCATATCAGTTGGTAATAAGCCTTATATGGCAAAAATGGTTTTAAACCCAAACTATGCGTTTAATACGCTTTAAAGGCCATTTTAAGCGATTTCCGGGTTATACAAGAAATCTGAGTTTTCTGATCAGTTTATAAAGTTCAAAATACTTTATTTATTATATAAAATCAGTAGCAATTGGATTGGTGTCAAAATACTATGTAGAACTCATTTTATGACCGAAAGGGTATAATCGGTATTAACCGAAATAATGACATAACCTAAGGTTATGAGCAGGTTAAAAATAATTAAAATCTTTGAAAATCCCAAAATATTATATTACATCAGTGGATAAAAGGTTTGGTGTCAAAAATTGGGTTTAGATAGGCTTTATGCTAATTGCGCCTTTTAATTACTAAAAGGCGTTATAATTACGCTAATGAGCATAACTCCTAATCTAGACCTCCAACTGATGTAAGATTTTAGGGAGAACTTTATAAATCGGTAATAAGGATTATTGTCCTTTCATATTTCCGAAATTCTCGTTTTATGGTCAAAAGGGCATATTGGTCAACATTTAAGCAACTAACGGAAACATGTAAACGAATCGGATAATCAATGAACCAACCACAGAGGGTTATGCTAACATGTAGTCTGGTCCTAAGGAAGCTCTAAGGCATTTCCGAATCATACCATAACGGGTCAGAACTGAAGTCAAAGCAAAAGTCAAAGCTTTGCGACTTTCGGTTCCGAACCGTGTCTAAATAATAAATTTTCGGGTTGAACATGTTTAGACATGTTCTTACACTAATTACCAAGTTATCTTAATGATCAAATAGGTTGTATATGTTCTACATTGCTGATTATGCATAAATTAGAATTTAAGTATCCTGTTGACTTTTTCTTAACAAGTTTGACCCAACATTTGACCTAGTTAGAGTGGGAATCAGGGGGAACCCTTTTGAGGGTTTATTACCCACATAATTACCAACTTATAACTATTTTTGATTCGACTAATCACTGGACCATTAGTGATTAATCTTAAAGTCAACCGTTAATTACGACGGTTTGACTTTTAAGCAAAAACTAAGCTAAAACTTAACTAAGAAAGGATTAGCAAACTTACTGAAGTCCTATGCACGAATTATGACCACTTGAGTCTGCTTTGGAGCTCCAAGAATGATCAGAAGTGCAAGAGAAAGTGTGATCACAATGGTTGCACATGAAGCCTTTATATAGTGATCAAGAACACCATAAAATGTTGACACATAGGTCTATAACTTACCACAACTGATTAACAAGTGTCCCTAGTGTTCTAGGGGTTGTTTTAAGGTCAAGCAAGATGAGGAAAATCGTTTAAAGGTCGTTCCATGCGCATAACAGCAAACAGTCCCGTTTTTCTTTTACTGGGCATTCCTTGCGCACCGTAAGCATATGTCTTGCGGTGCGCAAGGCTTCTGATCAGCCTTCACAACTTCTAGTTTTTGCATACTTGTCCCTTGGCCCTTCCGAAAGGTCAACTAAGCTTAATTCTTGCAATTTGACCCCTTCTTATTTACCTACAAGGGCTTTAAGACTTGTACCCACTTTGCCAAGTCCCTGGACATTTCATGTTAACCCGAAAAGTCATAACTTTCAACGTTAACGCTTTAACCCCTTGTATACGAATTTGATCATAACTTTCTCATACGATAACGAAACTTGGTGAAATTTTATCATGCATTCTAGTGAGCATAATTAATCGTTACAAAGCTTCGGGTTTGCTAAAAGGTCACTCAGAGGTATACTTTAAACATGTTGACACATTTAACCCCTGTAGTTTGTAATCTCTCACTTTCTTTCACAATTAGCTTCGCATGATCCATGATTTATTCGTGTAAGGGTATGAGCATCATGTAGGGTTACTGTAAAGTATATTTATCCCTTGTTGACATTTTGGAACCCTTATATTCACATACTTTCTTTGTTTGTCAACTTTAATCCTTCTAAAGTATTCTTTCACACGTTCAAAGCTTATGACACGTGTCAATACATCATTGGGCATAAATTTTCGAGGTGTTACATCCTCACCCCCTTAAAAGAAATCTCGACATCGAGATTTGCTAAAACGCCGGAAGTTCTTTTTGTCGCATAACGGACTTAACTTCTATAGCATATCTGGAGTCTTTCCAAGCTCCCAAAATGACTCCTATATTAGGTACATGTATCCTTTTGGAGCTTCTTAACCTGTCGATCCTTAATCGACACAGGTTGCTCATCCAATCATAAAGTCTCATTAATCTGCTTATCATTACCCGATAGTTGGTTTCGACTTATTGGCGAAACTTATTATTTAAATCATCCGTGTGGGTCGCATTGCGAGCTCCACTAAGCTCCTTATATAGGTTTTAGCTCGTAAGCTATTTAGTCTTGATACATTCGAATCCTTCGAATGACTTTATATATTCCGAGCTTAACTAACCTGAAAATTACAGCTCGGCACACCCTTCTAGGGTGTTATCTTTTGTTGAACCTTACCTTTTAACCAGAACTTAAGAGGGTTGCTATTTTCATAAATCCTTGATTTCCTGCCATATACGGGCAACTTACAATCGATTATGGATTTGTATGATCTTATTTGTTGTTTCCTAGGCAACTTTCAGATCCCGATAATTGGACTTACCAATTCTCTATCTAACAATAGATGTTTAACATTCCATCTATACAAGGTCTCCAAAGGAGCAGCCTTAATACTTACATATCAATTATTATAGAAAAGCTTATCTTGAGGTGGGATGGTTATCCCAATCATTGTTTAAAACTAATCTTAAGGAATAGCTAATCCTCACAGCTAGTCGAACAGATCGACGATCCTGGGTAGCTAATGGTGATTCTTAATTATTGCCTAAATAGGGTTGCGGTAATCAATGCACAAGCAAATGAACGGTCTTCCTTATTTAACAATATCAAACTCTCAGAATATTGGGTTAGGCTATATGAATCCTCTATTTTAAAACTTACTTAAATCAGGGTTTCAATTCTTCCAATGATGGTACTAGCTGTTTTGGAGATTTCATAATAATACAGTCCTAAATGGGATATAAATCTTAACTCTACTTGCCTCTCAGGAGGTAAGCAGGGTAATCTTAGGAGGAGATAATCAATATACAAGGAGGTTACAGAGATTTTTCCAAATCTCTGGCACCAGTTCATCTATCCTTGCTGGTGTCAAATGAGTGACACATTTATGTTACGAGTCCACGGATTTCTTAATCAGTGACATTTACTTAGACAATTCCATTCTGGATATCACCTTTGAATACCATTAGTTGACTTTAATACCGTATGACCATTGGAATATCTTTGGGGTTCCATGCATTAAACCTCCATACTGATCAGGCATGGAAGCAATCTATGGAACATATTAAGATACACCAATCCTCATATGGCGCTTTTGTCATACCATTTGGTATTCGAAATCAATAGAGATCAAGAGATATCAATTTCATATTCTGACGTACTTCATCTGGAGAGGGTGCACTCGAATCATATAACTGAAGATTTCTAGCAGGAACAGAAAAATGGTTCCTATCACCAAATGAATCATTTACTCAGTTGCAATCCAACAACTGCTATTCATCACCCTGATGGTCTTAACATATACTAACCATGGTTTCATTAAACTATACAGGCCAATATGGCACTATCATTCTTAATGAACGTCATTAAAAAGAATATAAATATCACTTAGCCTAGGTCACAAAAGACCATCAATGGCATTTAAGGGTTGGACCCAGTCCATCACCTTTTTGACAGGGGATCAGAATGTCACATCTGTCTTTATTATATTGATGAATTTGGATAGCTTGAAAGCTTGCCATAAGGATATCAGAAAAGAGTGATTCCTAATAGATATAAAATATCAATCTAAGATTTGTTGGAGCATTTTCATTATAATTTATCCTGGTTATAAAACATTAAGGATATTTAAAGTGGCACAACGGCCTTGTCACGAGGACATATTTGAATTTACAAGCCATGATCGTTTGGGATCGAGGCATTTAAGTTTGAGTATAGTTGGTTACTTTTCTTGACAGAGAGTTGACGACTACAACTGTCTTTTGTCTTCTAGGACAATAGATATAGCCCGTGGGCATTTCCTTCTGAGGGATGTTTATGATATGATCATCTTTTCAGATGCTATTAGTCGAGATCGTATAGATCATACCGACTATTATGCTTGGACATGGTCCAACATTTTTAGACAGGAGGTCAAGACCACCACTGTCGTTGTCTTATCAGACAACAAGTTTAGCCCATAGGCACTTCATCGCTAATGGATGTTTATAACATGATCATCTTATAGGATGATATAAGCCATGATTTCTAGATCATCGGGCCAAATAAGGGATTTGGAAAATTCCCAATATAAGGATGACAAGTGTGATTTTATCGCATCACTGTTGTCGGGAGTGTTAACACATTTTCAGATGTTAACGAGAATCTGAATCTCTTTTTAAACAGGTTTTACCATTTTAGCTAGGTCTTCAATGACATTCAAGCTAGGTCAAACCTTTTAAGATTCTCTTCTAATATTTATACTGGCAGGAAAGGAATGATATTTATTTTTATTCAGGATTTGTATTAATATTATCATGGATTAAATTAAAATATAACTATAGCACAAAAATCAAGTCACAAGGACAAGTTTAATTTATAAGCCATGATTTCAGAGAATCGAGGCAAATTTATAAGTTAGTAATAGCACAAAAGGCCTAGTCACGTGGACAAGTTTAATTTATAAGCCATGATCATTTGGGATCGAGGCAAATTTATAAGTTAGTAATAGCACAAAAGGCCTAGTCACGCGGACAAGTTTAATTTATAAGCCATGATCGTTTGGGATCGAGGCAATTAGGTGTGAATCAACGTTCATTACCTTTTCTTGACAGGGAGTTGTAGGCTACCACTGTCTTTAGTCTCAGAGGACGTTAACTATAGCCCGTAGGCATTTCCCTTCCGATGGATGTTTATAATAAGATCATCTTATAGGATGATATAAGCCATGATTTCTAAATCATAGACTAGATAAGAAAATTGGAAGAATCCAATATAAGAATGACTGTTGTGATTTTCTTGAATCACATCTGTCAAGAGTGCTAACACGTTCTTAGGTGTTAACAAGGATTTGAATCTCTTGAATAGGTCCTACCATCTTGGCCTCGTCATATAGGCTAGGTTTACCTTTAAGATTCCTTTTTAATAATTAATGCAGAACAATCCTAACTCGGGATGTTAATAAGGATCTGAACCTAAATTGAGGAACTGCCATCTTGGCCGGGTCTTAATAATGACACAAGGCTAGGTCTTGTCCTTTTTTTTTTTTTTTTTTTTTTTTTTGCCATTTTATTATAATGGTAGATCTTATAAAAGGTATGTTATTTCTTTTTTTTTTTTTTCATATTTCCTGATTAGGATGAATATTTAGTCATTCCACTATAAAATTAAAAAGTTCAAGGTTGCCCTAAACGGGACTTGAAAGGAATAATATTGTCCTCGAAGGGACCAAAAGATAAATATCGTTATAAGGACTTTTAAGGAAACGATCTTCAGCAAAAGGAGTTTCTTCTTCATTTTATTTCCGAATGCTTTCTCCTTGGTTGCACGTTACATCCTAGCCGCTGTACGAATGTCAGCAATTTAAGGCTCCGGGTGTGGAGAATTCCTATTACGACTTCTTCGCTTGGCGACGTATCCAATAAAAATTGGAAGAAAAAAATTTTCAGATGAGGATTGAGAATATTCCTATGTTAAGTCTAGACTCAAAAGGTCAAGGAATGTGCTACTGTGTCACTGAGATTAAACACCAACGACTAATGTTTAATTCACTCAATGTTGGCTCTAATACCAACCTGTCACACCCCTAATTCCATGTGTCATCGGTGGGCCCGGTGGGGAGTATCGTGACGTAGTTGATATCATCATAGTCAAACAACACAATATATAAATGCACAGCGGAAGCAAAAGATAATTATATTACAATCCGAATATAAAGTAATATCGAGTATTACAACGGAAAGTAAAGGATCCACAGGCGAATTTTAAAATATAAATATTGTTCAACAGACTTTAGATGCCTAGAACTTGCAAGATTCTTTATTATCGTCCTGAGCAGCTTCCAGCCTATTACGTACTTGTACCTGTCACTTAGACTTTTGAAAATACGTCAGTTTTCACTGGTAAATACACTCAACTGACTCATTTTCAAAAGAGTTTGAAAATTGATTTGAATGCACGTGGCACAAAATATCTTTTATAATTTGATTAAAATGCACGAGGCAAAATTAATCTTTTATACTTGGGACAATCTTATTAATAAAAATCTTGTATCCGATTTACATGTTTGTCCAACATTTAGGGCCGGTGATTATACAATACAAGCCGGTCAAGATTAATCGACACACCATAAATATAACTCACAAGAAGACATCCTTACGAGTGAGTATATCATTTACATACGCAATAGGAGGTGTTATGCCTACACCTTGTGCTTAAGTTATGGTCATTCACTTTTTAAATGAGCCAAGGATATCCAGGACACGGTCATTAACCCCCAATGTTATTTGTTATCAATCAATACAGATTAAAACGGGATTATGCAATTTAATCATCTCCGATTAAAAGGTTTCTACACCCGACCAAGTAGTATTTTTATAATACCGTATCCCAAGCCCGTATAAGGGAAAATAAGTTAAAAGTATTTACCTGAGCTAGCTCCTGTCTTAAATAGCAAGAATTATAATAACTCAGTCGTATTCACTTAAGTAAGCATAGGTACAATTTACCGGAAGGCTCTAGTCTGGAATGATGGTATAAATAACCAATAAGAATGCTAACGGGTCTTTAATTAAGCCTAAGCTTAGACCGGTTAGTCTTAAGGAAATATACGGTTCAAACGCATGATTAAGCGAAGACCGGAATAGAATGTGTTTTAGACCCGACAAGTTTGAAGACTTGTATAATATGGGTAATCTAAACACCTTCTGGATTTTGAGATAAAAATGATAAGGTTTGACCCGTTTCGGCTAACTTATGCAAACTAGTTACATAAACCGAACCGAACGCGCAAGAGGCGTAACGGGTAACCATACGAGTCATATACAGGTTTCCTAAGTTAATATGCCTTAAACATGTTGTGATATCAGCAGGATATCTTCCATTATGCCCGAAACGAGTTTAATATCAAAATAAGCCCCGTAGGGGTATTTTGGTCATTTTAAAGGTTATAAGAGAGTTTAAATGAAGTTCTGATATTCGGGTCCGAATACATCAGTAAAATAACTTATTTTAATAGGTCATATCAGTTGGTAATAAGCCTTATATGGAAAAAATGGTTTTAAACCCAAACTATGCATTTAATACGCTTTAAAGGCCATTTTAAGCGATTTCCAGGTTATACAAGAAATCTGAGTTTTTTGATCAGTTTATAAAGTTCAAAATACTTTATTTATTATATAAAATCAGTAGCAATTGGATTGGTGTCAAAATACTATGTAGAACTCATTTTATGACCGAAAGGGTATAATCGGTATTAACCGAAATAATGCCATAACCTAAGGTTATGAGCAGGTTAAAAATAATTAAAATCTTTGAAAATACCAAAATATTATATTACATCAGTGGGTAAAAGGTTTGGTGTCAAAAATTGGGTTTAGATAGGCTTTATGCTAATTGCGCCTTTTAATTACTAAAAGGCGTTATAATTACGCTAATGAGCATAACTCCTAATCTAGACCTCCAACTGATGTAAGATTTTAGGGAAAACTTTATAAATCGGTAATAAGGAATATTGTCCTTTCATATTTCCAAAATTCTCGTTTTATGGTCAAAAGGGCATATTGGTCAACATTTAAGCAACTAACGGAAACATGTAAACGAATCGGATAATCAATTAACCAACCACAGAGGGTTATGCTAACATGTAGCCTAGTCCTAAGGAAGCTCTAAGGCATTTCCAAATCATACCATAACGGGTCAGAACTGAAGTCAAAGCAAAAGTCAAAGCTTTGCGACTTTCGGTTCCGAACCGGGTCTAAATAATAAATTGTCGGGTTGAACATGTTTAGACATGTTCTTACACTAATTACCAAGTTATCTTAATGATCAAACAGGTTGTATATGTTCTACATTGCTGATTATGCATAAATTAGAATTTAAGTATCCTGTTGACTTTTTCTTAACAAGTTTGACCCGACATTTGACCTAGGTAGAGTGGGAATCAGGGGGAACCCTTTTGAGGGTTTATTACCCACATAATTACCAACTTATAACTATTTTTAATTCGACTAATCACTGGACCATTAGTGATTAATCTTAAAGTCAACCGTTAATTACGACGGTTTGACTTTTAAGCTAAAACTAAGCTAAAACTTAACTAAGAAAGGATTAGCAAACTTACTGAAGTCCTATGCACAAATTATGACCACTTGAGTCTGCTTTGGAGCTCCAAGAATGATCAAAAGTGCAAGAGAAAGTGTGATCACAATGGTTGCACATGAAGCCTTTATATAGTGATCAAGAACACCATAAAATGTTGACACATAGGTCTATAACTTACCACAACTGATTAACAAGTGTCCCTAGTGCTCTAGGGGTTGTTTAGAGGTCAAGCAAGATGAGGAAAATCGTTTAAAGGTCGTTCCATGCACATAACAGCAAACAGTCCCGTTTTTCTGTTACTGGGCATTCCTTGCGCACCGAAAGCATATGTCTTGCGGTGCGCAAGGCTTCTGATCAGCCTTCACAACTTCTAGTTTTTGCATACTTGTCCCTTAGCCCTTTCGAAAGGTCAACTAAGCTTAATTATTGCAATTTGACCCCTTCTTATTTACCTACAAGGGCTTTAAGACTTGTACCCACTTTGCCAAGTCGCTGGACATTTCATGTTAACCCGAAAAGTCATAACTTTCAACGTTAACGCTTTAACCCCATGTATACGAATTTGATCATAACTTTCTCATACAATAACGAAACTTGGTGAAATTTTTATCACGCATTCTAGTGAGCATAATTAATCGTTACAAAGCTTTGGGTTTGCTAAAAGGTCACTCAGAGGTATACTTTAAACATGTTGACACATTTAACCCCTGTAGTTTGTAATCTCTCACTTTCTTTCACAATTAGCTTCGCATGATCCATGATTTATTCGTGTAAGGGTATGAGCATCATGTAGGGTTACTGTAAAGTATATTTATCCCTTGTTGACATTTTGGAACCCTTATATTTACATACTTTCTTTGTTTGTCAACTTTAATCCTTCTAAAGTATTCTTTCACACGTTCAAAGCTTATGACACGTGTCAATACATCATTGGGCATAAATTTTCGAGGTGTTACAAAAGCATAGGAGAATCCTATCAGGAATGGGGTGGCCGGAAAAGCAACCCAAGTGTCTGAGACAGAATCACTCTTAGCGGAAGGGTCGAAGGATTTGAAAACGGTATCCGCCGGAAAACAATGGCGAATCCGGTCAATATCCGGGTCAGTGAAGCAGCAGAGTTCCTTCGACGGATTTTTGATAATCCCTTGGCTTTTTAGGGGGCTATCTTTCTGGTGATCCTTGGCGGGGGAGGATCGCAGCTTCATTGTAATCTAAAGATTTTGATGAAGATCAGAATAAGAATATGAAGAGAGAAGGAGAAGTGAAATACCTGATCGGTCTTTGGTTGGGGATTTAAAGGGAAGTAACGCACGAATTTAAATGCCTATCGATCCTTATCTCTAATCTCAAATTTATAATGACGGTTTTGCAGGATGTCATGTCAATGACGTATGATCTGCAACGGCTAGTTCGATTCTAACGGCTATATATCCGTTAGTTAGTTTGTTGCAGAAAAGATCAAAAAATACGACTCGTTAATTTACATTTTACTCCTCATATTTTGGGGGAAATTGTTAGGGGTGGATTTTCTAAGCCTAAGGATCACAGATCCTCAAGTGCAGCCAGGATCACGGATTCTCAGTTCCGTTTGAATTAAGGATCCTCGGGAGACGTTGCAGGATCAGGATCCAGGATCCTCATTGTTATCCTAACTCTAACGGTTGTTTTCATTGTATGTGAGCTTGTTTTGCAGGAGTATACGCATGGACTTGGTCTTGCCGATATTCTTGGGGAATATGCTCTCAATATTCTGCACGTGCATAGCCTAATGACTGTTTTGGAAGTCGTGGGTAGCTTGCACATTTAGCGGATAGTTTGTTATTTAGTTTATTTTTATTTTTAAAAAGCGGATAATAGCTTGAATTAGAACAAGTTAGCTAATACATACACTCGCAAGCTCTCTGCAATACATTGGCGATTTCATACACTTTTGCACACTAGTGATCCTTGTAACAAGCTTGTTATCATTCCGAGTTTTAACAATCATTTGTTTAATCATAGTTGGTGATCGGTGGTTTCCATCACCCGAAGTTTTTTATACCGGAGATCATCTCTTGATCAAGGGCTTTTTCCTCGTATAAATCCTTGTGTCACTTGTTCATTCCATTTGCAAGTTGTTCATACATTTGTTCATTGATTCATGCACCATACCTCACAATAAAAGATTTGGTTGCATTATCCTAACCTGATTTTTTACCAAAACAATCCCCATGCAAACTATTGCTTCGTCTGGTCCCTCGATCATACCAGAATCACATCAATTTGGATTCACATCAGGAATCCCAACCTCAAATCAATCAGGAGGTAACACTTTAAACACATCTTATAATACTAACCATGGCTTTGTGCAGGAATCAGGAATCAACCAAGGTATGGCTAGGGAATTACAAAAACTCAAGGATATGATATCCAGTGTTCCAGGAGTGGTTAAGCCCATTCCTGAAATCCCGGATGGAAGTCACAGGATATCTAGCTTTGCACCACCTATATGTGATGCAGAGATACCAAAGAGATTTCAAACACCGAATATGAAGCTCTATGATGGCACAACTGATCCAGAAGAACATGTAGCTCAATACAGAGAAAGAATGGAGATTAACCCCATTCCTGAAAGGTTAAAAGAAGCATGTCTATGGAAGGGTTTCGGATCCACACTGACAGGATCAGCTCTTAAATGGCTGCTAAGTCTTCCACCTTACTCTATCACTTCATTTGCTAATCTAGTTAACTTATTCAATGGCCGATTTTCAAACAGTATGAGATTTGAACGTTTAACTAGTGACTTGTATAGGGTAACTCATGGTAACAATGAATCACTAAGGGATTACATAACAAAATTCAGTAGAGAATCCTTAGAAATTCCCAATTTAGATATTGCAACAGCTGTGAAAGCTTTCAAAATGGGTTTGCTTAAGGATTCACAATTCTATGATGATCTTGTGATGACACCTTGCAGGAACCTTGATGAAGTAGGAACTTGGGCCCTTAGATTCATCCGGTTAGAGGATGATAAAAGGATCCAGGAGAGACTATCAGGATCCTCAAAGCAGGAAAAGCAAGGATCCTATTTCAGGAACAACAAATCAAAATCCTACAATAAGTCTGATAATCAAAACGTGCATTCTGTGGAGCAAGACGAAGATGATGAGGATTATCCTCCTATTTCTGACTATTGCTTTGTTGTTGATAACAATGAATTGATCCTTGCTGTTAGGGGAGGATTTTCTAACAATTAGTGATCCTTATTCGTTATCCTAATTAATGATCCTTACTTCTGTGACAGGTGGTGATCCTTAGAAGAGCTTCAGGATCAGGATCATGGATCACTTAAAGGATCCTCATACTGACGATTGTTTGTATATGTTTTGTGTTGCTTCGCAGGAGTAACAAGCTTGACTTGGTCTTGGCAACGGTACTATGGAATATTCCACGGGTATTTCGCACACGATTGACCAGAAATGGACGTTGTGGAGAACGTGGGAGCTTGGCACAAAAGTCGGATAGTTAGTTATTGTAGTTAACTTCTATTTTAAAAGGAGTAACGAGCTAGAATTAGAACACTTAGCCATTTTTCAGCTACACACACTCTCGTATAACCGCACTCTTGAAGCTCTCGGCGAACACTCATTAGTTTTCACCCACTTTTACACATTTCACGATAGTGATCCTTGTACCTAGCTCGTTACTATCCGAAGTTGTAAACATTTATTGATTTATTTGAGCTTGGTGATCGGTAGTTTCCATCACCCGGGGTTTTTTGTGCCGGAGATCAACTCTTGATCAAGGGCTTTTTCCCCGTATAAATCCTTGTGTCATTTGTGCAATTTACATTGAAGTGATCCTTGTCATTGTTCTATATTTCAAGCATCATACCCCATAACAGAGAGTTTGGTTGCAATATCCTCATCAGATTTTTTGACCAAAACAGTTTGGCGCCCACCGTGGGGCAATTGGTGCTTCATCCTTAGAAAAATTCGCATTTATGTGCTCATTTCAGTTCACTACAACCAAGCAAATGGCTTCCTCAGCGAAGAATACTTCAAATTTGATGCCCTCATTCACTTCTTCACAAGGCGTTCCCCCTTTGCCTCCACCACCTTCTGGATCCCAGAAGAATGCTGAGAATGCTACGAAGAAACCAACTCCCATTTTCTCAAAACCTCCAACTTCTTCTGCTTCTTACACTCCCACTACTAGTGACATGTTTACTTTGATTTTGCAGATGAAGGATTAGATACGGAAACAGGATAAGACCAATGAAAGGATTCTCAAAGAAATCGGAGATCTCAAGAAGCAAAAGAACACGGCAGAGGATCATTCCCCACTGGTGCCGAAATCTTTGAATTTTGATACTCCGGTGATTACTTCTCAGCCATTAGTGGTTCCAGATGTTCAATATGTGGGTGGACCAAAAGGAGTGCACTACGGAACAACAACAGTGACCCAGGCACCAGGTTCATATTTCCAGCCAGCGGGATCCTATCCTCAGCATATGGGATCCCTCACGAATTCAGGAGGATATTCAGGAGCGCAGCAGGTTCAAGGATCTTCCTTTGTTCCAGGATCATCCCAGGTTCAAGGATCCTCCTTTGTTCCAGGATCGTCACAGTTTCAGGGATCCTTCCAGACGCCAGGATCCTTGAGGAGTTTGCAAACAGGAAGTTCAGATGCCCTTCAGGGAGATTTTATTCCAATGCAGACCAATGCTTCTACTGGTCCCTCGATCATTCCAGAGCCCCAACAATATGGATTAACATCCATACTTCCTAATTTGAATCCAATGGGAGGTAACACTTTTAATAATTCTTATACTACTAACCATGGTCTTATGCAGGATCCAGGTATCAATCATGCCATGGCCAGAGAATTGCAAAAGCTAAAGGATATGATATCAGGTGTTCCAGGAGTGGTCAAACCTATCCCAGAGATCGCAGATGGGAGCCACAAGATATCTCGTTTTGCACCACCAATCTGTGATGCTGGGATACCCAAGAGGTTCCATTTGCCAACAATGAAGCTGTATGATGGTTCGACGGATCCTGAAGAACACATAGCACAATACAGGGAGAGGATGGAGATCAATCTAATCCCAGAAAGGTTAAAGGAAGCATGCCTGTGCAAGGGATTCGGATCCACTCTTACTGGATCAGCTCTCAAATGGCTGCTAAGTCTTCCCCCTACTCTATTACCTCATTTGCTAATCTAGTTAACTTGTTTAATAATCAGTTTTCTTGTAGTAGAAAATTTGAACGATTAACTAGTGATCTATATAGGATAACCCAGGGTCATAATGAATCATTAAGGGATTACATTACCAAATTCAGTAAAGAATCCTTAGACATTCCCAACTTAGATATAGCCACAGCTGTTGAGGCCTTTAAAATGGGATTGCTTAGGGATTCGTCGTTCTATGATGATCTTGTTATGACACCATGCAGGAACTTAGATGAGGTAAGAACACGAGCACTTAGGTTCATTCGGCTAGAGGAAGACAAGAGGATCCAGGAGAGGTTAGCAGGATCCTCAAAGCAGGATAAGCAAGGATCCTCATTCAGGAACAACAAGTTCAGATCCTACAACAGATCTGATAACCAGAACGTGCATTATGTTGATCAAGAAGAGGATGATGAGGATTATCCTCCAATTTCTGAATATTGTTTTTGTGTTGATAACAATGAACTAATCCTTGCGATGCAGAACCTAGGTGATAAAGCTAGATGGCCCAGAAAAAATGATAGGCCAGCTGCAACTAAGGATAAATCAAAGTGGTGTGCATACCATGAAGATTTTGGGCATCTCACAGAAGAATGCATTGCACTAAGAAAGGAAATTGGATACTTGTTGAGCAAGGGGCATCTAAAAGAATTGTTGGGAAGAAAAAAGTCAAGGACTCAGGATCCTGAAAGGATCCCTGAGAAGGCTCCAGCCCCTCCAGCAGATGCACAAGTAATAAACTTTATTTCTGGAGGATCAGACATTTGTGGCACATCCTTCTCAGCAGCTAAAAGGCATGCGAAGGAAACTAAAATGGATAATGGAGAAAGACCTGTTCGAACATCAAGTGTCTCCAAAGGAAAAGTCATAACCTTTGATGAGGATGATCGTGTTGATATCCAGGATCCTCATCACGATGGCTTAGTTATTACTCTTTTCATTTCTAACCATTTTGTCCGCAGGATCCTTATAGACGGAGGGAGTTCAGTGAACATTATCCAGCTTGATGTTCTAAAGAAGATGGGTATCCCCGAATCAGATATCATACCAAGATCCTCCGTGCTCGTGGGATTTAGTGGCGAAACTAAGAATACCCTGGGGGACATTAAGCTCCCAATATACATCGAAGGCCTACACTCTTATCAAAAATTTTGTGTTATTGACTGTTTATCTTGTTGTAATGTTATCCTTGGCAGGCCCTGGATACACGATATGAAGGCAGTCCCATCTACCTACCATCAATGTGTGAAGCTCCCTAGTCCTTGGGGAATAGTGAAGATTGATAGTGATCAGCAGGAGGCTAAGAATTGCTATACTTCATCGATGAAACCAGCCTCGAAGTCAAGGGAGCAATAGCAATCAAAGTATCCTCCAAGGGATGTCTTGGAGGCAAGAGAGCAGGATGTGGTAGAAGTCCTCATGGATCCTGATGATCCTGAATCCAAAATCTATATCGGATCAGGGATCCTTGGCGATATGAAGGAAGACCTCATATCCTTCCTCAAAAGGAGAAAGACTACCTTTGCATGGAAACACGAAGACATGACTGGTATATCTAAAGATGTAATTACTCACAAACTTGGCATTGACAGGTCCTTCAAACCAATCCATCAAAGGAGAAGAAAGTTTGCACCGGAAAGGAATGCCATTATCCAAGAAGAGGTAGAGAAATTGTTCCGGGCAGGCATGATTAGAGAGGTCAAGTATCCAAGATGGTTGGCCAATGTGGTTGTTGTTCAAAAGAAAAACGGAAAGTGGAGGGTATGTGTCGATTTTACCGATTTAAATAAGGCATGTCCCAAGGATCCTTTCCCATTACCCCACATTGACTCCATGGTGGATGCAACTGCGGGTCATGAACTGTTAACTTTTATGGATGCTTCATCTGGATTTCAACAAATCCAAATGGAACCATCCGACCAAGAGGATACAGCCTTCATGACTCCAACTGGTATATACTGCTATATTGCTATGCCGTTCGGACTAAGAAATGCAAGTGCAACATATCAAAGGCTGGTGAATATGATGTTCAAGGATCAGATTGGACAAACTATGGAGGTTTACATAGATGATATGGTGGTAAAATCCATAAAAGCTGAGGATCACCTAAGGGACTTGGAGGAAGCATTCGATATCCTTGACAAATATAACATGAAACTTAATCCTTCAAAATGTCACTTTGGTGTCAAAGCAGGTAAATTCTTAGGATATATGGTGACAAAGAGAGGCATTGAAGCTAGCCCGGAACAAATCAAAGCAATAATAAACATCAAATCTCCGGCCAATGCTAAGGATGTTCAAAGGCTAACAGGCAGGATAGCAGCTTTGAACAGATTTATATCCAAATCCTCAGAGAAGTGCAAAGAATTCTATGATATCCTAAGGAAGAACAAGAAATTTGAGTGGACTGAGAAGCATGAAAATGCTTTAAGAGCCCTCAAAGATTACCTATCCTCAGCCCCGGCCTTGATGAAACCAGAAAAAGGCGATGTGCTATCCTTGTATCTTGCAGTATCCTCAAAAGCAGTAAGTGCGGTCCTTGTTAAGGATCATGAAGGTACACAACATCCTGTCTATTATGTAAGTAAAAGTTTACTTGATGCCGAATCCAGGTATTCACACCTTGAAAAGCTTATTCTTGCATTGATTATGGCATCTACTAAGTTGAGACATTATTTTGAAACTCATGTTATTGTTGTTAAAACTAATTTTCCAATTAAGAATGTCCTCAGGAAACCAGAGATGTCAGGAAGGATGGCTAAGTGGGCAGTGAAGCTAAGTGCATATGATATAAGATATGAGCCTAGGACAGCCATCAAATCCCAAGCATTAGCTGACTTTGTGGCTGATTTCAGTAGTGATTTACAAAAAGAAGCTGAGTTAGAAGTCCAGCAGCTAGAGGAGACCAAGGATCCTTGGATACTCTATACTGATGGATCCTCAAATGCCAAAGGCACAGGGCTTGGAATACTACTAAAATCGCCACAGGGGGACATAATACCCCACTCTATAGCTTGTGAGTTCCAAACCACAAACAATGAGGCTGAATATGAAGCCTTAATTGCTGGTTTGCAAATTGCAAAGCATATGGGGATCAGGTATCTTGAGGTACATGTAGATTCATTGTTAATTACAAACCACTTTAATGGATCCTATGTTGTTAAAGGTGAAAAACTAACCAAATATTTAGAGATAGTCAAAAAATTGGCACTCTCCTTTGTTTCCTTTAGTTTGACACAGGTACCAAGGGAAGAGAATACAGAAGCTGATGCATTGGCTAACTTAGGATCATCTTTGAAGATCCCGGAGGATATCAGGATCCCTATTATCCATATCCTGACCCCGGCTATCGAGGATCATGCGGCTATGGAGATAGGAAATGATTCTGCAGTTATCCCTAGTGAGGATACTCAATCCCATTCAGGATCAGGATCATGGATCTCACCAATTATGAGATACTTACAACATGGAGAGATTCCTACAGGAGAAAACCCTAGGGCTTTCAAATCTAAGGTATCTCAATTCACAATTTTAAATAATATGTTGTATAGACGATCTCTTGCAGGACCATACTTGAGATGCATTGAGGATCCTGAAATCCAAGAAGTTTTAAAAGACTTTCATGAAGGAGATTGTGGAAACCACACTGGGGGCAGGGCATTATTCTCAAGGATCCTGAGGACAGGATACTACTGGCCAACCATGAAGAGAGATGCTGTGGAGTATGCTAAGAGATGTGATCCTTGTCAGAGACACAGCAATATCCTTCATCAACCAGCTGAATTATTGCATCCTATATCCTCCTATTGGCCACTTATGAGATGGGGTATGGATATAGTTGGTAAGCTCCCTAAGGCACATGGTGGAAAAGTATTCATGCTTGCTATGACTGATTACTTCTCCAAGTGGATAGAGGCTGAAGCTTTTGCCCAAGTCAGAGAAAAGGAAGTTATATCCTTCATTAAAAGAAATATTATAACTAGATTTGGAATTCCTTCTGAGATTATATGTGATAATGGTTCCCAATTTATTGGGGGCAGAACCACTAACTTTTGTGACAGCTGGGGGATTAAGATGATAACATCAACACCAGTCCACCCACAAGCTAATGGTCAAGCAGAATCATCCAACAAGATCATCATCAACAATTTGAAGAAGAAACTTGGATCCAAGAAAGGGAAATGGGCAGAAGAACTACCCTATGTGCTTTGGGCTGATAGGACAACCCCTAAGAATGCTACTGGTCAAACACCATTCTCTTTGGTATTTGGAGCAGAATCAGTGATCCCAACAGAAATGGTGGTTCCAACTGCTAGAACAAGTACCCGTGATCCTGAGGAGAATAATGAGAACTTGGCTCAAGACCTGGATACTATTGAAGAAATCTGGGATATGGCTAGGATAAGGATGGCCAGTTATCAACAAACAATGGCTGGTGCCTACAACAAAAATGTCAGGATCAGGAAGTTTCAAGTTGGAGATACGGTATTGAGGAAAGCATTTCAGAATACCACCAATCATGCTGATGGAAAATTGGCTCCAAAATGGGAAGGCCCTTATTTGATTGAAGCTGAAGCAGGAAAGGGGGCATATAGATTGCTAACCATGGAAGGTGATTTGCTACCAAGAGCTTGGAATGCTGTCCACTTGAAGAAATATTTCATGTGAGCAGGATCCTCATGGCACAGATGATCCTTACCTCAGGAGTATCCTTGAAGGATCCTTAAAGTATCGATGATCCTTACTTTGGTAATATCCTAATCCTAAACTATTTCACTTCTTTATTTTTTCATATAAGGATAAGGATCATGTATCCTTTCTCCATCTCTCACGTGATTTTAAGTTTTGAAAGTTCAGGTATCCTTTGCATAACATTGGTTATCTGCAGAAGCAATCCGTTCCTTGGGTTTAACCCCAGTTATCCTTGGGCTTGACCCCAGTTCCGCCTGTAGCGCATGATGATCCTGGTATAGTTCAAGGCAGTGGGACCAGTACTCGTTTTAGGGGCTGATAATTCCATTGTACTGGCTATGCCTAGGATCCTACGTATAATGGTAGACGTACCATACATCCGTTCCTAAGGTTTCTAACGTTTTCACGTTGGCTAAGGTTTCTAACGTTTTCACGTTAGCTAAGGTTTTGGCATTTTCATGCCACTAAGTTTGGATAGTCACCAGTTAGGGCCATACTCCAGTTTACATACGATCCTTGGGCTTGTCCCCAGTTATCCTTGGGCTTGTCCCCAGTTGCTAACTCTTATCTTATATTGGCTTAGTCCCAAGTTATGATATATTTCAGGTCCTTGAAGACAAGCAACTAGGGATCCTTGATTCTTACTTCTCTCTAAGGTTTATCTTATTGTTATCCTTATTATGGTTAGGATCCTAACTTGGACCCTCAGGTATGATCCTTAACTATTTTGAATTATGTTCATTATTTATTTGAATAACCCTTAAATTTTTTTTTTTGACAACTAGACTTGTGATCCTTAAAACATATTGCTTTTTGGGATTCTTTAACTATAGGATATTTGATCATGGATCATGTCCTAAATATTTTCAATCTGACTTATCCAAAATTGTTTATTCAATGAATATGCATCAAAACAAAGGAAAATTAAAGAAACAAAAGGATAACAACACAAGATAAGCGACAAAAGGTTAAGATTTTATTTATTAACAAAGGATTAACCCTTAAAAGGTTGTCAAAATTACCTACCCCGAGCATCTACCAGCAAAACGTGGCCCGTCCGCTGGGGTAGGTAAAGGGTGTCCATGATAATAAGTTCAAAAGTAGTGCAGGAATATAAAGGCGGCATGATCACAATGGCTTCATCCCCCAAACAGAGGATCCCTCCACCAACTGCAATCCTGCCTATTGTCCAAAGGATCATACATGATCCTTAATCCTAAAAACTATTGTTCAGTACAGACCATTAAATTGTTCAACATCACAACCACAAAAAATACTACCAAATTTAAAAATTGGGCTCCGGCTGCGTCTAGGAATGTCCATCATTGCCCAATTGTGCAGCCTACACCTTTGCTGCATCCTCTTCCCCTCCAGCTGCGGTATCCTTCATCAGATCCTTTCCACTGCCACTTGCCTCAATCTCTAAGACCTCAGTAGCCTCCTCCTCATCATCCTCAAGATCAGCCAACCTTGCCTTCCAGCCCTCAACATCCCAGCTGCTTCTATCGAAGTTAGGATCTTGAGCTTCCTGGGCCATCTTTAGTTTTGTCTGATACATTGTGATGGCAGCAGAGACCTTAGCATTTTCTATGAGATCATGCTTCTCATAGTCAAGGTCAATCAGAAGTTTAGCTGTCTTAGTCTTGGCATCTTGGAGTTCCTTCTGAAGATCAGCAATGGCAAGGTCCTTAAGCACGGCAACCTGTTGGAGGTCAGCAATCTTCTTGTCCTGCTCCTCAACATTCCCCACATAATCCTCAATCTCAGCAAATTTCTGCAAAGAAAAGGATAAAGCAGTTCAAGATCAGGTGATCCTCATACGAGCAGGATACCTAGGCAGAGTTGGTGATCCTTACATCATTGAAGTATTCAAGGAATTGGTGGCGGATCAGTGGTAGGCCTTTAAGGTCCTCAGTGTCAGAAGTCTTCCTCTTCTTACCGCCCTTACCTTTAGTGGGTGCCTTGGGAATGGAGATGCTAGGACTGGTAGTGGACCTCTTCTTCCTGGATCGAACAACATCAAGGTCAGCCGTGTTGAACTGGGATACAGGCTTGGCAGATTTTCCTGCACCTACACATTCAAAGCAAGATGAGTATCCTTATCTTATTTCAATTTACTTATTTATTTTAATATTCAAACTATGTAAAAGGCAGGATACTTACTTGACATGGTGATGGAACCTGAGGATACTTCTTGTGATTCTTGGGTGTCAATCTTAAATGTCCTTATTTCAGGATCAAGCTTCCAAAAAGCAGCAAGTCTATCCTTGGTTGCAGGTGTGGTGATGATGTGTGAAACAGAAATAGCTGCATAACACAAGACAAAAAGTGGTTAGTGATCCTTATACAAAAACAGGACTACCTGGTGATCCTTCTCAGGATCCTCTGGCCTACCATGGGTGGACCATGCCCTTGGTAGATCCTTTCCGTTTGGAATGGTATTCCTCCTGACAAAGAAGAAGCGACATTTCCAATTTGTGTCGTTCTTGGTGACTTTAAGAAGGGGGTGTTCTCCGCCGGGTTTTCATTTGAATAAATAGCGATGAGAACCAAAGGTAGTAAGATCATACAATTGTGTCAGCTTTGACATTCCTAAATCAATGCCCTCCTGTTCGATGATCCTCTCCAGGGTGTACAAAACCCTCCAAATCATCGGCATGGCTTGGATATAAGAAATGCCGGTAAGGGAAAAGAAGGATTGTGTAAATTCTGGGAAAGGATAGGTGTACCCAATGGCAAATGGAGTAACTGGAAAGGCAACCCATGTTTCTGAAACATAGTCGCTCAGAATAGTAGGATCGAAGGGTTTGAAAAAGGCATTCGCCAGAAAACAGTGACGGATTTTATCTACTTGTGCATCGTTAAAGCAACACCTCTCATTCGCTGAGTCTTTGATGATCTCTTGACTCTTCAAGGGACTATCCTTCTTTTGATCCTTGGCGGGGGAGGACCGGAGCATCATTCTTGAAGGGATGATAGAAAGAAAGAAAAACAGAGCAAGAGAAGGAAGAAGATGAAGAGAGAATACCTGTTTATCTTCGGAATGCAGTTATAAAGGGAGTCTTTCTGAAATTTTAAATGCATTTGATCCTATCTCTATCTCCTATTTATAATCATGATCGTGCAGGGTTGTCACTTCTGTGACGTCACTATTGCAACGGATAGTTCAACAATAACGGCTATATTTACGATAGTTAGTTGCGGATAAGATCAAGAAAACATAACTCGCTCATTTTAAATATCACTCCTTATATTTTGGGGGCAATTGTTAGGGGAGGATTTTCTAACAATTAGTGATCCTTGTTCGTTATCCTAATTAATGATCCTTACTTCTGTGACAGGTGGTGATCCTCAGAAGAGCTTCAGGATCAGGATCATGGATCACTTAAAGGATCCTCATACTGACGATTGTTTGTTTATGTTTTGTGTTGCTTCGCAGGAGTAACAATCTTGACTTGGTCTTGGCAACGGTACTATGGAATATTCCACGGGTATTTCGCACACGATTGACCAGAAATGGACGTTGTGGAGAACGTGGGAGCTTGGCACAAAAGTCGGATAGTTAGTTATTGTAGTTAACTTCTATTTTAAAAGGAGTAACGAGCTAGAATTAGAACACTTAGCCATTTTTCAGCTACACACACTCTCGTATAACCGCACTCTTGAAGCTCTCGGCGAACACTCATTAGTTTTCACTCACTTTTACACATTTCACGATAGTGATCCTTGTACCTAGCTCGTTACTATCCGAAGTTGTAAACATTTATTGATTTATTTGAGCTTGGTGATCGGTAGTTTCCATCACCCGGGGTTTTTTGTGCCGGAGATCAACTCTTGATCAAGGGCTTTTTCCCCGTATAAATCCTTGTGTCATTTGTGCAATTTACATTGAAGTGATCCTTGTCATTGTTCTATATTTCAAGCATCATACCCCATAACAGAGAGTTTGGTTGCAATATCCTCATCAGATTTTTTGACCAAAACACTTGCAATGCAGAATTTAGGTGACAAAGCTAGGTGGCCTAGAAAGAATGACAAGCCGGCTGCCACAATAGACAAATCCAAATGGTGTGCATATCATGAAGATTTTGATCATCTCACTGATGAATGCATAACACTTAGAATAGAGATCGGTTACCTGTTAATCAAAGGATACTTGAAGGAACTATTCGGAAAAAAGAAATCATGGATCCAGGATCCTGAAAAAGTTCTAGAAAGGGCTCCTGCTCCTCCAGCTGATGCCCAGATTATCAACTTTATCTCTGGTGAATCAGATATACGTGGCACTTCCTTTTTAGCAGCCAAGAGGCATGCCAAAGAGACAAACTTGGAAAATGGGGATAGGCCTATCTGAACTTCTATCCTTACAGAGCAAAAAGTCATATCCTTTGATGAGGATGACCGTGCAGATATTCAGGATCATCATCATGATGGTCTTGTTATTACATTGTTTATTTCTAACCATTTTATTCGCAGGATTCTCATAGATGGGGGAAGCTCAGTGAACATTATCCAATTTGATGTCCTCAAAAGAATGAATATCCCTAAATCAGAAATCATCCTAAGATCATCAGTTCTTGTGGGATTCAGTGGGGAAACCAAGAACACAATCGGGGACATCAAACTTCCTATTTACATAGAGGGAGTGAATTCTATTAAAAAATTTTGTGTCATAGATTGCTTATCTTGTTGTAATGTTATCCTTGGCACGCCATGGATACATGATATGAAAGCAGTCCCCTCTACGTATCATCAGTGTGTCAAACTCCCTACTCCATGGGGTGTGGTGAAGATTGATAGTGATCAACAAGAGGCCAAGAATTGTTACACTTCATCAATGAAGCCAGCCTCAAGATCTAGGGAGGCATAGCAATTAAAGTATCCTCCAAGGGATGTCCTGGAGGCCAGAGAACAAGATCTTAAAGACATTCTGATGAACCCTAAGGATCTGGAATACAAGGTTTTTATAGGATCCGGGATCCTTGACACAATTGAACAGGATTTAGTATCCTTCTCAAAAAGAAGAAAAGCTACCTTCTCCTGGAAACATGAAGACATGACATGTATTTCCAAAGATACTATTACTCACAAACATGGCATTGACAGGTCTTTCAAGCCCATACATCAGAAAAGGAGAAAGTTTGTACCTGAAAGAAATGCCATCATCCAAGAGGAGGTAGATAAACTACTCAAAGCAGGTATGATTAGAGAGGTAAAGTATCTAAGGTGGTTAGCCAATGTGGCTGTTGTTCAAAAGAAAAATGGAAAGTGGAGGTTATGTGTCAATTTTACTGATTTAAATAAGGCTTGTCCCAAGGATCCTTTCCCATTACCCCACATTGTCTCCATGGTGGATGCTACAGCGGGTCATGAGTTGTTAACTTTTATGGATGCTTCATCTAGATTCCAACAAATTCAGATGGAACCATCTGATCAAGAGGATACAGCCTTTATGACCCCTACTGGTATCTATTGTTATATTGCTATGCCCTTTGGACTAAGAAATGCAGGTGCTACATACCAAAGGCTAGTAAATATGATGTTTAAAGAACAAATTGGACACATAGTGGAAGTCTATATTGATGACATGGTAGTTAAGTCCAAAAGAGTTGCGGATCACCTTAGAGATTTGGAGGAAGCATTTGATATCCTTGATAGATACAACATGAAATTGAATCCTTCCAAGTGTCACTTTGGTGTGAAAGCTGGTAAGTTCCTAGGTTATATGGTGACAAAAAGAGGGATACAGGCAAGTCCAGAACAAATCAAGGCCATTGTGAACATCAAATCTCCTGCTAATGCTAAGGATGTGCAAAGATTGACAGGAAGGATCGCAGCCTTGAACAGATTCATCTCAAAGTCATCAGAAAAATACAAGGAATTCTATGACATCTTGAGAAAGAACAAAAAATTTGAGTGGACTGAAAAGCATGAGAATTCTCTCAAGGCCCTTAAGGATTACCTATCCTCAGCTCCTGCTTTAATGAAACCAGAAAAGGGGATATATTATCCTTATACTTAGCAGTTTCTTCTAAGGCAGTAAGTGCAGTCATTGTTAAGGATCATGAAGGTACTCAACATCCTATATACTATGTAAGTAAAAATGTACTTGATGCTGAGTCCAGGTATTCTCATTTAGAGAAACTTATTCTTGCTTTGATTATGGTATCTACTAAATTACGCCATTGTTTTGAAACTCATCCCATTATTGTCAAGACTAACTTTCCTATCAAGAATGTTCTCTGGAAGCCTGAAATGTCAGGAAGGATGGCAAAGTGGGCAGTCAAGCTTAGTGCATATGATATCAAATATGAACCAAGAACTGCCATTAAATCTCAAGCCTTGGCTGACTTTGTGGCTGATTTCAGTAGTGATTTACAAAGGGAAGCTGAATTGGAAGTTCAAAAACTTGAAGAGACTGAGGATCCTTGGATACTCTTCACAGATGGTGCTTCAAATATCAAAGGAACTGGACTAGTCATACTACTAAAATCGCCACAGGGGGACATAATACCCCACTCAATTGCTTGTGAGTATCAAAGTACTAATAATGAGGCTGAATATGAAGCCTTAATAGCTAGTTTGCAAATTGCCAAGCACATGAGGATCAGGTATCTTGAGGTACATGTAGATTCTTTGTTAATTACTAACCACTTTAAGGGTTCTTATGCTGTTAAAGGTGAAAGACTAATCAAATATCTTGAGATAGTCAAGAAATTGGCAGACTCTTTTGCTTCTTTTAGCTTAACACAGGTACCCAGGGAAGAAAATGCAGAAGCTGATTGATGTGTGTAAAATGCAACATATAAAATACATCAAATGAGGCATAAAACTAACCTTTTTTTAGTACTAATGTTGGAAAAAGTGTGCTTTTGTCTTCCTTTTGTATTTTCAGAATTAAAAGAGCATAAATAAACAAAAGGAACAAATATGCAGCGAAATCTAACATAATTACAAGAAAATGAACAAACGTGGCATGCCCGACCCCTCGACAGCATCTTCCCAAGAAAAAATAAGAAAATAGAAGGCTGACCACGACCCCATGCCCAGCGGACACGGGGGCGTGGCTAGTTGTCTGTAGAAAGGACAAAGCTATAAAAGCTTCTATTCCCGACACGGGGGCATGCCCAGCTCGACACGGGCCATGGTCAATGCTAAGATTCACAGATTCCAAGCAAATCTTAATATTACAGATACGCTTCTGCACACGAGGCCGTGCCCAGCGGACACGAGGCGTGTGGAGCTAATGCAGACATACTGCAGTTAATGAAGAAAGAGAAAGTGGATGGACACGGGGCAGTGCCCAATGGACACGGGGCCGTGTCCGGGCTTCTGTGCAGGCTATAAATAGAGGTGCTTGGTTCACTTCAAAAGCATCCCTTGGCAAACCACCTCTCTCCCATTTCACCCACACTCCACCACCACTACAACCCACATCCACCAACATCATCCATTATCCATCATAGAGTGTGTTTAGTAGTCTCGGGATCCAAGATTGATAGTAAGATTTCTTGACAATCAAAGGCCATGTTTGCCTAAGTCTCTTACATCACTTGGTGAAGACAAGCATTTAGTGTAATACTTTTGATTTTTAATATTTTCGCACTTTTTATTTGGTTTTGTATTAATGACTTTAATAACTAGTTTCTTATGTTGAAGGTGAAACTTCCTTATCATTTTTCCGTGGTGTCTTGGCATTATTTTACTGTCTATATAAAATAAAAGATTTACACCATTCATATCTCTACAGTCTATATAGAGATATGTTGGCTACTTAGTCGGGGGTTAAGGGAATGGTTTGGTAAGGTTCTTGCATTGTTCAGTGTATAGATCCCGCAAGGACCTGGGTCAAGCTTACTAGGACCTCCTTCAATACCCACTGGTATTGGACGGCGAGGGTGCGAATGGCTTGACCCCCTCATATGTAAACTACTATTAATACATTAACCTGGCTACTTGGGATTGTATCCCTGCTGACTCAAACCACTTAGCCGAGGGTAACGTCACCTTCAAAAGAGGGGCCTACCACATTATGTAGATCTCAATATCAATCCGGATCACAGTGGTTGGTTGTTTTAGTCCAAAACACCTATTGATTAAGTGTTTGTACTATGAAAAAGTTAAGAAGAATCAAGAATGAAGATGAAGCTAATGGAATGATGAATACAACAAGTGTTGTATTGAATCCAAACAAGAATATAAAGCAATAAAGCACCTTGGAAATATAGCACAAGATCAAAGATAGAATGTAAACAACACTTTCATTCACCAAAAAAGCCAAAAGCTTGGCTAGGGCTACAATGCTTGGGTATTTATAGATCCTGACTTGCCAGCATAATTATAATTATGCTGGAATCTTAACTACACCAAGTCAGGTTTGCTAGTTTCAACTAATTACAAAATAAGCCCCTAGACTATAGAATAAGCTACAAACTATAATTAAACTAATCCAGTACAAGTATGAACGATCTCAAAAGTTCCAACAATATCCCCCTAGATCGTTGCATACTTGTTTTTCATTCTTCTGTAGTTTCCACTGGATTGTCTGCAGCTTTCTGTTCAGGCTCTGGAGGGACTTCTTCATGCCCTGTTGCTTCTGGTGTTGCTTGAATTTCGACTGTTGAGACGGGAGTTTCTTGAATTATAACAACTTCACTTGTTGGTGGATCCTCCATAACGGCTTCATATGTGGATGAAGCCGGAGGTGATGATGTTGCTTGAGAACTTGTGGTGGTGGGCTCTTTTGTTGATGAGGAAGACTTTTCTTTCTTACATGCTTTTTCTTCTTTCTTTCTTCCTTCTTTTCAATAGCTTCCTTTCTTTTCAATAGCTTCCTTTCTTTTCTCGATTTTGTCAACGATATCAAGCATCTCTCTTTTTATCTTCCAAGCTCTCTCCACTGCTCTTTGAAATAACATGGCCTCTTCCAGATGGCGTTTCCAGCTCCCACATTTATACGACTTGCATTTAACACTGTAAGATCAGAGAGTCCGAACATAAAGACGTCCATTGGATCCAATATGCGAATATCTTCATTTTCGTTCGAGCGAATCACAGCTTCACCAGTCTTGTTGTCATAAAACCACTTCTTGAAGTTGTTTAGACATACATGAACTTCTTCAGGGAGCTTGATTCTTGTGACAACTTTTGCAGGGTTAATAACCCACGTCACCTTGCCTTTTCCAGTGATAGGATCTTTTGTAGTTTTGGACACTCTCCGTCTGGGACGCCGCGGCTTATGATTTGGGAAACCTTTATTGCATTCTTTAGCAATTATGCGCTCAAAATCCCCGCCAACGCTTCTATCTTCTGGATTTAGCATATCCAGTCGGCCGAGCTCACGTAGATCCCATCTTGGAAGTGAAAAAAGATCAAACCCTGTTCGGAAGTATTGAATCACGCCACCTCTTCATTTAACCACAAACATTCCCCTGAGATGGCTATACATCCAACTGATAACTTTATCAGTGGTTTCTGTCTTTTCAACCGTTACTACCTAATAAAAATCAGGAAGTTTTTCTCTTTCCTTCTTAAACCATTCAGGATGCTGAGGGGAGAAAGTCTTTCCATCTTCTCGTTCATACACAACCTCCTCTTCTAATCCCCATTCAAGAAATTTAGCAGGCATTTCATCCCTATCCATCTCTTCTTCATCGCTCTCATCTCCTTCTGATACTTTTTCGGTTAACTCTAGACGCTTTTTCTTTGCTTCGGCTTCTTTCATTTTTCTGTTAGTTTCTTCTTCCATGAATGCATCAAAGTCGAACACCTCCGAGAATGAGAACATAGGCTCTATCTCTATTTTAGCACATATACTTTTCATCATCCTGTATAGTTTCTCAATCCCGAGCTGTTGGAATCTAATGAACTTTGATTGTTTTTCTACATAGGCATTCATCTCTTTGTTTTTTCTTCCTTTGATCCTTTAACTTTTCTCTCAAGATATTTGTATCATTAACTTGATTCTTGAGAGGACAGATTTCTTTGGCTGAAGTGGGACCGATCTCCTTGACAAGTTTATCATATAACTCTTGAAATGGACGAACCCTTTGAGGAACCACTGGAGGCTTTGAGATCCTCGTTGGTTTGAATTGAGGAAACTTTGAGGGTCCTTCATCTGTTGACTTCTTTTTCGGGGGAGTTGATTTAGTTACAGAGATTTCATTTGGATCTGTTAGTAACGTATCAACAAAATCATCCAATGTTTGCTCTTCTTATAACACTACAACTGGTCTTTCCGATTCTGACATCTCTTGCCTTTTAATCCTCTTTTCTCTCTTTTCTCTTTCTTGCATTGCGTGAATTTCTTTCATGTTTTGAATATGTTGACGATGTTCCTCTGATTCGGCGGATCTGAAGCTTGCACCCATAAGTCTTTCTGGGTTTTCGGAGGATTTCTTCTTCTTTGGTGGTTCATCGTCAGCTGCCTGCTTCCCTTTCCTTTTTCCTTTCGATTGTTCTTTTTCTGCAGCCTGTTGCTCGATTCTTTGTTGTTTAGCTAGAACTGCTTCTCTGTACTTTCTATAAGCTTCTTTTACCAACGGCAGTCTCTCGGCAGAATACTTCCAATCATGTAACATCATCCATTCATTCGTTTTAATCTCTGTGAATTGTCGACTTGTGGGAACATGAAAGGTGTAGAGGTTTCCATCATGCGGCGGATTTTGATGTTGATCGTTGATCAGCATCTGGATGAATCTGGGATACATTGCCCAAGTCGGCCCACTTACATTCTTGAGCATGTAATTGAAAATTAGACCAGAGATGTTGAATTTTTGATTCACACACAAGTTTAACATTGTTGCCGACCACTCCAGATTCAGGCCGTCATATCCACCTTTACGATGAGCTAAGCACATAGCAATTACGTGTACTATGAATCTCCAGTCCCTTGTTAGACCATTTCTTTTAATCTCTTTCTTTCGACGAAAATCTCCCACATAACCCATTCCACGAAATCCATCAAGAATGTCATCCTTCTTTAAAAAGATTGGATCCTTTGCACTATCTCCCAGCTTCAGAACTTTGCGAATCCTTTCTTCAGTCACTTCTATACGTTTGTTGCGAACTGTTGAAGATATTCCTCTGGCTTTGTTGATAGTTTCAGGCTTTGCATTTTCCCAGAACTCTTGAATGTGAATGCGATAAATGAGAACTTCTGTTTCAACCGCGTAGCCAATCCTGCTTGACCGTATCCATCTTGTTGCATCTTGAAAATCCTGTGGCACTTTCTCAAGATTGATACTCTGATTATGCTTCAACGTCTTATCCCACTCAATAATTTTCACCATCCTGTTTTTGACACGAGAAACGAGGAAAGTTAGAAAGTTCTTCGAGATAGAAGTATAATATTTACAAATATAAAGAGTTTAAATTGTATTCTAGAAAATATTTACAAGAATTTTAGATAAAATAAAAGATATTGGGATTTTAGAAAACAATATTTACAAAAAAATAGATTAAAAGTCAGTTTCGCTGAACAATAAAAGGTTATCTTCGCCAGTGAATGTTTATCGAGACCAGGCAATTTCGCCGGCGACAATATCGGATCATGTGCGTCTTCTCCGACAACGACTAAAGGAAACCATCCAATATTTCACTGATGATTACGACACAGAACAAATGTTTTCGCCGATGACAAAGGCAGGCGAGGAGTGATTTCGCCGATAATGAACATGTTGATATAATTTAATTTCGCTGGCGAACATCGGCGAAGACAAAGTTTGGTCCCGAACCCCATCATCGGCGAAGACATTCGTCTAGGCCTAATTACCGGTGAAATAAGATTACTTCGCCGGTAGCTCAAACTCGCGTTCGAGACTTTTGAGATCCCTGATTCATGACAAATTCGCCATCTTCGCTATATTCATAATTAATTCGCTAGCATCATCTTTTTCATAAAAAAACCCTTCTTAAACCCTAACCGTTATCATCCTCTGATTATCTCTGATTATCAACTAACTAGACAGGTTTCGAACTATCGATGATCCTATGTCCAACTCCCCTTAAAACATCTTAATATTTACAGATTCATGAAACAAGTTTTGAATTTAATAGATAATCATAAGCACTTGAACAACAATCATCAATCACGAAGATTTATGAGTAAAGAAGTGATGCGGATTACCTATCGACTTGACCGAAAACAATGAACACAATGTGACATAACAGATGATCTTGAAACTGATTTCGACTAGCAACCGATTGCGAAGTATGACCAGTTTAGAGAGAGAGATGATTAGGGGTTTTTGAAAATTTTGAATTTCATGACGGTTAAGATATTTTATAGGTGAATTTAGATAACCAACGAAATAAATAATTTCGCTGGTATCTTAATTTCGCCGCCATGGATTAAAACTTCCTTTACAAAAACCAAATTTTAAATTCGCTCGTGAATTTCAAACTTTCTCGAAAAACATGCCCAGTTTTGTTTAAAACACTATAAATTACGAAATATTTACAGTCAAGAGAAAATTTGGGCCATTTTGACTCCGAACTTCGTTTTTCAATCTTGGGAGGTTCCATTTTAAGCTGACATTCTTGATTCATTTGACGCTCGTCGACTTACCTGTAGAAGATCATATTGCCAACACTTATCAATTTCTTATATATTATTATTATTATTAGCGAATCAAGGCACAAGAAAAACTGCCAGTATGTTTGTCCGCTTAAATCCATGCATCCTTCTTTCAACATGCCTTCGGAGAGCGCGATTATCATGTTTTCGGTAATATTGACAAGACTTCTATGGCCCCCACACAAGCTATTGAGAATAGAATCATTACGCCCGTGAGTCCCACATCAGGACATACCCCCGTGATCAAGGTATGCACAAAGGTTCCTCATAACAGGTGAGTATATTGGATTCATTCTTTTCAACGATACAGTGGAGATCAGGTCAGTACTTTCGTACAACAGAGATCCCGAAAACTATCGAGGGCTGAGACAGTTAGTTCGGTGAATAGGTCAGTACTTTCGTACAACAGAGAGACCAAACTAATCCATCTAAAGTTTTGGCCAATTTTGGCACTTATTATGAAAGGGTTTGGCCCTTTTTTTAGGCACTTATTATGAAAGGATATCATAGCGTCTAGGTCGGCATGTATCTGGATGCAGCAGAAGAACAACTAAGATATCCCCGAATGAAAAACCAATATAAAGACCCGAGATCTCAGACTTTGGCAATCTATCAACGCAAGATTTAAGACCATAAAGCCATATGCCGCAACGTGTTACCCACTATGATGCGTAATGCCTGAGAAAACCCAGAATCCTTGTGTAGACATTATGTTTTGCTCCCTAACAACAGTTTACTCATTGGTGTTGCTGAATCTACCGACACGTCGTTGCTTGGTACCCCGATTTCTTTTGTTTTCTATTTTTCAAGAAATGACAAAGTGTTAGCAATTTTCTATCATTTCCTCTAACAGGAGTCAGACACAAGCATCTAATTTTTTTTTTATTTTCTGGAATATCCCCCCTAAAATCTTTATTTTCGAGAGTCCATTTGCCCGAAAATGAAATTTTAATTTTTCACAAAATCTTTTTGGTGGGTAACGTTTAACGATACTTGTTTTACTTTTAACAAACGTTTTTTTTTTAATAAAAATATGGACAAAAGATAGAGTATTAAGGAAAGCTCTTAGACAACAAGATTCATTTCCATTCAAGGAAATTAACCATTTCCAACCAGGTTACCAGCTGGTTGAATCGGGTTTTATTGAAGGCTTTTGTGAAAATGTCGGCCCGTTGCTGTGTTGTATCCACTGGCACCACTTGAATGTATCCTTTCTCGTAGGCATCTCGAATTGCATGAATACGGATTTAGATATGCTTTGTTCTGGAGTGGTGGATGGGATTCTTCACAATTCCCAGACATGCCTCATTGTCGATGAATATAGGAATCTTCATGATGTTGATTCCATAATCCAACAACTGATTTTGTATCCAGAAGACTTGTGAACAACAACTGTAGGCCGCAGTGTATTCTGCTTGAGCGGTGGAGGTGGACACCGTTGTCTGCTTCTTGCTTTGCCAAGAGATCAGACGATTTCCCAAGAATTGACATCCTCCTGATACAGACCTGCGATCTACTTTACAACCTACATGATCACTGTCAGAATAGGCAATAAGATCAAAATTACTATCTTTAGGATACCAAAGACCTAGTTTCGGAGTTCCTTTAAGATAGCGGATGATGCGCTTCACAGCGGTTTCATGTGATTCTTTGGGATTAGTCTGAAAACGAGCACAGAGACAGACTGCCCACATAATGTCAGGCCTGCTTGCAGTTAAGTACATCAGAGAGCCTATCATTGAGCGATAAAAGGACTTGTGCACTTGTTTTCCTTGAGGATCTAGAGTAAGCTCCGTCTGAGAGGCAAATGGAGTCCTTGCAACTTTGCAATCGTTCATGTTGTACTACGCGAGAATATCCCGAATGTACTTAGCCTGATGGATAAGAATGTTGTCCTCCTTTTGCTTCACTTCTAGCCCTAAGAAGAACGTGAGTTCTCCCATCATGCTCATTTCGAACTTTGCTTTCATCATGGTCTCGAATTCTTTATATAACTTCTCATTTGTTGACCTAAAGATGATATCGTCCACATAAATCTGGACCAGCATTACGTCTTCTCCGATTCGTTTGGTGAAGAGAGTCATGTCGATCGTTCCTCTGGTGTATCCACACTTCAAAAGATAAGTTGACAAAGTCTCATACCACGCACGTGGAGCTTGGTGAAGACCATAGAGGACTTTGTCCAACTTGTAGTAGCGACCTGGAAAATGAGGATCTTCGAAACCCGGAGGCTGACACACGTATACTTCTTCCTTTACCTTCCCATACAGAAAAGCGCTCTTTACGTCCATCTGAAAAACTTTGAAATTCCTGTATGATGCGTATGCCAGGAATATTCTGATTGCCTCCAATCTTGCAACTGGAACAAAAACTTCTTCATAATCAATTCCTTCCTCCTGACGAAAACCTTGCACCACCAATCTAGCCTTGTTCTTGATCACTACTCCACGATAATCCATCTTGTGACGAAAGACCCATTTTGTACCAATCGGAAACTTTCCTTCAGGTAAATCTCCTAACTCCCAAACTTTGAGTTTGCGAAATTGAGATAGTTCTTCCTGCATGGCCTGAACCCAACTGGAGTCTTGAATGGCTTCCTCAATGTCACGAGGCACGGATTGCGAGAGAAAAGCTGCATAGAGACCTTTGTTGATGCTTGATGACTGACCACGTGTACGTACTCCTTCTTCTACTGCACCTATGACATTTTCAAGAGGGTGATTGCGATTTGTCTTGTATCCTGCATTTGTGTGAGATTCAATATGCTGTGGCAGATTGGTGAAGTGTTCGTCAACGTATATTATTGGAGGGTCATCTTCTTGAGTCGATTCATCCACATTCGCCTGTGAAGAAGAAGCACCATTTCAGGGGTGTTCTCAGGCGAAATGTCACCATTTACTTCATCTACAGAGAGAAGTGGATCAGCAGAAAATGGAGAGAAACAGGTAGTGAAAGGAGTTAAACCAATATTTGAAGAATCAAACAGAGGTTCAACTTGAGCAGCTTCTGCAGGTTCTGCTTCTGGAACATCTTCTAGAATTTCGAAGGTGTTGAAAATCACACCCACATCATAAAACCAGTCGGGAGTACTTCCAGTGTTAGTGTAATTTCCTTCTTGAAAGTCCATGTAATATGATTCAATCACCATCTTTGTTCGTTTGTTGTAGACTCTATAGGCTTTCTGTGTGGACGAATATCCCATAAAGTAGCAAATATCACCCACTGCTTCGAATTTGATGAGATTCTCTTGAGTATTCAGAAGAGTGCAAGAACATCCAAACGGTCTGAAGAAATCGATGAGTGGCTTCCTTTTGAAGAGAAGTTCGTATGCAGTTTTTCCATGAGGTTTTACAATGAGAACTCTATTCAGAACGTAGCATGCTGTATTCACCGCTTCTGCCCAAAAGATGATAGGAAGCTTTGAGTCCTCCAACATGGTTCTTGCGGCTTCGATCAAGGTTCTGTTCTTTCGTTCAGCTACGCCATTTTGTTGAGGAGTTCTAGCCGCGCTGTACTGAAGATGAATTCCCTTTTCAGCACAGAAGGATATGAAGCTTTGATTCTTGAATTCAGAACCATTGTCACTTCTGATCGACTTCACTTTCAATCTGGTCACGTTTTCAATCAAGGGAATGAGTGACTTAAGGATATCAGCTGTCTCACTCTTGGCTTCAAGAAAGTAAACCCATGAAAAACGAGAGAAATCATATGTAATCACCAAACAATAAGAACTTTTAGCAAGACTTTTAACACTTATTGGACCAAAGAGATCCATATGCATCAACTGAAGCGGTGCAGTAATCGTGTTCACTGCTTTGGATTTGTGCGATTTCTTGTGTTGCTTTCCTTGGGCGCATAATATACATTTTTCAGAAAAAGGAAATTCTTTTATCGGAAGACCTCTTACTAAGTTTAACTTAGAGAGTTTGTTCATATTTTTGAAATTTACATGCCCCAATCGCCTGTGCCAAAGCAGTGACTCCGATTCTGAAGCCTTTGAGATTAAAAAGGTCAAGTTATCATTTGTCTTGGCGTTTTTCATGTTGAGCACGTATGTGTTGTTTTGTCTTGGAGAAGTGAGCATGATCATTTCTGCAGGAACCACATATTCAGGCTTGAGAAACAAACATTCCAGTTCGTTGAAAAGCACCGATATTCCTTTATCACAGACTTGTGATACGCTCATAAGATTGTAGCACAATTCTGGAACATAGTTGACATTTTCCAAAGTGGGTGCTTCAGACACGACATCTCCCATTCCAACAATCTTCCCTCCCTTCTCGTCTCCAGCGAATGACACGAAATCGCCATCAATAAAATGAAATTTCGTTAGAAGTTCCTTTAATCCTGTCATGTATCTTGAACATCCGCTGTCGACATGCCAGATATATTCCATGAGCATTCGAAGCCATTTCTGGAGTTTATTCTGAAATACAAGAATATACACAAATTAATTTGATTTGGGAACCCAGATTTGCTTTACATTGGATCTATCGTGGTTTTGACCCACGATGTCCTCTTTTGGCTTCCAAAAATAAGTTGTTGAATTAACCAGATTTTTAACAGATTTCTTAAGATAATCAAGCTGGTCTGTGAAATTTTTAACAAAATCGTATTATGGTTTAGAAAAATTCTTGTTTTTACAATGTTTCGCTGTATGTCCTAAATGACCACAGTGGAAACATCGTTTACATTTGGGATTTTTGGAGTTAGAAGATGATGTATGTGATGAGTGTCTTGAACTTTTTGATGAGTCTTTTGATGCAGTGTATCTTGAGCTCTCGACTTTCTTCATTTTCTTGTTAACTCGGCTTTCATCTTCTGAACAGTCTTCATTATTGTCGGAATCTGATGAACTTTCTGTTGTTTGATATTCACTTGAGTTTTGATCTTCACTTGCTTCATCACTTGAATCATCAGAGCTCTGATTTTCACTTGGACTTTCTGAATTTTGATCTTCAATTGTTTCGTCACTCGAATCTCCGGAGCTTTCACCTTCTGTTGTTTGATCTTCTCTTGAATTTTCTGATTCTTGTTCTTCATCAGAACTTGATGTCACTTCTTCCTTTTCTAAGACAGAATAGTTTGAATCCTCTCTGCTGCTATCTTTAGCGACTTTCTTCTCTGAATCTGTCATACCTGTTCGAGATGGAATAAATTCTGGAATTTCCTCGGTGAGGAATTTTCCAAAGCTATTCTTTTTCTATTCTGGCACAAATACTGGAGATTTATAGACATTTTTTATCATCACAAAATGCAGAATTTAAATCATGACATTCAAGCACATCATGTTCACGATCAAGGGTCTCAAATGTAGGCACATGGCCCTTACAGTCATCCAAAGAGTTATATTTAGGCACATGGCCATTACAGTCATCCGTCCTAATTAAATTATTACATTCATCCCGAATATTGTCTTTCTTAGAACAGTTCCAGGCGAACCAGTTAACGGTGGAATAACTGTCGCCTGAATAACCTATTCCTATTTTTGAACCGCCACAGTCCCCATCCTCAACGCACACATCTTCTTTACACACAATTGGATCTGCATTACTTTTAGGAATGTTAGCGGTTGTTTCATTTTCGAAAGAATCATTTTGTTCTAAAGAGGCCTTTTCATCTATGAAATCATTGTCGGGATGAGGTGTTGGCATAGGCACATAGTTTTTGCTATGTGGTGGAAAGAAAAGTTTTCTTTCATTTCCCTGCCTATCTTTATACCCGATCCCATCTTTTACATACGTTGGTCATTGGCAGTTCTTGATGTCAGTAAAGGCCTTCTGACTGACATTCCATTTGTCTATGATAATTTCCAATTTATTCTTTTCGTTCAAAGCTTTTTCTAGTCTATCTGTAAGATCGTTAATGCTAAAATCTTTTCTAAAAACAAATTCTTTTAGAGTTTGCATTTCAGCTAAAGTTGAATTCAACTTTCTCCGATATGCGGCCTCATTCTGTTTAAGTTCTTGGTTAAATTTTAAAGCTTTGTCTTTTTGCCTCTCAAATTCTAGATTAAGAGATTTGTAATGTGCCACAACATCAACGCATGCTGGTGTGCATAACTTTACTTTAAAGTTATGTGGAATACTATTTACCAAGTCTTTGTCAGCTTTTTCTTTGGAGGATTCTGTTTTCATTGCTGCTGCTAAGACTTTTTCTTTCTACTCATCAGATGACTCCTTAGGAACATGCTCTTTGGGTTTTCAGCTTCTTTAGAATTCTTTCCTTTCTCAGGCTCCGGGGAGATGAGAATGCTTTTTAGACCCTTGTCAGCAATGTTATCCCCCTTTGGGATTCCAGCAGTCTGTTTCTCAAACTGTTTTGATGACGACCCGCTTGAGATCTTTTCCATGAGAGCTTTGTTGACTTGTTCCTTGGCTTCAACAATTTCTTCACCCCAATCATAATCTTCAACAACGAGAGCTTTTGGTGTGTTGGGAGACGCGTTGGTTTTGTTTTCTTCGATGGTGATTTGTTTCACAGTAGGAGTGGCTTCAATGTTTCCTTCCTTGAAGTGACCAAGATTCTTGCAGTTGTAACATCTCAGTTTAGATTTGTCAAAACCAGCTTTTTCATGACCCACACGCTTTCCAGTCTTATCCTGAAACTTCTTCAACCTTAAAGTGATCATAGCCATCTGCCACTTCAAATCCATCTCCTCTATGTCATCAGGATCAACCTGATACATGTCTACAGCAGTGAGCATCTCCTTCTTGAGTTCCCCCGACATTAGAGTTTCATAGCTACTCAAAAACATGTTAAACAGTGCCACATGTTCAGTTGACACTTTCAAGGCTTGAGTATCACCAACTACAGCAGCCTTATCACTGGATTGTGGAGCCTTTGACGCGCTTGCGGAAACGTTAAAGTAGGACATCTCTGAGGCTTGTTTACTGGTGGCTCCTGAAGCTAGAAATGCCACATTCTTTAGACGAGTAGAAGTCTGAACTGCCTTTGGGGAGTAACCAGCTGTATTTATTTCGCGTTTGTTGACGTCCATTTCAAAAGCCTTCAGAGTGTTGATTAGATCGGACAGAGTGACAGGATTTGGGTTGTTGAGGAAATCCCTTTTTATCATCAGGCACTGAAGACTACATTCCTTGGGAAGCGAATCCAGAAGCTTCTTTATGGCAGCACGATTAGTACCAGAGGGTTTAACACGAACTAAAACCCTCTAATCACTCAAAAATGACTCAAAAACCATGTTTTGATGCATCAAAATGTCCAAAATGACTCCATAATCACAGATTAACAACAACCTATCGATTAAACACTCCAAATCAATCCATTTTAAGTCCAAAATTTTGAAAAACCTTGAAACTTTGAAAAAACCTTCAAAACTTTGAAAAATCTTAACAAAAACACAATAACCAAGAGCACTAAGGCTCTGATACCAAATTGTAGATCCCAATATCAATCCGGATCACAGTGGTTGGTTGTTTTAGTCCAAAACACCTATTGATTAAGTGTTTATACTATGAAAAAGTTAAGAAGAATCAAGAATGAAGATGAAGCTAATGGAATGATGAATACAACAAGTGTTGTATTGAATCCAAACAAGAATATAAAGCAATAAAGCACCTTGGAAATCTGATTATAGCACAAGATCAAAGATAGAATGTAAACAACACTTTCATTCACCAAAAGAGACAAAAGCTGGGCTAGGGCTACAATGCTTGGGTATTTATAGATCCTGACTTACCAGCATAATTATAATTATGCTGGAATCTTAACTACACCAAGTCAGGTTTGCTAGTTTCAACTAATTACAAAATAAGCCCCTAGACTATAGTTATGATGGAATCTTAGCTACAAACTATAATTATACTAATCCAGTACAAGTATGAACGATCTCAAAAGTTCCAACACATTACGCATTAATAACTTAATTAATTATCTTTCAATATTCCGACCCTTTAGGATTGTATCATTGCTGACTCAAACTACTGGGTTGAGGGTAACGTCACCTTCAAAAGAGGGGCCTACTACTATAACTAAGATAATCTTTTAAAAAGTGAAAAAGTGCGGAAATCATCAAAGGTTACACTAAAGGCAAGTCAGATCCAAGTGATTTATCTTGTCTATCTGTTTTTTTTATTTTTATTTTATTTTTATTTTCAGCATTTTTAGTTTTTAATTTTCATGTTTAAAACCTTTTCTAAACTTTTGATTTGATTAGATGTTTAGGATAAACCAGTATTAAAAGCTCTTATTTCCTTAGACGACCTCGGTATCTTACCAATGCTACACTACACTCACGATGGGTGCACTTGCCCATATGTGTGTTTAGCGTTAGTAGAATATCGTGTTTTATAAATTTAAAACTTGAGTAAAGTGCTAAAAAGGGCTTAAAATATAACTAAAAACATATCACGCTACACGCACATCACTAATGCTTTAGCCAATCTTGGATCGTCATTGAAGATTCCAGAGGATATTAGGATACCAATTATTCACATCCTAGCTCCTGCTATTGAGGATCACACAGCCATGGAAATAGTGGAGGATTCTACAATCATACCTAGTGATGGTGCACAATCAAGTTCAGGATCCTGGATCCTCCTATCATGAGATATATATACAACATGGTGAAGAAACACTAGATAAACGACCGGGATCGAAATATCTAGGGGGTTCGGTTCTGCATAAAAGGGCTTATTCTCTCTCGTTTGATTCGATTACGATTGATCTTCTTCTCCGATAAAACTCTGCAAAAAAGAAGCACCGTTAGCCTCGCCAAGGGGATAAAGGGGTTCTCTCCTTGACCCGACTCTAGTGTGAGAATAAGTATGGGTTATGAAGAAGAAGATGTATTGAAGAAGTGTGTGTAACTTGCCTTCATACCTGAATTGTTCTCATATTTATAGCCGGGAGTTTTTGGGAGGGAAAACCTGTTATTGAAAAGTTAACAGAAGATGCTAACGCCGTAGCGGTTATTTCTTTCCACTGTTAATTCCTTTGATCCGACGTGAGAGCACACAGATCGTTGTTTAGATCAAAGGTTGGGGTATTGCCACGTGGAAAGTGGACAAGTGATGATTTCTTTCTATTTCCATGCCATCACCGTGACTCTAAGGGACGTTGGGGAGATGACACGTGGCCCAGACGGTTGTAACCGTCTGGGTGGTGCACGATTAAGTCTTCTAGAAGATTACTGCTGTAATCTGGTGTGACTTTTTACCATGTGGTATCAGTTAAGTAAATAATATCCAAGTCTGGATATTATTAATCAGAAGTCTTTAGGATTTTCATCTTTTATGAAAGCGCAAGGGTTTATGATTTCCTTTTGGTGCGCGAGTGTTATTTGCCATCTGCCTTAAGCCTTTCTTTTATAAAAACAGTGCGCGGCCGCGCAAGGTAAAAAAGGGCTTAAAGACGATGTTGTGGTACGGTCCCAAGTACTTATCACGAGGTTTTTGGGACCTTACCCCTTCAAGTCCCCCCAGTCTAGTGTTGCACTTATGCAAATAAGTGGAGCACTAGACTTGTAAGAGGGAAATGCTTTTTGGCGCGAAAATAGGGAATCTTCTATGAGAAGATTTTACTTGTAAAGATTTTGAAAATCTTTGACTTTAGATGGGACTGGTGCAGTAAAGACTGAGTGACAGGCTGTCGCTGTCAGTTATCCCTTACTGTCCGTGTTTTGCACTCGCGCGTGTACTCGCGGTTGTGTTGATTTTTCACTCGCTCTACCACTTGGGTAACTGTGATATCCGGAAAAGGTGCTATGGCGGTTATCGATGCTATTTATTGCGGTGAGTATATAAGTTTGTTTGATTTGCCCCTTTTCTGTTTACTCATTGCTTTGTTGAAAAACTTTTCTCCTTCCTTTCTTCATTAATCGTTTGAGAAAAAGTTTATCATTTCTTCCTCTTATGTCAACCGGAGAACACCAAGAAGACCTATCTAAAGAAATGTCTACTGAACTTCCACCGTTAAAATGGCCTAGAGCGACCTTTGATGGTTTGGTTCGGAACCTGAAGTTTCCGGAGAACTGGGGTGCTCTGTACCCTGAGGAGGGGCAGACAGCAGCGGATGCTCTGGCTGGGTATATCACCCTTTTTAGGGATTTTTTCTGTGAAGGAAACTTTCGTTTGCCTGTAACCAGATTTCTCCTTGAAATCCTTGAGTATTAGAAGTTACATATTTCCCAATTGCACCCTATTGGCATGGTTAGGGTTCGACATTTTGAGTTTGTGTGCCGAACGATGCATATCGAGCCGACAGTCCCTCGATTTAGGGTTTTTTACCAAATGCATTGTATTCAAGGGTTTTATTCTTTTGTTCAGAGAGCATCTGCAAAGAAGATTTTGCAACATCCTCCAAAGTCCTTCCATGACTGGAAGCAAAAAATTTTCTATATCAAAGCCGGAGTGATTTCGTTGAGGATGGTTTTAAGGGGAAAAGAAGATGTTCCTGTCGAAACAGTTCAGACCCCTGTTGATGAGAACTGGTATCAAGATCTGAAGGATGTTCCCAATATCGCTTTGCCGGAGAAATCTCTTGTCGGAGCCGGCATGAGCTTGAATTGGAAAATGGACCGTGATGACAAGCCGGTGTATACGGAGGATGGGCATGGTAAGATTGGGATTTTTCCCTCTTCTCTCTTTTTTTTTTTTTTTTTTTGAACTTGCCTTTCTTCCCTTGTAGTTGTTTCACTGTATGTTGTCGCGTTCAAGAGAGAAGGTGGAAAGATGGGTACCATTAAGAAGAAGCCTGATGAAGAGCTTTGGTACCACCGTATTGTGAAGAATTTTGTTCTTCCGCGAGATGCGGATCTGTCTGTTCAGCCTGCTGCTGGTGCTGGTAAGTTATGCGCATATTGGTTTACTGTTCACTTTTCGCGCTTTTGAGTAAAATGTTTTTTACGCTTCCGTAGATGAGTTGTCAAACTTGGGCATAGGGCCTGAGAAGAAGAGGCGCGCGGCGACTTCTATTTCTGCGCCGAAGAAGCATGAAGCTGATAAAGCTCAATCTTTGAAGACAAAAAATGTTGGAGGAGAGAAGAAAGGTATGCGCCGTTCCTCTGACTCCTGGTGTGATTATGTGGTGGTTTCTGACTTTCTGGAGGGTCTTACGCCTGCAGTTACTGTTAGGAGGCCAAAACCAGAACCGAGAGATACTACTGATATCCCTCCATCCAACCCAAATGATCCTATTGACTTGGAATCTATCCCTGAAAACTTGGTGCACAGGAAGGCCGGTAAAAGGAAACAAGCTGATACTGACGCTGAGGGTCAGCCCTCCAAGAAGATCCAAAGGAAGAAAATTACTAGGAAGGGCAATCTGGATGCTTTTATTTCGGAATCTGCTCCTAGTAAGTGTTGTCTTTACTTCTTTTCCTTATGCGCATTAAATATTTACAGACTTTGCTGTTTTTATTTCAGAGGTTCCTGTCTCTCCTGTGTCCATAGATCCGCAGCCTGTGGTTAATGAAGAACTCCCACCTTCCCCTCCGCGTGCTTCTGTTGTTGATCAATTGAAGACTACAGAGGTTCCTGAAGGTGGTGTGGGGAAGACTTTTGAGGCTGATAAGCCTGTTGATGTTACTGCAGAGGTTGAAAAGGTTGTTGATCCAGGGGTTGTGGATGGTGCTGGTAATCCACGAACCTCTGAAACTGTTGCTCAAGACCTGGGGAAAGAACAAACTGCTGAAAAAACTCCTACTTCAACTTCTTCTCCTAAACCTTCTGATGCTATGCCTGAGCGCTTTGAGAAGGTTTCTGCTGAGGAGCAAAGTTCATTTGCTGGTGTTGATAAAAATTCTCCAATCCGCCCAGAGGAAACCCTGGGGGATTACTATTACAGGACGTACTCAGAGAAAGATGCTTCTGAGCTTCATGCCCCTGTTTGGAATTTGAAGAAAGGTGACACTTTCTCGGATTGGCATGTGTGTCGAGATTGGCTGCAGGGAATATTTCCGCCTGGGGAGATCAAGTTTCAAGAAAGCCGGTCTTATGAACAAACTTATCAAGCTTACCTTGAGGAGCCTGCTTCTCATGCTTCTACCACTCATCGCATAGTGCGTGAGTGGTATAGTATGCATGAGGATTGGGAAGCTTTTAGGGTTTCCCAGAAGAAGTTTGCTAGCGATGAAAGGCGTTTAGCTCAGCTAAAAGCTAAATTGGAAGCTGATCAAGCCAAGTTTGAGGTCGATCGTAAAACCGACGAGTGGTCTGTTGCAGGTTGGAAGAGGAAAGCGGAAGCTGACGCTGCCCTCCTTTCTGAAGAACGCAAAAACTGGAAGCAAATTTGCGAAAAAGATAATGCTGAGAAGGTAAATCTTCGCAATGTCATCAATAATCTCAAGGCTGAGATTGAAAAACTGAAGAGACAGGATGCGGAGGTAGAAAGGTTGAAAAAGGAGAAAGCTGATGAAGAAGCTGCTCTAGAAGAAGCGCGTTCTCATAGGGAGCGCAGTGAGCAACGAGAGGTACAAGCTTGCGCCACTCTTGCTCTTAGAGATAAAGAGTTAGAAGAACTTACTGCTTTGCTTTCTGTCCAGGAACAACTTAAAAAGGACCTGGAGCTTGCGCACTCTGAAAAGGCTGAAACTTCCCGCCGTTTGACTGAAACCGAAGAAAAATTGGAAAATTCTAAAATGGCGCGAGCCACAGCGGAAAGCGAGCTTGAACCTTTAAAGAGTGATATGGCGTGGCTGAAAGATCATGGAATTGCTTGTGTAAGTTGCTTGCTCTTTTTTGTTGTGGGTTTGTTAATGCGCCTTCTTGTTATTTACCCTTTCCTATCTTCATAGATTGCTGAATCAGTGTTAAATTTTGAAGAGTTGGATAAAACCGTTGCGCGTTTAGTTGTTGCTGCGCGAAGAGACGGGTACGCCCAAGGATATGCTGAATGTTCTCATCATGTAAATAACGCTTTGAAGGTTGATTGGGATATCAGCAAATCTGTAACTTATGGCGTGGATACTGGTGCTGCGCTTGCTGCTTTAAAGGCAGAATTTAACAACTTGCAACTTCCGGTTATGGATCTGATAAATGTTGCACTGCAATCGGATGATCACGTAGCACAACTAAAGGAAATCTTTCCGGATGAGGGTGAAGATTTGGTGTAGTTTGAAAATGAATTGAACAATTCTCTTGTAATATTTGGGATGGATATCCCTTCTTTTGTTGGCGCGCTGCCGCGCGAGTAACTAAAACACTGCCGTGTTTGATAGTTTTTAGGGCGTATTTGTACGCTGAGAATAGTATGTTACATGTTTTTCGTTTTACAATATTTTGCATGGATACAATTTACTTTTATTGAGTAAGGCGAATGAAGTTGGTATAGAGCTCATGTGTGAACTTATGATCGTTTGTGACGTAATCACTGACCGTTCATGAGGCTTGTTCTGAAATTACCATAATGTTTATGCGCTTACTAAAAGAAATTGCATGCACTTTGTAAAAAACACAAGAATAATAGAAACTTTGCTATTTATTTCTGGATAGGGCACAGAGGCCATTACAAAGTTTTCTAATAAATATATGAGACTTAACTTACTCTATTCTCCCGTTTTGCTTTAATAGACCGTGTTTTCCTGCGCAGAGACCATAGAGTTTTTCCTTAGTTCTTCGCCCTTTTGCTCGGGCCTTCGTCGCCTCGAGTTATCTGCTTTATCTCTTTGCGCACATTTTGCAGGAAATGTGTGAGTTCGCCGCTTTTGAGGGCTTCCTCAATTTCGATGCGCAAAGAAATGCAGTTGTTAGTGGTATGCCCATTGTCTTTGTGATCTTCACAATATTGGGCTGGATCTTGTGTGCGCTTGTTTTTCATGGGGATTGGTGGCTTGAACTGATAATCTTCAGTGCTCAAAACTTCCGCAGGGGTTTTAGTTAGGGGAGTCCATTGCCTCTCCCTGTTCTCATATTTGTTTTCCCTCTGCGCCGTAAGTTTGTTGATCGTTGACCGAGCATCTTCAAATGAGTGGTTTCCCGAGCCAGAATCGCACCATGTTTTCTTGAACTTCCTTCCGCCGGTTGAGCTTAAGTCAGAGGGTCTGTTGTGTGGTGGCGGTGGCCTATTAGTGGTAAGATTTTTTTCTGTTTGCGCATAAACTTTAGCTGCTGCCATTACTTTCTCCCAACTCGTTGGGAGTCCTTCCGTTCCAGATAAGACCTTGACCATATCATCGAATCTGACCGCGTATTTGAATTGTGCGTGGATCAGTTGCTCATGGACTCCCCCGATCTCCAGTACTTCCTTATTATAACCAGTGATAAAGTCCTCCAGACTTTCGTCGTCATGACGCCAAATATTCATGACATCTGATGTGTCTCAAATGGATCGTCGTTGTTGACTGAAATGCGTCAGAAACTTCTTGCGTAGATCCTTCCATGATGTGATGCTCCCGATGGGTAAGTTATCGAACCAGATTCTTGCAGCACCAGTAAGTGTCTGCACGAAGAGATGGCACCATAATGGTAGAGTCCAGCCACCTACTAGCCCTGCGCTTGTAAAAACCGTCAAGTGGTCATCAGGGTCTGTCAGCCCATTGAATTTACCCACGTTGGATGGTAGTTTAGCTTTCTCAAGCGGAGCCAAAGCTATTTCCATAATGAACTTTGAATTTTCCGCTGCTTCCGCAGGGCGGTAAATCAAATTATAGTTGTGTTCAGACTCAGGGTTATAAACCGCACGAGGTCTGCATTTGTTGTAATTGGGTTGCAATCGGTTAAACACGCTAGTATTTTCACTCACACGGTAAGATGCATCAGATTCATCGGTGTGGGTGTTCCGTTGAAGACCCAACCTAGTGTGAACTGATTGTCTTCGGTGAGGGTGTGATTCCAGTTGATGGCTCCCCGATTGGGTATACTCATATCTTGATGGAGATCTGGAATATACCTCTATATCTTCAATGTGAGATGGGCTCTCTCGTTGAGAAGCATGGGCATGAGACCCTGGCCTCCTTGATTGAGTTAAGGGAGCAGTCTGTGCACACAGTTGTGTGTATACTGCATTTAGTGCCCCTTGAGACCTGACGTACCAGGAAATCGGAGTTTCTCCTGGAGGCAGAATTGAGTGAACGGGGTTTTCTGGTAGCACTCCTAGGGTGACAGGTTCATTTAGTCGATTGGATTGAACCTCGTTGTCATCCGAGGCATCTTCTGGAATTCCTTCAACCTGAAAATTGTTTACGACGTTCGGCCGAGGGCCGGTTTGCCGATGAGACGATTTTTCTTCCATATGCAAATGGAATCAGCAGGGTAGATCAAAAACGAGAGAAAATTGGATGAAACAGAGAAAAACGGTGGGCGCCAATGAAGAAACACTAGATAAAAGACCGGGATCGAAATATCTAGGGGGTTCGGTTCTGCATAAAAGGGTTTGTTCTCTCTCGTTTGATTCGATTACGATTAATCTTCTTCTCCGATAAAACTCTTCAAAAAAGAAGCACCGTTAGCCTCGCCAAGGGGAGAAAGGGGTTCTCTCCTTGACCCGACTCCGGTGTGAGAATAAGTATGGGTTATGAAGAAGAAGATGTATTGAAGAAGTGTGTGTAACTTGCCTTCATACCTGAATTGTTCTCATATTTATAGCCGGGAGTTTTTTGGTGGGAAAACCTGTTATTGAAAAGTTTACGGAAGATGCTAACGCCGTAGCGGTTATTTCTTTCCACCGTTAATCCCTTTGATCCGACGTGAGAGCACACGGATTGTTGTTTAGATCAAAGGTTGGGGTATTGCCACGTGGAAAGTGGACAAGTGATGATTTCTTTCTATTTCCATGCCATCACCGTGACTCTAAGGGACGTTGGGGAGATGACACGTGGCCCAGACGGTTGTAACCGTCTGGGTGGTGCACGATTAAGTCTTCTAGAAGATTACTGCTGTAATCTGGTGTGACTTTTTACCATGTGGTATCAGTTAAGTAAATAATATCCAAGTATGGATATTATTAATTGGAAGTGTTTAGGATTTTCATCTTTTATGAAAGCGCAAGGGTTTATGATTTCCTTTTGGTGCGCGAGTGTTGTTTGCTATCTGCCTTAAGCCTTTCTTTTATAAAACCAGTGCGTGGCCGCGTAAGGTAAAAAAGGGCTTAAAGACGATGTTGTGGTATGGTCCCAAGTACTTATCACGAGGTTTTTGGGACCTTACCCCTTCACATGGAGAGATCCCTAATGGAGAAAATCCTAGAGCTTTCAAAGTCAAGGTATCTCAATTTACAATAATAAATAACATATTATATAAACGATCACTTGCAAGTCCATATCTAAGGTGCATCGAGGATCCAGAAATTCAAGAAGTTCTCTAGGATTTGCATGAAGGAGATTGTGGAAACCACATTGGGGGCAAAGCATTATTCTCAAGGATCCTCAGAACAGGATACTATTGGCCCACCTTGAAGAAGGATGTTGTGGACTATGCGAAGAACTGTGATGTTTGCCAAAGACACAGCAATATCCTTCATCAACCAGCAGAGCTCCTGCATCCTATATCCTCTTCCTGACCATTTATGAGATGGGGAATGGATATAGTTGGCAAACTACCCAAGGCACTAGGAGGAAAAGTATTTATGCTTGCTATGACTGATTACTTTTCCAAATGGATAGAAGCTGAAGCCTTTGCACAAGTTAGAGAAAAAGGAAGTTATATCCTTTATTAAAAGAAACATTATAACCAGATTTGGCATTCCTTCTGAAATTGTTTATGATAATGGATCCCAATTTATTGGGAATAGAACTACTAACTTTTGTGACAGCTGGGGGATTAAGATTATAACATCAACACCAGTCCACCCACAAGCTAATGGTCAAGCAGAATCATCTAACAAAATCATCATCAACAACTTAAAAAAGAAGCTTGGATCCAAGAAAGGGAAATGGGCAGAAGAGCTATCTTATGTGTTATGGGCTGATAAAACAACTCCCAAGAATGCTACTGGCCATACTCCATTTTCTTTAGTATCTGGAGCTGAATCTGTGATCCCTACAGAGATGGTAGTCCCTACTTCAAGAACAAGCATCCGTGATCCTGAAGGAAATGCTGAAAACTTGATTCAAGATTTTGATACCATAGAAGAACTCAGGGATTTAGCAAGGATAAGATTGGCTAGCTATCAACAAAGGATGGCTGGAGCTTATAACAAAAATATCAGGATCAAAAAGTTTCAAGTTGGTGACATGGTGTTGAGGAAAGCATTCCAAAATACTACAAATCCTACTGATGGCAAATTAGCACCAAAGTGGGAAGGCCCCTATCTGATTGAAGCTGAGGCAGGAAAGGGGGCATATCGTTTATTAACAACGGAAGGTGATCTATTACCAAGGGCTTGGAATGTTGTCCATCTTAAAAAAATACTTCATGTAGAAAGGATCGAGGATCCTCAGCTAAGATAGAATTATGGTTAAGGATCCAGGATCCTCAAAGGATAAATGACCCTCACTCTGGTAATGATTTAATTACTTTAATTCTTTGATTTATTTGTTTGCCAGGAGAAGGATCCAGCATCCTTTATCCTTTTTCACTAAGTTCTGAGTTTTGCAAATGTTGGTATATCTTGGCCAAAGGATCAAGCATCCAATAGAATCTCCTAAGTTTTTGGGCTTGTCCCTAGTTTTGGGCTTGTCCCCAGTTTAAGGTATCCACTACCTTCTACGAATCAGGTTCTTACACCTTCGCCAGTTACGCATGATTATCCTAGTGCAGTTAAAGGTAATGGGACCAGTACCCACTTTAGGGGCTGACAATTTCATTGTATTGGCTATATTTAGGATCCTAAGTATAATGGTAGACGTACCATTCTTCCGTTCCAAAGGTTTCTAACGTTTTTACATTAGCTAAGGTTTTGGCATCTTCATGTCACTAAGAGTGGATTGTCCCCAGTTTTGGGCTTGTCCCCAGCCTATTTGGCTTATCCCCATATTGTTGGGCTTGACCCCAGATACTAACACTTTCTCTTACAATTGGCTAAGTCCCAAGTTACATCCTATTGCAGGTTTCCAAAGCTAAACAATTAAGGATCCAGGATCCTAACTTTCTACAGAATCTTATCTTTTAATTGTCACAGTTGTAAGTGTTAAGGATATATGATCCTAACTTGGATTCTCTGGTATGATCTGTCACACCCCGAAAATCCACCTGCGGAGTATCACCGCTTGGAGGCGTGACTGACCAGGATCAAGCCACCAATCATATTGAATAAGCATGTAAGTAATCATAAAAGTCCAACCAATACAATTGGTGTCCAAACAAACATAGTTTAATTTGTGAGCGGAAGCATAATGTTTAAAAACCAAAACATAAGTTTAAATGTTCCAAAGTTTAACATGGCACACAGCTGTCCATGTCCCACAACGACTCTTCTCCATGCAAGCTCCAGCTAAGTACCTATTGACCTGCAAAGCATGTAGTAACGAGTCAACAATAATGTTGAGCGAGTTCACAGTTGGGTGTTCGTTTTAAGTTGTTCCAAAAACAGTTTCCTTTAACTGGCATCCTGCCGTGGGGGTTACCCCATAGTTGAAAACGTGATTTGTTTATTCCCAGTTACTTTGGAAATCCGGCCGTGGGGGCTACCCCATGTTTAGTTATCTGGATTTTCGGCCGTGGGGGCTACCCCATGTATACTACTAGACTCGTTACCATATCGACTGCTGACTGTAGTCATGTTTATGTTCCCTGAACTGTCAATGTCTATCATCATTCACATGCCCAGATCCATTAGTTCACGCCCGTCCTCTGCAACACGGTGTGAGGCTTGTCAGACCTAAATAGCGCTATCTAACTAATGACCCGCTCGCCATTGGCCCGGCGATTAAGTCGATATAAAAGGAGGGACTTCGTGATAGAGTTTTGGTCTAGTAAAAGTTACCTGTCCATGAGGACGGGGAATTACATTCCTGAACCAGTACTGTCCTACCCAAGAAAGGACGAGGAATCCATGTTCCTTAACCCCATTCCCAACCCCTGGGAATCCCATGCTTTGTAGAATGTGTGAACTCACCTTAGGTTAGCTCGGCAGATAAACGAAAAGTCAATCGAGCTGCTAGAGGTCAACAACGTCCTAACATGGTTACCATTCAAGTCAGGTCTAGGTTCAAATAGTACACGAATGTTTACACAGAGATAGCAAGTTTCGAACACATGGTACACAGCATACACGTAAATGATACCAGACAACTAAACAACAAAGCCCAACAATACCCAGCCCAACATATTGTGCGTTCAGCACATCCTTGTGCGACCCACAACATGTTGTGCGATCCAACAAATACCCGGCCCAAAAAATTTAGAAGTAATCCAACATGCATACGGCCCAACAACAAACATTGGTCTTGTGCGATCCGGTTGACTTGTGCGATTGGGATTTGGGCTTTGAGGCCCAACAGTTTTGCGGTTCAAGTTGATTGTGTGAGGCCCAAGACCTTGTGCGATCGGCACCTTCTTGTGCGATCCACAGGTCTTGTGCGATCATGCAGAGACTGATTGTACACGGTGCTTAAAGTGATTGTACAAAATCTTGTGCGATTGAGCTTCTTGTGCGACTGAGCAAGATTTGTGGGATCAGCCTTGTGCGACCGACTAACTTGTTCGATCAGTTAAGTGAATTTCCTAAAATCATGCAATTCATTCAACAGTTTCCTAATTCTCCTCAATTCAATCAAATCCCCACTAACAGTTTCCAACCATGCATTTAATCGATCAAACAAGTGTTTTAACATCAAATCTTTATGAACCCTAATCATGTTTCAAGAACACATCCTAACATAACATTCAGTCGGATCTAACACTAAGATCATCACATATCATCCGAGTTCACAACACAGCCGACTTACCTACCTTCGGTTCTAATCATCGTTTATCATTGTTTGATTACTAATTCATATCATGATCCAAACATACACATGTAAGCCGATTATATGAACATCAATCCATTAATAGTTTCTATCACATTCAATCATAAGATATCATTAAATCACCATGTAGATCATAACACCATGCAACCTAATATCAATGATTTTACAAACAGGAACCCTAACCGAATTCGATTAACATATGGCAATACACAAACATCGATCAACATAAAGTCAAGTAACAACAAAACACTAAAACAGTAACCGATTAGAAGGATCAAACAGAAAGGGTGATCCGAATCCAAGAAGTCTTCGATGGGGGTGGAGGGTTGTTTGGCGTCGGCTTCAAGAGGAGAGAAAGAGAGTAGGGTTTGTGTAAAGTTTTTAGCAACAAATGAGGAGTATACCCTTACTCCTAAATGTTATGCGTGTAAAAGAGAGAGTGGGCCGAACCATCATGGCTGCCCTTGATCCGAGTACAAGTTGTGTAGCCCGAATGGGCTTGTGCGATCGGGTGATGTTGTGCGTTTGGGCTCAATTATACATACATACATTACACATAAAATGGAATCATTCATAGCATTTAATACTCAACATAGTTCATGTAATCACATCAGGTCTACATACGTTACATTAACACAGAGAAAAGGTTTTAAATACGAGTTGTCACATGATCCTTATTTACTTTAACTTTATTTTTGATTTATCAATTATACCCTTATTCTTTGACAACAAGATATATGATCTTAAATCATCTCGCTTTTCAAACTTTTTGATTTAAGGATATTTGATCCTTGATCATATCCTAAACTATTTTGATACTAACTGATTTTGGTATCCAACTAATAATTTTATCAATAACCTGTAAATTCTAAGATTATGCAATAACAATTGACAAGTAAATGTATGCAAAATAAACAACACAAGGATAGCCAAAAGTTAAAGTTTTATTTATTTATCAAAGTTAACCCTTTAAAAGGTTGTCAAAATTGCATACCCAAGTTTCTACCAGCAAAACATGGCCCGTCCACTTGGGTTGGCAAAGGGTGTCCATACTAAAAGTTCGTTAAGTGGAGGAAATAAAGATGAGGGGCATCAAAGGCTTCATCCTCCATAAACAGAAGGACCCATCCACCTTTGTTACCCCCTATTGTTCCAAGGACCCGTGATCCTTAATCCTAAAGACGATTGTTTAGTTACATACCATAATTGTTCAGAATAAAAACACCCTCAAAATAAAACCATTAAACCATAAAAAATGGGCTCCGGCCACGTCTAGAAATTTCCATCATCGCCCATTCATGCAGCCTACACCTTCGCTGCCTCCACCACCTTCTCTTCATCACCCTTGCCACTGCCACCAGCTGCCTCCTTAGGATCCTTGACCTCAACGCCTCTGGCTTCAAGATCTAGTGCCTCCTCAGGTTCACCCTCATCTCCAAGCTCAACCAGCCTCTGCTTCCAGGCCTCTAAGTCCCATTCAGACGTATCAAAGGCAGGATCGGCAACCTCCTTAGCCATCTAGAGTTTTATCTTCAGCATCACGACAGCAGCAAAGTGTTTGGCCCATTCCATGACCTCTATCCTCTCCTTTTGGGCTGTCATTTCAGCAAGAAGCGGCTCCTTTTGCAGTGCCTTGTTCTCTTTTTCAAGCTGGAAGATCTTTTTATCTTTGGCAACTGCAATGGCCTGGAGGTCAAGACTCTTTTGTTCAGCTTCAGCAACGTGTTGGTCAATGAGGATCTGGACTTTAGCGAAGTTCTGCAATAAAACAATTCAGCATTCAGATCCTATATCCTCAAAAGAAGTGCAAATTTTAGGATATGAAATCCTTACCTCGGAGACATATTCTAGAACCTGACGTTCCATCAGAGGCAGGCCTTCAGTGGGTTCAGCAGACTTCTTCCTTTTAGATTCTTTACCCCTGGTGCTGGTACCTTTGGCCTCAGGGACGCTTTGGCTTGCAGCCAGCTCTCTCTTAAGAGACCAAGGGGATACATATTCCTGGATGTCACCCATACTGAACCTTGAAGCAAACTTAGAAGATTTAGCAGCGCCTACAAGTATGATACACAGATAAGTATTCAAATCTTATTTTCATTTAAACATTTATATACATACAAAAATGGATACTTACTCGACATTGTGTAGGAACCGGAGGAGATCTCTTGAGAATCCTTTGCTTTGGCTTGAAATGTTCTTATGGCAGGGTCAAGCTTCCAGAAAGCAGCAATCCTCTCTCTTGAGACAGGAGATTCTTGGATGTGAGAGAATGAGACAGCTGCACAACAAAAAAAAGAAGGATCGGTTATCCTTAACAGAAAAGAAAAATCCTACCATGGTCCTGGCCCAAGGATCCTATATCCTACCCTGGGTGGTCCACTTCTTGGGAAGATGACTCCCGTTTAGGATGGAGTCCCTTCTTACGAAGAAGAACTGGTTCCTCTAGTTGGAATCGTTCTTAGTGGTTTTCAGAAATGGATGTGCTTGTTGGGGTTTGGACTTGAAGAGAAAACGATGAGAACCATGGCTGACAAGATTATATAACCGGCTCAACTCAGACAAGCCTATATCATTTCCCTCTTGTTCAATAATATGCTCAAGCGTGTACAAGACTCTCCACACCATTGACATGGCTTGGACGTAGCACAAAACCGATGAGTGTGAAAAAGCTTTGGGTGAGAACAGGGAAAGGATATGTGAAGCCAATCTCGGAAGGGATTGCAGGAAAGGTGATCCAGACATCCGAAATATAATCACTCTTCATGAAAGAGTCAAAGGGTTTGAAAATGGTGCCTTCTGGAAAACAGTGACGTAACCAATCAATCTCAGGATTGGTGAAACGACAAAGTTCCATTAAAGGGTTTTTCGTTATGCCCTGACTCTTCGGAGGGCTCTCTTTTTTGGGATCCTTTGCAGGGGAGGATCTGGCATTCATCTTTGCCATGGATTATACGAAGAACAGGGGACTGGAAAGAAGAGGATTAGAGAAGAGAGAAGGTATTACCTGCTAAGATCTCTGAATGTGGATTTAAAGGACAAGATCGCGAATATAAATGCAGGATTTGATCCTCATCCCATATCTATTTATAATGATTATTGTTGCAGGAGATGATGACCGCTGACATTAGCATCGCAACGGCTATATCCATAAGCAACGGCTAGTCTGAATTAAATTGAAACATGACTATCTAATTAGATATCAACTAGTCATGTTTGGGGGCAATTGTTAGGGATAGAATTTCACAGCTTATGGATCACGGATCCTCAGTTTATTTTGAATTAAGGATCCTCAGAAGATGCTTGCAAGAATAAGGATCCAGGATCCTCATTATTATCCTAAACTAAAAATTGTTTCCATCATGTTTTGACTCATTTTGCAAGTGTATTCGAATGAGACTTGGTCCGACCAAGATTCTAGGGGAATATGCTTGATGATTCTTCACGTGCAAGGACTCTATGACCGTTATGGTGATCGTGGCGAACTTGCACCTTTTGCGGATAGTTAGTTAGCATAGTTAGTTTCTATTTTTAAACGGGGATACAAGCTTGATTTAGATATTATTAGCAACACACGAACACTACACTCGAACTCTCTGTAACTTGTTGGCGATTACACACATTTGCACAATAGTGATCCTTGTACCAAGCTTGATATCATCCCAATTTGTAAACTTTATTTGTTTAATATAGTTAGTGATCGGTAGTTTCCATCACCCGAGGTTTTTTATGCCAGGGATCATTCATTGATCAAGGGCTTTTTCCTCGTACAAATCCTTGTGTTCATCATTTATTCCATTCATTTGTTATTCATACATTTGTTCAATTAACCTAGCATCAAACCTCATAAAAATCAGATTTCGTTACATTATCCTTGTGTGATTTTTGACCAAAACAGATACCCACAGCGGTTTTGACTCGAGACCACTTACTGACAACACGAAATCAGACAACACATAACAGGGGACTCGAGACCGGGTAGGTTGTGACTCGAGAGCTCCTGATCTCGACTCAAAGCTAACCCGAGACCTCAAGGATTTCGACTCAAAGATGCACAACTCGATACATCTTAGATTGCGACTCGAAATCCCATGGTTGCGACTCGAAACCTCTGTTTTCGAGTCGAGACCACATGGTTTCTGTTAGGGCATGAATTTTATGCTAAGGATTATCTATCTTGAGACTGGGCATGGATCACGGATCCTTAATGGATGATGCAGGGAGTCTGAGGATCAGAGTCTGAGGATCACAGGATCCGTAGCAGAACTTATGATTTCTAACAATTGTCACGTTTTTAATGTTTAAATGCAGATAATGGACGTAGTGGACAACTTATTTGCTGGAATCTCGTGAAATATGCTTCTTAGGCACGTGCTTAATGAAGAAATAACCGTTAGTGGTGATCATGGGTGACTTCCACCTTTTTCGGGAAGTTAGTTAGTTGATTTTTTCTTATCTTTTAAGGGGAAAATGAGCTCATTTGAGGCATAAGTCGAACACACCACACAAAGAACACACAACACTCGAATTCTCTGCAAACACTTAGCAAAAATGCACACTTACACTAGCAATTCATTGTATTGAGCTTGTTTTCTTCCGAAGTTGTACAAGGATCATTATTGTTTTTTGCAATATAGTTGGTGATCAGTAGTTTCCATCACCCGAGGTTTTTTATGCCGGAGATCATCTCTTGATCAAGGGCTTTTTCCTCGTACAAATCTCTGTGTTCATCGTTGATTTCATATACTTGTCGTTCATATAATTAACCAAGCATCATACCTCACAAAATCAGATTTGGTTGCATTATCCTTGTGTGATTTTTGACCAAAACAGTTTGGCGCCCACCATGGGGCAATTGGTGCTTCATTTCTGAGAAATTTTGTTCATTTCGGTCATTTCGGTTCATCACCTTCAACCACATGGCTTCTCAGGGAAAAAATTCTTCAAGTTCCATATCGGCGGTTACCTCATCACAGGGCATTCCACCGTTGCATCATCTTATCCATGCATTCCAGAAGAATTCTGAGAATGCTCCATAGAAGACAACCCCCGTTTTCACAAAACCAACTGTTGTTTCTTCCTCTACACTTACTAACAGTGATCTTTATGCTTTGATTTTGCATATGAGAGGATACATGCAACAACAGGACAAAACTAATGGTAGGATCCTTCGTGAAATTGATAAAATCAGCAGAGGATCATTCCCCTTTGATGCCGAGGTCGCTGAATTTCGACACTCCGGTCATAACTTTCCAGCATTCTGCAGCTCCAGGTGTCCAATACCAGGGTTGATCAACAGCAATGCGTTCTGGATCATCGGCAATTGTAACACCTCGAAAATTCATGTCCAATAATATATCAACAAGTGTCATGGACTTTAAACATGTAAAGGATTGATTTAGAGGGACTAAAGTTGACAAACAAGGAAAGTATGTGAATAAAAGGGTTCAAAGTGTCAACAATGGATAAATATACCTTTAAATAACCCTACACAATGTTTATACCCTTAAACGAATGAATCATAGATCATATGAAGCCAATTGTGAAAAAAAGTGAGACATTACAAACTACAGGGGTTAAATATGTCAACATGTTTAAAGTATACCTCTGAGTGACCTTTTAGCAAACCCAAAGCTATGTAATGATTAATTATACTCACTAGAATAAGTGATAAAAATTTCACAAGGTTTCGATAAAGTATGAGAAAGTTATGACAATATTCGTATACGAGGGGTTAAAAGCATCAACATTGAAATTAAAGGCTTTTCGGGTGATCAAAAGTTAACCGAGGACTTAACAAAGTTTGTATATGTCTTGGATCCCTTAAAAGTTAAGTTAGAGGGTCAAAAATGCAAGAAATAAAGTTAAAACCACGTTTTCAAGGACCAGGGACCTAAAGTGCAAAGTTTGGAAACTTGTAACCTGAGTCTGGGCTTCACACGGGGTGCGTAAGGCTTGCCCAGAACCTTACGCGGGCCGCCTGGGACTGCTAGCATCAGAAAATGTGGACAGCTGCCTGTTTCAGCAAGTTACACCGACTTTAAAGCTTGGTTTTCGATTCTATGGGCTTGTTTGATGGTTTATAAGGGCCTAGGGACACTTGGGATGATCAGGAATCATCCCTAGACCTATTTGTCATGATCCTAAGTGATTAACCCAACAATATAAAGAACCCATTGTTGCAACAATTGAGCACCTCACTTAAAACTCTCACAACTCACTTCCTGGATATTTTTGGAGCTCAAGTGCACTTCCTAGAAGTCATTAGTCGTGCATAGGACTATTGTAAGCTTCCTTAACCTTCTTTAATTCAGTTTTGCTTAGTTTATTAGCTTAAGGTCAAACCATCGTAATTAAGATTTGACTTCATCATTAATCTTAATTTGTCCAGTCAAATTCCAAATTGAAAGTACCTATGAGTGGGTAATTATGTGGGCAATAAACCCTTAAAAGGGCACCCTCTGATTCCCACTCTAACTAGGTCAATTGTCGGGTCAAAGTTAATCTTAAAAAGTCAACAGAAAGCTTATTTTCAAATTAATGCATAATTAGCAATGTAGAAGCTATGCAACCTATTTTGTCATTAATATAACTTGGTAATTAATGTAAGAACATGTCTAAACATGTTCAACTCGACAATTTTTAGTTTAGGCTCGGTTCGGGACCGAATGTCGCATAATTTGACTTCTTCTTTGACTTCAGTTCTGACCCGTTTGAGCTTAGTTTAGAAATGCCTTAGAGCTTTATTTGGACCAGGTTTCATGTTCGTATAACCCTCTGTGATTATACAACTTGGTCCAATAGTTATCTGATTCATATGCATGTTTCCGTTAAGTGCTTAAATGTTGACTATTATGCCCTTTTGACCTTAAAACGTGAATTTTGAAAATGTAAAAGAGTAGAAACCTTAGTTACTGATTTATAAACTTGTACCTAAAATTTGACATCAGTTTGAGGTCTATATTAAGAGTTATGCTCATTAGCGTAATTAGAAAGCTTTTTAGCAATTAAACGGTGTAATTAGCGTATAGCCTATCTAAACCCGATTTTTGATACCAAACTTTTTACCCACTGATATAAAATAATATTTTGGGATTTTTTTAGATTTTTATTTATTTTAGGCTAAGCATAACATAGAGTTCTAAGCTTGATCCGGTAATTGTCGGTTTTGCCCTTTTAGGCTATAAAATGAGTTTTACCAATCCTTTTGATACCAAACCTTTTTCTACTGATCCAATATGACAAATAGAATATTTTAAGCCTTCTGGAATAATAAAAATATCAGCTTTTCTTATAAAACCCGAAAATCGCTAAAAAACGCCTTTTTACGCGTTTTAAGCACATAGTATGTATTAAAACCATTTTAGATATATAAGACTTGATACCTACTGATGTTTTAAATAAATTTTTATACTTTAGCAGTAAGCAAAAGTTTTAAACTCAGATTTCCATATTTGACCTTTAAACCTTATGTGAAATTACCAAAATGCCCCTTCGGTGCATAGTATGGTTAGAAATGATAAATTTCACATATAGGTTATACCCTACTGATATAACTTGGTAAATTAAGTATTTTTACTGATTACATCAGACCCGAAACTCAGATTTATATTTAAACTCTTTTATAACCTTTAAAATGACCAAAATACCCCTACGGGGCGTAATTTGAGTTTAAATCCGTTTTGGGCATAATAGAAGATATCTTACTGATGTCACAACATATTTAAGGCATATTAACTTAGGAAACCTATGTATGACTCATTTGGTTACCCGTTACGCACTTTTCACATTCGGATCGGCTTATGTAACTAGTTTGCATATATTAGCCAAAACGGGTCAAACCATATCGTTTTTATCTCAAAATTCAGAATGTGTTTAAGTTACCCATATTAAACAAGCATACAAGCTTGTCGGGTCAAAACCACATTCTAAACCGGCCTTCGCTTTATCATGCGTTTGAACCGTGTCTTCCTTTTAATTAAAGACCCATTAGGATTCTAATAGGTTATTAAAAACCTTCGTTCCAGGAGCCCAGTAAAAGCTACGTGCAATTGTTGTATTTAATTTATACTTTGCTCAGGTAAATACTCTTAACTTATTTTCCCTATACGGGCTTGGGATACGGAATTATAAAAATACCGCTTGGTCGGGTATGTAGTCATTTAAATCGGATTGTGATTAATGTGTTTACATAACTTCGTTTTATTCCGTATTATTTGGTGTATGGCCTTTGGGGGTTAAATGACCATATCCCGGATATCCTTGGCATCATTCAAAGAAATGGCCACGACCTAAGCACGAGGTGTAGGCGTACACCTGACAGTTGCATTATGTAAAAACTGGTAATCCACTTAAAGGAATCAACCTTGTGGGCATTATACCTGTGGCGTGTCAGTTAATCTTGACCGGCTCTACCAACCAGCCCTAATGGACGACAAATAAGTAAAACTGTATACAAGATTATTTTTAAATAATTGTCACAAGTTATAAAAGATATTTTTGCCTAAGTGCATTCAAATCAAATTTTAAACATTTTCAAAATGAGTCAATTAATTTGTATTTACCAGTGTAAACTGACGTATTTTCCAAAAAGGCTAAGTGTAGGTACTATACGTAATAGGCTGGCTACTCCAGGCATCAATAATCAAGTCTCGCAATCTCTAGATGTTAAAGTCTGTTGAACAATTTCCTTTTTCTTTCGATCCGCTTGTGGATCTGTTTCAACTATTTTGTGATACTTAATATTACAATTTATTTAGTTGAAATGAATCTATCTTTTGCTTCCGCTGTGCATTTAAATTTGTGTTCTTTGACTATGACGATATCAATTACGTCACGATACTCCCCACCGGGCCCACTGGTAATACGTGGAAATATCGGGGTGTGACAGGTTGGTATCAGAGCCAACACTGAGTGAATTAAACACTAGCTTTTTTTGTTTAATCTCAGTTACACAGTTGCATATTCTCAAGTCTAGACAAAGAACATAGGACTAATCCTATTTCGATTTATTTTTTCCTTATTTGTTTCCTTTGTTATTTTCTGATTAGCCCCTGCATGGGCAAGTCATTTCAATTAGAAGTCCCGTTTAGGGCAACCATTTACTTGTTTAAATTTTAGTGGAACGGTTAGATTTAAAAAAACATTCCTACTTAAGATCTACCATTAAAATAAAATGGAAAAATCTAAAAAGGACAAGACCTAGTCATGTGTCACATTAAGACAGGGCCAAGATGGTAGTTCCTCAATTAGATTCAGATCCATATTAACATCTCAATTTAGGATTGTTCTGCATTAGATATTAAAAAGAATCTTAAAGGTAAAACCTAGCCTAAATGTCGTTGCAGACATGGCCAAGATGGTAAAACCTATTCAAAAGATTCAAATCCTTGTTAACATCTGAAGACATGTTAACATTAGTGGCAAAAAAAAATGTGATTCGATAAAATTGCATAAGTTATCCTTAAATTGGATTACTCCAATTTTCCTTATTAAGATAATCATCCCTCTAAAAGGAGCAGTGCATACAGGCTATAATTAACATCCTCTGAGACTAAAGACAATGGTAGCCTACAACTCCCTGTCAAGAAAAGGTCACGAACTTTGATTCAAACCTTAATGCCTCGATTCCATAAAATCTGGGCTTATAAATTAAATTTGTCTATGTGACTAGGCCTTTTTGTGCTATTATTAAATTATAACTAGGGATTGTAATAAAGATCCTGAATATGTATATATTTAGCAAATTAACCAAAATAGTTATTAAAACCATGGTTAATAAATCGTAAAGAACGATAGAACTGTATAAGCTTCTATATAAACCTTGCCCTTATTTTCTTTTAGGTAGCAATTAAAGCTACATGGCTAGGTCAGAAGAGGTAAACAGTCATCCGGTGGAAAACCATGAAAATGCTAAGATACTTGTGACCGGTGCGAAGCTGCAAGCATTAATAGATAATGTTGTTACAAAAGCTATAGAGCGGCAGTATAATGAATCTAGTGGGACGCATAGTAAAACCTCATCGGTACCCCACTATAAATCTGTCCCTAAAACTCATTCAGAAGCTCACAGCAAGCCACCCTCTAAGAAAGATGAACCCAAGAAAAAGGATGTTCAACATTCCTCGAACCAACACAGTGTTCCATCCAAGAGGATAGTGTTCGATAATGAACCACATACCAAGTCTTGTACCTATAAGTACTTTGTTTTCTGCAAACCCCGGGATTTCACTGGGGAGAAAGGGGCAATTGATTGTATGACCTGGTTGGATGAGATGGACACAGTAGTTGACATCAGCGGTTGTGCTGAAAGGGATGTAGTGAAGTATGTATCCCAATCATTCAAAGGAGAGGCATTAGCGTGGTGGAAGTCTCTCATACAAGCTGTTGGGAAGATCCCACTCTACAATCTAACATGGGATCAGTTTGTTACTCTCATTAAGGAGAATTATTGCCCTCAGCATGAGGTGGAAAGGATTGAGTCAGATTTCTTATCATTGGTAATGAAGAATCTAGATTGTCAAGCTTACCTCACCAGTTTCAATACCCTGTCTAGGCTAGTTCCGTATCTGATAACACCAGAACCCAATCGAATTGCTCGCTTCATTGGGGGTTTGGCCCCAGAGATAAAAGCCAGTGTTAAGGCATCTAGACCTGCTACTTTTAGATCGGCAGCGGATCTATCTCTGTCTCCTACTTTAGACGCGGTCAGATTGAAATCGCTTAAGAGTTTGGAAGAAAGTAAGAGAAAGCATGAGGATGATGCCTCACAAAGATCTAAGAAGCACAAAGGTAATACGGACCACAAGAAGGAATCTGGGTCCAACAAAGGTAATCAGCAGACAAAGGAAAAGCCAAAGTGCAAGACTTGCCAAAAATGCCACTTTGGAAAATGCAGACTTGAGTCCAAGTCTCAGTCAGGACCAGCTGCATGTGGGTTATGCAAGTCTAAGGAACACAAGACTGTTGATTGCAAGAAGATTAAAGATGCCATGTGCTACAACTGCAACGAGAAAGTGCATATTAAGACTAACTGCCCTAAATACGCCAAGAAGCCTGATGAGGTCAAGAAGACCAATGCAAAGGTCTTCCAGATGGATGCAAAGGAAGTTGTTCAGGACGGCAATGTGATAATAGGTACTTTCCTCATAAATGATGTTTATGCAAGAGTGTTATTTGATTCAGGAGCTGATAAGTCATTTGTAAATAATAAGTTTTGTAAGTTGCTGAATTTAATGGTTAAAACCTTAAGTGTGAAGTATGAGGTTGAATTAGCTGATGGAACCATAGAAACCGCATCAACCGTGTTAGATGGATGTGTTATATCCATTAGGAACCACTCTTTTCCATTGTCCTTACTTCCTTTGAAGTTAGCCGGTTTTGATATAGTTATAGGCATGGATTGGTTATCGCATAACCAAGCCCGGATCGTCTGCAGAAAGAAGCAGCTGGTGAGTAAGACTCCGTCTAGTGAGTCACTTACCATTCAGGGAGATACCCAGTATGGACTGCCTGAACAAGTGTCTATGCTCAAGGCATCAAGATGTTTGAAGAAGGGTTGTGTCATTTATATGGCACAGGTGACTATTGATGAACAGAAGCCCAAGGTCGAAGATATTCCCGTCATTTCTGAGTACCCTGAAGTATTTCCTGAAGAACTACCTGGTTTACCACCAGATAGGCAAGTAGAATTCAGAATTGACATCATCCCTGGAGCAGCACCTGTCGCGAGAGCGCCTTATAGATTGGCACCAACAGAGATGAAGGAATTGAGTACACAACTAGATGATTTGTTAGCTAAGGGTTTTATTTGACCTAGTTCGTCTCCATGGGGAGCACCTATCTTATTTGTAAAGAAGAAGGATGGATCGATGCATTTATGCATCGATTATCGTGAACTTAACAAGGTCACTATTAAAAATAGATATCCTTTGCCCAGGATCGACGATCTGTTCGATCAATTACAAGGGGCAAGCTACTTCTCTAAGATTGATTTGAGGTCAGGCTATCATCTGCTGAAGGTTAGAGATGAAGATGTGCACAAGACTGCGTTTAGGACTCGTTATGGTCATTACGAGTTCCTAGTGATGCCTTTTGGGCTCACTAATGCACCTGCCACATTCATGGATCTCATGAATCGCATCTGCAAGCCTTATTTGGATAAATTCGTCATCATCTTCTTCGATGACATTCTCATTTACTCGAAGAGCCAAGCTGACCATGAGAAGCATCTCCGTTGCATTCTGAAACTGCTTCATCAAGAAAAGCTCTATGTCAAATTTTCAAAGTGTGAATTTTGGCTTCGTGAAGTCCAATTCCTTGGACATGTTGTTAGTGAGCGTGGTATTCAAGTAGATCCCGCTAAAATTGAAGCTATTTTGAACTGGCAAGAGCCAAAGACGCCTACGGAGATTCGCAGCTTTCTAGGTTTAGCAGGATACTATAGGCGATTTATCGAAAACTTCTCAAGGATTGCTGCACCCCTAACTTCGTTGACGCGTAAGAATATTAAGTTTGACTGGGGTCCTAAGCAGCAGGAATCCTTTGACATCCTTATGCAAAAATTGAGCAATGCTCCAGTATTAACATTGCCTGAGGGAATAGATGAATTTGTGGTATATTGTGATGCATCACACACCGGCATGGGTTATGTGCTTATGCAGAAAGGCAAAGTCATTGCCTATGCTTCGCGTCAGTTAAAGGTGCACGAGAAGAATTATACCACCCATGACTTGGAGTTGGGTGCCGTTGTATTTGCACTAAAACTTTGGAGGCATTACTTGTATGGAACTAAATGTGTGATCTATTCTGATCACAAAAGCCTTCAGCATCTGTTCAATCAGAAGGACTTGAACTTGAGGCACCGACGTTGGATGGAAACTTTAAATGACTATGATTGTGAAATCCGATACCATCCAGGCAAGGCAAATGTAGTCGCAGATGCCTTAAGTAGAAAGGAAAGGGTGAAGCCAATAAGAATCAATGCCAAGAGCATTGAATTAAAGAATAGTTTGAATGAAAGGTTGTTAGCTGCGTAGAAGGAAGCTGTACTAGAAGCTAACTATCCTGATGAAAAGCTAGGAGTAACTGAAGAGCAGTTATCTTATAGCAAGGACGGAATTCTAAGATTAAATGGATGAATATGGGTTCCAGTTTATGGAGGACTTCGGGATGTTATCCTCCAGGAAGCCCACAGTTCTAAATATTCCGTTCATCCTGGAGCTGATAAGATGTACCAGGACCTGAAGGCAATTTTTTTGTGGATAGGCTTAAAGAAGTCTATAGCTACCTATGTAGCCAAATGTTTGACGTGCACGCAAGTTAAAGCTGAACACCAAAAGCCGTCAGGTTTGCTACAACAGCCTGAGCTTCCCACCTGGAAGTGGGAGATGGTGACAATGGATTTTATCACCAAGTTGCCAAAGACAAAGAAAGGAAACGATACTATTTGGGTGACAGTGGATCGACTAACTAAGTCAGCTCACTTCCTACCTATTAAGGAAACACATAGCTCAGATAAGTTAGCTCAGCTGTACGTGGATGAGATTGTATCTCTCCACGGAGTGCCAGTGTCTATAATATCTGATAGGGATACAAGGTATACCTCGCATTTCTGGAAAAGTTTTCAGCAATCCTTAGGCACTCGATTGAACTTCAGCACAACATATCATCCTCAAACGGATGGTCAAAGTGAGCGAACGATTCAAACGCTAGAAGATATGTTAAGGGCTTGTGTTATTGACCTAGGTGGAAGTTGGGATGAACATCTTCCACTGATTGAATTTTCATACAATAATAGCTATCACTCAAGTATCCAAGCTGCACCATTTGAAGTTTTGTATGGAAGGAAGTGCAGAACGCCCGTTTGCTGCGCAGAAGTTGGAGATGTCCAACTAACAGGACCTGATATAGTCCTGGAGACGACAGATAAGATTGTGCAGATAAGAGATCGTCTCAAGGCTGCCATAGATAGGCAGAAAAGCTACGCAGACTTTAGGCGTAAACCTCTAAAGTTCGAGGTTGGTGACAAAGTGTTGCTTAAAGTATCACCCTGGAAGGGAGTGATGCGATTTGGTAAGAAAGGTAAGTTAAGCCCAAGGTATATAGGACCATTTGAGATCATCAAATGTGTCGGATGCGTGGCCTATAAGTTAAACTTGCCTGAAGAGCTCAAGGGTATTCATAACATATTTCACATCTGCAATCTGAAGAAATGTCTAGCTGATGAGTCACTAGTCATGTCTCATAAGGATGTGCTCATAGATGAGAGCTTAAAGTTTGTTGAAAACCCCTTGTCGATTGAGGATCGACAGGTCAAGAAGCTTCGAAGGAAGCAAGTGCCGCTTGTAAAGGTTAAATGGGATGCCCGTAGAGGTCCCGAGTCTACGTGGGAGGTAGAGTCCACAATGAAAGAAAAGTACCCTCATTTATTTCAGTAAATCTCAAGGTCGAGATTTCTTTTAAAGGGGTGAGGATGTAACAACTCAAAAATTCATGTCCAATAATATATCAACACGTGTCATGGACTTTAAACGTGTAAAGGATTGATTTAGAGGGACTAAAGTTGATAAACAAGGAAAGTATGCGAATAAAAGGGTTCAAAGTGTCAACAATAGATAAATATACCTTTAAATAACCCTACACGATGTTTATACCCTTAAACGAATGAATCATGGATCATACGAACCCAATTGTTTAAGAAAGTGAGAGATTACAAACTACAGGGATTAAATGTGTCAACGTGTTTAAAGTATACCTCTGAATGACCTTTTAGCAAACCTGAAGCTTTGTAATGATTAATTATACTCACTAGAATAAGTGATAAAAAATTCACAAGCTTTCGATAAAGTATGAGAAAGTTATGACAATATTCGTATACGAGGGGTTAAAAGCGTCAACATTGAAATTAAAGGCTTTTCGGGTTATCAAAAGGTAACCGAAGACTTAACAAAGTTTGTATATGTCTTGGATCCCTTAAAAGTTAAGTTAGAGGGTCAAAAATGCAAGAAATAAAGTTAAAACCACGTTTTCAAGGACCAGGGACCTAAAGTGCAAAGTTTGGAAACTTGTAACCTGAGTCTGGGCTTCACACGGGGCGCGTAAGGCTTGCCCAGAACCTTACGCGGGCCGCTTGGGACTGCCAGCATCAGAAAATGTGGACATCTGCCTGTTTCAGCAAGTTACACCGACTTTAAAGCTTGGCTTTCGATTCTATGGGCTTGTTTGATGGTTTATAAGGGTCTAGGGACACTTGGGATGATCAGGAATCATCCCATAGACCTATTTGTCATGATCCTAAGTGATTAACCCAACAATATAAAGAACCCATTGTTGCAACAATTGAGCACCTCACTTAAAACTCTCACAACTCACTTCCTGGAGATTTTTGGAGCTCAAGTGCACTTCCTAGAAGTCATTAGTCCTGCATAGGACTATTGTAAGCTTCCTTAACCTTCTTTAATTCAGTTTTGCTTAGTTTATTAGCTTAAGGTCAAACCGTCGTAATTAAGATTTGACTTCGTCATTAATCTTAATTTGTCCAGTCAAATTCCAAATTGAAAGTACCTATGAGTGGGTAATTATGTGGGCAATAAACCCTTAAAAGGACACCCTCTGATTCTCACTCTAACTAGGTTAATTGTCGGGTAAAAGTTAATCTTAAAAAGTCAACAGAAAGCTTATTTTCAAATTAATGCATAATTAGCAATGTAGAAGCTATGCAACCTATTTTGTCATTAATATAACTTGGTAATTAATGTAAGAACATGTCTAAACATGTTCAACACGACAATTTTCAGTTTAGGCTCGGTTCGGGACCGAAAGTCGCATAATTTGACTTCTGCTTTGACTTTCAGTTCTGACTCATTTGAGCTTAGTTTAGAAATGCCTTAGAGCTTTATTTGGACCAGGTTTCATGTTAGTATAACCCTCTGTGATTATACAACTTGGTCCAATAGTTATCCGATTCATATGCATGTTTCCGTTAAGTGCTTAAATGTTGACTATTGTGCCCTTTTGACCTTAAAACGTGAATTTTGAAAATGTAAAAGAGTAGAAACCTTAGTTACTATTTATAAACTTGTACCTAAAATTTGACATCAGTTTGAGGTCTATATTAAGAGTTATGCTCATTAGCGTAATTAGAAAGCTTTTTAGCAATTAAACGGTGTAATTAGCGTATAGCCTATCTAAACCCGATTTTTGATACCAAACTTTTTACCCACTGATTTAAAATAATATTTTGGGATTTTTGGAGATTTTTATTTATTTTTAGGCTAAGCATAACATAGAGTTCTAAGCTTGATCCGGTAATTGTCAGTTTTGCCCTTTTAGGCTATAAAATGAGTTTTACCAATCCGTTTGATACCAAACCTTTTTCTACTGATCCAATATGACAAATAGAATATTTTAAGCCTTCTGGAATAATAAAAATATCAGCTTTTCTTATAAAACCCAAAAATCGCTTAAAAACGCCTTTTTACGCGTTTTAAGCACATAGTATGTATTAAAACCATTTTAGATATATAAGGCTTGATACCTACTGATGTTTTAAATAAATTTTTATACTTTAGCAGTAAGCAAAAGTTTTAAACTCAGATTTCCAGATTTGACCTTTAAACCTTATGTGAAATTACCAAAATGCCGCTTCGGTGCATAGTATGGTTAGAAATGATAAATTTCACATATAGGTTATAACCTATACGGGCTTGGGATACGGTATATAAAAATACCGCTTGGTCGGGTATGTAGTCAATTAAATCGGATTGTGATTAATGTACTTATATAACTCGTTTTATTCTGTATTATTTGGTGTATGGCCTTTGGGGGTTAAATGACCATGTCCCGGATATCCTTGGCATCATTCAAAGAAATGGCCATGACCTAAGCACGAGGTGTAGGCGTACACCTGACAGTTGCATTATGTAAAAACTGGTAATCCACTTAAAGGAATCAACCTTGTGGGCATTATACCTGTGGCGTGTCAGTTAATCTTGACTGGCTCTACCAACCAGCCCTAATGGACGAGAAATAAGTAAAACTGTATACAAGATTATTTTTAAATAATTGTCCCAAGTTATAAAAGATATTTTTGCCTAAGTGCATTCAAATCAATTTTTAAACATTTTCAAAATGAGTCAGTTAAGTTGTATTTACCAGTGTAAACTGACATATTTTCCAAAAAGGCTAAGTGCAGGTACTATACGTAATAGGCTGGCTACTCCAGGCATCAATAATCAATTCTCGCAAGCACTAGATGTTAAAGTCTGTTGAACAATTTCCTTTTTCTTTCGATCCGCCTGTGGATTTGTTTCAACTATTTTGTGATACTTAATATTACAATTTATTTAGTTGAAATGAATCTATCTTTTGCTTCCGCTGTGCATTTAAATTTGTGTTGTTTGACTATGACGATATCAATTACGTCACGATACTCCCCACCGGGCTCACCGGTAATATGTGGAAATATCGGGGTGTGACAGCAATGTCTCAGGCTCAAGGATCCTCTTTCCAGCCTTCAGGATCCTTATTTCAGCATCAGGGATTCTTCACCAGTTTAGGAGGATACATGGGGACGCAACCGATTCAAGGATCCTCTCAGGTTCAAGGATCCTCCTTCCAGGTTCAAGGATCCTCTCATGTTCAAGGATCCTCCTTCCAGGTTCAAGAATCCTCTCAGGTTCAAGGATCCTCTCAGGTTCAAGGATCCTCCTTCCAGGTTCAAGGATCCTCTCAGGTTCAAGGATCCGCCTTCCAGGTTCAAGGATCCTCTCAGGTTCAAGGATCCTCCTTCCAGGTTCAAGGATCCTCATCACAGGTTTACGGATCTATGGATTATCCTCCAAGACCCCCATTCACAGCACATCAAGGATCCAACATCTTTCAGGATCAAGGATTCTTAAGGAGTATGCAACCCTCAAGTACATATGTTCATCAAGTTGACTTCATTCCAATCCAGACCATTTCTTCTTCTGGTCCTTCAGTCATACCAGAATCTCGTCAATATGGATTCACATCTGGGATTCCAAACTTGAATCCCCTGGGAGGTAACACTTTGAATAATTCTTATAACACTAACCATGGCTTTGTGCAGGATACAGGTATCAATTAAGTTATGGCTAAAGAATTACAAAAGCTGAAGGATATGATATCCATCGTTCCAGGAGTGGTGAAGCCCATTCCTGAAATTGCAGATGGAAGCCACATGATATCTCGTTTTGCACCACCTATTTGTGATGCTGAGATACCCAAAAGGTTCCAAATACCAACTATGAAGTTATATGATGGTTCGACGGATCCAGAAGAACATGTAGCTCAATATAAAGAAAGGATGGAGATCAACCCCATCCCTGAGAGGTTAAAAGAAGCATGTCTATGCAAGGGTTTCGGATCCACACTGACAGGATCAGCTCTTAAATGGCTGCTAAGTCTTCCCCCTTACTCTATTACTTCATTTGCTAATCTAGTTAATTTGTTTAATAGCCAATTCTCATGTAGTAGGAGGTTTGAACGATTAACTAGTGACTTATATAGGATCACCCAAGGTTGTGATGAATCACTTAGGGATTACGTTACTAAATTCAGTAGAGAATCCTTAGAAATCCCTAACTTAGATATTTCTACAGCTGTAGAGGCTTTTAAAATGGGTTTACTTAAGGATTCTCAGTTCTATGATGATCTTGTTATGACACCTTGCAGGAACTTAGATGAGGTAAGGAACAGGGCCCTTAGGTTCATCCATTTAGAGGATGACAAAAGGATCCAGGAGAGATTTTCAGGATCCTCAAAGCAAGACAAACAAGGATCCTATTTCAAGAATAACTGATCCAAGCAATACTCCAGGCATGACAACCAGAATGTGCATGCTGTGGAACAAGAGGAAGATGATGAGGATTATCCTCCTATTTCTGAATATTGTTTTTCTGTTGATAATAATGAACTAATACTTTCTATGCAGAGTTTAGGTGACAAGGTTAGGTGGCCAAGGAAGAATGACAAACCACCTGCAACCAAAGACGAATCGAAATGGTGTGCTTACCATGAGGATTCTGGTCATCTCACAGATGAGTGCATAGCATTAAGGAAGGAGATAGGTTATCTTTTGAGCAAAGGATACTTGAAGGAATTGCTTGGAAGGAAAAAGTCAAAGATCAAGGATCCTGAGAAAGTTCCTGAAAAAGCTCCTCCTCCACCAGCTGATGCTCAAGTCATTCATTTCATCTCCGGAGGTTCTCAGCAGCTAAGAGACATGCAAAGGAAACAAAGATGGAGAATAATGACAGACCTGTTCGAACTTCCATCCTTACCCAGGAAAAAGTCATATACTTTGATGGGGATGACCGTGTCGACATACATGATCCTCATCATGACGGTTTGGTTATTACATTATTTATATCTAACCATTTTGTTCGCAGGATTCTCATTGATGGGAAAAGCTCAGTGAACATAATCCAGCTAGATGTCCTCAATAGAATGGACATCCTTGAATCCAATATTGTCCAAAGATCATCTGTCCTTGTGGGATTCAGTGGAGAGACAAAGATTACATTGGGGGACATCAAACTTCCTATCTATATAGAGGGAGTGAATTATGTTAAAAAAATTCTATGTTATTGATTGCGTATCTTGCTGTAATGTTATCTTTGGCAGGCCATGGATACACGATATGAAGGTAGTCCCCCTCAATATATCATCAATGTGTCAAGCTCCCAACTCTATGAGATATGGTGAAGATAGAAAGTTATCAGCAGGAGGCAAAGAACTGTTACACTTCTTCAATGAAGCCAGCCTCCAAGGAGCAAGACGTCATGGAGGCAAGAGAGCAAGACGTCTAGGATATTCTGTTGAACCCAGAGGATCCTGAATCCAAAATTTTTATAGGATCCGGGATCCTAGACAGTATTGAGCAGGATATAGTATCCTTCTTGGAAAGAAGAAAATCTACCTTTGCTTGGAAACATGAAGATATGACAGGTATATCTAAGAATGTTATTACTCACAAACTTGGTATTGACAGGTCTTTCAAGCCAATACACCAAAAAAGGAGAAAGTTTGCACTTGAATGGAATGCCATTATCCAAGAAGAGGTAGACAAATTGCTCAAGGCAAGTTTGAGTGGACTGATAAGCATGAAGCTGCACTCAAGGTTCTTAAGGATTATCTATCCTCAGCACCAGCCCTGATGAAACCAGAAAATGGAGAATCGTTATCCTTATACTTAGCTATTTCAGTTAAAGCAGTAAGTGTGATCTTAGATAAGGATCATGAAGGCTCTCAACAACTGGTATACTATGTAAGTAAAATTATACTTGATGCTGAGGCCAGGTATTCTCATTTAGAGAAATTAATTGTTGATTTAATTATGGCTTCTGCTAAACATAGACATTATTTATAAACTCACACCATTATTGTGAAAACTAACCTTCCTATCAAGAATGTTCTCAGGAAACTTCAAATGTCAGGTAGAGTGGCAAAGTGAGCAATCAAGCTTATTGCATATGACATTAAGTATGAACCCAGGACTGCCATCAAGTCCCAGCTTTAGTTGACTTTGTGGCTGATTCCAGTAGTGATCTACAAAGGGAAGCTGAATTGGAAGTTCAATAACTTGAGAAGACCAAGGATCCTTAGACACTCCTCATGGATGGAGCTTCAGATGTTAAAGGAACTAGACAAAGCACACTACCAAAATCGCCACAGGGGGACATTATACCCCACTCCATAGCTTGTGAGTTTCAAACTACTAATAATGAGGCTGAGTATGAGGCCTTGATAGCTGGTTTGCAAATTGCCAAGCATATGAGGATCAGGTATCTTGAGGTACATGTAGATTCCCTATTAATTACTAATCATTATAATGATTCTTACACTGTCAAAGGTGAAAAGCTAATCAAGTACTTAGAAATAGTTAGGAAACTGGCAGATTCTTTTGTTTTTTTCAGTCTATCACAGGTACCCAGGGAAGAAAATGCAGAAGCTGATGCTCTAGCTAATCTTGGATCATCACTGAAGATTCCAGAGGATGTGAAAATACTCATCATCCATGTTTTAACTCCTGCAATTGATGATCATGTAGCCATGAAGATAGTGGAAGATTCTGCAATCATCCCTAGTGATGATACACATTCTCATTCAGGATCATGGACCCTTCCAGTCATGAGATATATACAACATGGAGAGATTCCTACTGGAGAAAATCCTAGAGCTTTCAAAGTCACGGTATCTCAATTTACAATACTAAATAACATGTTATATAACGATCTCTTGCAGGTCCATATCTAAGGTGCATTGAGGATCCAGAAATTCAAGAAGTCTTAAAGGATTTTCATGAAGGAGATTGTGGAAACCACACTGGGGGCAGAGTACTGTTCTCAAGGATCCTTAGAATAGGATACTATTGGCCTGGTATGAAGAACGATGCTGTGGATTATGCCAATAAATGTGATCATTGTCAAAGACACAACAACATCCTTCATCAACAAAGAATGACTGGAGCATACAATAAGAATGTCAGGTCCCTACTTAATTGAAGCTGAAGCAGGAAAGGGGGCATATCATTTGTTAACAATAGATGGTGACCTCTTACCAAGAGCTTGGAATGCTGTTCATCTAAAGAAATACTTTAAGTAAGAAGGATCAGGGATCCTCAGCGATACCAGTATTCTAATTAAGGATCCGGGATCCTCAAAGGATGTATGATTCTACATTTGGTAACAAATTACTTTCATTTTCATTCATCTTATACTTATACTTATCATAAGGCAAAGATGTTAAACATTTAACATCTATTTTCATAAAGTTTAAGCTTTTGCAGAGTTGTTATCATTTTACAGAAGATCAAAGTGGTTGGCCAACTCTCCAAAGTTTATTTGGGCTTATCCCCAGTTATTTGGGCTTGTCCCCAGTTTTTTACGGTTGTCCCCAGTTTTGGGCTTGTCCCCAGTTTGGGCCTGTCCCCAGTTTCGCCAGTAGCGAACGATGATCCTGGTACAGTTCATGGCAATGGGACCAGTACTCACTTTAGGGGCTGACATTTTCATTGTACTGGCTGTATCCGGGATCCTACGTATAATGGTAGACGTACCATACATCCATTCCTAAGGTTTCTAACGTTTTCACGTTAGCTAATGTTTCGGCATTTTCATGTCGCTCAAGTTTGGATAGTCGCCAGTGAGGGCCATACTCCAGTTTACACAAGTTTATTTGGGCTTGTCCCTAGTTTATTTGGGCTTGACCCCAGTTTACATCCATTTATTTGGGCTTGTCCCCAGGTTATTTGGGCTTGTCCCCAGTTTGTTGGGCTTGTCCCCAGTTTATTTGGGCTTGTCCCCAGTTATTATAGGTTCATTCCCAATTATTTGGCTTGGTCCCAAGTTTGTTTTTCTTGCAGGATCTTGGAGCTCTAAAGTTATACAAGTTCTGACAATAAGGATCCTGGATCCTGGAAACTTTACTTTTCACACATTTTATTCAGTATTAGTTTACAAGGATATAGAATCCTAACTTGGATTCTCTGGTATGTTATATTCTAACTTTTTCTATGCTGCAAGTTGTCTCTTATCCTTTTTGTTTTAGGATCATTGATCCACATTTATATGAACACTTCAAGTTTTCTGTTAAAAGTTTAACATTATCATCAGATTTCCAATAACTTTCCAATTTTTTGGCGATGATATCTGTTTTGGTCAAAAATTACCGAAGCAATTAAGTGATCAAATTAGTTAAGTGAGGTAGTGTGCTAAAAAGCGTGTTGAAAATATGCTGGTTATGTTGTTTGTAAAAACAAGTTTCAGGATACGGCTCAGGATATTGAGTTGTATCTGCGATCAAACTATGAGCAAAAAGTAAAGAAAATGACGCGAGATGTACGAGGAAAGACCTTGATCAATCTAGATCGCCGACATAAAACCTCGGGAGCTGACAATCGCAACTGCCTAGTTCTTCTTATTACTTCAAACGTCAGGATACAGTGCAGGATATTGACCAGATCGCTAAGTGTTACAATGCTTTGTGTGAAAGTATAAATTGCGAGAGAACAAGTATGAGAGTGTAGTGAGTGTAGCTGTGATGTCCTATTCGATCTGATATACCCACCTATTTATAGTAACGAAATACAAACAAAAATTCCTACAAATATGGGATGCTCTGAATATTCCATTGTGAATGTTGTAGACCGAGTAATACGACTTCAACGTCTTCATTTGAACAACTTGGACCGAGTCTCCCGGAGAAAGGGTCTTCGTGAACGTTGCTTCATCTGGACGCGTACTCCTGCGCACAACCCGTTAGTAATCCTGAGGATACCATTCAGGATGTTACCAATATCCTGAATGAGCATCCCGGACATAAGCAGATATCACACAATCAAGATATAACTCAAGATATTTCCCAGGATATGGGCTCAAAATTTCACCCATAACAATTGTCCCCAAAAAATGTTACCGTTTAGTATCCTGGCACTAACGGTTATATTTTTTCCGGAGACCGAGGCAATTTAAGAGATTAGACTCATGATGTGACTGTTTGCAACTACTCAGCCTATATTTATTCATCACCACCCTATAACTTCTCATTCTTATCCCATTTATCCTTGACCGAAGTGAAAAAAGGTAAAAAGCTTTCTCTCTCTTTTCCATCTTCTTCTCTCTTTTCCATCTTCTTCTTTCTTTCGGTTCAGCATTCCGGCGATAATATGACAAGGCAAACAAGATCGAGTTCCGGAGACTCCGCCCCTACATTCATACAACAGAATCTTCTCCAGGATCCGGAAAACAAAATATGTACCTTTGACAGCGCCCATTTGTCGGCCCTGAAATCCTCCGGTATCTTCCCGGAAGGGACAGTATTCCGGCCGTTTGACCGGGAAATCCGGTCGGACATGGTTTCCGACGAATGGTTGTGCTTTAGTGCCTTTCCCTTCACCTTAGGGTTACGGTTCCCCTTTCCAGAGTTTATCACTGAATTTTTCAACATCACAAAAATCTCTTTTAGCCAAACAATGCCAATGCTTTGGCGCGTTTTGTCCGTTCTTGATCAGATCAAGAAAAATCATATTCCCGAGCTCTCTGTTCATGACCTCCCCCTAGCTTACCGGCTTAGGTGCCACGGATCCTGTAGATTTCTGTTTTACTCCTCCTCCGGTGAGCCGTTGATACTTCGTGCCACCAGGAACGAGGAGAAATGGCAATTCAAGTTTTTCTTTGTAAAAAGAGACTCAATCCCTGGTGGAACGGAATATCCGGTGAAATGGTTGAAAAAGTGTAGGACTTAGGGTTTAAGGATGATCCTGCCTCTTATCCTGTTCCACATCCTGAACTGACCAATTTTCTGTTTATTGTTTTGTATACAACTGATTTTAGGAAGCTTGCACCCCCCTTGCTGATTCACAAAAAAGGATTGACGCTATCAGACTCCTTCCAGAGGCTGAAAGAAGTTTTAACCCGTCTCCACCATCTCCAAGCCCTCTTTCCAGTGCGAACATGCCTGGTAAGGATCCTGCACATTATCCTGTATACATGTTTTTATTTGGCATATTTAGGAATAAATTCAACTCCCTGTATGCAGACTCCAGCAAAGTCCCAATCCTCCTCGATCTTGATGAGCTTGACAGTTATCCTACTCCAGTCATGGTCAAGAAAGAGACCCCTGCTGCCACCAGCTCCAAGCCACTCCCAGCTCCCAAAGCTAATCCAAGGACTCGTGCTTCCACCTCAAAGAAGAGGAAGAACTCTGAAGTTAGTGCTCCAGGCTCTGAAGGATTTTCTTACGATGAGCTCAGCTTCACTGATTCCTTGGAACCGATGACATCCTTCCTTAATAAGGTAATATCCTGACCCTACATCCTGCACATATATCCTGATAGAATATCCTGACAGGATATCCATGTTAGCAAATATTGATTTATACCTGACTTGCTTACTTACAGGGCCTCCAGCATCTGCTCCACCTGTACAACGATGCCTGTGGTACTGCTGCACTCTATGAAGCCAGGATTAAACAGCTTGAAACCACTGTCACCGATCAAGGTGCCATAGCTGAAGTGAAGACTCGGCATTATGAGGACAAGCTGAAGAAAGTGACCCAGGATGCTGAGATTAAGTTGGCCACTGTCCAAATGGAACATGAACAGGCCATGGTTTCTTTTCGGGAAGGAATTAAAGTTTCTGCCATCGTCTCCCTGCTACAAGCTCGTATAAATATGGCCTATGAGGCCAAGGGAACAGGCCTTGAGTGCCCTTCTTGGCCGGTTGAATCCTGGGTGGCAAAGCTGAAGGAGCTTGGAGGCAAGGCTGTGCCCCTTCCTGCTGAAGCTGGTGAATCCTCAAAGTCGGCAGAAGTGGCAGACAAGGCTGGAGACAAGAAGGATGCTGGAGCGGATGCTGGAATGGATGCTGGTGAGGATGCTGAAGCTGAGAAAGCAGAGAAGGTTGGAGAAGATGCCTCTGTGTGAGGGCATTCAGGTGGGCAATGATGGATATACGTGCCAAGGCCGGAGCCCGGCTTTTTTAAATTTGATCGTTGGTCTGTAACCCTAAAACAATTTACTTTTTCTGTACTTTACTTTCCTGCATCTAGACAATATGATGGCCAAAGGTGGGGGGATCCTGAGTTTCAGGTCGAAACCCTTGGTCATCAACGTTAGTATGTTTTGCTTTTTGAACAATATAACAGTTGGAGGCGGATGGGTCCCAGTTTGGGACAAAACCTTCAACTGTTAGGTAAATATGGTAAGGAACTAATTGTGCTCTTGGTGGATGGTCCTTGGTTTGAGGTGAAACCAAGAGCACAACTTTTGGAATGTTAATAACATAACCCTTTATTGGCTTTACTTATATTTTCACTATGTGAATTTTACTTGTAAAAATACTTTTGTTTGAACATTCTTCGGAACACATTGTAAACGTATCCTGAGAGATATCCTGATCAGGATACTGACATACAATCTGTAAATTATTCAAATAAAAAGGAGAGATCATACCAGGAATTCCCTAAGGAATCACTTCCAATTTTCCACCATAGGAATGTCCCCAGTGCACACTTACAAACTTGGACCCATCCTTTAACCTGTATGATATGTGTCCCCTGTGTTTGACATAGGAATTTAGATACATTCATACTTTAGCTTTACTAAATAGATCCTGAATATCCAGGGATAAACCCTCGACATCCTGGGCATTAACCCTCAATATGCTGGGGATAGACCCTTAATATACCGGGGATAGACCCTTAATATGCTGGGGATAAACCCTAATTTTCATGCGCTACAGGCGAGAGTGTATAAACTCCAAGTATTAGAAAGGTGAAAACCTTTAAACCTTAGAGGGTATGAAAATACCCTTTCGTGAGAGAGGGTGATCAATCCTCATATACCTTTAGAATCTAGGATATAGCCAATAGTAATGAAATTATCAGCCACTTTTACATGAACTGGTCCCGTTACCTTGAACTATCCCCAGATGACTTGCGCTCCAGGCGGGGTGTTCAAACCCAACTCAAAAGAAAGGTGAATACCTTTAAACCTTTGAAGGGATCAGGATCCCTTAAACGTGAGAGAGGGGGCCAATCCTCTAATCTTCTGAAATATCCTGATCGTATATACTGGAGCTATATCCTGCCATATATTCTGCAAAACAACCTTAAACTAAGGTGGGTGTTAGATTGGCTAACACCCCTCTGATGCCTAAGTCAATATTGGGTTCAAGATAATAAACGAATTCAAACATATTTAAAAGAGATAGAACACATACCATTCTGGGATAGAAATTAAATTTTATTCTTACTTGAAATAGAGCTTTAGGTGTATGGCATTCCAGGATCTTGGTAGCATATCCCCTTCCATATTCCTGAGCCGGTACGCTCCTTTTCCTGATTCTGATTCAACCTCATATGGTCCTTCCTGTTATGGGTGAAATTCTGATCCCATATCCTGGAAAATATCTTGATCTATGTCTTGTTTATGTAGTATCTGTTTACATCCGGGATGCTGGTTCAGGATATTGGTAACATCCTGAATGGTATCCTCGGGATTACTAATGGATTATGTGCAGGTACGTGGGTTAGAAGCTAGCAACGTTCACAAGACTTATTCTGCTGAAGACTCGGTCCAAGTCATTCAAATGAAGACGTTGAAGCCGTATTACTCGGTCCATAACGTTCATAATGGAATATTCGGAGTAGCCCATATTTGTAGGGATTATTGTTTGTAATTCATTACTATAAATAGGTGGGTATATCAGATCAACTAGGACATCACAATCACACTCGCTACACTCTAACACTTGCTCTCGAGCAATTCTTACTTTCATACAAAATCATTGTAACACTTAGCGATCTGGTCTATATCCTGCACTGTATCCTGAAGTTGAAAGCAATAAGAAGAACAAGGCAGCTGCGATTGTCAGCTCCCGAGGTTTTATGCCGGCGATCTAGATTGATCAAGGGCTTTCCTCGTACATCTCGTGTCATTTCCTTTACTTTTTGCTTATTGTTTGCTCATTGTTTGATCGTAGATACAACTCAATATCCTGATCCGTATCCTGAATACTGATTTTCTAAATAACTCGACAAACATATTTTCTATACACTTTCTAGCACAATACCTCACATTACTAATTTGATCACTAAATTGCTTCGGTAATTTTTGACCAAAACAATTTGGCGCCCACCGTGGGGCAAGTGGTGCTCTCTTTATTAAAAATTTTTGTTAAATCGCTAATCGGTTTTCTATTTTCAAAACTTTTTGCCACATTGTCCATAATGGCCTCAAGATCAAACATGAGTTCCTCTACTGTGTCTGATATGACTTCTGCTACTACTGGTTCGGTGCTTCCACCACCTCCTCCAAGGATGCCAGCCTCTACACGACCTCAGGATATTATCCCTACCCGCAGTGTTCAGGAATCTGCCCCTGTTTTAGCTTCTAACAACGAAATTTTAACCTTATTTGGAAGTGTGCAGGAACAAATGAGGCAGCAACAGGAAACAAACCAAATGCTTTTAAGGGAAATACAACTCCTGAAGTCTGGCTCGAGCAGATCTGCTGAGGATATTGTCACTCCATTACAACCCAGAACTTTGAACTTCAGTTCAGCTGTGTATACTGAGGATAACAGGGGGAATATTGTGCCTAACCTTCCTCAGAATCATACCCCTGAAATACCCTCCTCGGTCACGATGTCGACCATAAGGAGCTCAGGATATGCTTCAGGATATGGGCAAAATCCTCCAACGGGTAACATGTCAAATAACAATAATACTCATGCTACTAACAATAATGGATCTTTGCAGGATACAGATGTGACATCAGCACTTACTAGGGAACTTCAGAAGTTGAAGGACATGATATCAAGTGTACCCGGGGTGGTCCAGCTAATCCCGGAAGTGTCTCAAGACAGCCACAAGATATCTCGCTTTGCATATCCTATCTGTGATGCTGAGATCCCAAAGAGGTTCCAAACCCCCAACATGAAGCTTTACGACGGAACAACGGATCCTGAGGAGCATATTGTTCAGTATAGGGAAAGGATGGAGATTAACCCTATCCCTCCGGATCTCAAGGAAGCTTGCTTGTGCAAGGGTTTTGGTTCAACCTTGACAGGATCAGCCCTGAAATGGCTCTTGAATGTTCCTCCACATTCGATTACATCTTTTGCTCACTTAGTAAATTTATTTAATAGTCAGTTTTCTTGTAGTAGAAGCTTTGAAAAATTAACAAGTGATCTCTACAGGATAACACAGGGGCCTCAGGAATCCCTTAGGGATTATGTGAACAAGTTCAGCCGGGAATCACTAGACATTCCTCATCTTGATGTTGCAATAGCTGTGCAAGCTTTCAAGATGGGGCTACAAAAAGATTCTCAATTTTATCAAGATCTTGTAATGAACCCATGCAGGAACTTGGATGAAGCTCGGAACAGGGCCCTAAGATATATTCGGTTGGAGGATGACAAAAAGATGCAAGAAAGGATGAACTCGTCCAACACTTATGAGTCAACTAACAGGAAATCAGAATCCTCATTCAAGTCATATCATCCTAAGCCATATGGCAGAAATGAGAACAAGAGAGTGAATGCTGTCGAAGATGAGGATCCTGAAGAGTATCCTGAATTATCTGAATATTGCTTTTCTATTAACATTCCTGAATTGATGTATGCCATGCAGGGTCTAGGGGACAAGGCTAGATGGCCTCGAAAGAACCAGCAAAAATCCGATTGGAAAGACAAATCAAAATGGTGTGCTTTCCATGAAGATTTTGGACATATGACTGAGGATTGCATCACTCTAAGGAAAGAAATAAGCTATCTTCTAAGCAAGGGATATTTGAAAGATCTCTTAGGAAGAAAGAAGAATAAGGGTCAGGATACTGAGAAGGATCCTGAGCGAGCAGCATCACCTCCCGCCGATGCCAAGATAATCAATTTCATTTCGGGAGGATCCGACATTTGTGGGACTTCGTATTCGGCAGCAAAGAGGCATGCAAAAGAAGCTAAGGCCGAAAGGGGAGATAAACCTGTCAGGATGACTACACACACAACTGACAAAGTGATCACATTTGATGCTGATGACAGGGATACTGTCCAGGATCCTCACCATGATGCTCTGGTAATAACGTTATATGTGGCTAACCATTTTGTACGCAGGATATTGGTTGATAATGGCAGCTCCGTCAACATAATCCAACTAGAGACGCTTAAAAGAATGAATGTATCTCCAATGGATATCACTTCAAAGTCTACCGTGCTTGTTGGGTTCAGTGGAGAGGCTAGAAACACAGTGGGAGAGATAAAGTTGCCGGTGTACGTTGAAGGAGTCAACTCGATACAACGTTTCTATGTGATGGACTCTCTATCCTGCTATAACATTACACTGGGAAGACCGTGGATTCACGATATGAAGGCCGTGCCATCAACATATCACCAATGCATCAAGATACCTACCCCTTGGGGAGTTGTTAAAGTTGATAGTGATCAGCAGGAGGCGAAAGAATGTTACTCATCCTCGATGAAATCCTCAACCAAACCTAGTGCAGCATAGCAATTAAAGACGCGGGCCCAGGATATCGTGGAGGATCCGGAGCAGGATGTGAAGAAAATTATCCTAGACCAGGATAATCCCGATATTTCGGTGCTCGTGGGAACCAATATCCCTCAGGATATTGAAGAACAATTAATTAACTTTTTAAAATGCATGATGTCAACGTTTGCATGGAAGCATGAGGATATGACAGGCATATCCAAAAATATTATCACTCATAAGCTTGGAATTGATAAATCATTCAAGCCTGTGCAACAAAAAAGAAGGAAGTTTGCTCCTGAACGGAATACGATTATTCAAGAGGAAGTTGAAAGATTGTTGAAGTCCAAAATGATTAGAGAAGTCAAGTTCCCAAGGTGGCTAGCAAACGTGGTTGTGGTACAGAAGAAAAATGGGAAATGGAGAGTCTGTGTAGATTACACAGACTTGAACAAAGCCTGTCCTAAAGACCCATTTCCTCTTCCCCACATTGATGCGATGGTAGATGCCACTGCCGGGCATGAAATGCTGACTTTCATGGATGCATCCTCAGGATTTCAACAGATCCAAATGGAGCCTTCTGATCAGGAAGATACTGCCTTCATGACGCCAACAGGTATTTATTGTTATACAGCTATGCCTTTTGGTCTGAAAAATGCAGGTGCAACATACCAAAGACTGGTAAACATGATGTTCAAAGACAAACTGGGGGACACCATGGAGGTGTATATCGATGATATGGTAGTAAAGTCAAAGAAAGCTCAGGATCACCTCCAGGATATTAAAGGAGCGTTTGATATCCTGGATCAGTATAACATGAAGCTGAATCCTGCTAAGTGCCATTTTGGAGTAGGAGCAGGAAAATTCCTAGGATATATGGTGATCAAAAGAGGAATAGAAGCAAGCCCGGAGCAGATTAAAGCCATCTTGGATATTAAATCACCCTCAAATATGAAGGATGTTCAACGATTAACTGGGTGAGTGGCAGCATTGAATAGATTTATCTCAAGATCTTCAGAAAAATGAAAAGATTTTTATGATATCCTGAAGAAGAACAAAAGATTCGAGTGGGGTGAGAAGCATGAAGCAGCCCTACAGGATCTGAAACGATATCTCTCAACTGCACCTCTGTTGATGAAACCTGAAAATGGTGAACCACTATCCCTGTACCTTGCTGTATCAGGGAATGCTGTAAGTGCCGTTCTCATAAAAGACCATGAAGGTCAGCAATATCCTGTTTATTATGTTAGTAAAAGTTTATTAGATGCTGAAACTAGGTACTCTCATTTAGAAAAATTAATACTAGCATTAGTTATGGCATCAACAAAACTTAGACACTACTTTGAGACACATGGGATACACGTAAAAACAAATTATCCTGTCAAAAACGTACTTAGGAAACCGGAAATGTCGGGTAGAATGGCTAAATGGTCAGTAAAGTTAAGTGCCTATGATTTAGTATATGAACCTAGGAATGCCATAAAGTCTCAGGCTTTAGCTGACTTTGTGGCTGATTTTAGTAGTGACATTCAGGATGAGGTAGACCTAGAAGTTCAACAGCTAGGAGAATCCTCAGGATCCTGGACATTATATACTGATGGTGCATCTAATATAAGAGGAGTAGGATTAGGAATACTACTAAAATCGCCACAGGGGGACATATTACCCCAGGCTATTAGGTGTGAATTTCCTGCTACCAATAATGAAGCAGAATATGAGGCTTTAATCGCAGGATTAGAATTGGCTAAGAGCATGAGTATCAAAAATTTACAAGTATATGTTGATTCTTTGTTAATTACTAACCATTTTAATGGATCCTATGCAGTTAAGGGTGAGAAATTAATAGAATATCTTGATATTCTCAAAAAATTATCAGGATATTTCGATGTTTTTACACTTGAACAGGTACCAAGGAAGGATAATGCTGAAGCAGATGCCTTAGCAAATTTGGGATCATCAATCAGGATACCTGAAGGGACCCAAATACCAATATTACATGTCTTATATCCTGCAACGAATCCTTAGGATAAAGAAGTAGCGGGTATTCGGGATCCTGAAGTGGAATATCCTGAACAGGATCCTAAATCGTGGACGGCTCCAATTAGGAGGTATCTCAAAAAAGGACACATCCCCGGAAATGAAAATCCTAAGGCATTTAGGATGAAGGTATCCCGATTCACTATTATAAATAATGTTTTATACAAGAAATCTCTTGCAGGACCGTATTTGAGGTGCTTGGAGGATCCTGAAGCCAAAGAAGTACTCCAGGATATACATGAAGGGGATTGTGGTAATCACACCGGGGGCAGATCATTGTTCTCGAAAGTATTAAGGACAGGATATTATTGGCCAACGATGAGGAAAGATGCTGCAGAATATGCTCAAAGATGTGATGCATGTCAAAGACATAGTAACATACTACATCAACCAGCTGAACCATTATATCCTGTAGTTTCCCCTTGGCCATTCATGAAGTGGGGGATGGATATAGTAGGGAAGTTACCAAAAGCTCCGGGAGGAAAAGTTTTTATGTTAGCTATGACAGATTATTTCTCCAAGTGGGTTGAGGCTGAAGCATTTGTCCAAGTTAGAGACCAAGAAGTAGTATCCTTCATAAAGAGGAATATCCTGACTAGGTTTGGAGTACCAGCTGAGATCATTTGTGATAATGGGTCCCAGTTTATAAGCAAAAGGACTACTGACTTTTGCAAAAGTTGGGGAATCAAAATGATCACATCTACTCCAGTACATCCTCAAGCGAATGGACAAGCCGAATCTTCAAACAAGATAATAGTCAATAACTTAAAGAAGAGACTTGGGGCCAAAAAAGGAAGATGGGCGGAAGAGTTACCCTTTGTTTTGTGGGCTGATAGGACAACGGTAAAGAATGCAACCGGCCAAACCCCGTTTTCCTTGGTATTTGGAGCGGAGGCGATGCTTCCAACAGAAATGACGATACCCACTGCAAGATCTATGTTGCAGGATCCTGAACAGAATCCTGAAGTCTTATGTTAGGATTTGGATACTTTAGACGAAAAAAGAGATGCAGCAAGGCTAAGGATAGCAGCATATCAACAAAGAATATCCAGAGCATATAATAAAAACATAAGGACTAGAAGATTTCGAGTTGGTGATTGGGTGCTAAGAAAGGCTTTTCAAAATACCACTAATCAGCTCCGAAATGGGAAGGACCTTATGAAGTCGAGTCAGAAGCAGGGAAAGGAGCATATCGACTCAGGAATGTGGAAGGGGATATGCTACCGAGATCTTGGAACGCTATACACCTTAAGCTCTATTTCAAGTGAGTTTAGAATTCAATTTCTAACTCAGAATGGTATGAATTCTATCTTTTTTAAATATGTTTTGGTTTAATTTATTCTTTGAAACTCAATACTGACTTAAGCATCGGAGGGGTGTTAGCCAAGCTAACACCCACCTTAGTTTACAATTGTTTTGCAGGATATGTTTCAGGATATAGCTCCAGGATATACACTCAGGATAAGTCGAAAGATTAGAGGATAGGCCCCCTCTCTCACGTTTAAGGGATCCTGGTCCCTTCAAAGGTTTAAAGGTATTCACCTTTCTTTCGAATTGGGTTTAAACACCTCGCCTGGAGCGCAAGTTATCTAGGTATAGTTCAAGGTAGCGGGACCAGTTCATGTAAAAGTGGCTGACAATTTCGTTACTGTTGGCTATATCCTGGATCCTAAAGGTATATGAGGATTGATCACCCTCTCTCACGAAAGAGTATTCTCATACTCTCAAAGGTTTAAAGGTTTTCACCTTTCTAAGGATTGGAGTTTATACACTCTCGCCTGTAGCGCATGAAATTTAGGGTTTATCCCCAGATATCAGGGTTTATCCCCAGGGTATTAAGGGTTTATCCCAAGTATGCTAAAGATTCATTTCAGGATATCAGGGGTTTTGCCCCAGGGTATGCGGAATTTACTTAAGACAAGGTATGAATGCATTTGCGTTTCTGTGTCAAACACAGGGGACATACATTATACTGTTCAAAGAATGGATCCAAGTTCACAAGTATGCACTGGGGACAAAACTTATAATGGAGGATTAGAATTGGTTCTGTAAGAATCTCTGGTATGATCTCTCCTTTTTATTTGGACAATTTGTAGGTTATATTGTAATATCCTTATCAAGATATCTTTCAGGATACCTTTCAGGATACATCTATAATATATATTCCTAAAAGTGTACAAACCAAACAATTTTTACAACTACAATTTTCATAGCAATGACAACAATGATAAGGTCAAAAGAGAAGTTATATTATTAACATACCAAAAGATGTGCTCTTAGTTTCACCTCAAAACAAGGCCCATCCACTAAGAGCACTAATAGTTCACTACCATATTTACCCAACAGTTGAAGGCTTCATCTCAAACCGAGACCCATCCACCTTCAACTGTTGTATTGTTCAAAAAGCATGCAGGAAATGTAAATTGTTCAGGTGCGGAAAAGTAAAGTGCAGAAAAGTAAATTGTCTATGGGACTACAAACCAACATTCAAATTCAAAAAGTGGGCTCTGGCCTTGGCACGTATATCCGTCATCGCCCACCTAAATGCCCTCACACAGCGGCATCTCCTCCAACCTTCTCAGACTTCTCCGCTCCAGCATCCTGACCAGCATCCTGCGCAGCATCCTGACCTATGTCCATCCCAGCATCAGCTCCAGCATCCTTCTTGTCTCCAGCTTGGACCACCACCTCTGCTGACTTAGAAGACTCACCGGCTTCAGCAGGAAATAGCACAGCTTTGCCTCCGAGCTCCTTTAACTTGGCCACCCAGGATTCAACTGGCCAAGATGGACAAACAAGGCCCGTCTCCTTAGCTTCGTAGGCCATCTTGATGCGTGCTTGTAGCAGGGAGACGAGAGCAGAAGCCTTGATTCCTTCTCGGAAGTTGATTAAGGCCTGATCATGATCCATTTGAACGGTGGAAAGTTTGACCTCAGCGTCTTGGGTGACCTTCTTCAGCAAGCTTTCGTAGTGCCGGCTCTTCGCTTCAGCAATGGCACCTTGGTCAGCAACGGTGCTCTCGAGCTGTTTGATCCTGGCTTCATGAAGTGCCACAATACCACAAGCGTCATTATACAAGTGGAGCAAATGCTGGAGGCCCTGCACATCAATTACAGGTATAAAGTTAGAATGTATGTTGACCAAGATATCCTACCAGGATATCCTGTTAGGATATATGTGCAGGATATACATGAAGGATATGCGTCAGGATATTACCTTGTTGAGGAAGGATGTCATTGGCTCTAAGGAGTCAGAGAAGCTGAGTTCGTCATAGGAGAACCCTTCTGAGCCTGGAGCACTGACTTCAAGACCCTTTCTCTTTTTCGCTGTGTAAACACGGGTTCTTGGATTGGCCTTGGGAGCCGGGAGTGGCTTGGAGCTAGTAGCAGCAGGAGTCTCCTTCTTGACTGTGGCTGGAGTTGGATAGCTGTCAAGTTCATCAAGGTCTAGATAGACTGGGACTTTGCTGGAATCTGCACACAGGGAGTAAATTCTAAATCCCTCCTATGAATAACAGATAAAAAACATATGTGTGCAGGATATCTTGCAGGATCCTTACCAGACATGTTGGCACTTGAAAGAGGGCTTGGAGTTGGTGGAGAAGGATTGAAACTTCTCTCTGCCTCTGGAAGGAGTCTGATGGCGTCTATTCTTTCTTGAGAATTAGCAAGAGGAGGTGCAATCTTCCTGAAATCAGCTGCACAAAAATGAAAGTTTGTTAGTTCAGGATATGAGACAGGATAAGAGACAGGATCATTCTTATACCCTAAGTCCTACCCTTTCTTAACCATCTCATCGGATAATCCGTTCCACCAGGGATTGAATCCCTTTTTACGAAGAAAAACTTGGATTGCCAACCATCCTCGTTCTTGGTGGCACAAAGTATCAATGGATCACCGGAAGTAGAATAAAATAGGAATCTAGATGAGCCATGGCACCTAAGCTTGTAGGCTAAAGGGAGATCATGGACAGAAAGGTCAGGTATGTGGTTTCTCTTGATTTGGTCAAGAACAGATAAAACGCGCCAGAGCATTGGCATGGTTTGACTGAAAGAAATTTTGGTGATGTTAAAAAACTCGGTGATGAAATCCGGAAAGGGGAATCGTAGCCCTAAGGTAAAGGGGAAAGCATTAAAACAAATCCACTCGTTGGAAACCATATCTGACCGGATTTCTCTATCAAAGGGTCGGAATATGGTTCCATCCGGAAAGATACCAGAGGATTTCAAAGCCGACAGATGAGCACTATCAAAGGTGCATGTTTTATTCTCCGGTTCTTGGAGAAGATTCTGTTGGATGAATGTGGGAGCCGAGTCACCTGAACTGGACCTCGTTTGCCTAGGCATTTGGTCGCCTGAATTCTCGCCGGAGAAAGTTAAAAGATGAAGATGAAGATGAGGGAGAGAATATTACCTTTTTCTTGTCGATTGTGGTTAAAAAAGAAGATGAGGATGAGAAGATATAGGGCATGATGAGTAAATATAGGTCGGGTGGTTGAAAGCTGTCACATCAATAGTCTTATCCCTTAATTTCCTCGGCCACCGTGAAAAAATGTAACCGTTAGTACAGGATATCAAATGGTAACATTTTTGGGGACAATTGTTATGGGTGAAATTCTGAGCCCATATCCTGGAAAATATCTTGATCTATATCTTGTTTATGTAGTATCTGGTTCAGGATATTGGTAACATCCTGAATGGTATCCTCGGGATTACTAATGGATTATGTGCAGGTACGTGGGTTAGAAGCTAGCAACGTTCACAAGACTTATTCCGCTGAAGACTCGGTCCAAGTCGTTCAAATGAAGACGTTGAAGCCGTATTACTCGGTCCATAACGTTCATAATGGAATATTCGGAGTAGCCCATATTTGTAGGGATTATTGTTTGTAATTCATTACTATAAATAGGTGGGTATATCAGATCAACTAGGACATCACAATCACACTCGCTACACTCTAACACTCGCTCTCGAGCAATTCTTACTTTCATACAAAATCATTGTAACACTTAGCGATCTGGTCTATATCCTGCACTGTATCCTGAAGTTGAAAGCAATAAGAAGAACAAGGCAGCTGCGATTGTTAGCTCCCGAGGTTTTATGCCGGCGATCTAGATTGATCAAGGGCTTTCCTCGTACATCTCGTGTCATTTCCTTTACTTTTTGCTTATTGTTTGCTCATTGTTTGATCGTAGATACAACTCAATATCCTGATCCGTATCCTGAATACTGATTTTCTAAATAACTCGACAAACATATTTTCTATACACTTTCTAGCACACTACCTCACATTACTAATTTGATCACTAAATTGCTTCGGTAATTTTTGACCAAAACACTTCCCACTTCGGAGCCAGCTTTCCATTGGCAGGATTAGTTGTATTTTGAAAAGCCTTTCTTAACACCCAATCTCCAACTTTGAACCTTCTAGTCCTTATATTCTTGTTGTATGCTCTAGATATTCTTTGTTGATATGCTGCCATCCTCAGTTTTGCTGCATCTCTTATCTCGTCTATGGTGTCCAAATCCTGGCACAAAGCTTCAGGATTCTGCTCAGGATCCTGCAGGATAGATCTCGCAGTAGGTTTCTCATTTTACACTTTTCAAGTACCCTCGACGGATGGGCAATGATAGACCATCTATTTTTTAATACACCGAAAGCCCGCTCTACATCTTTTCTTGCTGACTCTTATTTCTTCTTGTAATACAATCTTTTCTTCGTCATCTGGACACGAAAGAGTTTTCGCCAACGTTACCCACTCTGGATAAATACCGTCGACAAGATAGTACCCATACTTATACTCCACGTCGTTTGCATACAATGAAGTATTTGGTGCAACACCATCTATCACATCGTCGAAAAGACCCGAAGATTGTAAGACAACGATGTCATTGTTCGCACCGGCCATGCCAAAGTACGCATGCCAAATCCATAAATTTTGAGATGCGACCACTTGTAATATTAGGGAGGACCCTCGTGGTCACCACGATGGTGTTGCCCTTTCCAAACGGTTAGACATGTCGCCCACTCCTAGTGCGTGCAATCAAAACTACCCAACATCCTTGGAAACCCGTGTATCTGCTGATGGGCCTCGTATAAAAGTGGAATATCGGTAGGTATCCTCAAATATCGCCTCCCGTAAAGAAAGTTAACACCTAATATAATAGTGCTAATAAAGTATAAATAATAAAAATAATAATAAAAAAATTAACTTCACAGAAATTTTCAAGACAATCACGACAACTTCTGGCCGACATCCTTAAATATTCATCCCATGCATCACTCGTTGTGCCGTACGTGTGACACCTGTGTCACTTCAACCATCAAACAAATGCCAAACCAATGAAATATTGTATTTCATACTTTGTATTTGTAAAAATATGTGTATCGTTTGCACATATCAACTCTTGTTCGATTTCAAGCTTTAAATCGCTTTCTGGAGGGTTATACGCGCTCTGATGCGTAAATATAACCAGTTTAATGCAACAAACACTCTGGAATAGTGAAATAGGCTTAACATACCTTAAATAACCTCCACATAACTTAGAAATAAGTTTTAGATGGTTTGGTGTGTTGAAATCAAGTTTGTTCGATCGCAGGGACTAATTGTGTCAAACTGCGAAACTATACCGATTTGTATAGTAACGAACATTCCGGAACTTGATCATAAGTTAAATATGCCCTAAATATCCTTCACATAGCTTAGAAATAGGCTTTGAGGTGTTTTGTGCGCTAAAATAAACTTTCATGATCAATAGGGACTAAAAGCGTCAAAAAGTGCACAAGTTTGCATTTTCGCGCATATCTTACGTTCTGAATATATCCGGACATCCAAAAATATATGTAAGCATTAAAATATTTTATTTTAGTGTTTGGATTATTAAAATTTCATTCGTCGCTTAATTTGGATCGTTTTTGCGTTCGTTACGACTTCCGTCGTAATTAACCGAACAACGCAACCGTACGACCAAATGAGCCGACATCCGAGATATTTTTGAGTACATTTTAAGTTCCCTATACTTTAACTTCATTTTATAGCTTTGAAATGGGGTTAACGGGGTTTAAACATGTCAAAAATGCATCGAAAACCAAGTCTGGGGCTTCAGGGCTAAATCTGTCATTTTTTAAAGTTGCTGGTCTGCAGGTCCCTTACGGTCCGTATGGACCTTTGCTTACGGTCCGTAAGCAGTGCTCAGCACATCAGAGTTGCAGAAACATTGAATCTGGTCATTTCCTCTTGTTACAATGGTTTTGATCCATGGTTTTTCATGCTATGGGCTGGTTTGTGTGGAGAACAAGTCCCCCAATCTTTCTTTGACAATTGTATGGCCAAGATCATTCCCTCCTCTCCAAGAAATGATCCTAACGGTTTGCGAAAAACTATATAAGGCCATGTCCCTCATTCATTTTCTGCACATTTGGTCTGAGATTTCTCTAAGTGGTTGTGATTATTCACTACCTACCTGAGAATACTTGGAACCAAATCTATTTGGACCCTTTGTATGTCCTCTTTCGTTCTTTTATCGCTTTCTAGCTTAAAAGTCAAACTTTGTTTGACTTTCTGCATTGACCAGTCTATGTTCAATGAGAAGTTCGTTTGAACTTCGCAACGTGAGCGTAATCACGATGGTTATAGTCCCTAGTGACTATACCTACTGATTACCACGTTGTTTAGGTGTAGTGACGAGTCGTAGTTTCGGCCAAAATGCGTGTTTATGCGTATTTTGTAACCAAACTACTCTGAGGTATCAAAACCGTTTGTTTTGATATCCAACTTGTTTTCAAACTTTGTTAAACATGTTTTAAACATGTTTAGCTCGTCACTTTTAGATTAGTGCTTATGTAGGGTCGTAAGGTAAGCGATCTAAACAATCGCTTATACTTTCGAACCCGACCCATTTGGTCGATCTTTAGGATCCGACCAAACGCTTTAGCTGACCATAGTTGTATAGGGAATAACCTTCCGAGGTTATACCTTATGGTCACTTCGTTTAATTAGTTGTATGATAAGTAGTTTATATGCCTTAGGAAAATTACCAAAATACCCTTTTCATGCATAATTGATATTTAAGCATATGTAACCCAAACTTTTGTCACGTAATTGATTATGCAACATAATTAAGCATGTTTAGGCATATACTACTTGTCATAGGACTAGTTAGACGTCTCGAACGCGTTTTACGTGAACGACGCGTTAAAATAGCGTAAGCTACCTAAACGGGTCATAATGGGTCGTAAGCACTTAGGATAGGTTTCGATTTAGGATGTAGGATTTGTTAAACCATATTACATGAGTTCCTATACTCATTTGGTTTACGAAACCTCATCCTATCCAATCTTCCGAATTAGGTCCAGTTTATTTATGTAGTTTCCTATATTAGGTACCGTTTGATTTCCGGGACTCCTCTAGCTTGCTTGGTAGTTGTTCAAGACTTCTAAGCACTCTCAAGTGAGTACATAGTCCCTTTTTTTACTGTTTTCAAATGTTTTGGGATGAAATATGTGTACATATTTATTATGTTCTTGTTTCGAAAAGTATAATTGATTATACATGTTAGTACTTATCTTTTTACAAACTGAATGATTATTTATGGTCTAAACTCAAATTTTCTTAAAGATTATAAAATTCATTGTTGGATAGTACTTATTTTGTTCTCCAGACCGGTTGGTAGTATGATATAGCGCTATAGGATTTGACACCCCATTCCTATTGTCATCGAATGTCTGAAATCAATTTGTTTATCCATCCAAATAGGGATTGCCTTTGTGGTATCCCTATAGTCTCAAAGGTGTATTTTAATGCACTAGGTCTGAATGAATTCTTAAGTCACATTATTATTATATATTAAGTTATACTCCCAAAAGTATAGTTTGATATGCTCTCATATGTGATATCGTACAAAACCAACATATATTTTGTTAAAAATCTAAAACATAGTTTAATATGTTATTTGTAATCCAAAACATAGTTTAATATGTTATTTGTAATCCAAAACATAGTTTAATATGTTATTTGTAATCCAAAACATAGTTTAATATGTTATTTATAAATCTAAAGTATACATTTGATATACTACTGAAAATTATTATTTTAAACAACTAAGGTATATTTAATATACTATTTGTCTAACGATTGGGTTTTGGTTAGTGTTTAGATAACGGGACGGGTGTGATGTGATGAAAACATGGTAGATACGCCGCTGGTACTTCTTATATATAAGTGTTTTCATCACATTACATACCGTGTTGTTATTTAGTACACTTGGGTTAACGATATTGGAACTGAAATATATTTTAATATATTACTCATTCGAGTTTCTTAAAAAAATCAAAGTATATTTTCATATATACTATAAACCTTTTTATCAAAATATTGTTTTTCAAACAATATATTTTATACAAACTCATTTTACTTACTTATTAAATTTTCTATGTATTATTATTTTATACCATCTGATTTCTTATAAATGATTTATAAAAGAAAACCATTCTTCAAGAATCATGACTACTTTTCTTAAAACATTTTTCTTTAAACTCATAAGTCATGAATCCTAAATACAATAAAACCTATGTATCTCACAGACATTTTTATGCTGACGTACCTATTTTTACACATGTTTCAGGTGCTGCATTGTAATGGTTGTTGATACAAGCCACACTTAGGATGGACTCGTACCTTAGCGACTTTAAAACTTGGAAAGATAATATTTGTATTTAGCTAATTTGTAATAGAACAAAGACTTCATTTATTTTATAAAACAAAATTATTTGATCCATGGTTGTGAAACAATGATTCTGTTACAACACTCCCCGACGTTTCCGCCACGTTTTGTTGTTTTACGTGGTCTGGGTGTGATAGTACGCAAGTTCCCGAATTGCGGTAGTACACTTTTTTACCCCAGAAAAACCAATATTGCCCCTAGCACTTTCTCTTTGTGTGAAAAAAGGGAATTCGGCCGCAAGATTATTAGAAATTCTTAAGAAAAGATGACGGCTCATATGAAACCGACGCCTAAACTGTGCATCATTGTACAACGGATTTTCACAAAAATAATCTCACATTGAAAGTTCATGAGCACCTAACCGATCTTGTTCAAGAGGTGCTTGTCTGGTACGCGTTGTAGACGATTGGGCTTCTTCTCGCAGATAATTAATCGCCTCCTGCATCACTGTGATAAGCATATCGTCGACAACACCGTCAGATAAAGAGCTGGACAAATCAGATGAAAAGTGAGATGACATTTTTGAAAATGATTGGAGTGAATGTGTGTATTTTTGTGATTGGTGTGTGTTTGAGTTTCTGCTTGGTTTGTGAATGTATTTGTATATATGTTAGATTTTTAAAAGTTATTTTTTAATATATGGCTGTTCAACAATGGTCACGTTTAACCAACACCTCGAACCACGTGTTAAAATGGTAGTTACTGGGCTGGCGAGGCAAGAATAGTGCCCCCTTTTTAGCGGGCAGGGGGTGGCTAAGGGGCGTCATAGGGTGCTAACGAATCCGAGTTGTCAAGGGGCGATATACAACATCCCTGGCCTAGTAATGATGTAAATGACAAAATTAAACGAGTTAGTAGTTAGTAGCATGATTAAAAGAGTTAGCATGGGTTAGTAATGTTAGAAATGGTAATAATATGTTAGTTAATAATATTATGTAGGTTAGGCATGAATAATAATAATAATAATAAGTTAGATAATATAATAGTAATTAGTAATGGGTTAGTAATATAATGACCATGTTATAGAGGAAGGATAAATGTCATCCATTGTACCCCTTTGTCACACCAAGACTCATCAACTTAGGTGATGATATTGGTTGGTCATGTATAAAATATAAATGAAATACAATAATGAAAGGTTGAAAGTAATAAAATAAAACCCAAGTCTGGTCCTCATTTTGGTGATGCACCATGATGTGCGCAAAATGCAACATATAAATTACATTAAACAAGGCAAAAATCGACCATTTTTCGGTACTAATGTTGGAAAAAGCACGTTTCTTTGTTTACTTTTAATTTACCGGATCAAAAGAGCTTAAATGAATAAAAGGAACAAATTAACAGCAGAAACAACACAAATACAAAGAAGAAGGATTGACATGACCTTTCGAACCCCGATCCACATCCAACAACAAAATAACAAAGATAGAAGCTTAGGCATGGGGTCGTACCCACCAGGCATGGGGCCATGCCCAGTCAAGATTCTCTGCAGAAAAAGACAACAGCAAACGACAAACTAACACGGGGTCGTGCCAATTCAACATGGGTCGTGGTCAACTCTAGGATTCGCAGAATTTGTGATAGTACAGCCCTTAACGTTGATTTGTATAATAATTGTCTATATGTCATTTAGGCTAGCATGACCATATATTTAGAGACAAACAAATCTAAACGGATGAGGAAAAATTAATAATTAGTCATTCATAATACGATATGCAGTTGTACACGATCATCAATAAAACCAGTCATTATTATAAGCGCTTACATAATATTTATGGGTGATTGACCTTTTGAAGGTATGTGGTACAAAGATTTAATTTCTTCATTTCGTTCATAAACGAATAATTAATTTCGTATCAGAATTTATTGCAGCACCTCTCGAACTGTTACTGTTTAAGGAGACATGGTAGCTGACTTAATCACAACAAGTCTTCAATATATAATTTATATGGAGTTAATAAACTTATGAGTCCATTGATAAATTTTCAACAACATTTAGTGATTATTGCTTTGTGATCAACAACATATTATGTCATTATAACTTAGGTTGTTATTATCAGTTTATTATGACTCCTCCACGAGATAGGTTTTGTTTGCTGACATAAGGATATACCCGAAATTACATTTTGTCATCTTTGAATATTACAAAGTTAGAGTGTAACACCTCGAAAACGGGTTTGGGTAATCAAACTCCGTTAATACTAAAAGACGGGTAAAGTACCGTTAGTGGTAAAATTTACCCGGTAAATATTAGGATTTAAATAATTAATCCTAATATTAAACAAAACGTCAATAAAAGCTTTTAAAGAAATAAAATGGATAAAAGGCCCAGGTTAACGGGACCTAAAATAAACTTAGTCATAAATATTCCCGAACCCGCTAAGTTAACTAGGAATATTAAACCTGGTTAATAAGTGGGAATGTTATTGAAAATAATTAGGTTATGACCTAATTAATAACTAACCAAACACGAGGGACCAAAGCCGGGTAACTTGAAAATGGAATTATAAAATTAAAAATATAACACAACACACATATTTGAGGTGTGTGTGCGTGCGTGAAGTAGTCCAGGAGAAGGAGCAAGAAGCTCCAAACCCTAGCTCAAACAATCTCAACAAATTGAAGGGGCAAATCAAGTCCAAATCAAAATCCGAGTATGAATTTGTGATCTCCATTGAAAAAGGAGTCACGAGGTATGTAAATTTCTTGAGAAATCTCTAGTTGAAATTCTGAGCAAACCTAGAGAATTCGAATATGAGCTTGCATGTTTATTGTTTGGATGAAATTAGGGATGAAACTATGTCTAGTAGTAAACCCTAGCCATGTATTGTTGAATTTATGTTCATGGTTGTGAATTCATGATCATACACTCATGTGTCAAGTGGGTTTTGATTATGTAGTAAAGATGATGATGTACACATGTTTAAAATCATCATAGTTGCTAGTAGAAACAAGATACTTGAAAAAATTGCAAGTTGGGTGTTGAACATACATGACTTGAAATGGGTTTTTGGATAATTTAATGAAATTGATGTTCTATTGGTGTTTATAAACATCATACTAATTCATATGTTTGAACTACTTAAACAAATTAGAGATTTTGTTAAGAGTTCATAAGTGACTAGAAGTGGGTCTTGACATAAGAGTTAAAACCATGATTTTGATGGTCAAAGTGTGTATATGCTTATAATAACTGAAATTTACATGTTAATTTATTATTACTTGAGGTAGGAATTGGATGACATGTTAGTTAATTTGGCGTCTCAAAAGATGATGCTCACTAAGTGTTGATAATGTGCCTAATTAAGTCTTGTGAACTTGATAGTGCAATCATATGTGATAATTGGCTATTTGACTTTTAAAAAGTCAAACCGACCTACAATATGATGAATACTAATTTTTATACGAAAAACGTAAGGTGGGAATAGTCATGATTTATAATGACTAAACTAACCATCTTACGAATTATGATTATAGTTTGACGCTTAACGAGCTAGGTGGGGGCTTGTGGAGGAAGCGGGTCAAACGGATCGAGTACAAAAGAAAAGTGTGGCTTGGATGCAAGGTAAGTATAGCTTACACTAGTCATAAATCGTAGAATGTTCTTTGTCGTATTAATTATGAATAAGATAAATGCATAATTGAGATATGGTGTTCCGGCGTGTAGTCGTACGGAACAAGATAACCAAATAGAATAAGAAACCGTATTGATGGTTAAAAATGAGCTAAATCGGTAATTCGATCATGTTGTGACGAATGAAATATCTAATTTTAAAGGTTACCATATAAGGTAAATCATGATAACCAATAAGGGTAAAATTGTAATAAATGTCACCTCGCTAGTAATTCGTCATAGAGACCAAACGGGTCAAAAGGTGAAATAATCACCCTTTGACAATATCGACTAATGGGTTGTCGAGTTGTATGATTTTAGGGAATAAATAGCATATGGATGTTTACAGCGCTATCACTTAGCAGCCACTAAGGCAAGGTATTAAAACGGGTCAATATATTGACCCGAGTCAGGTATGTATAATGATAGAACTCATCATGTAGAAATTGGAGTTCTATAACAGTTAGACAAGGTAAAAATAAGATATTCGGTTATCTTTTAGGTAAAGCGAATGAATTGAGTTATGATTAATGTGTTTTAGAAACATATTGATTTCTAAACAAGAATATAGTTAAAAGGTCGTAATTTGGGATCAAACAAGTACTAATAGTCTTTCGTCGTAAATGAAGGACTAAAATTGACTAAAACGCCCTTGTAAGTGAAATTGAGCAAACGAACCATAAAGGTTGTTTGTAAATAAGCGATAGGATGAAATAAATACTTTGAATAAGTATGAAAAGCAAAAGACGTAAATTATTGGTCAAAAGTCTCTATAAAGAGTCTTTGCTGTAAAACAATGATATGAAGTGTGTAATTTGGATTATATAAATCACCACATTGAATCCACCACAAATATAGTTGTGGTGGGAGGTCATTTGATAAGAAATGAGGGCATATGTATTTAGAAACGAATGAAAGAGATTGGTGCTTAAAATATGCATAAATACCCTTAACGGGTCAAAATGAGCATATGTGTCACACCCTCAAAGTACCACCTAGGGAGTGTCCCTGTTAGGCGTATGACCACTAGCAATGAGCCACTAATTACATTGAATCATAAGTTTAAAATAAAGTTCCATCAATTAATAAGGATAAAATCCCAATCATAAGTTATTCAAAAACCACAAGTTCAGCGGAAGCGTTAAGGTAACATAATGTAAATACTTTTCGATCAATCATAAGAAATAAATGTTTGATAAATAATCCCATCCGTATAACCATGACCACTCTCGCTCTCCAGCCAGCAAGCTCCTGTTTCAATCACCTAGCGACCTGCGAGCATGTAACAAGTGTATCAGACAAAGCTGGCGAGTTCACAGTTTTAGAAAACGTTTGTTACCAGTTGTATGTAAAACAGTTCAATAACCAATGCAAGTAATATTATTAATATCTCAATTCCGAACAAGACGGCTCCTGAAATACATGACTGCCCTTCCCACGTACTCCTATCTAGTACTGGGTCCCGACTGGGTCATTAGTTCACATCCGTCCTATCTAGGAGCGGTGTGAGGGTGCCAAACCTAAGTAGCGCTACCAACTAATACCCGTTACCCTCCAGGTAACATAATAAGGGACTTACAAAAATGATAGGTGAGAATATTAACCAATATACCCGTTATTACCCAGACCACTGACTGTCCCCAACCACTGGGACGCATGTTCGAATGTAGTGAACTCACCTTAGAGTGCTCGGTAGACTTAACTACTCGTTTAACCAAACAATCAATCGGGTCCTATGATTAATGCACATATAACGGTTAGTATGCATACAAGCTCGGTCCGTGTCACTCCACATTTATTCATCAAACAGTACACATCAGATACATGTAGTAACATTTGTCAATCCGTATACCAACTTATCCAGTTAAGCACAAAGTATAAGAATTCATTACTCAGGTTCGGCTGGATAAACATTCAAGTTCAACATACTGAATAGCTACATGCATGTTACTGAATAAAACATATGTTTGTGTTGTCAAAACAATCACTTGATACGAATATGATCAATTCTTGTCAGAGGTATCTCATGCAATTATTAGGCTCAATAGAACATTATCCGGTTTGGTGTTTTCCATAATATCCAAGTTGATAAAGCATTGTTTGGTCCAATTAAAAACTAAAGTATGATCAGCCCATTTATGGTCATCGGCCCTAGTGCTAAATAAGGGTCATGTTCTCTAAATTAGTGGCCCAATCACAAGTGACTAATCAACTTAATCATTACTTACTCAATCGGTCCAAATTGACTTAATCAGAAATGCATGTGCCTAAGTATGTGAGGTCCAATTAAAATTGTTTGACTCATTATTCATTACATCTAATCATACCGAACCTTAATCAATAACTTTCGTGCAAGCTTTCACATAATACCCTAAGTTAAAGCATGATGCAACACGTGTAATCCCTGAACATATTCACGATTGTAGTCACTAGCATATATGATCATGGTTCATAATTTTACTTGAATGCAGGTTACAATAATTCTAAATTCATGTATTCGATAGCATGCATACACAAGCAAAAGCATTCAGGTCGGACCACATGTACACATCGCATATATTCCTAGTTTGCTAACAACATTCACACGATCACACACATATTGATTCTCAACTAATATTTATGAATAACAAAACATCCACTAACCTGATTGAGAGATACGAGAGGGGTGGGATTCGACCGAGATAACTGCCGTCAAGGGTAGAAAGGTGAGGAAAAGAGTAGGGTTTGTTAATACTGTTTAAGATACACAATGTTAACACATATTCAGCCGGCCTATTTTTACAAACAAAACTTGGGCCGAGGGCCCCCTTCTCGACAAACAAGGCTCTAGTAACAACTTTCGGCCCAATCCCCAAAGTCTTTGTGATGATGGTGTTTGAATGAATGTAAATAATTATGTTTCTCTTCCAATCAAAACATGTGCACCCAAACAAAGTCTGCATATTAATCCCTCCAATGTGTCAGCTGCATGTGCCGCCCCTTTTGCATGAGTGATGATACAATTGTTGACCTTGCCTCCAATGCTCACGTGATGTCAAAAGAAAACCCAATGATTCTTTGTATTGGTAATGGCCCAATCCCACTAGTTATATGTAACATAAAAATCAGCTAGTTATAGCAATACCATTATTTATTCACTCGATTAAACTAACATGACAGGGGAGCCATCAAGTTATGGTTCGGTCTCATAAATTATGAATTACGCAAGTGGGTTCCAATAGTTCGGGTTGGTTCGCGCGACGTGGATTAATTCCTCGAATAATAAAATAAAGGGAACAAAATAAATGGTTTCTACCTTGAAGTTACGAGTTGTCACAATATGAGTGAAAATGGGTTTAAGAAGGTACATAAACTTGTAATTTGAAACCTATTATGTTAAACATTTTTGAACTTGATAGGTTTATGGGAAATAAAGGTCAAATAAACTTGTTTGTTTGATAAAAATAGAACGGGTCAAAAGTTGGTAAAATGGGAAATAAGCCGAAGACTTAAAAGTCTAAAATTTTGTAAAACCGGAGGTTGGATTTTAACTCCATATGATGGAGGATTATATTACGAACGCGTAGAAAAAAGAATCACTCAAAACGGACTTGTAGAACGAAAGTTATGAGTGTTTAAAGTTAGATTTTTGTAAATTTTCGGAGCTGGGCAAAATGCAGGTTTCAAACCTGCACCTGCTGGAAAAAGGCTTTTCCCGCGCCACGCGGAAGAAACCTTGGCAACTCCCGCGATACGCGGAAGCCGTCGCGAGTCGCGACAGGTTTGATGTCTCTTGCCGCGGCACGCGGCAGAACCAAAGTCAAAAATTTATTATATTTTTATAATCTGATGCTAGAACTTGTTTGTGGACCAATTTTTTAATGTCAAAACTAACATTGTTGATGGTTTTGACTCTAGGTAATGATGGGGTCTATCCGGATGGTGATCAAGCATGAATATGAAGAACCGAACACTAAATTTTGAAGCTTCCGCACTTAACTAAACTTGTTTAAACAAGAATGTTTTGTAGACTCTAGCAGTTGCAATTACCTTGAACTAGATGGTCATCTATGTTAACTAGCTAAACGATGTGTAATTCAACTAACTTGTTGTTGATACAAAATTATGATTTAAAAGTCCCTATTTTATGATTAACCAAGGATAAAGCCGAAAGGTATGTGGTAATATGCCTTGTAGAATTCCGTTAATAGCACACCTAGATAGTGCTAAATAAATAAGATAAAATAAGGTATGTGGTAATATGCCTTGTAAAGGAAAAGGGTCTGTTTGTAAAAAAAAAGTGAAAGATCTCACTAGAAACATCCAAATGGGTGGAAATAACGGATTCACAAAGAATCCGAAAGTATAAAGGCGATGGATTTTGCTAAGTTAATCAAACAAGTCAAAATAACAAGATGGCGTTATTCTGAGTTGCGTAAATTCGCATGAAAGATACATATGTTGTGTAATTAAAAGATGTTACCATATTTGTCTAATGACACTAACAAATGGTCAAAGTGTGAGTAATGCTTAGAAGGTTACTCAGTTTATGTACATTGGGTTGAAACTCAATAAATTATGTAAGAAAAGGTTTCGAGGACGAAACCTCTTTAAGGGGGTAGACTTGTAACACCCCGAAAACGGGTTTGGGTAATCAAACTCCGTTAATACTAAAAGACGGGTAAAGTACCGTTAGTGGTAAAATTTACCCGGTAAATATTAGGATTTAAATAATTAATCCTAATATTAAACAAAAAGTCAATAAAAGCTTTTAAAGAAATAAAATGGATAAAAGGCCCGGGTTAACGGGACCTAAAATAAACTTAGTCATAAATATTCCCGAACCCGCTAAGTTAACTAGGAATATTAAACCTGGTTAATAAGTGGGAATGTTATTGAAAATAATTAGGTTATGACCTAATTAATAACTAACCAAACACGAGGGACCAAAGCCGGGTAACTTGAAAATGGAATTATAAACTTAAAAATATAACACAACACACACACTTGAGGTGTGTGTGCGTGCGTGAAGTAGTCCAGGAGAAGGAGCAAGAAGCTCCAAACCCTAGCTCAAACAATCTCAACAAATTGAAGGGGCAAATCAAGTCCAAATCAAAATCCGAGTATGAATTAGTGATCTCCATTGAAAAAGGAGTCACGAGGTATGTAAATTTCTTGAGAAATCTCTAGTTGAAATTCTGAGCAAACCTAGAGAATTCGAATCTGAGCTTGCATGTTTGTTGTTTGGATGAAATTAGGGATGAAACTATGTCTAGTAGTAAACCCTAGCCATGTATTGTTGAATTTATGTTCATGGTTGTGAATTCATGATCATACACTCATGTGTCAAGTGGGTTTTGATTATGTAGTAAAGATGATGATATACACATGTTTAAAATCATCATAGTTGCTAGTAGAAACAAGATACTTGAACAATTTGCAAGTTGGGTGTTGAACATACATGACTTGAAATGGGTTTTTGGATAATTTAATGAAATTGATGTTCTATTGGTGTTTATAAACATCATACTAATTCATATGAATGAACTACTTGAACAAATTAGAGATTTTGTTAAGAGTTCATAAGTGACTAGAAGTGGGTCTTGACATAAGAGTTAAAACCATGATTTTGATGGTCAAAGTGTGTATATGCTTATAATAACTGAAATTTACATGTCAATTTATTATTACTTGAGGTAGGAATTGGATGACATGTTAGTTAATTTGGCGTCTCAAAAGATGATGCTCACTAAGTGTTGATAATGTGCCTAATTGAGTCTTGTGAACTTGATAGTGCAATCATATGTGATAATTGGCGATTTGACTTTTAAAAAGTCAAACTGACCTACAATATGATGAATACTAATTTTTATACGAAAAACGTAAGGTGGGAATAGTCATGATTTATAATGACTAAACTAACCATCTTACGAATTATGATTATAGTTTGACGCTTAACGAGCTAGGTGGAGGCTTGTGGAGGAAGCGGGTCAAACGGATCGAGTACAAAAGAAAATCGTGGCTTGGATGCAAGGTAAGTATAGCTTACACTAGTCATAAATCGTAGAATGTTCTTTGTCGTATTAATTACGAATAAGATAAATGCTTAATTGAGATATGGTGTTCCGGCGTGTAATCGTACGGAACAAGATAACCAAATAGAATAAGAAACCGTATTGATGGTTAAAAATGAGCTAAATCGGTAATTCGATCATGTTGTGACGAATGAAATATCTAATTTTAAAGGTTACCATATAAGGTAAATCATGATAACCAATAAGGGTAAAATTGTAATAAATGTCACCTCGCTAGTAATTGGTCATAGAGACCAAACGGGTCAAAAGGTGAAATAATCACCCTTGGACAATATCGACTAATGGGTTGTCGAGTTGTATGATTTTAGGGAATAAATAGCATATGGATGTTTACAGCGCTATCACTTAGCAGCCACTAAGGCAAGGTATTAAAACGGGTCAATATATTGACCCGGGTCAGGTATGTATAATGATACAACTCATCATGTAGAAATTGGATTCTATAACAGTTAGACAAGGTTAAAATAAGATATTCGGTTATCTTTTAGGTAAAGAGAATAAATTGAGTTATGATTAATGTGTTTTAGAAACATATTGATTTCCAAACAAGAATATAGTTAAAAGGTCGTAATTTGGGATCAAACAAGTACTAATAGTCCTTCGTCGTAAATGAAGGACTAAAATTGACTAAAACGCCCTTGTAAGTGAAATTGAGCAAACGAACCATAAAGGTTGTTTGGAAATATGCGATAGGATGAAATAAATACTTTGAATAAGTATGAAAAGCAAAAGACGTAAATTATTGGTCAAAAGTCTCTATAAAGAGTCTTTGCCGTAAAACAATGATTTGAAGTGTGTAATTTGGATTATATAAATCACCACATTGAATCCACCACAAATATAGTTGTGGTGGGAGGCCATTTGATAAGAAATAAGGGCATATGTATTTAGAAACGAATGAAAGAGATTGGTGCTTAAAATATGCATAAATACCCTTAACGGGTCAAAATGAGCATATGAGTGAAAATGGGTTTAATAAGGTACATAAACTTGTAATTTGAAACCTATTATGTTAAACATTTTTGAACTTGATAGGTTTATGGGAAATAAAGGTCAAACAAACTTGTTTGTTTGATAAAAATAGAACGAGTCAAAAGTTGGTAAAAGGGGAAATAAGCCGAAGACTTAAAAGTCTAAAATTTTGTAAAACCGGAGGTTGGTTTTTAACTCCATATGATGGAGGATTATATTACGAACGCGTAGGAAAAAGAATCACTCAAAACGGACTTGTAGAATGAAAGTTATGAGTGTTTAAAGTTAGATTTTTGTAAATTTTCGGAGCTGGGCAAAATGCAGGTTTCAAACCTGCACCTGCTGGAAAAAGGCTTTTCCCGCGCCACGCGGAAGAAACCTTGGCAACTCCCGCGATACGCGGAAGCCATCGCGAGTCATGACAGGTTTGATGTCTCTTGCCGCGACACGCGGTAGAACCAAAGTCAAAAATTTATTATATTTTTATAATCTGATGCTAGAACTTGTTTGTGGGCCAAATTTTTAATGTCAAAACTAACATTGTTGATGGTTTTGACTCTAGGTAATGATGGGGTCTATCCGGATGGTGATCAAGCATGAATATGAAGAACCGAACACTAAATTTTGAAGCTTCCGCACTTAACTAAACTTGTTTAAACAAGAATGTTTTGTAGACTCTAGCAGTTGCAATTACCTTGAACTAGATGGTCATCTATGTTAACTAGCTAAACGATGTGTAATTCAACTAACTTATTGTTGATACAAAATTATGATTTAAAAGTGCCTATTTTATGATTAACCAATGACATAAATAAGACGGGTGTTACATAGAGTAATCAACCGGTTTGAGCTCTCACTTCTTCTTTAAATTATAGCCTCTCGTTTCTTTTAAAGATATTGTAATACTCTATTAGATGTTTCACATTAATCTAGACATATCTGGTGTGTTGCAATGTGAGTAATATCTAAATGAGTATAGACTTGAACTTTCATAAGGCTTCTAATTAATGAAGCATAAGGAAATAATCTCATTTATCCTATTATCCTCTAACGGAGAGAAGTATTGTTTGTTACGTTTGTAAGGACCCATTTAAGGTTAAACTTATGGAATGAAACTAATCTCCCATTGGGTCTATCTCGGTATGTTATGATATCTATCACGTAAGAGATACATGTGAGCTCTATTATATCAAAGTTTGTGTTAACAATGCTTTGACTTATGTAACATATACTTGTCAAAAGAATATCATCTATATAGAGATAAGTTTATTTTAGTTCCTCCCACTCATCTTGAGGTAGGTATATTAATTCACTTGGTTCTTAATGAAAATAATTGCGTCAAGATTTCATCGCATTATGATGTTTACATTAACTCATACATGGATTTTATCAGCTTATAGACAGACTGTTCTTTAACCTTAAGTTTAGAACTTTTAGATTGTTTTATGAACATGTAAATATGTCAACTAGTTGTTAGGGAATGTTGTTTTAATGTTCATCTAATGTAGCTCAAAACTATTATAAGCTACTAGAACAGTGATGATCCTAAAAGAAATATTTTGGAATATAGGTTAAAAGATTTGTTGATAATTTATCTCTTCCTGGGTATAACATTTGACAATCAATAATGCTTCTTAATGACTTAACGTTTATATTAGGATTTGGTTTGGTTATAAACACTCTTAGATAATTCAATCAAATCCTAAACGTTAATCGAACACATAAAATCAGTTTTACTAGAAAACCGTTTTATTCCATTTTGAAGATTGATTGACGTTGATATTTTAATTAGAAGAGATAGGATCAGTAAACTTTTCCAAAATCCATTTCAACTTCTGTTAGGGAGGTTATGTAATCATCAAAGTTAGTAGGTTTTTAAACCTAGATGACCTCCTGAGTTGATTATTGGGTTTATTAGAAGTTTTATTTTTATGAATTAGCTCTTGGTTAGGTTGCTATCATTTTCAGGATTCTAAGTTTGTAAGAGTTGGTGTCGTATGGTGTACAAGAGGTGTAATCAGAGTTAAATTCAGAGTAAAATTTAATGACTCTCTTCCCCCGCCTCTTGTATTCCTTACAAGTCATGATAAACACTTTTACTGCTCCCACTAACCTTAGAAGTCTTAAGGAACTCGTCATGCTTAGGGTCAATATTTAACAACCAACATATTCTAATAGAGAAAACATATTAATGACGTTAGTTGTTGTAGTTTCTCTTGTTGAGGATTATGTTAGTTTAGGTAAGAAATCTAAGTGTGCCCACAATTAAGCAACACTGAAACTTTGTAAGAGTAGCATTGGATTTAAGGAGACATGTTTTGATGGAACAATGTCGAGATGGACCTGTGTCTTGTACAAGAGGTGTAAATTGAAGTAATATGAGGTTTTCACTCCCCACCTCTTGCAACTATTGCAAGTTATTATTAAAAAAACTTAATGCTCCCACTGATCTTTGATGTCTCAAGAAATGCTACAAGATAAGTTTCAATGAGGTATGTGACGTGGGAACCTATCATACATATTTTAGACTTTATTTGATTTACTTAATGTGCAGATGTCATAAGAAGCTTAGGGACATATTTAATAGAAATCATATGAAGTGTATATGTATATATATAGGAACGGAATCAGGAGAAAACGCTCAAAAGTGTGAGAACGGTGAGAACGCATCCTTGCCAAACACGTGGCGCGGGATATGATCAGGGGTGAGGGTTTTTTTTTTTTTTTTGACTTTTCAATCTTCTTTTATTTTCCCAACGCGCTATAACATTTTCTAGCGTCTAAGATTATTTTGGCATTAATTGTATTCATTAAACTTTTTGGCGTTGAATTAATTGTTTTTGTGTCATATAGATAATTTTTTGACGTTATAGCGTTTTCTGGTCAATTTTTTTGCGTTTTGTGGCCTTGTATAATAATTCACTACGAGTGATTAATATTTTCATAAGATTACAATAAGACCAAATGTTTTTAATGGCGTTTAGTGAATTTTTTGGCGTTTAATACATTTGAGAAGGTGCTTTGCCAGCACCGGTTCTCACAGTTTTCATACTACTAGCGTTTCGGTGTTTATAGTTTTTGTTGTAGTTTTGGCGTTTTATATAATAATGTATTTTATTTGTAAAGAATTAGATATCAAAACAACAGATAATTTGATAACAAAACAATATAAAATGAAAAAGAAAAAAAAATGGTAATCTAATTTCTCTTTCGAATCTTCACTGTCATCAGGCTCTTCTTCTTGAATTTGTTTTTGGCGGATGTCAAGTTTCCTACATAAACACCGTCTTTTTTAGACGAAGCTGCTTAGTGGCATCCTGTTTTTTGGTGTGATATTCTTGTTTGGTGGCATGTCATTGAAGATCAACTCTTGTTTAATGCTATTTATAATAATGGAGTCCAAAATAGCATTTTACACTTGTGTTGATCCATTTATTCCGTGCCAATATTCATCAAGAACAAAGCTGACATGATTGCATATCACTGTCATCAGTCGCTTTTTCTTGAATATTTGTCCATCTCATTCAACAAAAGATTATTGAGATAACCCCCTAAGAAGAAGAATCTATTCAGTGAAAGCTTTGCCATCTGTCATTATTTTAACTAACATTTTTTTGGCTTTTTAAAGTGAGTGGTTTATAGAGAATATGGCGTTTGTTTTTTTTTTTGGTGTGATCAATTCATTGTGTATAGACCCCTCTCTTATAGGAGTATTTGGCGCGTAGTTTAGGCGAGATTTTTTGTAATAAATGATAGTAATAAAGAAACCGTCTTTTCAGTTACTGTTTTGATCAACTTTATCAGTTTATAGGTGATAGACGTCCCATCTTCTAAAGTTTGGCGTTTTTTTTAAATTGCGTTATGTAGACCAAGATGACAAAATATTAAGCAGGAAAAATAATTTTTTTTATTTCTGGCGTTTTGTAAGCAATAACGTTTTTTAGTATTTTTTGGTGTTTTGCAAATAAATAGAGAAATATATCATTTAATTATCTTAAAAAAAGAAGATTACATAGAAGAAAAAAAGAAAAAAAATTAAAACCCTTCGTCAGAAGGTACTTTATCCGAAAAGTATCCATCACTTGTATCATCTTCTTCCTCGGAGTCTTCATCTAGATCTTCATCCATGTCATCACCTTCACCTTCATTGGCTTCTTGTTCCTGAAGATTTTAAAGTCTCCACTTGAACATGTCTTGCATTAACTCCAATTTTGAGTCCATTTCTGTGTTCAAACAAGTGGCGTTATGCAATTCTTCCATGAAACGAAGCCCTTGCTTTGTCATGATGTTTTCAAGCCAGTAGACTTCCTGCTCTCCACTGTCGTATATAACGGTCACCGTGTCTGTTTCTTCATCAAAACGCCATGATGTCATGACAGGTTCCGGCTTTACATTTGCTTTGAGTGGTCCAAATTTCCTAGTTAATGCTTTCATAAGTATATGTGTTTCATGGCATTCGTTGTCCAGAGCGATGCCAAGGGATAGGATACCCCTCTGTGCCTCTTCTTCCATCTTCAAAATTGCCGTGATCGTCCTAACATACACCCTCCTTCTGTTGTCAAAACCCAGGATGAATCGGCTGATTGCCAGAGTGTATCTCCACCAAACGATTGTTGCCATTTTTGGCGTTTTGGTTAATTTGACGTTTTTGGTTAAAGATGTTTTTTGCAGAAATGGATAGATTGAAGTGATTTATGAAAGCGATGTTTTACGTCGTTTATATAATTATGTTTTTGGCGCGTAATTTAGGAAGGAATTTCTTCTAATAAATGTTAATAACTGGAATCCAGTTACTGTGTTGTTTCCTCTTCCTGTAATATCCAACGCGTTTTATCACTAATTTTTGGTGTTTTGTTTTTAATGGCGTTTATTTTTTTGAATGGCGTGTTATCATTTGATGGCGTTTTGAATTTGAGCGGTAAAGGACTCTTTTACCCTTAATGAAGCGTGTCCCACATAAAAAAATTGATGTTATTTATGAAAACGCCACCGCGCAATCTAGTCCATAGATTGTTTTGATCAGACGATCCATAACCGTTCCCACCGTTCTCACACTTTCCACTGTTTTCTCTAAATCCTGACCCAATATATATATATATATATATATATATATATATATATATAGGGTAAGGTTCATTTGAGAACCACCCTTATTGCGAGAACCGCGAGAACCAATGTGAACACAAAATAAAATCTAAAAAAAATCAAAAAGCACTCAAAATTTTTGTTTTTTAATATTTTTTTTTAAATCGCTATATTTAGTTAGGAAAAAAAACTTTTTTTTCGAGTAACAGTTATCCATGCACATGTGCATATGTATCATTACTTCGACAAATTCCGTAATACGTTATCAGTAATAGACAATTTCACTTTAATTTACAATACTATCCAGAATGCACTACTTTTTACATTACTAATATTCAAAATGCACATGTGCATCATTATGTATAACCATGATATAACATGTTTTGGTACAAAAAGTTTGTGATTTTGAATGGAGAAGTAGGCCCATATACATGTTTTTGTTTAGTTATATCTAGTGGTTGATGGTTTGGTTATAGTTGTCAATTTATGAGGTAATATGTTGACTGGATGGTATAAATGATGGTGATATACATGTAATAAAGTGAAAATATTGGTAATGGTATTGTATTATGGATGGTAGGAGGTAATGGTATTGTATTATGGATGGTAGAAGGTAATGGTAGTGTATTATGGATGGTAAGATAGATGAAAGGTGATCGGAGTGTCGCGCTCCTGTCAAAGATAATATTTATAAACACAAATTACCCTTAACTATGTGTTAGTGGTAGTAAGGGGTCAAACCACGAAGAGTATGTGGTTTGCGAATGGATTAGATTGAATTAAAATGAAAGTCACAAATTATGAAGCTTGCTATAATGTTTTTGTATTTTTATTTAGTTGAAAAAGATGTGAATTGGTTTAATTGATTAAAGACTAATGATTAACGATTGCAAGAAAACTTGATTACTAAACAATAATGATAAAAAGGATTCACACCCGGTTTCGGTAATTGCCAACCTAGGGTTTCTACAAGTTTTAGATTCAACTCAATTGTATACGATTAGCGGATTTAGTGTACCGTGACTTAGGTGCCAATAACTATCAACGTTTCAAAGAACGGACAAGAATGCACTTTGTAATCAACACAAGTAAAACCTAACCAAGATAATGCATAACTACACATAACCATTTCGCAAAGTCATAACTTTATAATCGTTCGACGATTTACGAATACGAAACAAATGTAAACTATTGTCAATGGTTTCAAAAATCAATACAAATTGTCACAAAGTTGAATTAAGAACAATTCAAAACCCTAAATTAAAGAACTACCTACACCGGGTGAAACCAAGGTGATTAGCCGCTCATGGTTGAAGAAACTTGATCACCGGATGATTGGAACTTGACTTGGACCATCTTGAAGCTTGAACAATGGAGAAATGGTGGATGTTAAGGGTTTTGGTAAAGGATGATGGTAAAAGGAATGATGTATGGATGATTAGGGTTTATGGATGGATTGATGATTGTGAATGATGATGATGATGTTCTTGATGATTCGGGTGATATGTGGGATAAGATTTGGAATGGAAGTGAATGGTAGGTGAGAATAGGCTGCAAGGATCATTCAAACTCAAGAGAGATGTGTAACTCCCGAGTTGAATGCAACAAGAACCAATAAAAATCGTTTCCTTCAACCAAATATCAAATTCTCGCGTTTCAGCAAATCACAACCCGTCGCCGACGGCTTGGAACCCGTCGGTGACGGCCTCCCAATATCTTTCTTTCTTCCGACGGCTTGATCTCCTGGTTACGCGAAACCTGGCCGACGGGGTTATCTAGAGCCCATCCCGGACGGCCCTATACCCGTCGGCGATGGCCTCTCCAACTCTGCTTCTCCAATTTTCACTTCTTGCACTCCCGATTGATCCGTAACGCGTCCCGGTTGTCCGGTTTTCAACCCGGTGACTCGTAAAGCTCCTTAAACTCCATTAAACCAGCAAAACACATTTTTAATTAAGAGTAGGCTAGTTGGAATTAAAACTCATGTAAAAACACTAAGTTACACAGTTACGAACACCGGTTTTCAACCACGTATCACATCCCCACACTTGTCTTTTGCTTGCCCTCAAGCAAATCTGGTTTTCACTTTCATGTGGGTCGAACGACGAATACACTCCCCATTCCCGAGATGAAGGTTAAGGTCAATTATCATACTAAAGTTCAAACTCTTTACAATTTTTAACATATTTAATGGTAAAGTGAGCATTCACATATACAATGGTTATCCAAGATTAACCCGCCCGTGAAACCAACAATTCATGCACATCCCTCACAATGTTTTCTCCACTCGGTTTATAAATTGGCTAATTTTCATAATGTATTAGCTCTTCAAAGAATAATCGCTCAAAACCGATTAGAACACGTACCCGCATAGGCTTACAACTCAATCATTCTCCACCACCGATCACGAATACTAAGCACAAGTTATAAGGTCTTTGTAAGGGTTGTAACGGGGATAGGCTAAGGGTAGGAAATAGGATATTTTAAAGTGGCTAAGGTGATGAAAATTCGATTTTTATTACAAAACAACTATTCTATGCACCACTAACTATCAATATCAAACTAGAAGGCAACAAGCTTTCACCTTTTATTTCTCAAACTAAGAACACATATTTTTGTTCTTTTCTCAACAATTTTCTCGTCTTTTTCACAACATTTTCTGATTTTTCTCTTTTTTTTTTGTTTATATATATATATATATATAGGGGATGGATCATGAGAAACTGGTTTAAATGAGAAAACCAAAAAACTAACCAAAAAAGCCTAAAAAAAAACCTAAAAACATACCAAAATTTTTTTTTTTACAATTTTTTATAGAAAAATCGCTACTTTTTATGTATGGAAAAAAATTTAAAAAAAAAACAATTTTTTGTTGGTTGTACTGCACATGTGCACTAATACATAAAGCTTAAACCACTTAACCCACCCCCCACCGACACCCCCCAAAAACCTAAACCCCCCACCCCCACCCCCCAAAAACCTAAATTCACCCTCCTACCAAAAGCCTAACCCCCCCAACCCCTAAAAACCTAAACCCCCCCCACCCCCACCCTCCCGAAAACCTAAAACTAAACCCGAAAAAAACCTAAACCCCCCCCACCCCCCACCCCCCAAAAACCTAAACCACCCCTCCCCCCACACCCAAAAACCTAATCCTAATCCTAAACCTCCAAAAAAACTAACCCTAAAAGCTAAACTAGACTCAAAAGGCTAATTTTAAGCATGTAATGCAATTGTAGTACATGTTATATTGCACATGTGCACTACTATAATAATATTATTGAAAACAAGACGAAACCATAAATCTTTTTTTCTCATAAAAATATGCTCGAATATACTTGAATGAAAAAATTTGAAAAACCGGTGCCCGTCGGTGACGGGTGTAGTCCCGTCCGGGACGGGGTCTAGAAATGCCCGTAGGCCACCAAAGCCCGTATCCAGAAGGATAAGGCATCGGCATAAAACCAAATTTCCCATGCCCGTCGGCGACGGGGTCAGGCCCGTCGGCGACGAGTTGTCGTTTTCGCTGCGCGGCTGTTTCATCTTTTATGTGCATAATTCGAACCAAACACCAATGTCTCTCATTTAAACCCACTCCTAACACAATTTAACCCACAAAATCGAACCAAGGGTCCCCTAGCTGACCTATACACGTTCTAATCCACCAACATTCTGCATTCTTCACATCCTTACATTACTCTCTCTCTCTCTCTCTCTTGAAACTTCATCTTCTCCAAACTACCCACTAAGAAACCTAAACCTTCAAGTTCCATAAATATTTCAAATCTTCACCAATCCAACTGATTCTTGAGCCTATTGTGCGTATTTTTTCGAGAGGAACAAAACCCCTATCACGGTTTTTATCAATTCTTGCTAGTTTGCAAGATTTCAGAGCGTGAAATTTCGGGTTCTTGAAGAGTGTTTATCAAGTTTCATGCTTTACATCTTTTCTTACTTTCTCTTGTTCATCATCATCAAAGGTATGGATTTCACTTAAATTTATGCATGTTTATCATATGTTAGTTGTTTTTCTTCTAAAATTTTAGACTTTTTAGTTTAAGAGTAGGTTGTTCAAACAATGTATGTTGTTCTAGCATGAATTTAAGTATGATTGGTTGTTTTGGAAGGGATTTGAACATGTTATAACTATAGTGAAGTGATTACACTTGTTATTTACATGATTGAACATGAAGGTGATGTTGAACTTTGTTGAACTCATAAGAAAGTGTGAATAAACAAGTAAAAATTGATAGGTAGATGATAAAATGAGCGACTTTGGAAGTTTAAAAAGGAGATTTTGCATCTATTTGTTAACTAAAAGTTCAACATCATACATTATGTTCAAAGTTTGAAAGTTTATTGAAGGTTGGGTTTATATTGATGCTTTGATTATTTTGTGATCGTAGTTATGGTCGGAGGTAGAAAAAATTAGAAAACTACAGGACAAGGCTCATCATCGGGAGTGGGATCTTCTTCTGGTTTAATACCGAAGAAGTGGGAGCAACTAAGCTCCGTAGAAGAGGGTGATGCGAGACTTTATAGGCAGGATTGGGCGTGGGAGAAATTCAGGGATACTAGAAGCGCTTAAGTATGGGATAAGGAGAAAAACAAACCTCTATCATCTTATCAAGATAGGAAGTTGGAAGCCAAACTGTGGAAGTGGAAGATGGTCAATGGTGTGACCACGTCAGTGCTGGACAGGGTAGTATGTGAAAGGGTGGTTAATGTGGACGAGTTTAGACAAATTGGGATCGTTCAAATGTTTGAGCGTCAAGGACGGGAGAGAGTTCTTGATTGGTGTGAAGACAACACCTCTCGGGTGTATTTGGTGGAGGTGTGCGAATGGTTGGCGACATTGAGGCTCATGAACAAGGATGGTCCTCCCGCCCAGTGGAGATTGGTTGGTAAGACAAGCCTAGGGGAGATGACAATGTCCTTCGAAACGATTAATTGCATTGCGCGCTTTGACTCTTTGGGGGTTCAAGCATATGATAGAGGAGGAGTGAGAGCAAGTGATTGTAGGGTTGTGCATTCCTTGTTGTACAGGACACCTACTTTATCATGGAGGCATATCATCATAATGAACACATGGTTCACCCAGGAGTCATCTCAAAGGCGTTTTATTCCATATGTATGCCTCATCAGTGCCATGATCCTCCAACAGAATTGTCTGCCCCCATAATCGATTTGGGTATCCAAGCCTTTGGAAGAATTCAACAAAGCAGCAATGAAGAAAAATTGGAAGATAGATGTGAAGCTCTCGGGAAGCAAATATGTGGTGACCGACAAATTGGGTCACAGGTATGAGTTTGTTGATCAAGATGCACAGCAAGGAGCTGGGGAGATGAGGAAATGGTTGATGAAGAAGACGAAACTGAGCCTCTTGGTCCACGGGGACCAAAACAGAGGTATATGAGGCCACACAGGGAATTGAATGCCGAGGTAGCAGGTTTTGTGAACAGCCGACGGGTACCTTCGTACAAGGAGTTTGATGTGCGTGAAGTGTGTTATGGTTTTAATGTTTATTTTAAGCCCTTTTACACTTTTTTAGCCAAGTTTTAAATTTATAAAACACGATATTTACTAACACTAAACACACATATGGGCAAGTGCACCCATCGTGAGCGTAGTATAGTGTTGGTAAGATACCTAGGTCGTCCAAGGACACTAGAGCTTTTAGTACCGGTTTATCCTCAACGTCTAATCAAATCAAAAAGTTAGAAAAAGGTTTTAAACTAGAAAAATAAAAACTACCTAAAATGCTGAAAATAAAATAAAAGTAAAAACACATAGACAAGATGAATCACTTGGCTCCGACTCGTGTATAGTGTAACCTTTGATTATTTCCGCACTTTTGCACTTTTTAAGAGACTATCTTAGTTATTGTAGTAGGCCCCTCTTTTGAAGGTGACGTTACCCTCAACCCAGTAGTTTGAGTCAGCAAGGATACAATTCTAAAGGGTCGGATTATTGAAAGATAATTAATTAAGTTATTAATGCATATTATGGTAGGCCCCTCTTTTGAAGGTGACGTTACCCTCGGCTAAGTAGTCTGAGTCAGCAGGGATACAGTCCTAAGTGGCCGGGTTAAAGTATTAATAGTAGCTTACCTATGAGGGGGTCAAAGAGTTTGGACCACCGCCATCCAATACCGTTAAGTATTGAAGGAGGTCCTACTAAATTTGGCCTAGGTCCTTGCAGGATCTATACACTGAACAAGGCAAGACTCTTACCAAACCGTTCCCTTAACCCCCGACGAGGTAGCCAACATACCTCCATATAGACCGTGCAGATATAAATGGTGAAAATCTTTTATTTTATATAGACAATAAAATAATACCAAGACACCACAGACAAACGATAAGGAAAAATCACCTTCAACGTAAGAAACTAGTTATTAAAGTCATTAATACATAACCAAGTAAAAAGTGTGAAAAGATTAAAAATAAAAAGTATTACACTTGACACTTTGTCTTCACCAAGTGATGTAAGAGACTTAGGTAAACATGGCCTTGATTGTCAAGAACTCTTACGATCAATCTTGGATCCCGAGACGACTCACACACGCTATGATGGACAATGGATGATGGTGGTGGATGATGGTGTTATGGTGGTGGTGGGTGGTGGGTGAAGTGTGAGAGAGGTGGTGTGCCAAGGGATGGTTTGCAATTGAGCCAAGCACTCCTGTTTATAGGCTGAACAGAAGCACGGGCACGGCCCCGTGTCCATCCTTCATCTCTTTCTTGATTAATTGCAGTTTGTCTGCATTAGTTGACCACGCCCCCGTGTCCACTGGGCACGCCCCCGTGTGTAGAAGCAAATCTGTACTATCAAGATTTCCCAGATTCTGCGAATCTTAGAGTTGACCACGGCCCCGTGTCCGCTGAGCACGACCCCGTGGTGGGCGATAGAAGCTTCTATAGTTTTGTCTTTTCTGCTGGCACTTGGGCACGCCCCCGTGTTCACTGAGCACGGGGCGTGTTCAGCCTTTTGTTTTCTTGTTTTGCTTGGGAAGATGCTGTCGTGGGGTCGGCCATGTCACGTTTGTTCCTTTTCTTGTATTTATGTTAGATTTAGCTGTCTTTTTGCTTCTTTTGTTAATTTGAGCTCATTTAATCCTGAAAATACAAAAGGAAGACAAAAGCACACTTTTTCCAACATTGGTACTAAAAAAGGGTTAGTTTTATGCCACAATTGATGTAATTTATATGTTGTATTTTGCACACATCAAATACCCCCACACTTGAATCTTTGCTTGTCCTCAAGCAAAACTCTTTATAATGTGGCTTTACACTCCCAAATGGAATGGGTAGAAGAGAAGGTTTTTGGGCTTGTCATAGAGTGTCGGGATTTTCAAGATTCTTTATTAAGTTTTATTTGTTTATTTATTTACAATCCTATTCGTCATGATTTATTTAAAACTTTTCATAAGATAAATTACTTATTAGGGCATAACATGCCTCTTTAAAATTCCATTTATATACAAGTTCACATACCTCACGGGGATCACTCAACACTCGGCTGGAAATGTATTTTAGTGAATCACTAGAGAGCGGCATGGAACTTACTCCTACCATAGGCTTGCCAAGCAATCAATCATCCTCCTTTTTAACTATATACCTTTGTAAATATCAAGAGGACTTTTGGGGTTAAGGGTTAGGCTTGGGTTAAATGTAGGTGGTTAGTGGTTAGTGAAAGGGCGAAAAGCGTAACAAGCGTCGGTTTTCGTAAGACTTTTTATTTTTTCAACTTTTATTTTGATGAAGCTTTTATTCAAACAAAGTTATTTTTGATAAACTTGTTTGTTTATTTCTCTTTTGCTTCATCATCTTTTTTTTTTTTTTGAAAAGTCATACGAAAAACCGAGCTTGTTACTAAAACAAAAGGTTAAAAATAAAAAGGGTTTTGGTGGGTGAAAGGGTGTTTGGTTTGGGTTATGAAATGAAAAGGTTTAGGCTCAAAGGGGCTAACTAGGGGGATTTTAGGTGGTAAAAAAAAAAAGAAAAATAATGGTGTAGAAATAAAAATGGTTAGTCATAATGCCTCTATCATTTACTTACTCGGGTTTAAGTTGGTAAGGACCGGGAATGTATTGTCGTGGCAAGTTCTAAAGTCGTAAGAACCAAGCGGCTATTCACACAAGAAGCGAAAAATGAGCATTTAGTTTAAGGATATATATTTGTATGCTCAATAAAGGCTCAAAACTCACTTTTGTGGGAATGGGTTTTTTTATTTGATCAAGTATATATAATCAAATTTTAACTAAGCTTGTCATGTCGTTTTATAATTTTCTTATGTTGGTTCTTTTTATCATGACGCTGTCGGTTCTAAATTTATAAAATATAACCTTTTTAGAACTTGAAATTCCCAACTTAAACCTAGACAAGTAAAAAAAAATTGAAAAAAAAATTGGGGTGATTAGCGGTTCCAATAGAGTTTGTGTAAGGCTTGTAGTTAGGACTTGCAAGATTCAAGGTTTTAGCATCCCCCCCCCCCCCACACTTAAATTACACATTGTCCTCAATGTATCCCAAAAATAAGTTTTTAGGTTGATTGAATGTGTAAAAGGGTGTGAAAAAGCAAAAAATTGTGTTACTGGGCGTCTGTACACGGCCCCGTGGTGTCATAAAAAACTAACCAAAAAAGCCTAAAAAAAACCTAAAAACATGCCATTTTTGTTTTGAAATGATAACGTATGGAGAAATGGGAAATGTTTGAAAAGTTATTTTTTCCAATTTTACCCCTCCTTCGTTAAAAGTCCCCCCCCCCCCCTCCTTCATTAAAAGTCTCCCCCCTCCTTTTTAGTGGTTTTTAGTTAGTTTTCTAGTTTTCTCATTTATATCTAGTTTTCTCATGATCCTCTCCCTATCTATATATATATATATATATATATATATATATATATGCAAACAAACAATTCACGAATATACAAACATGATTCCTATAATCGAATTTCCATCACACGGGTTTTAAAAGAAAAAGGTTTTAAGGTTATGGGCTAAAGGATGGTCAAACGAAAGGATTAGGCTCAACATTGGCTACTAGGGGATAATTTTTGGGTAAGGATATAAAAATGGTGTAAAAGTAAAAGGTTTACCTAATGCCTTAATCATTCTCGTGCTTGTATTCGGTCTATGGTCTCGAACGTATCAAAAGTTGCAAGTTCTACAATACGCGACTAATGGTCCACTCAAACAAAGAAACATGTATATGTAAATCTATGATATAAAAGTGGCTCAAAACCTCACGTATAAGGGTATGGTATGTTATATGCATAAAATGCTAGTTTCTTAATCGGATTATTCCCAAATAACCACCCGCTAAATACCCGTCATGCTATTAATTTGAACTTGACCATGACAAATGACCAAATGGGTTGTGCCATCCCGCGTTGACTTAGTTACTTATGCTTTAAGATCGCTTTCGAAACAAGATATTTTTGAAAAATTTTTGAAATTTTCCCCCATCCCTACACTTGACGTAAACATTGTCCTCAATGTGTAGTGTTTAAATGAACGGGTCAAAATCGAAAACTTTTACTACTCCCACATCCCCACACTTGAGGTACAAATTTTCCTCAATGTGTAAGAACTAGAGTTTTAAAACGCACAAGGGATGTGACACGGCTAATTCCCAAAAAATTCCACCCCGAAAAATAAAATACAATTACAATCCACTTATTACTAATCTAAGAATCAAGGTAAAAAGGAAACGCATGCACCTGATTTTTTTCGCTAGATGCTCATATATTCTTCTTCTCTTCATAAAAACGGTTGTCCCGCGAACATGTTGTACCTACAAATCTTAACCCTTGTGTAGAAGCATGCTTCTCACAACCATTGAAATTTGTTAGCTACTTAGTTCTACCATTTTTTATGAAAGTGTTACCAAGTTATGCGTTAATTTACCTTGATTTATATGGAAAAATAAATTACAACAATAACAATCCTAACTCACTTTCGTAGGAATCACGGTTGCATTTAGCTTATGCAACAAGCCCTTTTAAACCCCCCAATAGCTTGGGAGGACGAGAGGTCTCGCGAGGGTTATATAGGGAACACACCCACAACGTTCATTTAACTAGGCAAAAAGGAAATAATAACGAAGTAGAAATAAGTAAAAAAAAATATACAACATCAACAACAACAAAAAACATACCTTGCCCTCACCGCTGATATCTCTCGTTGGGGTCAACTGGCAGGTTTGGTTGGTATGGATAACAAGTGAGGGCCTCAAACATCTCCCTGTAGTTATCGAGAGGACCCGACTCTCCTTGAGGTGGTGGCTGATAGGGTATCGGAATGAAGCTGGACCCAACTGCCTTGGGCCAGTGAGGGGATGGATTGGATGGGCCTCGTGGAACTGGGAAGTTGGGGTAGTCGATCCACCCCGAGTGTTCGGCATAAGGAAGGTCGGCTTCATAGTCTCACTGATGTCGCTCCTGATCGTGGAGGACCTTGACGTTATTAATAGCCAGTTGATTAGAAACATATAAAGCACTCCATCGGCGTCGTTCCAATTATTTTTGTTAGTTTTGACGTCTCGCCTCATCTGCCTCCCATGCCCGTCTTCGGGCTATCTCATCCTCATGCATCTTTATCAAACACTCCATTTGGGATCTTTGGAGCGCTTGTTGCAACTGCTGCTCTTCCATATGCTTTTCCATCCCCTCCCGATAGGCTGTCTGAAAGGCCCATTGCTCCTGCATCTGGGATCCATGTGTTTCCACCCAGTTCTGTCTCCTCTTATCATACTCTCTGCCCTCGCCTATACACGCAGAGACATTGTCAAACGTTTCTTGTTGGCCCCGATTGAACTCTGATGTGTGCAAAATGCAACATATAAATTACATCAATTGTGGCATAAAACTAACCCTTTTTAGTACTAATGTTGGAAAAAGTGTGCTTTTGTCTTCCTTTTGTATTTTCAGGATTAAATGAGCTCAAATTAACAAAAGAAGCAAAAAGACAGCTAAATCTAACATAAATACAAGAAAAGGAACAAACGTGACATGCCCGACCCCACGACAGCATCTTCCCAAGCAAAACAAGAAAACAGAAGGCTGAACACGCCCCGTGCTCAGTGAACACGGGGGCGTGCCCAAGTGCCAGCAGAAAAGACAAAGCTGTAGAAGCTTCTATCGCCCACCACGGGGTCGTGCTCAGCGGACAAGGGGTCGTCGTCAACTCTAAGATTCGCAGAATCTGGGAAATCTTGATAGTACAGATTTGCTTCTGCACACGGGGGCGTGCCCAGTGGACACGGGGGCGTGGTCAACTAATGCAGACAAACTGCAATTAATGAAGAAAGAGATGAAGGATGGACACGGGGCCGTGCCCAATGGACACGGGGCCGTGCCCGAGCTTCTGTTCAGCCGATAAATAGGAGTGCTTGGCTCAATTGCAAACCATCCCTTGGCACAACACCTCTCTCACACTTCACCCACCACCCACCACCACCATAACACCATCATCCACCACCATCATCCATTGTCCATCATAGAGTGTGTGAGTCGTCTGGGGATCCAAGATTGATCGTAAGAGTTCTTGACAATCAAGGCCATGTTTGCCTAAGTCTCTTACATCACTTGGTGAAGACAAAGTGTCTAGTGTAATACTTTTTATTTTTAATCTTTTCACACTTTTTACTTGGTTATGTATTAATGACTTTAATAACTAGTTTCTTATGTTGAAGGTGATTTTTCCTTATCGTTTGTCCGTGGTGTCTTGGCATTATTTTACTGTCTATATAAAATAAAAGATTTTCACCATTCATATCTCCACGGTCTATATAGAGGTATGTTGGCTACCTGGTCGGTGGTTAAGGGAACAGTTTGGTTAGAGTCTTCCCTTGTTCAGTGTATAGATCCTGCAAGGACCTGGGTCAAATTTACTAGGACCTCCTTCAATACTTAACGATATTGGATGGCGGGGGTCCAAACTCTTTGACCCCCTCATATGTAAGCTACTATTAATACTTTAACCCCGCTACTTAGGACTGTATCCCTGCTGACTCAGACTACTTAGCCGAGGGTAACGTCACCTTCAAAAGATGGGCCTACCATAATATGCATTAATAACTTAATTAATTATCTTTCAATAATCCGACCCTTTAGGATTGTATCCTTGCTGACTCAAACTACTGGGTTGAGGGTAACGTCACCTTCAAAAGAGGGGCCTACTACAATAACTAAGATAATCTCTTAAAAAGTGCAAAAGTGCGGAAATAATCAAAGGTTACACTATACACGAGTCGGAGCCAAGTGATTCATCTTGTCTATCTGTTTTTACTTTTATTTTATTTTCAGCATTTTAGTTAGTTTTTATTTTTCTAGTTTAAAACCTTTTTCTAACTTTTTGATTTGATTAGACGTTGAGGATAAAACGATACTAAAAGCTCTGGTGTACTTGGACGACCTCGGTATCTTACCAACACTATACTATGCTCACGATGGGTGCTCTTGCCCATATGTGTGTTTAGTGTTAGTAAATATCATGTTTTATAAATTTAAAACTTGGCTAAAAAGGTGTAAAAGGGCTTAAAATAAACATTAAAACCATAACACACTTCACGCACATCAAGTTTTTGGCGCCGTTGCCGGGGACACAAGGATTTTAAGAAAGTTAGGAATCAACGGACTAATCGTTTTTTCTTAATTTTTTCTATTTTTTTAGGATTTTTCTTAATTTTTCAGTTTCTGCAGAGCTCAGCACGGGTCGTGCCTGGTCGGACATGGGCCGTGTCCAGCATTATCACTGGCAGTTTTTATTTTCCAAGTTACAGAGAGCTGAGCACGGGGCCGTGTCGGTGCAACAAGGGGCCGTGTCCAACTCCCCAGTAACAGGGATCCGGAAAACAAACGTTGTACTTCCGACCACGGGCCGTGTTCACTGAGCACGGGGCCGTGGTGAACCTTCTGACCAACATTCTTTTCTGTTTTTATGGCAGGACTTGGAACCCAGGCGCCATATTTGAACTTCCTACGAAGTGCATGAGCTCCAGTTCTAGTAGAGACATAAAAGAACCTCTAGAAGAACCCGAACGCTTTCTCAAAAAAAGACTTAAAGCTAAAAACCAAGAGAAAGTTTCGGGGGACCCATTTTAATGGCGGACCAACGTACCCTCATGGATTACCTACGGCCCACTGTAGGCAATCTCGGCGCCGCTATCAATGCACCGAATGTCGAAGCCAATAACTTCGAACGCATTTGATACAAATGCTTCAAAACTCCGCAACCTTTCATGGGCTTGCGGATGAGGATCCCCATCTACATATCACTTATTTCTTAGAAATATGTGATACCTTTCGTATCAATGGAGCTTCAAATGACGCCATCTGCCTTCGAATGTTTCCATTTTCACTAAAGACCGAGCTAAGGCTTGGCTTAACACCCTCCCAGATGGTTCGGTAAACACCTGGGATGAACTAGCCCAAAAGTTTCTATATAAGTATTTCCCTCCTGCTAAAACGGCTAAATTAATGACTGAAATTAATACATATTCACAAGAGGATGGGGAATCCTTATATGAAACTTGGAAAAGGTTCAAGGAGCTACTAAGAAAGTGTCCTCATCACGGTCTCGCGGTATGGCAACAAGTATCCACTTTCTACAATGGGTTGTTGCCACACACGAGACAAACACTTGATTCTAGCTCCGGGGACTTCTAGGTAATCGTCGCCCAAATGAAATATATAATCAAATTGAGGAAATTGCTCAAACCAATTTTCAGTGGCACACTCCCCAAGGAAATAAATCTATTGCCCCGGGCGCCCATAAGGTTGATGAAAGCACTTCTTTACAAGCCCAAATCGAGGCCCTTTCTTCAAATATCAAAAAATTAGAAATGGCAAAAACGGCCTCGGTTATGGCTTGTGAGGGGTGTGGTGGACCACATGAAAATTGGAGTTGTATGAAAGAAGTAGATGATCAAATAGAAAAGGTAAACTACATTGATAATAGACCTAGGCCGTCGGGTCCCCCAACGGGTACCTACAACCAAGGATGGCATAACCACCCTAACCTTGGTTGGAGTGATCCCGGCAATAGTAGTAGCCAACAAAACCAACGAACTAACTTTCAACAACCACAAAACTTTTCTCAACAACAAGGTGGACGAGAAAGGCTTGAAGATAATGTATCTCGCCTCATCTCCGAAACCGAAAAGAAAAACTCGGATCGATTTCAGCAATTGGAATCGAATTTTAGAAATCAACAAGCTAGCATTCAAAACATTGAAAAACAATTAAATCAAGTAGCTCAAAATTTCTCCGAGAGACCACAAGGCGCGTTACCAAGCAATACCGAAACCAAACCAAAAGCGCAAGTACATCTCATCACATTAAGAAACCGAACCGTGGGTCCCGAGGAGGCTCCATTACCGCCAGGTGAAAGAAGCCAATCCAGCCAAACCACGACTCCACCCGCGCCCCAACCAGAAAAGGCTTCTCCACTAACTCAAGAGCCCACTAAGACTCCTCCGGTCCCATACCCCGGTCGGTTAATTCGTCAAAAGACCGATGAGTAATTCGCAGAGTTCGAAAATTTACTAAAACAATTGCATGTTAATATTCCTTCTATCGAAGTCCTAACCCAAGTGCCTAAGTATTCAAAATTTATGAGGGACTTCCTCACTCACAAAAGGAAAATTGAATCATTGCAATTAGTTAACTTAGGCGAAGAATGCTCCGCTTTAGTACTCAACAAACTCCCACAAAAGAAGATTGATCCTGGAAGCTTCACGATTCCTTGCTCGATTGGGGAATCCCCCATTCGCAATGCACTAGCCGATCTTGGGGCTAGCATCAACCTCATGCCCACATCAATGTTCAAACGACTCGGCCTAGGAAAAACAAGCCCTACAAAGATGAGCATACAACTTGCCGATAGATCCGTCAAATTTTCACAAGGTGTCGCTGAAAATCTATTGGTCAAAGTCGACAATTTCGTCTTCCCGGCCGACTTTGTCATACTAGACATGGAAGAAGACGCCGATGTCCCTCTCATCCTCGGGAGGCCATTTCTAGCCACCGCCCAAGCAGTGGTAGATATGAATGGCGGAACACTAACATTGAAGTTTGGGGACGAGGAAGTGAAGTTTGGAGTTGGAAAGAGAGTACAAGACGAAGACCCGGTCAACTACATGAAGGTCATAGACTCAAGCTTGGATGACGCTCTCCGACGGTGTAGCTTGGGATGCAAAACATCCCACTTGGGTGACATATGACCAGGCTTTGGGTCTAGCCAAGGACCCTTATAAACGTGGCGCACCACGGAGGCATTCCGCGGAACTATCCTTAGTTTAGTTTAGATTAATTTTTATATTTTCTAGTTAGTTTTAATTTTCAGGAATAAAACACACTCGGGATGGTAAAGGAAACAAGGGAAACTTGAACCAGCACCCCATGCAGGAAAACAGGGCCATCCGACAAAATTTTCTTCGTTACAGCAAGTTCAGCACGGGCCGTGTCCGCCCAACACGGCCCCGTGCTGCACAGTCTGTAGAAAATGCCCAGTTCATGTAAACTGGACACGGGCCGTGTTCACCCAACACGCCCCCGTGCCCAGGCTTCTGTTTCTCTTTTTCAATTTTGTTACTGACGACTGAACACGGGGCCATGCCCGGACACCACAGGGCCGTGTCCAGACGCCCAGTAACATAATTTTTTGCTTTTTCACACCCTTTTACACATTCAATCAACCTAAAAACTTATTTTTGTGACACATTGAGGACAATGTGTAATTTAAGTGTGGGGGGGGGGGATGCTAAAACCTTGAATCTTGCAAGTCCTAACTACAAGCCTTACACAAAACTCTATTGGAACCGCTAATCACCCCAAATTTTTTTTCAAATTTTTTTTTACTTGTCTATGTTTAACTTGGGAATTTCAAGTTCTAAAAAGGTTATATTTTATAAATTTACAACCGATAGCGTCGTGACAAGAGTGAGTTAAAATTTGATTATATATACTTGATCAAATGAAAAAAAACTCATTCCCACAAAAGTGAGTTTTGAGCCTTTATTGAGCATACAAATATATATCCTTAAACTAAATGCTCATTTTTCGTTTCTTGTGTGAATAGCCGCTTGATTCTTACGACTCTAGAACTTGCCACGACAATACATTCCCGGTCCTTACCAACTTAAACCCAAGTAAGTAAATGATAGAGGCATTAGGACTAACCCTTTTTATTTCTACACCATTATTTTTTTTTTTTTTACCACCTAAAATCCCCCTAGTTAGCCCCTTTGAGCCTAAACCTTTTCATTTCATAACCCAAACCAAACACCCTTTCACCCACCAAAACCCTTTTTATTTTTAACCTTTTGTTTTAGTAACAAGCTCAGTTTTTCGTGTGACTTTTCAAAAAAAAAAAGATGATGAAGCAAAAGAGAAATAAACAAACAAGTTTATCAAAAATAACTTTGTTTGAATAAAAGCTTCATCAAAATAAAAGTTGAAAAAATAAAAAGTCTTACGAAAACCGACGCTTGTTACGCGTTTCGCCCTTTCACTAACCACTAACCCAACCACCTACATTTAACCCAAGCCTAACCCTTCACCCCAAAAGTCTTATTGATATTTACAAAGGTATATAGTTAAAAAGGAGGAGGATTGATTGCTTGGCAAGCCTATGGTAGGAGTAAGTTCCATGCTGCTCTCGAGTGATTCACTAAAATACATTTCAGGCCGAGTGTTGAGTGATCCCCGTGATGTATGTGAACTTGTATATAAATGGAATTTTAAAGAGGCATGTTGTGCCCTAATAAGTAATTTATCTTATGAAAAGTTTTAAATAAATCATGACGAATAGGATTGTAAATAAATAAACAAATAAAACTTAATAAAGAATCTTGGAAATCCCGACACTCTATGACAAGCCAAAAAACCTTATCTTCTACCCATTCCATTTGGGAGTGTAAAGCCATATTATAAAGAGTTATGCTTGAGGACAAGCAAAGATTCAAGTGTGGGGGTATTTGATGTGTGCAAAATACAACATATAAATTACATCAATTGTGGCATAAAACTAACCCTTTTTAGTACTAATGTTGGAAAAAGTGTGCTTTTGTCTTTCTTTTGTATTTTCAGGATTAAATGAGCTCAAATTAACAAAAGAAGCAAAAAAGCAGCTAAATCTAACATAAATACAAGAAAACGAACAAACGTGACATGGCCGACCCCACGACAGCATCTTCCCAAGCAAAACAAGAAAACAAAAGGCTGAACACGCCCCGTGCTTAGTGAACACGGGGGCGTGCCCAAGTGCCAGCAGAAAAGACAAAGCTGTAAAAGCTTCTATCCCCCACCACGGGGTCGTGCTCAGCGGACACGGGGCCGTGGTCAACTCTAAGATTCGCAGAATCTGGGAAATCTTGATAGTACAGATTTGCTTCTGCACACGGGGGCGTGCCCAGTGGACACGGGGGCGTGGTCAATTAATGCAGACAAACTGCAATTAATGAAGAAAGAGATGAAGGATGGACACGGGGCCGTGCCCAATGGACACGCGGCCGTGCCCGAGCTTCTGTTCAGCCTATAAACAGGAGTGCTTGACTCAATTGCAAACCATCCCTTGGCACACCACCTCTCTCACACTTCACCCACCACCCACCACCACCATAACACCATCATCCACCACCATCATCCATATTCCATCATAGAGTGTGTGAGTCGTGTCGAGATCCAAGATTGATCGTAAGAGTTCTTGACAATCAAGGCCATGTTTACCTAAGTCTCTTACATCACTTGGTGAAGACAAAGTGTCTAGTGTAATACTTTTTATTTTTAATCTTTTCGCACTTTTTACTTGGTTATGTATTAATGACTTTAATAACTAGTTTCTTACGTTGAAGGTGATTTTTCCTTATCATTTGTCCGTGGTGTCTTGGCATTATTTTACTGTCTATATAAAATAAAAGATTTTCACCATTCATATCTCCACGGTCTATATGGAGGTATTTTGGCTACCTCGTCGGGGGTTAAGGGAACGGTTTGGTAAGAGTCTTGCCTTGTTCAGTGTATAGATCCTGCAAGGACCCGGGTAAAATTTAGTAGGACCTCCTTCAATACTTAACGGTATTGGATGGCGGTGGTCCAAACTCTTTGAACCCCTCATATGTAAGCTACTATTAATACTTTAACCCCGCTACTTAGGACTGTATCCCTGCTGACTCAGACTACTTAGTCGAGGGTAACGTCACCTTCAAAAGAGGGGCCTACCATAATATGCATTAATAACTTAATTAATTATCTTTCAATAATCCGACCCTTTAGGATTGTATCCTTGCTGACTCAAACTACTGGGTTGAGGGTAACGTCACCTTCAAAAGAGGGGCCTACTACAATAACTAAGATAATCTCTTAAAAAGTGCAAAAGTGCGGAAATAATCAAAGGTTACACTATACACGAGTCGGATCCAAGTGATTCATCTTGTCTATATGTTTTTAGTTTTATTTTATTTTCAGCATTTGAGGTAGTTTTTATTTTTCTAGTTTAAAACCTTTTTCTAACTTTTTGATTTGATTAGACGTTGAGGAAAAACCGGTACTAAAAGCTCTTGTGTCCTTGGACGCCTCGGTATCTTACCAACACTATATTACGCTCACGATGGGTGCACCTTGCCCATATGTGTGTTTAGTGTTAGTAAATATCGTGTTTTATAAATTTAAAACTTGGCTAAAAAAGTGTAAAAGGGCATAAAATAAACATTAAAACCATAACACACTTCATGCACATCAAACTCCTTGTACGAAGGTACCCGTCGGCAGTTCACAAAACCTGCCACCTCGGCATTCAATTCCCTGTGTGGCCTCATATACCTCTGTTTTGGTCCCCGTGGACCAAGAGGCACAGTTTCGTCTTCTTCATCAACCATTTCCTCATCTCCCCAGCTCCTTATTGTGCATCTGGATCAACAAACTCATACCTGTGACCCAATTTGTCGGTCACCACATATTTGCTTCCCGAGAGCTTCACATCTATCTTCCAATTTTTCTTCATTGCTGCTTTGTTGAATTCTTCCAAAGGCTTGGATACCCAAAGCGATTATAGGGGCAGACAATTCTGTTGGAGGATCATGGCGCTGATGAGGCATACATATGGAATAAAACGCCTTTGAGATGACTCCCGGGTGAACCATGTGTTCATTATGATGATATGCCTCCATGACAAAGTAGGTGTCATGTACAACAAGGAATGCACAACCCTAGAATCACTTGCTCTCACTCCTCCTCTATCACCAAATCTCACCAAAACATTCTCTAGGGAAATTCCTTGAAGAATCCTGCCCTCAATCGTCATTTGAGTTCTTTGGGCCGCTCCCCCGTCATTATATGGTAAGATAGCCGCAGTCATTTGTTCCGGATCATCACCGTTCATATGATTATCCAAGAATTGTTCCATGGTTGGATAATCATATGCTTGAACCCCCAAAGAGTCAAAGCGCGCAATGCAATTAATCGTTTCGAAGGACATTGTCATCTCCCCTCGGCTTGTCTTACCAACCAATCTCCACTGGGTGGGAGGACCATCCTTGTTCATGAACCTCAATGTCGCCAACCATTCGCACACCTCCGCCAAATACACCCGAGAGGTGTTGTCTTCACACCAATCAAGAACTCTCTCACATCCTTGACGCTCAAACATTTGAACGATCCCAATTTGTCTAAACTCGTCCACATTAACCACCCTTTCACATACTACCCTATCCAGCACTGACGTGGTCACACCATTGACCATCTTCCACTTCCACAGTTTGGCTTCCAACTTCCTATCTTGATAAGCTGATAGAGGTTTGTTTTTCTCCTTATCCCATACTTGAGCGCTTCTAGTATCCCTGAATTTCTCCCATGCCCAATCCTGCCTATAAAGTCTCGCATCACCCTCTTCTACGGAGCTTAGTTGCTCCCACTTCTTCGGTATTAAACCGGAAGAAGATCCCACTCCCGATGATGAGCCTTGTCCTGTAGTTTTCTGATTTTTTTCTACCTCCGACCATAACTACAATCACAAAACAATCAAAGCATCAATATAAACCCAACCTTCAATAAACTTTCAAACTTTGAACATAATGTATGATGTTGAACTTTTAGTTAACAAATATATGCAAAATCGCCTTTTTAAACTTCCAAAGTCGCTCATTTTATCATCTACCTATCAATTTTTACTTGTTTATTCACACTTTCTTATGAGTTCAACAAAGTTCAACATCACCTTCATGTTCAATCATGTAAATAACAAGTGTAATCACTTCACTATAGTTATAACTTGTTCAAATCCCATCCAAAACAACCAATCATACTTAAATTCATGCTAGAACAACATACATTGTTTGAACAACATACATTGTTTGAACAACCTACTCTTAAACTAAAAAGTCTAAAATTTCAGAAGAAAAACAACTAACATAAGATAATCATGCATAAATTTAAGTGAAATCCATACCTTTGATGATGATGAACAAGAGAAAGTAAGAAAAGATGTAAAGCATGAAACTTGATAAACACTCTTCAAGAACCCGAAATTTCACGCTCTGAAATCCTGCAAACTAGCAAGAATTGATAAAAACCGTGATAGGGGTTTTGTTCCTCTCGAAAAAATACGCACAATAGGCTCAAGAATCAGTTGGATTGGTGAAGATTTGAAAGATTTATGGAACTTGAAGGTTTAGGTTTCTTAGTGGGTAGTTTGGAGAATATGAAGTTTCAAGAGAGAGAGAGAGTAATGTAAGGATGTGAAGAATGCAGAATGTTGGGGGATTAGAACGTGTATAGGTCAGATAGGGGACCCTTGGTTCGAGTTTGTGGGTTAAATTGTGTTAGGAGTGGGTTTAAATGAGAGACATTGGTGTTTGGTTTGAATGAGAGAAATTGTGTTAGGACCCTTCTGGATACTGGCTTTGGTGGCCTACGGGCATTTCTAGACCCCTTCCCGGACGAGACTACACCCGTCGCCGACGGGCACCGGTTTTTCAAAAAAAATATTAGAAAATAGAGAGGAAATTATGGAGGTATTATAAAAGAACTATATACAATAAAAAAAATTCCTAATAATTGATAAAATTCTTTTTGTGATTCTTTAAAAGTTAAATTTGAAAATGCGAAAACCGTTAACGGTTCTACCACCCCCAAAAAAAAATCATGTATTGTCCTCAATGCACATAACAAAGTCTAAAAACATACCTTACGTCTTTATGACTCGTTCGGAATATCCGGACTTCACACAATGAAAAGGGTTAGTGTGAACGAAAACGATTATCCTCAAATTACTCCAACAATTAACTAATTTATACATAACTTTACACAAAATGTTACCGGTCCTTTTTAGTCGACCTCATAAACCGGAATGCTTACCAGAAAGCTCACTGATTCCTTGTTTTCATCAACCTTTTCGTTACCATCGAGAAATGGTTTTAACCGATGGCCATTGACCATTTTCCGTGACCCATCCTTCGGGTCCTCGATGGTAACATCACCCAATTGTCCGACCCGGGTGATCACATAAGGTCCCATCCATTTGCTTCGGAGCTTTCCGGGGAAAAACTTGATATTCGAGTTGTAGAGCCATACCTTTTGCCCAATCTTTAACTCTTTCTTCCTCAACTTGGCATCATGCGCCTTCTTCATCCCACCCTTGTACTTGGACGCACATTCATATGCCATTTCCCTTAGCTCCTCCAACTCGCATAGCTTAAGCTTCCTTTCCTTACCTGCATCATCGTATTGAACATTAACCTCTTTAATAGCCTGTCACACCTCTATTTTCCACGTGTCATCGGTGGGCCTGGTGGGGAGTATAGTGACGTTGTTGGTATCATCATAGACAAACAACACAATATATAAATGCACAGCGGAAGCAAAGATAGATTCATTTCAACTTTAATAAAGTGTAATATTAAATATCACAAATAGTTGAAACGGATCCACAGGCGGATCAAAATAAAATAAGATATTGTTCAACAGCTTTATTGTCATCCAAGCTTGCGAGACTTATTGGGGACGCTCTAGAAGACAGCCAGCCTAGTACGAGTAGTACCTGCACTTAATCTTTTTGGAAAAATACGTCAGTTTACACTGGTAAATACAGTTTAACTGACTCATTTTGAAAAAGGTTGAAAATTGATTTGAATGCACGTGGCACAAAACATTTTATAACTTGGGATAATTGTGTAATATAATCTTGTGAACGAATTACATGTTACTTGTGCGTTCAGTAGCCCGGATCTTGTCCGGGTTAAAGATTAATAGACACACCACAATATTGAGTTATACACTGACAGGTGTACGCCTACACCCCGTGCTCAGGTCGTGGCCATTTCGTAAAATGATGCCAGGGATATCCGGGACATGGTCATTAACCCCCCAAAGGCTTTAAGTGAACAAGACTGTTTAAACGAGCTGATCAAATTATTCAATTAACCACCCAAGGATGTAAGATTTGATGCTCGATCAAGCGGTATTCTATACACCGTAACCCAAGCCCGTATAGGGAAAATAAGTTAAAAGTATTTACCTTGGTAAGTATAAATCACAACTAGCAAGTGAAGGTAGCTTTTACTGGTTCTTCTTATTCTGGAACAAAGGTTTATAATAACCTACTAGATTTCTAACGGGTCTTTATTTAAGCCTAAGCTTAGACCGGTTAGTTTTAAGGATGATACGGTTCAAACGCACGATTAAGCGAAGACCGGATAGAACGTGATTTAGACCCGACAAGTTTGAGGACTTGTATAATATGGGTATACTAAACACTTTCTGGATTTTGAGACAAAAATGATAATGTTTGACCCGTTTCGGTCAATTTATGCAAACTAGTTACATAAACGGAACCGAACGCGAAAAGAGCGTTACGGGTAACCATAAGAGTCATATGCAAGTTTCCTGAGATAATATGGCTTATATATGTTATAATATCAGTAAGATATCTTCTATTATGCCCCAAATGAATTTAAACTCAAATTAGGCCTCATAAGGGCATTTTGGTCATTTAAAAGATTATAAAAGAGTTTATTTGTAATCCGAGCTACAGGTCTGATTTATACAGTAAATATACTTAATTTAACATGTTATAACAGTAGGGTATGACCCATATGTGAAACTTATCATTTAAAACCAAACTATGCACCTTAGGGGTATTTTGGTAATTTCACAAGGGCTAAAAAGGTCAAAACTGGAAACCTGAGTTCAAAAACTTGTACTTATTGTTATTATATAAAAATATGCTAAAAAAATCAGTAGGTATCAATCTTATATGTCTAACATGGTTCTAGCATATACTATGTGTTAAAAACGCTTTAAAAGGCGATTTGGAGCCATTTCCGGATTTTTAAGAGAAGCTGATAATTTTTATAATTCCAGAAGGCTCAAAATATTTTATTTATCAAATAAAATCAGTAGAAAAAGGTTTGGGGTCAAAAGGATTTATAAAACTCATTTTATGGCTTAAAAGGGCAAAATCGGTATTAACCGAATTAAGCTTAGAGACCTATGTTATGCTCAGCCAAAAATTAATTAAAAATCTCCAAAAATCCCAAAATATTATATTACATCAGTGGGTAAAAATTTTGATATCAAAAAGTGGGTTTAAATAGGTTATATGCTAATTACGCCAATTAATTAACATAAAGCTTTCAAATTACGCTAATGAGCATAACTCTTAATCTAGACCTCAAACTGATATCAAATTTTAGGTGCAAGTTTATAAATCAGCAACAAATGTTTCTACTCTTTCACTTTTTCAAAAATCGTGTTTTATAGTCAAAAGGGCATAATAGTCAACTTTTAAGCATTAATCGGAAACATGCATAAGAACCGGATAAGTATTGAACTAAGTTGTATAATCTCAAAGAGTTATACTTATATGAAACCTGGTCCAAATTAAGCTCTAAGGCAGATCTTAAACATGCACAAATGGATCAGAACTGATAGTCAAAGCAAAAGTCAATTTATGCGACTTTCGGTTCCGATTCGGGTTTAAACTGAAAATTGTCGAGTTGATCATGTTGGAACATGCTCTTACATTAATTACCAAGTTATTTGAATGATCAAACAGGTTGTATGTACCCTACATTGCTAATCATGCTTAAATTTGCAAATAATCATTCTGTTGACTTTTTGAAACAAGCTTTGACTCGACAATTAACATAGTTAGAGTAGGAATCTGAAAGTACCCTTTTAAGGGTTTGTTATCCACATAAATACCAACTTGTAGGTACTTTCAATTCCGGAAAAGACAGAGCCAATTTCATTTAATCACGAAGTCAAACTTAATTTACGATGGTTTGACTAATAGCTAATTAACTAAGCTACAACGAATTAGAAAGGGTTAGGAATACTTACAAGAGTCCTAATTATGCTTAGAGATCACTAGAAAGCCTGAGGTTGATCAGAGAAGCTCCAGAAGTGGTCTTGTGAATTTTTGTAAATGCAAATGTTGAATGTTGCAACTTCAATGATCTTTTATACAAACTTTGATCTCATTAGGAGCTGCCACAAGGGTCTAAAATGTTGTAAGATCTGTCCAAGTGCCCCTACATGCATGTAAATCCATTGGAGAGCCCCTTGTATCGATTCACAGCTGTTAAGCATCGAAATCAGACTCATAACTGACATCTGTTCGCTGTTTGTCGCTGGCAGCTGGTAGGCGGGCCGCGAGAGGCCTTACGCGGGCCACGTACAAGTCGTTAACCAGCCAAACAAGTTTTCAACATTTACAATTCAGTCCTTGTCCTTTGTAACGTGGTTTTGGCTATTTATCTTGCACTCTTGACCCTCAAATCTGACTTTTAAGGACCTTGGGACATTTACAAACATGGTAAAGTCCTTGGTGAACTTTGTGCTTACCCGAAAAGTCACGAATTTTAACGTTAACGCATTTAACCCTTCGTGCACGGTTTTGATCATAACTTTCTCATACGATAACGAAACTTGATGAAATTTTTATCACATATTCTAGTGAGTATATTTTACCATTACAAAGCTTCAGGTTTGCCAAAAGGTCATTCAGAGGTATACTTTCAACATGTTGACACATTTAGCCCCTGTAGTTTGTAATTCCTCACTTTCTTTCATTTTCCGCTTCGTATGATCCTTGATTTATCCGTTTAAGGTTATAAACACCATTTAGGGTTATTGTAGGGCCTATTTATCCATTGATGACACTTTGGACCCTTATATTCACATAGTTTCACTGTTTGTCAACTTTAGTCCCTCTAAAGTACGTTTTCACACATTCAAAGCCCATGACACGTGTCAATACATTATTGGACTTAAATTTTCGAGGTGTTACATCCTCACCCCCTTAATAGAAATCTCGACCTCAAGATTTACTGAAACAAATGAGGGTATTTTTCTTTCATCGTGGATTCTACCTCCCATGTGTATTCGGGACCTCTATGGGCATCCCATTTGACCTTTACAATAGGCACATGCTTCCTTCGAAGCTTCTTTACCTGTCGATACTCAATCGACAATGGTTTCTCCACAAATTTCAAGCTCTCATCTATATGTACATCCGTATGTGGTATGACCAGTGATTCATCAGCAAAACACTTCTTCAGATTACAGATGTGAAAAACATTATGTATAGCACTGGGCTCTTCAGGCAAGTTTAACTTATAAGCAACTGACCCGACACGTTCGATAACCTCGAAAGGTCCTATGTACCTCGGGCTTAGCTTACCTTTCTTACCAAATCGCATCACCCCCTTCCAGGGTGATACTTTAAGCAATACATTGTCACCTACTTCGAAGTGAAAAGATTTACGCTTTGGATCCGCATAGCTCTTCTGCCTATCCCTGGCAGCTTTCAAACGATCACGAATCTGGACAATCTTGTCCATCATTTCAAAAACCAAATCTGGTCCTGACAATTGAACGTCTCCTACTTCCACCAACAAATGGGTGTTCTGCATTTTCTTCCATATAATGCCTCAAAGGGCGCAGCCTTAATACTAGTATGGTAGCTATTATTATAGGAGAACTCGACCAATGGCAGATGCGTATCCCAACTGCCACCTAAATCAATCACACATGCACGAAGCATGTCTTCCAATGTTTGGATGGTACGCTCACTCTGTCCGTCTGTCTGTGGGTGGTAAGCCGTACTAAAATTCTAGCGCGTGCCCAAAGACTGTTGGAAACTTTTCCAAAAATGAGAGGTGTATCTCGTATCCCTATCGGAGATAATTGACAATGGTACACCATGTAGAGCTACGATCTTATCTACATATAATTGAGCTAACATGTCTGAGCTGTAAGTTTCCTTAATGGGTAGGAAATGTGCTGACTTCGTCAGTCTATCCACTATGACCCATATAGTATCGTTTCCCTTTCTCGTCTTTGGCAACTTGGTGATGAAATCCATCGTCACCATCTCCCACTTCCACGTGGGAATTTCAGGCTGTTGTAACAAACCTGACGGTTTCTGGTGCTCAGCTTTGACTTGTGCACAGGTCAAACATTTAGCTACATAGGCAGCTACAGACTTTTTCAAACCAATCCACCAGTAGTTTGCCTTTAGATCCCGGTACATCTTATCGGCTCCAGGATGAACGGAATATTTGGAACTGTGGGCTTCCTGGAGGATAACATCTCGAAGTCCTCCATAAACTGGAACCCATATTCGTCCATTTAATCTTAGCATTCCGTCTTTGTCATAGGATAACTGCTCCTCAGTTACTCCTAGCTTTTCTTCAGGATAGTTAGCTTCCAACACAGCTTCCTTCTGTGCAGCTAACACCCTTTCATTCAAACTGTTCCTTATTTCAATGCGCTTGGCATTGATTCTTATTGGCTTCACTCTTTCTTTTCTTCTTAAGGCGTCAGCAACTACATTTTCCTTGCCTAGATGGTATCTTATTTCACAGTTGTAATCATTTAAAGTTTCCATCCATCGTCTTTGTCGCATGTTCAAATCCTTCTGATTGAACAAATGTTGAAGGCTCTTGTGATCTGAATAGATCACACACTTGGTTCCATATAAGTAATGCCTCCATAGTTTTAATGCAAATACAACGGCACCCAGCTCCAAGTCATGGGTGGTGTAGTTCTTCTCGGGTACTTTTAGCTGTCGTGAAGCTTAGGCAATAACCTTGCCTTTCTGCATGAGTACACAGCCCATACCAGTGTGGGATGCATCACAATACACCACGAATTCTTCTATACCATCGGGCAATGTTAACACTGGTGCATTGCTCAACTTTTTCTTCAGAATGTCAAAGGATTCCTGCTGCTTAGGGCCCCAATCAAACTTAACCTTCTTACATGTCAACGAAGTTACAGGCGCAGCAATCCTTGAAAAGTTTTCGATGAATCGCCTATAGTATCCTGCTAAACCCAGAAAACTGCGAATCTCAGTAGGCATCTTTGGCTCATGCAAATTCATAACTGCTTCTACCTTAGCGGGATCCACTTGGATACCACGCTCACTTACCACATGTCCAAGGAATTGGACTTCTCGAAGCCAAAATTCACACTTTGAAAATTTGGCGTAGAGTTTCTCATGATGTAGAAGTTTGAGAATACAACGAAGGTGTTTCTCGTGGTCAACTTGATTCTTTGAGTAGATAAGGATGTCGTCAATGAAGACGATGACGAATTTATCCAGATAAGGCTTGCAGACGCGATTCATGAGATCCATGAATGCGGCTGGTGCGTTAGTGAGCCCAAAAGGCGTCACTAGGAACTCGTAATGTCCATAATGAGTCCTAAACGCTGTCTTGTGCACATCTTCATCCTTGACCTTCAACTGATGATAGCCTGACCTCAAATCGATTTTAGAAAAGTAGCTTGCCCCTTGCAATTGATCGAATAGATCATCGATCCTGGGCAAAGGATACCTATTCTTGATGGTGACTTTATTTAGCTCGCGGTAATCGATGCACAGACACATCGATCCATCCTTCTTCTTGACAAACAAGATCGGCGCTCCCCAAGGGGACGAACTAGGTCTAATGAAACATTTGGCTAGCAAATCATCTAACTGCGTCCTTAACTCCTTCATCTCCGTTGGTGCTAACCTATAAGGTGCTCTTGCTACTGGTGCAGCACCAGGGATGATGTCAATTCGGAATTCCACTTGCCTATCTGGTGGTAAACCAGGTAGTTCTTCGGGAAAAACTTCAGGGTATTCTGAAATGACTGGAATGTCTTTAATCTTAGGCTTTGGCTCATCAATAGTAACTTGTGCCATATAAATGACACAACCCTTCTGCAGGCATCTGGATGCCTTGAGCATGGACACTTGCTCAGGCAGTCCATGCTGAGTATCCCCCTGAATGGTAAGTGATTCCCCAGACGGAGTTTTGACTACCACTTGCTTTCTGTTGCACACAATATGGGCTTGGTTATGAGATAACCAATCCATACCTATCACTATATCAAAACCGGCTAGCTTAAAGGGAAGTAAGGACAAAGGAAAGGAGTGGTTCCTAATGGATATAACACATCCATCTAAAACAGTTGAGGCTGTTTCTATGGTTCCATCAGCTAGTTCCACCTCGTATTTCACACTTAAGGTTCTAACAGGTAGGTTTAATAACTTACAGAACTTATCATCAACAAAAGACTTATCTGCTCCAGAATCAAACAATACTCTAGCAAAAACATCATTTACGAGAAAAGTACCTGTAATCACGTTGTCATCCTGAACCGCTTCCTTAGCGTCCATCTTGAAGACCCTCGCATTGGTCTTCTTCCCATCCTCGGCTTTCTTGGCGTTCTTTGGGCAATTGGACTTAATGTGCCCTTTCTCATTGCAACCATAACATGTTGCATCTTTCAGCTTCTTACACTCCAAAGTCTTATGATCCGTGGATTTGCAAATTCCACAGGATCTCGTGTGAGACTGGGATTTCGACTCAAATCGACACTTCCCAAAGTGGTTCTTCTTACAAGTTTTACATTTGGGCTTATCCCCTGATTGTTGCCCATCCTTCTTAGATCCCGACCCTTTCTTGTGGTCGTTATTTCCTCGGTGTCTCTTATCTGATCTTCGTGAGGTATCGTCCTCACGCTTCCTCTTACTTTCTTCTGAGTTCCTGAGCGCTCTCAACCTGACTACGTCCAAGGTAAGAGATAGAGATAGATCAGCTGCTGATCTGAAGGTTGCAGGCCTTGATGCCTTAACACTTGCTTTAGTTTCAGGGGCTAAACCCCCGATGAATCGAGCAATCCTTTTAGGTTCTGGGGTTACCAAGTACGGAACCAACCGAGATAGAGTATTGAAAGTGGTGAGGTATGCTTGGCAATCTAAATTCTTCATCACCAATGATAAGAAATCTGATTCGATCCTTTCAACTTCGTGTTGCGGGCAATAATTCTCTTTAATAAGAGCAATGAACTGATCCCATGACAAGTTGTAGAGTGTGATCTTTCCAGCAGCCTGGATGAGTGATTTCCACCACGTCAGTGCTTCTCCTTTGAACGACTGGGATACATATTTCACTACGGCCTTTTCAGCACAACCGCTGATGTCCACTACCGTATCCATTTCGTCCAACCAAGTCATGCAGTCGATCGCTCCCTTCTCCCCAGTAAAGTCTCGGGGTTTACATGAGACGAAGTATTTGTATGTACAGGACTTACCACGGGGTTCCTGTTTATGCTCGACCTTCCTTGACGGGACACTGTTTTGGTTAGATGAATGTCGATCATCATCCTTCTTGAGCTCATCTTTCTTAGGTACATCTTTCTTAGAGGGCGGTTTGCTATGAGCTTCCGAGTGAACCTTGGGTTTGGAATGTGGCGCGGATCGGGTCCTACTTAGGGTCCCGCTTGATTCACTATATTGCCTCTCGATGGCTTTATTAACAGCATTTTCTACTAATGCTTGTAGCTCCGCACCAGTTACAAGTATTTTAGTGTTATCAGGGTTTTCCACTGGATGACTGTTTATTTCTTCAGACTTAGCCATGTAGTCTTAATTGCTACATAAAATAAGGACAAGGTCTATTTAGAAGCCTAAATAGTATTATCGTTCTTGACGATTTATTAACCATGGTAATTAAAGAACCATAATAGTTAATTTATAAGTAATTTTTATTCAGGACTTTTTATTAGTAACTTTATCCTAAAATGAAATAAAATATTGGCACAACAGGCCTAGTCACGTAGACAAATTTCTAAATTATAAATTTAGATCTGATAGGATTAAAGTTTGAATAAAATAAAAACCAATCCTTTTCTTGGCAGGGAGTCTATAAACTACGGCTGCCTTTTGTTTTATATGACATTAATTATAACCCGTAGGCATTATGTCACACTCAGATATATATATAAATTGGATAATTTATTAAAAAGGGTGACATGTGTGATTTTGCGGATCACACTAGCCAAGAATGTTAACATGTTTGCAGATGTTAACAAAGATTTGAATCCTTTAAACAGGTTCTACCATATTGGCCAGGTCGTTAATATGACATACAAGCTAGGTTTTACCTTTTAAGATCCTTATAATTATCAAAATGGTAATTCAAAATAATAATTGTTATTTTCTCATTTCTTCATATATTATATTCATGCATATAATTTAAAAATGAAAAACTTAAATTAACCATTCCAAATAAAATTAAACTAGTACGAGTTTGCCCTAAACGGGACTTTTACATAAACAACATGCCCACGCAGGGGCCAACTAACAAAACAAACCCACGCAGGGGTCATAATAGAAAAACATGCCCACGCAGGGGCAGAACAGAAAGGAAAAATATGCCCACGCAGGGGCAGGGTACAGAAATAAATGTCCTCGCAGGGACATGATTACAACTAAAATAAATAAACAAACAAAGGATTTAGTGATCCTTCTTGCTTTTTCCCTTGATCAAATTCACCATCTTCTTAAACATCCCCTGGTTATGCCTACGTTCCTCCCGTAATCCATGTTGCACCTCTTGTCGCATCTCATGTATCTCATGAAGGATTTCTTGAAATTGCGGCGGCGACATCACCGGTGTCCGCGGTGGTTGCTGAAAATGCAGAGGTTAAGGAGGCTGTGGTTGATATCCATATGGTGGGTATCCATAGGTCGAGTGTCCCGTAGCCCAGGGACCTCCGTAGGGACCTTCCTGATGGAGAGTGTTGGAGTTTGCTGCTATCCAGTAGGGATCCTCTATAAAGTTGTAGTTCGTGTGCATCGGCTGCTCGAAAGGATTGTATGCTGCCGTCCTAGTGTAAGCAGGTATTGGGTCTCCAAAACCCAGTGGTGGCTGTGGCGCGACTGGCGCAGAGTTCACTTCTGAGACGGGGTGTGAAGATTCTCCCATCTCCGGCTCTTCGTGGAGTGGCGAGTACCGGCTGCCACTTGAATGTGGAGGGGTGCTGATGCGCGCTCCCCCCCATGCGGATATTAGCAAGGTCGTTCTCCTTCGCCTCGGGGGCGAGGGAGGCTGAAGCTGAGGTGGTGCTGCCGGCGGAGTGACCGCGACAAGTCGGGAATCCTCGGAAGGATTCTGCTGCTGTTGTGGCTACTGCTGGTGGTGCAGGGGAGAATTGTGTTGCGGCTGGTGCAGAGGAGAGCTATGGTAGCTGGGGGTAAACACCCAGTCATACAGCTTGAATTTCTCCTCAAAGCTGTCAGGACCATTGTAAGGTGATCCCACAAACGGTGACCCATCTGAAATCTCAATGGGATGGTTGGGAGTTCCGGACGGTGGCATTGCAGGATCGGTGTCCTCGTCGATATCCATCGGGTTGCCACAAGAAAAGTGGTCTTCGGGTCCAAGTGGGTTAAAACCCATTGGCACTCCAAGGTAGTCAGCAGGGTTGAATTGGCCCTGGAAAACTGGTGATAGGTGGTCAAAGGGTGATTGGTGTCCTTGGAGAGGTATGTAGGACTGGTGAGAGTTGTGGGGCTCATTTTCTGAATGAGGTCAGAAGGAGTGTGGGATAGATGGTGAGGTACTCAGTAAAACCGAGCGCCTAGCTGGTTCAATAAAAGACCTCCAAAGATTTTGAGCATCTGTGTTATGGGGATCCGAAGGTGTTCGCCGGTGTGACGGTCCGGCCTCGTGGTCGTTTGGGGCTACATGTGCTCCTTGTCCTCTCCCTCTTCCTCTCATACGTGGCGGCATTTTTATGAACCTGTCAAAAACAACAAGTGATACAACAAGAGAAATATATAAGACAAAGTTAGAAATAAAACCAAAAATTTGGAAAATTCCTAAGTTCTTGTCTAGACTCGAGAATCGAGGAATGTGCAATTGTGTAACTGAGATTAAACACAAAAGACTAGTGTTTAATTCACTCAGTGTTGGCTCTGATACCAACCTGTCACACCCCTATTTTCCACATGTCACCGGTGGGCCCAGTGGGGAGTATAGTGACGTAGTTGGTATCATCATAGACAAACAACACAATATATAAATGCACAGCGGAAGCAAAGATAGATTCATTTCAACTTTAATAAAGTGTAATATTAAATATCACAAATAGTTGAAACGGATCCAAAGGCGGATCAAAATAAAATAAGATATTGTTCAACAGCTTTATTGTCATCCAAGCTTGCGAGACTTATTGTGGACGCTCTAGAAGACAGTCAGCCTAGTACGAGTAGTACCTGCACTTAATCTTTTTGGAAAAATACGTCAGTTTACACTGGTAAATACAATTTAACTGACTCATTTTGAAAAAGGTTGAAAATTGATTTGAATGCACGTGGCACAAAACATTTTATAACTTGGGATAATTATGTAATATAATCTTGTGAACGAATTACATGTTACTTGTGCGTTCAGTGCCCCAGATCTTGTCCGGGTTAAAGATCAATAGACACACCACAATATTGAGTTATACACTGACAGGTGTACGCCTACACCCCGTGCTTAGGTCGTGGCCATTTCATAAAATGATGCCAGGGACATCCGGGACATGGTCATTAACCCCCCAAAGGCTTTAAGTGAACAAGACTGTTTAAACGAGCCGATAAAATTATTCAATTAACCACCCAACGATGTAAGATTTGATGCTCGATCAAGCGGTATTCTATATACCGTAACCCAAGCCCGTATAGAGAAAATAAGTTAAAAGTATTTACCTTGGTAAGTATAAATCACAACTAGCAAGTGAAGGTAGCTTTTACTGGTTCTTCTTATTCTGGAACAAAGGTTTATAATAACCTATTAGATTTCTAACGGGTCTTTATTTAAGCCTAAGCTTACACCGGTTAGTTTTAAGGATGATACGGTTCAAACGCATGATTAAGCGAAGACCGGATAGAACGTGATTTAGACCCGAAAAGTTTGAGGACTTGTATAATATGGGTATACTAAACACTTTCTGGATTTTGAGACAAAAATGATAATGTTTGACCCGTTTCGGTCAATTTATGTAAACTAGTTACATAAACCGAACCGAACGCGAAAGCCACCCATCCTCGGCTTTCTTGGCGTTCTTTGGGCAATTGGACTTAATGTGCCCTTTCTCATTGCAACCATAACATGTTGCATCTTTCAGCTTCTTACACTCCAAAGTCTTATGATCCGTGGATTTGCAAATTCCACAGGATCTCGTGTGAGACTGGGATTTCGACTCAAATCGACACTTCCCAAAGTGGTTCTTCTTACAAGTTTTACATTTGGGCTTATCCCCTGATTGTTGCCCATCCTTCTTAGATCCCGACCCTTTCTTGTGGTCGTTATTTCCTCGGTGTCTCTTATCTGATCTTCGTGAGGTATCGTCCTCACGCTTCCTCTTACTTTCTTCTGAGTTCCTGAGCGCTCTCAACCTGACTACGTCCAAGGTAAGAGATAGAGATAGATCAGCTGCTGATCTGAAGGTTGCAGGCCTTGATGCCTTAACACTTGCTTTAGTTTCAGGGGCTAAACCCCCGATGAATCGAGCAATCCTTTTAGGTTCTGGGGTTACCAAGTACGGAACCAACCGAGATAGAGTATTGAAAGTGGTGAGGTATGCTTGGCAATCTAAATTCTTCATCACCAATGATAAGAAATCTGATTCGATCCTTTCAACTTCGTGTTGCGGGCAATAATTCTCTTTAATAAGAGCAATGAACTGATCCCATGACAAGTTGTAGAGTGTGATCTTTCCAGCAGCCTGGATGAGTGATTTCCACCACGTCAGTGCTTCTCCTTTGAACGACTGGGATACATATTTCACTACGGCCTTTTCAGCACAACCGCTGATGTCCACTACCGTATCCATTTCGTCCAACCAAGTCATGCAGTCGATCGCTCCCTTCTCCCCAGTAAAGTCTCGGGGTTTACATGAGACGAAGTATTTGTATGTACAGGACTTACCACGGGGTTCCTGTTTATGCTCGACCTTCCTTGACGGGACACTGTTTTGGTTAGATGAATGTCGATCATCATCCTTCTTGAGCTCATCTTTCTTAGGTACATCTTTCTTAGAGGGCGGTTTGCTATGAGCTTCCGAGTGAACCTTGGGTTTGGAATGTGGCGCGGATCGGGTCCTACTTAGGGTCCCGCTTGATTCACTATATTGCCTCTCGATGGCTTTATTAACAGCATTTTCTACTAATGCTTGTAGCTCCGCACCAGTTACAAGTATTTTAGTGTTATCAGGGTTTTCCACTGGATGACTGTTTATTTCTTCAGACTTAGCCATGTAGTCTTAATTGCTACATAAAATAAGGACAAGGTCTATTTAGAAGCCTAAATAGTATTATCGTTCTTGACGATTTATTAACCATGGTAATTAAAGAACCATAATAGTTAATTTATAAGTAATTTTTATTCAGGACTTTTTATTAGTAACTTTATCCTAAAATGAAATAAAATATTGGCACAACAGGCCTAGTCACGTAGACAAATTTCTAAATTATAAATTTAGATCTGATAGGATTAAAGTTTGAATAAAATAAAAACCAATCCTTTTCTTGGCAGGGAGTCTATAAACTACGGCTGCCTTTTGTTTTATATGACATTAATTATAACCCGTAGGCATTATGTCACACTCAGATATATATATAAATTGGATAATTTATTAAAAAGGGTGACATGTGTGATTTTGCGGATCACACTAGCCAAGAATGTTAACATGTTTGCAGATGTTAACAAAGATTTGAATCCTTTAAACAGGTTCTACCATATTGGCCAGGTCGTTAATATGACATACAAGCTAGGTTTTACCTTTTAAGATCCTTATAATTATCAAAATGGTAATTCAAAATAATAATTGTTATTTTCTCATTTCTTCATATATTATATTCATGCATATAATTTAAAAATGAAAAACTTAAATTAACCATTCCAAATAAAATTAAACTAGTACGAGTTTGCCCTAAACGGGACTTTTACATAAACAACATGCCCACGCAGGGGCCAACTAACAAAACAAACCCACGCAGGGGTCATAATAGAAAAACATGCCCACGCAGGGGCAGAACAGAAAGGAAAAATATGCCCACGCAGGGGCAGGGTACAGAAATAAATGTCCTCGCAGGGACATGATTACAACTAAAATAAATAAACAAACAAAGGATTTAGTGATCCTTCTTGCTTTTTCCCTTGATCAAATTCACCATCTTCTTAAACATCCCCTGGTTATGCCTACGTTCCTCCCGTAATCCATGTTGCACCTCTTGTCGCATCTCATGTATCTCATGAAGGATTTCTTGAAATTGCGGCGGCGACATCACCGGTGTCCGCGGTGGTTGCTGAAAATGCAGAGGTTAAGGAGGCTGTGGTTGATATCCATATGGTGGGTATCCATAGGTCGAGTGTCCCGTAGCCCAGGGACCTCCGTAGGGACCTTCCTGATGGAGAGTGTTGGAGTTTGCTGCTATCCAGTAGGGATCCTCTATAAAGTTGTAGTTCGTGTGCATCGGCTGCTCGAAAGGATTGTATGCTGCCGTCCTAGTGTAAGCAGGTATTGGGTCTCCAAAACCCAGTGGTGGCTGTGGCGCGACTGGCGCAGAGTTCACTTCTGAGACGGGGTGTGAAGATTCTCCCATCTCCGGCTCTTCGTGGAGTGGCGAGTACCGGCTGCCACTTGAATGTGGAGGGGTGCTGATGCGTGCTCCCCCCCATGCGGATATTAGCAAGGTCGTTCTCCTTCGCCTCGGGGGCGAGGGAGGCTGAAGCTGAGGTGGTGCTGCCGGCGGAGTGACCGCGACAAGTCGGGAATCCTCGGAAGGATTCTGCTGCTGTTGTGGCTACTGCTGGTGGTGCAGGGGAGAATTGTGTTGCGGCTGGTGCAGAGGAGAGCTATGGTAGCTGGGGGTAAACACCCAGTCATACAGCTTGAATTTCTCCTCAAAGCTGTCAGGACCATTGTAAGGTGATCCCACAAACGGTGACCCATCTGAAATCTCAATGGGATGGTTGGGAGTTCCGGACGGTGGCATTGCAGGATCGGTGTCCTCGTCGATATCCATCGGGTTGCCACAAGAAAAGTGGTCTTCGGGTCCAAGTGGGTTAAAACCCATTGGCACTCCAAGGTAGTCAGCAGGGTTGAATTGGCCCTGGAAAACTGGTGATAGGTGGTCAAAGGGTGATTGGTGTCCTTGGAGAGGTATGTAGGACTGGTGAGAGTTGTGGGGCTCATTTTCTGAATGAGGTCAGAAGGAGTGTGGGATAGATGGTGAGGTACTCAGTAAAACCGAGCGCCTAGCTGGTTCAATAAAAGACCTCCAAAGATTTTGAGCATCTGTGTTATGGGGATCCGAAGGTGTTCGCCGGTGTGACGGTCCGGCCTCGTGGTCGTTTGGGGCTACATGTGCTCCTTGTCCTCTCCCTCTTCCTCTCATACGTGGCGGCATTTTTATGAACCTGTCAAAAACAACAAGTGATACAACAAGAGAAATATATAAGACAAAGTTAGAAATAAAACCAAAAATTTGGAAAATTCCTAAGTTCTTGTCTAGACTCGAGAATCGAGGAATGTGCAATTGTGTAACTGAGATTAAACACAAAAGACTAGTGTTTAATTCACTCAGTGTTGGCTCTGATACCAACCTGTCACACCCCTATTTTCCACATGTCACCGGTGGGCCCAGTGGGGAGTATAGTGACGTAGTTGGTATCATCATAGACAAACAACACAATATATAAATGCACAGCGGAAGCAAAGATAGATTCATTTCAACTTTAATAAAGTGTAATATTAAATATCACAAATAGTTGAAACGGATCCAAAGGCGGATCAAAATAAAATAAGATATTGTTCAACAGCTTTATTGTCATCCAAGCTTGCGAGACTTATTGTGGACGCTCTAGAAGACAGTCAGCCTAGTACGAGTAGTACCTGCACTTAATCTTTTTGGAAAAATACGTCAGTTTACACTGGTAAATACAATTTAACTGACTCATTTTGAAAAAGGTTGAAAATTGATTTGAATGCACGTGGCACAAAACATTTTATAACTTGGGATAATTATGTAATATAATCTTGTGAACGAATTACATGTTACTTGTGCGTTCAGTGCCCCAGATCTTGTCCGGGTTAAAGATCAATAGACACACCACAATATTGAGTTATACACTGACAGGTGTACGCCTACACCCCGTGCTTAGGTCGTGGCCATTTCATAAAATGATGCCAGGGACATCCGGGACATGGTCATTAACCCCCCAAAGGCTTTAAGTGAACAAGACTGTTTAAACGAGCCGATAAAATTATTCAATTAACCACCCAACGATGTAAGATTTGATGCTCGATCAAGCGGTATTCTATATACCGTAACCCAAGCCCGTATAGAGAAAATAAGTTAAAAGTATTTACCTTGGTAAGTATAAATCACAACTAGCAAGTGAAGGTAGCTTTTACTGGTTCTTCTTATTCTGGAACAAAGGTTTATAATAACCTATTAGATTTCTAACGGGTCTTTATTTAAGCCTAAGCTTACACCGGTTAGTTTTAAGGATGATACGGTTCAAACGCATGATTAAGCGAAGACCGGATAGAACGTGATTTAGACCCGAAAAGTTTGAGGACTTGTATAATATGGGTATACTAAACACTTTCTGGATTTTGAGACAAAAATGATAATGTTTGACCCGTTTCGCTGTTTGTCGCTGGTAGCTGGTAGGCGGGCCGCGAGAGGCCTTACGCGGGCCGCGTACAAGTCGTTAACCAGCCAAACAAGTTTTCAACATTTACAATTCAGTCCTTGTCCTTTGTAACGTGGTTTTGGCTATTTATCTTGCACTCTTGACCCTCAAATCTGACTTTTAAGGACCTTGGGACATTTACAAACATGGTAAAGTCCTTGGTTAACTTTGTGCTTACCCGAAAAGTCACGAATTTTAACGTTAACGCATTTAACCCTTCGTGCACGGTTTTGATCATAACTTTCTCATACGATAACGAAACTTGATGAAATTTTTATCACATATTCTAGTGAGTATATTTTACCATTACAAAGCTTCGGGTTTTCCAAAAGGTCACTCAGAGGTATACTTTCAACATGTTGACACATTTAGCCCCTGTAGTTTGTAATTCCTCACTTTCTTTCATTTTCCGCTTCGTATGATCCATAATTTATCCGTTTAAGGTTATAAACACCATGTAGGGTTATTGTAGGGCCTATTTATCCATTGTTGACACTTTGGACCCTTATATTCACATAGTTTCACTGTTTGTTAACTTTAGTCCCTCTAAATTACGTTTTCACATATTCAAAGCCCATGACACGTGTCAATACATTATTGGACTTAAATTTTCGAGGTGTTACATAGCCCATAATGATTTATGCACAAGTTCAACCGGCAAATGACAATTTTTACCGTAAACCAACCGGTAAGGTGTAGTACCAATAGGTGTCTTATGTGCCGTACGGTAGGCCCAAAAAGCATCGTTCAACTTGATTGACCAATCCTTACGGTCCGCCCGCATGGTCTTTTGCAAAATCTCTTTGATTTTCCGGTTCGACACCTCTACTTGCTCGCTTGTTTGCGGGTGATAGGGGGTAGCAATTCTATGGTCAACACCAAACCGTTTTAAGAGTTTCCCAAACCAAAATTTTTAAAATGAGATCCTTCGTCACTTATGATTACACGAGGGATCCCAAACCTTGAAAAAATATTGGTTTGAACAAAATTACAAACTACGGAATGGTCGTTCGTCTTGGTAGCTATTGCTTCGACCCACTTTGACACGTAGTCAACGGCCACCAAGATGTACAAATTGCCATAAGAATTGAGGAATGGGCCCATGAAATCAATACCCCACACATCGAAAATGTTGACCACGAGGATTGGTTGCATGGGCATCTCATCCCTTTTTGAAATACCCCTAGTTTCTGGCACTCTACACAATTCTTGGAAAACTCAAATGCATCTTTGAAAATAGTTGGCCAATAAAGACCACTATTCAACACTTTATGACCCGTTTTGTGGCCACTAAAATGGCCACCACATGCAAATGAATGTAGATGCTTTAACACGCTTGGAATCTCCTCATCGTCAATGCATCTTCTAATCACTTGGTCCGCACACTCTTTCCACAAGTGCGGATCCTCCAACCTGTAATACTTAATTTGAGACATGAAATGTTGCCTCCTCCGTCTATCCCAATGTGGCGGTAAGTCACCTGTAACAAGATAATTTACAATGTTAGCATACAACGGTAATTTATCTAATTTCATAATGTGCTCATCGGGAAACGAGTCATTGATCTCTAAAGATTTAGGATCATCCTCATCCATCAACCGGGACAAATGGTCCGCTACCACATTCTCGGTACCTTTTTTGTCTCGGATCTCCAAATCAAACTCTTGGAGCAATAACACCCATCGAATCAATCTCGGCTTAGCATGCTTTTTCTCCATGAGGTACCTGATAGAAGTGTGATCAGAATAAATAACCACTTTACTACCCGATATATATGATCGAAATTTATCCAATGCATATACCACCGCAAGTAGCTCTTTTTCGCTGGTGGTGTAATTCAATTGTGCATCCGAAAGAGTCTTACTCGCGTAATATATGTCAGCGGGTTTCTTGTCAATCCGTTGTCCCAACACGGCCCCCACCGCATAGTCACTTGCATCGCACATAATTTCAAAGGGTAAAGACCAATTTGGCGATTGCAAGATTGGGGCCTCAACTAACTTTTCTTTTAACTTGTTAAACGCGTTTTGACAATTTTCATTAAAATCAAACGGTTGATCTTTTAACAACAAGTTACACAAAGGCTTGGTTATGTCACTAAAACCCTTAATAAACCGTCGATAAAAACCCGCATGACCTAAAAATGACCTAACACCTTTAACACTCGTGGGATATGGCAAAGTGGATATAACTTGTACCTTTGCACAATCGACATCTATCCCACGACTCGACACCACGTGTCCCAACACGATTCCCTCTTGAACCATAAAATGACTCTTTTCCAAACTCAAGACCAAACTAGTTTCTACACACCTTTTTAGCACTTTGTCTAATTAGTCCAAACAAGCCTCGAATGATGACCCAAAAATTAAGAAATCATCCATGAAGATTTCCAAAGACTTCCCCACCATATCTGAAAAGATACTCATCATACACCTTTGGAAGGTGGAGGGGGCGTTACATAGTCCAAACGACATTCGCCTAAATGCGAAGGTGCCGTAGGGACAAGTAAATGTTGTCTTTACTTGATCTTCTGGATGGATGGCAATTTGATTATATCCAGAATAGCCATCTAAAAAGCAATAAAATTGTTGCCCCGATAATTTCTCAAAAATTTTGGTCAATAAACGGTAAAGGAAAATGATCTTTGGAAGTTGTGGTATTCAACTTCCTATAATCAATACAAATTCGCCACCCGATTACCGGCCGAGTGGCTACCTCTTCACCTGCGTCATTTTTGACGACTTGTATACCCACTTTCTTTGGAACCGTCTGCGTTGGGCTCACCCATTGGCTATCCGAGATCGGATAAATGATACCCGCATGAAGCCATTTCAACACTTCTTTCTTCACCACCTCCCGCATATTCGGATTCAATCTCCGTTGTGCATCTCGAACGGGAGTCACACTTTCTTCCGTGATGATTTTATGCATCACCACCGAGAGACTAATTCCCTTCAAATCAGCAATGGTCCATCCAATCGCCGCCCGATTGGTGACCAAAAACCCATCAACTTCTCCTCTTGCTCCTCGGTTAAGTTTGATGCAATTATAACCGGGAGTGTATTGCCTTCACCAACATAAGCATACTTGAGATGCTTCAGCAATGCCTTCAATTCAACCTCCGGAAGCTCTACTAATGACGGCTTCAATTTGGTGTCAATGCTCTCCGGTAAACTCTCAACTTGGTGCGTCCATGTCGGTTTTCCTTCTTTAACCGCAAGCACCTCCAAACTCTTCACCTCCTCGTCTATGCTCTTGTTCATTTCAACCTGTGCCCTGTCAAACATATAACAATCCTCCATTGTGTTTTCCTCATCCAAGACTGTGTCGCAAAGAGGTATACACGTGTCAACAATGGCCGCCATATAGCATTCATCATCAGCTGGAGGGTTCATAAGTCCAGAAAAACATGCAACCTCAACCTTCGGTTTCCAAATGTCATGTCAACCGTTTCTATTTTGCAATCAATTTGAGAATTTGCGGTTGCTAAGAACGGTCGACCCAAAATCACCGTAGGTTGCTTGGTTGGGTCCTTGGCCACATAATCAAGTACCAAAAAGTCCACCGGATAGTAAAAATCCTCAATTTTTACTATCACATCCGAGACAATTCCATGGGGTAGTTTGGGTGTCAAATCGGCTAACACCACAGTGGTGTTTGACGACTGAAGTGGACCAAACTCGTATTGGTCATACAAACTACCCGGTAGAATGCTCACGCTAGCACCAAGATCTAGAAGTGCCCGTTTGATTTTAAAGTCGCCTACTTGAATTGAAATGATCGGCGCACCCGGATCTTGGAGCTTAGGTGGAAGTGCACCCGAAAGAATCAAACTCACATTCTCGGTTAAATCTATTTTTTTAGGAAATTTATGAGTTCGTTTCTGGGTACACAATTATTTCAAATACTTAGCATACGACGGTACTTGTTTGATTGCATCCAAAAGAGGTAAATTAATTTTTACTTGTTTGAAAATTTCCAACAACTCTTCTTGTTGTGGACCTCTTTTGTTTACAACCTTCTTCACGGGTCCCTTCAATGCTTCGGGATAAGGGGCGGTATTAGCCTCCACACCCTTTTCCTTAGCCTTAGGGATGGGGATGGTCACAACGGGAGTGTTATTATTCTTTTTTAAATCATTTTTGTTTTGACCCGTTTGACCATCCTCATGTTCATCCTCACTAGCATCTTCCACCACCCCTTCAACAAACTGGGGTGGTGGTGTTTTGACACCATTATCCACAACTCGACCACTACGTAAAGTTATTTGATTAATTGGTACCTCACGTGTGTTCCTTGAGCTTGACCCTTGATGCTTAGGGTTCACCGTTGTGTCACTTGGAAGCTTTCCCATGCTTCCTCTCATTTGAGCCATTTTCTCCACGAGTTGGCCCACTTTTTTTTTGCTAATGCCTCAGGTGCTTTGTCCCGAATCTCATTCTCTTTCTTGGACTCCTGCATCATCGAAAGCATCGCATCCATCTTTGCATTCAAATCATTACCACCCCCTTGGTTGTTTGACCCACTTCCATTACCGCCTTGGTTGTTGTAATAACCCACCTTGATAATTATTATCTCGACCTTGGTACCCTTGGTTGTAATTACGTTGGTAACCCCCTTGATTACCACCTTGACGATTTTGATACGATGACCCGCTTTGATTACTCGGTTGAAAATTCGGGTTCATTTGATTCGCGACATTCCCATATCGGAAGTTGGGATGGTTTCTCAATCCAGGATGATAAGTGTTCGAGTTCATATCATTGTTCTTTCTATCCCTGAACACTTGATTTACCTCTTCGGTGTAGTCACCCGGCCCTGTTTGACATTGATCGGTCCGATGACCAATCTCCCCACAATCTTCACACACCGCGAATTGAACCGCATTCACCTCCTTCTTCTTTATACGAGCCAACTCCCGTTCTATAGTAGAAATCCGATCCTTAGAGTTAGAGTCAAGATCGGGAAGTGACCGGGAAACATGATGTTTTTTAGCTCTATCGGCCGACTCCTTTTCTTTTGACCGTTTACTCATCCTCTCAAGAAATTCCCAATCATCATCTTCATGATTGCTCAATAGGGTTCCGTTGCTCGTTGACTCGAGGTGATTCCATGTCTCATCGTCTAAGCCTCTTACAAAACATTTAACCAACTCCCACTTTTCGATTTGATGGTGAGGGAACTTTCGAATCAACTCCTTGTACCTTGTGAATGCTTCATGCAACGGCTCACTCGATAGTTGGCGGAAAGACCTTGTTTCATCTCTAGCATCATCGGTCTTTGCCATCGAGTAATATTCGTCAAGGAATACTTGTTGCATCTCACCCCATGTTCGAATACTATTAACCAGAAGTGTAAGAAACCATTGTTTCGCCTTATCTTTTAGCGAAAACTGAAATAACCGAAGCTTGACTTCTTCCAACGCAAAATTATGCCCTCTGATTGTGCTACATATAGACGAAAACTTCGCCAAATGGGTGTATGGTTCATCATTAGACCTCCCATTGAAGTGGGGAAGAATATTGATGTAGTGGGGTTTGCAATCAAACATCCTTCTTTCACAAACTAATGGAGAGTCATTGTCGGTGACTACCGGCCGAAAATGGTCATTTACTCCCCGTGGAGGTTGTTGACGACGATGTGGACCATTAACTTCTTGATCAACCGGCCTTTGATTGTCCCTTCGATCACCTCCCCTATCACCTCTTTGATTCCCACCTTGATTAACTCTTTGGTTACCTCCTCCCACGAAACGAGGAATCCAGTTAGGGTTAGCATTGTTGTTGTTGTTAAACCCATCATTCCGGTTCCTTTGGTTGTTGTTTCGTGGTTGACGGTTGTTTTTGTAGCCGTCATTTCTCGCATTCTCGTACCCATAGTTATAATTCCCCACAAAGTTGCCATTTTGGTAGCCAAACTCATCATCTTCAAAACCTCTTGCATTGTAAACATTACTCCTATTCACATACCCCCAATCTTCATCATCAACCCGATCATCGTAATTACCCCCATCATCCGAATATTCCGTATGAACACTCACATGCTCCGGCGATTGGTAACCGGGAACACTAAACGGCTCATCATCGGGGATAGCGTTTCTCAAATCATCTATATTAAAGAACGGGTCTTCATTCGCTGGATTGCCACGATCTCGATTGCCTCTACGGTCGGAATTGACATTCCGGTCATCGAGGTGAATGGGTAAGGAATTTTGTCGGTGAAAGTTTTGTTGTTGGGGTGTTCTTTGGGTGTTGTTGGGATTTTGGTTTCAGAACGGTGGTGTGGGTGGTCTAGAATTGTTATTACCACCCGGTTGCTCTTGAGGTATAGGTTGGACGTTTTGGGCGGGATTGAAATTGCTTCGGTATTGGAATTGGTTCGGGTTTTAATTATGGTTAAGGTTTTGGTTTGAGTTTTGATTTTCCATTGAATCGGTTTCAATGGATGGTGTGAGTTGTGGTGTTTGGGTGACTTGGTTAGAAGCAAGTGTTGCCTCCAACCGGCTTGCTAAATTCCTTCTTGCAACTCTTTCGATTTCTGGTTAGTAGACTAACGGTGAAGTCCTCCCGGAGTTTCGCGTATGCATGCACTACCTGTAACCTGCACAAGTAACACACCCAGCGTAACAAAGAAAAAGACAAAGTACAAGGAAAGAAATTATGCAAATTAAACAGTTAGTCACAAAAATTCAAACAATATCCAAACACAAAGCCCACGCACTCCCCGGCAACGGCGCCAAAATTTGATCGGAGTGTCGCGCTCCGGTCAAAGATAATATTTATAAACCCAAATTACCCTTAACTATGCGTTAGTGGTAGTAAGGGGTCGAACCACGAAGAGTATGTGGTTTGCGAATGGATTCTATTGAATTAAAATGAAAGTTACAAATTATGAAGCTTGCTATAATGTTTTTGTATTTTTATTTAGTTGAAAAAGATGTGAACTGGTTTAATTGATTAAAGACTAATGATTAAAGATTGCAAGAAAACTTGATTACTAAACAATAATGATAAAAAGGATTCACACCCGGTTTCGGTAATTGCCAACCTGGGGTTTCTACAAGGTTTAGATTCAACTCAATTGTATATGATTAGCGGATTTAGTGTACCGTGACTTAGGTGCCAATAACTATCAACGTTTCAAAGAACGGACAAGAATGCACTTTGTAATCAACACAAGTAAAACCTAACCAAGACAATGCATAACTACACATAACCATTTCGCAAAGTCATAACTTTATAATCGTTCGATGATTTACGAATAAGAAACAAATGTAAACTATTGTCAATGGTTTCAAAAATCAATACAAATTGTCACAAAGTTGAATTAAGAACAATTCAAAACCGTAAATTAAACAACTACCTAAACCGGGGTGAAACCAAGGTGATTAGTCGCTCATGGTTGAAGAAACTTGATCACCGGATGATTGGAACTTGACTTGGACCATCTTGAAGCTTGAACAATGGAGAAATGGTGGATATTGAGGGTTTTGGTGAAGGATGATGGTAAAAGGAATGATGTATGGATGATTAGGGTTTATGGATGGATTGATGATTATGAATGATGATGATGATGATGTTCTTGATGATTCGGGTGATATGTGTGATAAGATATGGAATGGAAGTGAATGGTAGGTGAGAATAGGCTCCAAGGATCATTCAAACTCAAGAGAGATGTGTAACTCCCGAGTTGAATGCAACAAGAACCAATAAAAATCATTTCCTTCAACCAAATATCAAATTCTTGCGTTTCAGCAAATCATAACCCGTCGCCGACGGCTTGGAACCCGTCGGCGACGGCCTCCCAATATCTTTCTTTCTTCCGACGGCTTGATCTCCTGGTTACGCGAAACCTGGCCGACGGGGTTATCTAGAGCCCGTCCCGGACGGCCCTATACCCGTCGGCGACGGCCTCTCCAACTCTGCTTCTCCAATTTTCACTTCTTGCACTCCCGGTTGATCCGTAACGCGTCCCGGTTGTCCGGTTTTTGACCCGGTGACTCGTAAAGCTCCCAAAAAGCTCCTTAAACTCCATCAAACCTGCAAAAAACATTTTTAATTAAGAGTAGGCTAGTTGGAATTAAAACTCATGTAAAAACACTAAGTTACACAGTTACGAACACCGGTTTTCAACCATGTATCAAAAGGGAAAGTGTATTCAAAGTAGTGTACCAAAACACCTTATTTCATGTTGATACATATAGATGCACATGTGCATTTCTAATATTTGTAATGTAAAAAATGGTGTATTACATATGGTAGTGTAAATGAAAGTGCAATTGTCTAATATTTGTAAGAGTAAACTACCGTTTTGCTCCCTGTGGTTTGGTCACTTTAACGATTTTGCCCCAAACCTTTAAAAATAGCCAT